>CM046009.1:4055211-4655211 GCA_025175895.1 Wurfbainia villosa
GAATATTCCACCATTCTTCCAAAGTATTTTCTACCTTAAATCGGACTCCTCAGGTCGCCCCTTTGCCGCGAGGCGTCAGCGGCGACTGCGTCGAGGGTTTCTGAATGGCCTTAGATGGTGAGCTAAGGAATAATGAAGAGACTCGAGGGCTTACGAACTATCTTGGTCGGCCGTAATAGAATACTCTACTACTCTTCTAAAGTGTTTTCTACCTTAAACCTGACTTCTCTGATTCGCCACCACACAAGGAACATCAATTGCGACTGGCGCCGAGGGCTTACGAATGGCCTCGGATGACCGACCTGAGGAATAATGAAGAACGACTCGAGGCTTACGAATTTCTTGATCGCCATATAGAATACTCCAATGTTCTTCTAAAGTGTTTTCTGTCTTAAACCCTACTCCTCCGATTTGCCACCGCACGGGGAATGTGAATTGCGACTGGCGTTGAGAGCTTACGAATGGTCTAGGACGATTGAACTTAGGAATAATGAAGTCTGACTCGTGGACTTACAAACTGCCTCATCGGCCTTAATAGAATACTTCGTCATTCTTTCAAAGTGTTTTACATCTTAAATTCGACTCCTCCGTCTGCCACCACACGGGGAAAATCAAGTGCGATCGTTGAGGGCTTACGATGGCTTTGGATGACCGAGCTGAGGAATAATGAAGACTGACTCAAGGGTTTACGAATTGCCTCGACTGACCATAATAAAATACTCCATCGTTCTTTCAAAGTGTTTTATACCTTAAGCCCGACTCCTCCGATCCGCCACCGCATGGGGAACATCAACTGCGACCGACATCGAGGGCTTATGAATGGCCTCGGACAGCTGAGCTGAGGAATAATGAAGACTAACTCAAGGGCTTACGAACTGCCTCGACCGACCATAATGTAATACTTCGTCATTCTTCCAAAGTATTTTCTATCTTAAACCCGACTTCTTCGATCCTCCACCGCATAGGGAACGTCAACTATGACCAACGTTGAGGGCTTACGAATGGCCTCAGATGATAGAGCTGAGGAATAATGAAGACTAACTCGAGGGCTTACGAACTGCCTCGATCGGTCGTAATAGAATACTTCGTCATTCTTTCAAAGTGTTTTCTATTTTAAATCCGACTCCTCTGATCCGCTATCGCACAGGGAATGTCAACTACAATCGGCACCGAGGGCTTACGAATGACCTCAGACGACCGAGCTATGGAATAATGAAGATCGACTCGAGGATTTACAAATTGCCTCGGTCAGCTATAATAGAATACTCATCATTTTTCCAAAGTGTTTTCTACCTTAAATCTGACTCTTCCAATCCGCCACCGTACAGGGAATGTCAATTGCAACTGACACTTAGGGCTTACGAATGACCTCGGACGATCGAGTTGAATAATAATGAAGACCGACTTGAGGGCTTACGAACTACCTCGATCGGTCGTGATAAATACTCCATTGTTCGTCCATAATAATTCTATCTTAAATTCTTCTCCCATCGACCACCGCAGGGGGAAATAAGAAAACTCTAAACGTGTCTTATGTAGCTCCAACCTCCGTAAAAAAAAATTAATAGTCCCTGTATGATAAGTAGGGGTAGTCCATAATACATTACACTCGGAGTTACTTCACTGAAAACCTTGAGAAAGCCTGCTTATACTTAGAAATCCCAAAGTTGAGAATATAAGTGGGCAATAGATAAACTCCAAAGTGAATGAACAACTGAGCAAGGTTTTCTTTGTGGGTAGGCTTGAGCGGATCAACTCAAGATGTTAATCTCGGATCGTTGACTCTTCTCATAAGGACGAGATGAGATTTCTAGGTGTCCTACCATCCAATATACCTAGCGATTGTCGCGGAGTTCATCGGAGATGGAACCCATGTGGGTGAGGTGGGAGATAACAACACCTAAGAAAAAATGAAGAAGGATACTACAACAAATGCAGGTGCTTAGGTATGCGCCTAAAAGCAAGTGATCGGGGATGCCCTTGGTGTCCAGTAGAACTATAGGGCTTGGGAATTCGGTGTTCAGGCGAGTTGATGGAAAACATCCATGGTCAAGGAGGTGTCGGAGCTAGGTTGCCCGGTTATTGATCACCACCTCAAGTCGAGTAATTCAACAATCTTCCCGTCAGAATTTCTGTAGATCTCTCAATGAGGACAACATCATCGATCAATTGGTTCCGACCATGACATCTCCCTAGCAATGGGAAGCTACTGTCGACATCAGGGGCAGAGATATTAGGCCGATGAAGATCCATCTCACTTGTCATCTTACTCTATTAGTTCCCTAATTTTCACTATTGTGGCAAAGGAGTTGTGATTTTTGCGAGCTGAGGAGTAGGGTCCATGACATCGCGATTAGACATTTGCGATTGATCTCTAGGTCCAAAAGTAATTAAGTGTGCCCTGTTTGGCCGAGTGGTCCAGAGGAGTGAAATATGCTCTTGGTCGAGCAACTGAGTATAAGAACTTACCTGGTCAGTGGACCGGAGGGGGTGAAATAGACTCTTAGATGAGCTACTGAGTGAAACGACTTAAGTTGGTCAAGTGGGGGACTGGTTAAACGCCCGAGTAGCCGACCTACTATACAACCGAGCAACCAACTGGCTATGCGACCGAGCGACCGATCTGTTATACAGCCAGGTGGTCAACTCACTATGTGGCCGAGTGGCTGAATGGCTATACGAGCGAGTAGTTGAGTGGCCACTATGCGACCGCATGACCGACTAACTATGCAGCCCAGTGGCCAACTGGTTATGCGATCGAGTGGCTGACTTGCTATGCAGTCGGGTAGCCGACTTGCTATGCAGTCAAGTGGTCGACTAACTATGCGACCGAGTGACCGACTTGTTATGCGCAAATAAATGGTCACTTATTATGCGATTGGGTGGTCAATCGGCCGATATATATGACAAATTGGTTGACTTGCTATGCAATTGAATGGTCGAATGAATGAGAGCTTACCTCGACTGAGCGATCGAGAGCATATTTCATGATCACTTCCAATAAACTGTGTCATGATGATGGAGCCTCCTCCAATGAGGAAGCAATGGGAGGAACTCCTTGCAGTGCTTCTCGACGTCGTCTTGCTCAAAGTTTTCCACAGCATGCGCCAAACCGATGCTGAATTTTTCTTCCTCGATCTTGTGCCACCGAAGTGGGTTCTCTCCGACCGCAATAGTAAATTTTTAGTCCTTTCCTGCTAAAGTTAAAACAGGTCAGACAACCATCGATTTCTCAGTTAACGACCCTCCGATGCCTAAGTTAGACATGACATAGAAAGCAAAATGTATTGAAATGTAGTAAAAATAATGTAGAAGAAGAGGAAGAGATCATATCTCATGTGTAGCTAAAAATATGCAAGAGCCCGCTAGATAATGCTTATATAAGGCCAAAAGAAGAAACCACAGAACCTCCCAACTAGCCTAAGATGAAATCCCCGGAAGAAGAATTCACGGACTGCACTTGGATGCGAAGCTCGACACTTGGGAATATCAACTCCAAAAATCTTAGATACCATTACCATACTTGTTTCTCATCGAGTTCAAGTGCAAAAGGCCAGTGTCCATGGTTGCAAGCATAGAGGATGCCAAATAAAGCGATGTTGTTGGGCTCAATACCTTGAACAATAATTTCATCAAACAGTTACAACACGTTATCACCTAATCCATACTTGGCAAATACAACAATCATGGCGGTGCACGAAATCAAAGAACCATCCATGCAATCAAACACCTATGTGCAATATCAATGCATCCACATTTTGAGTACATATCGGTCAATCCATTCAAGATTACCTCATTTAAAGAATATCCTCGCCGAATAACCGACACATACGTTGATCTCCTCAGACCTAGTCTTCTAGTGTCGGCTCAAACACTAATGACGTTGGATAACATGAAGTGGTTGTGCAACTAGTGCACAAAAGAGCTCGCTCCAAGGAAATCGCCTGTGGACGAGATGGTTGAAGGCGAATGCGGTGAGGGCGTCGAAGCAAGCTAGGCCCTAGTGGATTCCAAGAGTCTCAAGGATCCTCAGAAATGCCTTCGTCGTGGAACCTTTGATGGAGCCGTGGACAACCACTGCGGTGCATCTTGTGCGAGTGGAAAGAAGGACTCGTGTGAAGGTGACACGGAGGGCAATAACTATCGTGGAGTTGGAGACCTCGTGCTTAACCATGGAGAAAGGAGCTAGCGGGATACATCTTGAGAGTTGATCGAGGAAGAAAAATCGGGTGGTAAGTGGAGGCGGCTGGTAAGAGCCACCATCGGAGTCCTCGAGCAGTAACCCCCTCCTCCTTACCCTAGTAACATTTTTATCCTCTTAACTGGGTCGGACCCTTACCTCCAACACTCATGGGCCAAATCCAAAAACAATAACCACAGTATCATTCACCATTGTTAAATCTTCGATCCTTCTTAATTTGTTTGTACTTTTCATCTCACGCCTAACATCTGATCCTTCGTGATCTATTAGCGTTTCTGTTTGCATACTTAGCATCCCATCTTCCGTGACATATTAGGATTTCAATGACTTGTCGAGTATCTAAGTCTCTATAATCCACTTAGACTTTTCTTTTCATTTCGTACCAAATGTCTAGTATTTCATGATCAATTTAGGCTTCACTCTTCTCGTGTGTTAAGTATCTGAAGTTCACTTCATTTCAAATGTTAGATCCTATAATTGGATTCGGTTCTCTCATACTAAGAGTCTAGTTAGTTGACCCAATATCCAATTAACCTTGACAATCTCGTGCTGTCCTGCCCAAGAACACCGAAGGGGATTCACCGGCGTGTCGGAAAAGTTCAAAGCAGGCTCTGGCCGGCGGTAGTCATTGGAATAGCAGTCCGACCTGGCGGGAGTCAGCCTTCTTTTAGCAGTGTTCTTTTACGTGTACCAGGCGAAGAAGAAGAACAGTGGAGAACATAGAAAAGAAACAAGGAAAGAGCAGCACCAGCCGGCGGAGGCTGCTGCAACTGAATGCCATGTCTTCGGTGGGCTTCCCTGTTGCATACCTTACCAAGAAAGGGGACGAAGATTACAGCAATGAGGCTTCCGGCAAGTCCACTTCCGCCGAAACAGAAGCAGAGGAGATACTCCACAAGGGAAGAGGAAGGGAAGACGGCCGCGAAGGAGGTACCCCTCCACTACCGCGGCAGCTGAAGCCACGGAGGGCCACTCTCGTCACCGTCGACGGAGAGCCGTACCTGGAACTCGAAACCCTGCTCAAGGCCTCAGCTTTCGTGATCGGAGCCACCGGGTCGAGTATCGTCTACAAGGCGGTGCTCGCCGACGGCACCGGCCTCGCCGTGCGTCGCATCGGAGAGGGCGGCGCCGTCGACAGACTGAAGGACTTCGAAGCGCAGGTCCGCAGCGTCGCCAAGTTCCGCCACCCGAACTCCTCCGCCTCGGCGGCTTCTACTGGGGCGCCGACGAGAAGCTCCCCATCCACGACTTCGCTTCGAATGGCAGCCTACCCAACGTCTCATTTACCAGTACAAATTTCTCTCTCTCTTTTACTCGTTACGGATCTGATTCACCGACTCCTTGAACTTAAAATCAATTGTGGTTCTTAGAGAAGCTCGGCTCGTCGGCGTTGCACCTGAACTGGGAATCGCGGCTTCGAGTGGCGAGAGGACTGGCCAGGGGACTCGCTTACCTCCACGAGAAGAAGGCCACCCATGGCGACATCAAACCAAGCAACATTCTCCTGGACGCAGAGATGGAGCAGAAGATCGCCGACTTCGGCCTGGAGCGCCTCATCTCAGGCGACAGCGCCCCCCGATTGAGCGCATCAGCGCGGCTCTTCGGAGCCAAGCGGTCGGTGCAGTCACAGAGCAACCCGACGGACCTTCCGTCGCCGTCGTTGTCGGGGTCACCGAAGTCAGCCCTCGCGCATCCACCTGCCCCACGGCGTCGGCCACGGGGTTGCCCGCAGCGGCACGGTACCAGGCGCCGGAGCGGCTGAAGAACCTGAAGGCCAACGCGGCAACGCTAAATGGGACGTGTACTCCTTCGGGGCTCTGCTTCTGGAGTTGGTCGCGGGGAGAGTGCTTTCGGAGGGGGAGATCGGGCAGGGGGCGGCGGGATTCGTGGTGGAGGAGAGGAACCGGATTCTGAGGATGGCGGGCCCGTCGGTGAGGGGGGGTGGAGGGGCAGGGGCAGGAGGAGGCGCTACTGAGCTGCTTCAGGCTGGGATTCGATTGTTGCGCGGTGGCGCCGCATCGGAGGCCCTCCATGTGTTGGAGAAGGCGGCGCTATGCTCCGCCGCCGACTCCACTACTTCCGCAGTTGCAGGATCATACGGTGACGACTCAGTATCTTACATTATAATGGAGAATAATTTACCTATGGTAGAATAATCATATGTTCTATAAATTTAGTTGCTCTCTTCCATTTATCTATGGTAGAATCGCTGCACAAATAGAATCGCTGATACGAGCGTTAGCGTCCACAATCTACCCGTTTATTGTCTCTTGGATAGGCACTTTAGAGTTTAGATCCCTACCAATGGGACAGTGGAAGTCCCGCTTTCACGGGAAGAGAACTGCATTTTAGTTTTTTTTTCCTTTTTCTTTTTTCATTTTTTCTGCAGGTCAAGTCCGATTCGACAAGTTGCAGAGGGTAATGAGCTACCTAAATCTTCTGTATACCTGCAATTCAACGAAGACAATTCAACACATGAATTCCGCATTCTGTAAAGAAGCATCTAAATATTCTAATACCCGAAACTTGCACGTCTATCGACCGGTCAAGGCTGTGATTGTGCTCTAACTCCCATACTAACCAGACATGCCTCTCAGTTCAAACCAGCCCTCTGTGGGAGCAAAGCCATCTCATTTGAGTAAACAAGTACAAAACGGAATCCAACACAGCGATCATGAGCACTCTCAAATTGCAGCAATCTCGAGCCATCTGCTTGAATTTCCCTTCTCTCTAGTTTTATCAATTTTGATTAAAAATAGATTGCATCAATAATTTTTTTCTTTTTAATATTTGATAATATATTTAAGGCTAATCTATTAGTCTAACTTATCACTTCTTATACCAAAGTATAATGAATATTTCTAAAAAGCTCTTAGTGAGGTTGCGATAGAGCCCGTGTGATGGAAATTTAACGGTACCCACACCAGACAAGAAGGACATCCACAGTACCAACCCGTGACACAAACGGTACCCACACCAGACAAGAAGGACATTCACAGTACCAACCCGTGACACAAAGTCCACCATAAAGACACGAAGGACATGTACAGCACCGACTCGTGACACCACTTTACACCCGTGATATCTCCACTAACGCTTAATGTGTCCTAGCACCTGCGGGATACCAGCTTCTTTCCCTCCTATAAAGAGACTCCCAGTCTCTCCGCCAAATAAATCCCCCATCTATCCTGTGAGAAGTTTTCGTTTACTAGCTTGTAAGCTTGAGTGTTTTCTGTCCAGAGTCAAGAGTCCAGTCCCTCTGTAAGTTTTTATTTTCTGTAATCATTTTCTGTAAGCTAAAAAAAAAAAAAGAGTCTTATTTGTGTAAGTCCTTTGTACATTTTTCATCTTTAATATCATCGTTATTGTAGCCATGAACGGATAAATATAATTGTGTTTCTGAGAACTATTGAGTGAAACTATGCACCTCTTCTTTTGATCTTCTTCGATCCTTCAGTCCTTTTCCTTCCCCTGGGAAGGTAACTGTTGCCATAAGCCTATTAAGACCTGTGCAGACAGAGGCAACAGGCCTCTAAAAGTCGGGGTAACAATATGGCACCAGGTGAGGCTCACTAGGAAGAAGAGATCAAGACAAGAAGTAGAGTTTCCCTCTCTACGTTCCCAGAAACATTTATTACTTAAGTTTTTACCTCTCAATTTCTCTGCTTTATATATGCAATTTTTCTTGTTTATGAATATGAACCACTGTAGCACCCGATTACTGTAGCAATTACTGTAGCAAAACACTGTAGCACCCGATAAAATAAAACAAAAATAATTAGGGAGCTATAAATTTGGTATCAGAGCCTTAAGACCTAGGACTTTGAAATGTATGCAGTCGCTAGCTAAATTTGATTATCTTGATTTATCTATCCCTCTGCCACGAACAACAAAAACATTAGACAAAAGACAACATAGTTGCTATATACACGCTAAGGACTCCACTCACTCTTTGCATTCTGATAATCCACACCTGAACTCCATAACAGACATATTACTAGGACAAAGTTTCTCATCAGAAACTAAGTTTAGAGACATACATCACGTCCTGAAAACCGTACTTATAAATCAAAGATAACAACAGATCTAGCTTAATGAAATAAAACAAAATATAATATATCTAAAGAATTCACAAGAAAGTCTTAACTCCAAAGTTGCTCAAGTAAATTTTATAAATCTACCAAAGAGAAGTGACGTAATAAATCTTACAAGAATAATTAGAGAAAACCAACCACATACTTTTGAGATCCAACATTAAGATCTCTTAGCAGAAGTAAAAAGTTTCTTGCTAACAATAGAAGCAGAATTCAAGATTTTACAGGAACAAATAAATGCACTACTCATTAAATGAACCAACATATTTATGAAAATACCCATTATGATGAGACCTTAGACTATGTACAAAAATATACAAAAACTAAGGAAGACGGTTATTATTCCTCTACAGAGTTAATGAAAAAGTGATCAAATTCAAGTACAACAAAATAATACTATAATAGCCTTATTAACATCCCTACATTTTAGGATAACTAAATTGGAAGGAAAATTGTTTGACTTAGAACAAAAGCTGTCTAAAGTGCCAATAGAAGATAACTGGAAATCAGCTTTGGAAAATATAAATATAGGTTTGGGGAAACTATCCACGGGAAAAATCATAAGACATCGTCCTACTACATATACATTTTTAACATACAAACCTGAAGAGTCAAAATGAGTCAAACAATGACAGAAAATTTTACTGGAACATCCAGAACACTAAGTGGAAGAAGATCAGTCTCTAGTACTTCTTGGTTGGACAACATACGGACACTTCCTAATCTAAGCCAAACATTAGAAGAAGTAATAAACATAGATCGAGACTTAGAAATATTTTCTAATGAACAATTAAATATGCTACAACCGTGACTCCTATATGGGAGAAATCGATTCTCATATTTCTCATCAACTACTTCTATATACAGGCAACGAAGAACAGAAGCTTTACATCTCCCAGACGGTGAGGAACAACATTTAGATTTAATAACTAACCAGTCAGGAAGACAATTAGCAAACTTGAAACACCACTATATACATTTAGGCCTAATAGTCTTTGGATTAAGAGGAATGATAAGACAAAAAATAGGAGGAAAGGTCCTTATAGTCTTATATGACTCTAGATTTTCAGACAAAGAAAAAGCCATTATTGGCTTAGCCGAAGTAGACATGAATGATAATTTAGATCTTCTAGAAATACAATCGGATATTTCAGATATCTCCTCCATATACTCAATTATCTCTGTAGATGATATGGAAGAAATCCAATCCACAACTGACTACTCATTAATAAATTCACTCACTACACCACAGTAGTTATGTTTGAAAAATATGGCATTCAAATGCCGGCATATTTAAATAGAGATTTTGACGAATTAGGATTTTTAAATGTTAATGAGGTAGAAGAAGAAGAAATTAATTTAATGTACCGTCTAGACGACCGCTCCAAAGGGAAACAACCAGTCACCTGCGAACATGAGTGGCAACTTAAAGAGAGAACTACTCATACTCCTTGTTCCTCTTGTGGGTTTTATCCCGCGGTAGACAAACGGGGAACTTGTAAAAATGTAGGCAACAAATTTGTAATACATCTTAAAGAAAATTTTAATATTGATATTCTGACACACCTAGGCTAGTTTCTCTGACACACTTACTAGAGACCCGTCTTCGTGCTCAAACCCGACTTAATCTCGTTGAAACTGAACTTAGGCGATTCTGAGAATCAAGTAGTTAACCAAGACTATGAGGATTTTCGAGACCCTCAACAGTTACATTCTTCCAGAATTCCAGATGACACTAATATGGTTTTTGTTAAAACTCCAAGTATGTGTAATACTGGAAGAGCCACTGACGTGCGTGTCCAATGCACCTTAACAGTCAAAGGTCATACATTAACTTTGCAAGCCCTAATAGATAGTGGCGCCTCTAGCTCTTCTATCGATAAAGAAACACTACTTTCTGTTATTCCCTCTTCTTTTTTGCGACAAACAAATCAACCCCAGATCAGTACCTAGTTTGATGGAACTAAAAATGCTTGCTCTACTTATTTGCCAAGTTGTACTGTTTCTTTTTATACCAACTGCGGCAACAACAGTATCCCTCTAACTCTTACCCATTTATGGGTTACCAACCTTAATATTGCTAATGTGCACCTTATCCTCGGACTAAATTTTCTCCTCTCTCCACACCGTGCTTTCCTGCTTACCCTTGACTACGCTATTTTCCTCTCTACCCCCATTATTGCCCCTATTCTTTCCGAATATCCTCCTTCACATCGCGCTAAGGAGCGTGGTGGTACCTTTGATAGACCCGAACTTCTCCGACTAAAGCCCCAAGATCTGGATTACATAGACCAGGAAGAGGAACTTAACAATAGTTCCTCCTCACACCCACCTCAAACTTGTTCCTGTCAAACACAAGATTGTTCTTGCTGTCTACTGCAGACTGCATTTAATCTGAAATAGACATAGGAAATGAGTATGACTTTCCTACCGATACTATATCCCCCCGAAGTATACTAAATTTAATTAACACCCAAGAGAATTTGGAAGATATAATTTCAAAACTAGAAAAAATGGAAATCTTAGGAGATAATCCTATTAAATACTGGGAACTGGATAAAATATATTGTAAATTAGATATTATAAATCCAGATTTAATAATTAAAGCCCAAGACTTGAAATATACAAATTGGGAAGCACAAGAGTGCAAAATGCATATAAAACAACTTTTAGATTACAAACTAATACAACGATCTACTTCTAGACATAGAAGCCCAGCTTTCATAGTAAACAAGGGATCAGAACAAAAACGTGGTCAGTCAAGAATGGTGTTTAATTATAAACGTCTAAATGACAATTGTAATGAGGATGGTTATAAGATTCCTGACAAAGAACAATTAATTAATAAAATACAAGATTCACAGTGGTATTCAAAATTTGATCTTAAATCGGAGTTTACGGCAAGTCCGGATGCACCGAATCCATAACTGGACAACATTCTCTTGCCTCAAGGACATTTTGAATGGTTAGTTATGCCATTTGGCCTAAAAATAGCACCACAAATATTCCAAAGAAAGATGGATACAATTTTAAAGACACAACAAATTTTACATGTATATATATTGTGACATTTTAGTTTCTCTAAAACCAAATCGAACCTGACTCATTTACATATGATTTTTAACCTATTTGAAAAACACGGATTAATAATTTCCGGAAAAAGATGCAACTTATGAAAAAGCATATTGAATTTTTAGGAGCCAAAATAGGCCAAGGGAAAATAACTTTGCAACCACATATTGCTAGTAAGATACTTGAATTTCCCGACAAAATTGAAAAATACTAGATCTTTGAGAGTCTTTCTAGGACTTTTAAATTATGCAAGACCATATTTAAAAGATATAGGAAAAATTAGTGGAAATCTATACAATAAAACATCAACAAAAGGGCAAAAACACTTTAATCAACAAGATGTTTTAGTAGTCAAACAAATTAAAGAATTAGTAAAAACATTACCCAAACTAACACTACCATTAGATAATGATTATCTAGTCATAGAAAGTGACGGATGTGAGACAGGATGGGGAGGAGCTTTATATAAAAAACCCACAAAATATGATACAAAATCTACAGAGACATTGTGTAGATATGCCTCAGGAAAATATAGAGAAAAAGGCCATTTGACTTCCCTAGATTTTGAAATATTAGCCGTTATTTACTGCCTTGACTCATTTATGCTATTTATTTGTGACAAAAGGAGATTACCATATCTGAATAATTTGTGAAGCCATAATAAAATATAACCAAGACTAAGGAGCTAGAAAATCTCTAAGTAGTCGAAGATGGATAAAATTTGACACTATTATTAATAAAGGATTAAAAATAAACTGGGAACATATTAAAGGAATTAATAATTCTTTAGCCGACACTCTTTCCAGGTTACTAACATGACGGATAAATTCAGAAGTCACAGATCAGAACCAGTTGTCAACAGAAGACTAATGACTTTCGGGGAAGTAGAGATCCCACAGTACAACAAACATGAAGAACAATTCCATTTTGACACTAGACACATGTCGATATTGTACAAAATCGCTTTATAGACAACTGCGGTATATTCCCAAGACACCAGAACAACTAAGCAAAAGGTGGCTATAAAGCCCCGATACAACATTTTCACCATACAAAGAAAAGTAAAATATGGTGGTCAAGACAATATTTATTACACCATTCTAACAGATCACAAGCGGAGTCTACGCTTACAATACGGCAACCAGTCGCGTTGAAGTGAAATCCAAGTTACTTACAGAGAATTTAAAGACCTTGAGAAGCATTAACAAAATTAGGACAAAAGCGGGCCCAAATTATTTTGTAAGTGCCTCATTAAAAGGGAAAGGACAAGAATAAAACAACCCTGCACTCTTCATGGCTCCCAAAAGATATGACTTACTTTAGACATAATTACCAAATGAGCCAAGAAACAAATGTAAAAGAATGACACTACAACAAGTTCAGACCTACCAACAGATTCGACTACATACATCGTAACCCCGTCGATAAATCAAACCGATAGATTTCAAGATTCGTGAAGCTCTTAAATGGCTTCATAACTTGGCACCCTCTTATACAGAATTACAATCAGCTATGAGGCTGAGTTCAATTACAAACTTAAATGTCAAGATAAGTTCCCTACATGCAAAGACGGTGAAGCAAAATGTGGCTGTAAATGTCAGGTAATATACAGTTTCAAAAAAGCAAGTATTGACATGAAAACATTCGCGCCACACAGATACAGAGGCAAGCTAATAACCCCTTTTCTCTTGATGGATTATGGGTTATTATATAAGCTATGGATAAGAGACATTGAGCTAACACAGGAGTTCCCATGGAAACTTGGACAGTGCATAAGACACCTGTTAGTAGAAGAACATTTCAGAAACATAATAGTATGTACTTTTGAAAGTTCTCCTCCCGAATGGATAAACCTAAAAGTTGAACCAGCAAGGCATCTGATTAAGCTGGACGTCCACAAATACCAATCGAAAGGATAAAATTGAAGATTTTGTCCCCTCGGACGAAGAACTAGACTGGGAAGGCTCTTCTAGTCCGGAACAGCAAGTAAAACACTGGAGAGCCTCTATCCAAGGCTCTGACTGGATTTGGGATGATTCTATAGACTCTCGCCATTACATACTGGCAGCAGAAACATTCACAGAAAAAATTTACTGGCCGACAAGCTATGGTACTGCTTTCTTCCCTTTCAAAACTACTACCCAACACACAGCCTTACTAAGTCATTACCAAAAAATAAACGAAAAATGGATCCAACAGAAAACACGCCAAACCGACGATCTGACAGATGGAATTAAGACAGGCTGAGATTGCAGCAGCCCATCAAAATAGCCCACCAGAAGGCGACAGGGAAGACTACGACTAAAGACTGTGAGAGTGGAAGCATCAATTAAGATCCTACGGCGACGCGATCAAACAACTTTGGAAGGATGGAGAAAGCTACGGTCTGAGTTCTGTTTCACCGGAGGAAATCAGAGGTATTTCCGACAATGGTGGTGGATTTGGAAAGAGAATCCGAAAGGAAATACAACTGAGTCAACAGGAACAACAATTGGGAGGAAGAGTAAGCCAGGTTGCAACGAGCAACATCGGTGATTAACCGACGATAATTTTTCTCTTAGGGTTCTACTGGAGAGGCTTGCTGGAAGCATAGATTGAAGCGGGGGGTGGCGATTAGGTAGCCCTTGAGGAGGTCTGCCGTTGGCCAGAGGGAGAGATGGGGGGAAACCCTAGAGAGTTACAATTTGGATTTCATAAATCTGCCATATTCCTACTATTCAAATAGAGGGTTTGAATCACAATTGCTGGCTGTCAATAGGCACAGACGGGGATGCTCGCAATGGGTCAACTGGAAGCACTGTGACGCTAGGAGAGTATTCTGCTGCTAAACGCCAAGAATCGACCTACCCCGTCGGAGTTACGACCAGCTCACTAGCCGGATTCAATCCACAGTGCTTCTCGCAGAGTGAAGAACCTTGGATACATCACTAGTAGCTAGACGGATGGGTGGAGTAGCTTGTAAGCTGAAGCCTGGGTACTGAAGTGAAGCTTCCCCTCCGGCAATTGCCTGAGAAAGTGCAACGGTCGACTGCTTCAGCCTTGGTTCGTGTTCTGGAAGAAGAGGACTGATGTGGCAATAGGAGGGTTGAGCTAGCATAACTTAGCTGATCTGGACCTCTCAACTAAAGACACTTGGGGAATTAAGTCCTGATAATGGCATGGAAGGAGGTGAGAAAAGGAATTTGAATTCAAACCTAAGTATCTACTGTGCAAGTTCCCTAGCCGAGTTCATGGTGCCTCGCGCCGTGAGGCGTGGCTGGCACCGCCTAGACCTTGAGGTGGACTAGACAATGCCACTGCAAGTGTTGAACAACAAGTGCTTAAGGATAACATGAACTCCCAACATATACAAGCAATGACACCAGAGAGAGACCTTCCAACGCAGGAACAAGCCCAGCAAGTTCGACATGAACGACAACCAAAACCTTCACTAGGATCCAGGAGCTGGGCTGATCTATTTGTTACAAATCGAATGTCCTCGAAGGATACTGCATTGCAACAATTCAGTAGAAAAACAGGGCAAAATCAAGCTTACTGACACAGATAAAGAATCTTTTGAGGAAACAATAGGGTACTATTTGGTAGGAAGATTCCTAAGTAGATTCCCTGGGTGGAAGGTTGTGAAGGCACTCACAGCACGATGGAATGTGCCACACAAGCTGCTCACACATAATTCACTATGGATAGTGTTTAAGTTTGCATCTAAGGAGCTCAGTGAGAGTGTGCTAAAAGGAGGGCCTTATCTGGCCTATTGGTGCCCACTTTATTTGAAAACAATGCCATCGTGTTTCACATTTTAGTCCGGGATCCAGAATCAGCTCCCCTTATGGTTGCAAATCCATGGTCTGCCAATCGATTGTTGGACCACATCTGCCTTAAGTAAAATATCATCTCAGATTGGATGCCCCCTGTTCACTAACAGATTTCCCAAAAGCAGAGAAAGAGTCAACTATGCATGAGTCCTTGTTGAAATTGATATCACACAACCACCTTCACCGGCCATGGAAATCATCTTACCGGATGGGCAAGAGGTTGAATTGGAGCTACGATATGAAACCAAATTGAAACTTTGCTCAAAATGTAGACAGACAAGACATTATCAAAACCACTATCCCATATTTGACCAACCTACACCAGGGAAGCCCTAGGTGAAGTCAAGTGTGACGGATAGCCATGACACGAAGGTCATACGATTCTCTGGTAGAGACATCAGCAACATTACAGTTCAGGCTAGAGATATTGGCACACAATAGGGCCTAAGCGATACTCAATAGAAACTCCCAGGCGAGACCTCCCTAGTAATGAAAGAGACCATCAATGCCTCGTGAGGATAAACACACAGAGCTAACTCAAGGCATCGGGCATCTAAGGCTGAGGGACCAAATGGGGCAGTACAAGTAGTCACTACTCAAGTGACATGCACAAAACAGAATGTTGGAATCTATGAAACAATATCAGACAAAACTGATCATCAAAAAGGCAGTAAACAGCAACACCCAACCTTGTCTAATCTAAATAATAGGAAGGAATCACAAAGTCCAACAATTAGTAGCAACCAATAGTTGATCAATCAAATGGAACCTGCAAGTGCTATTACTATTGTAAATGCAGCCAATATTGCAAAGGAAAACCAGTCTGAAACTGGCACGCTACAGTGTCACCTGTAAATCCTAGAAATATTATCTAAACCTGACTGCCTAGATGGAAGAATGACCTGTAATACTGACAAACATATGGCAAGGAGACAATGCAATGGACAAAGGATAGGGAGGCTTAAGGATACTGCAAAAATGCTCACTAACCCACTCAAGGTTGGGATATCAGATTTGGAAGTTAACTCTAAGCAGATAGTTTCAATCCACAACAAAGTTTCAATTTTAGCATCCCCTCAGCTACCAGCAGCCATAGATACACACTTGATCCAACAAACTCCTGACCAAGTAACATGGCTGGTGGCACACTAAAACTCAGGGCAACATCTGGCCACAGAGATAGGCTTAGAGGTTGGGACAATATCATATGCAATCTCTTAGAAACACATGACTGGAAAATTGATAAAAGCTGGGGAAACAAGGCATGGGACACAAAAAAATGAGATTAAGGATACTGCAGTGGGAAAAACAATCTGGGTAAGGGCTGAGGGATCGGGGTCAGAAATTGGCATCATGAAGACAATACCAATGCCCAGTGCATTATCAAGAGTAGCTTCCCCTAGGGTTCTAACAACCATGAATGAATCAATGGATCATTAGACCCCCAAGGAAATTGACAAGGGTCATGGTGCACCAAAATGCATGCCAGCATCAGACATTGGGGATAGGTTCAGAAATGGCAGGAGTGCCAGAAATAGCAAGAGGAGTAACACCTTCAGCAAACTATAATCCTTAAACCTCTATAAGCACACTCGTTCACAAAAATCTGGAAGGCAATATTACCAAGGGACTCAACTCACAGACAAAGCAATCTAAGGACAAGAGGCCTGTGCATTGTCAAATTTCCCCAGAAAAACCCCTAAAGGAAACTGACATAAGCTGTAGGAGAAAGACACAAACATAGGCTAGACAATCTCAAAATATGAGGAATGTAACAACTGAAGATGGGAGTCCATAGAAAATTCAGACAAGTTCAAGAGCCCACAAGAGGAAAGTGACATTGGAAATAGCTAAGACCTTCTAGTAGTTAAGTCCGGATATTGAACAGGGAGGCAATCACTCTCAGTAGGATCGGCACTGCAGGGGAATCAGGGCTACCACTCAGCAGGTTATAGAGTAGGAGGAAGGAGATATCTTACCAGAAGCCCCACTAGAATCCATACATGAGGGAACAACACAACCAAAGGAGCAGGATGGACTTCAACAGGAACACCATACTGAACTTACCACACCATCATTGTTGGTCTAGCTGCTCCAGCATGGTTGAACAACAAGACAAAGATGTGGACTTCAAAGTCCATCAGAAGGAAGCACGAGGCAAGGTCATAATGGAAACCTAGCAGCCGACAGATGCCGAGGCATTTAAATGAAGATAGGAGCATGGAATGTGAGAGGCCTCAATATAGGCCTCAAGCAGAGGGAAGTCGTTAGACTCCTCCGAACTCTCAACCTAAGTGTGCTATGCATCATGGAAGCTAAGTTAACTAATCAAGCTTACCAAACCTTGAAATCCAGCAACCTACAACAATGGGAAACCACTCAACGGTTGGGTGACCTATAAAGGAGCCGAATGTTACTGATTTGGAATTCATAGCTCATCTCCCTCTCAATCCAACAATGGGAAGACCAATTCATACACACATTCATCACGAGCAAAGATGGGAAAAGGAAATATGCAACCACTTTAGTGTATGGACAGCTCAACATGACTTCTCGGAGAGCTATGTGGGTAGGCCTTAAATAAATTGCCGACACAATGGATTTGTCGTGGCTCATTATAGGAGACTTCAACTCCCTCATATTACCAGCAGACAAGCACGGAGGCAGTGAGGTCACATCATATACCATAGTAGATTTCCTAGACTTTGTTATGAGTGCAGGGGTGGAAGACCAACGTTCCATGGGATGTCGATACACCTGGACCAATGGAAGAGTTGTAAGCAAGTTGGATCATGCCATGGTTAACTGATTATGGTTAGAGTAGGACCACAGTAGTATTGCAGAATTCAAAGCCCCAGGAGTATACTTAGACCATGCCACATGTGTAGTCTCCATATTTGAGAGCCAATCCCATAGAGGCAAACCGTTAAAGTTCTTTAACATGTGGACCCAACACCCTCAGTTCAAGCAATTGGTGCAAGATGGATGGAACCAAGCCACTACATGGTGCACGCATGGTACGTCTCAATACAAGATCAAGAGAAAGCTCACCATACTTAAGAGGGGATTAAGGCATTTAAATCAACAACACTACCAACACATCCAAAGCCGATCTAGGAGGGCCCAAGAGCTGTTGGTGCAGGGGCATCAGATAATCAAACTTAGATTTTGATAATGACAAAGGTTCATTTTCCTCGATCCAACAAGAGCACCTTAAAAATATGTAGCATAGTGGTCTAGGTCAAGGTTTCATGGATGACCACTACAAGAAGGCAAAACAAGAAGTAGACAAGCTAGCCCAAGCAGAGTACCTCTTTTACCTTCAAAAGGCTAAACATAAATATTTCAAGGAAGTGGATCGAACACACCCTTCTTTCATTCTTTGGTCAAAAGGAACAACAAGCGAAGGGAGATAGTGGTGGAGAAAAGGAACGGAGATCACCATGGAAGCTAAAGATGTGTTGTAGAAATTCACAGGCTACTTTCAAGCCCAACTGGGGGTTAGAGTGATCGGGCCACATTCCAAGGTGAATGCATGTAGCATGAGAAAGTGCGACAAAACAAAAGCTACAACTCACTCGGATGCCCATTACCGAGGAGATCAAAGCGGCGCTTTTTGACATAGATGACTTTAAAGCACTAGGGCCAGATGGATATAGCTCTAAGTTCTACAAATAAGAATGGGACATAGTTGAGGGACTTCACCTCGTAATAATGGATTTTTTTTGAATGGGAAGATCCTCAAATCATGGAACCACACACTCATCATCGGTACCTAAAAGTGGGCATGCCACCAAGGAGCAAGACTACATGCCCATATCTTGCTGCACAGTCTTTTACAAGGTCATCTCCAAAATCCTTGCAAACCGACTCTCAAAAGTCATAGATCACTTACTGAACCCTGCACAGACAACATTTGTCAAGGGGCAGACTTTCACAGATAACATCAATTAGCTCAGGAACTACTATGCCACTACACTCGAAAGAGAATCTCCCCAAGATGTACTTTGAAAATTGACCTGCAGAAAGCTTTCGACTCGGTGCATTGGGATTTCCTAATGATGTCCTCAGCTCCTTGCAGTTCCCACCCATTTATATAGCATGGATCAGAGAATTCATCACCACCAGATCGTTCTCTGTAGTGATTAATGGGTACATGCATGGGGGGGGGGGGGAAGAGGACTCAGACAAGGAGACCCACTCTCTCCTTACTTATTTGGTATTTGCATGGAATATCTATCCAGATTAATAGCAAGGGTCACCCCCAGAGTTGATTTCAAATTCCACCCCACATGTAAGCATTTGGGGATAGCACACGTTACATATGTAGATGATCTATTGCTCTTATCCCGTGGTGATGTACCTTCAGTAAGACGCCTAGTAGACTGTTTGACACAGTACTCACAGATGGCCGACCTCACCTCAAATGCAACCAAATCTAGCTGCTACATGGATGGGATAGATGGGTAGACTAAGGAGCAGATACGTACTATCACAGGCTTCCAGGAGGGGGAGATGCCTTTCAGATACTTGGGAATCCTGTTGACCTCCAAAAGCTAAAAATTCCAGATTACAACATGCTCCTAGATGCCCTTCTCCAAGAGAATAAATTCATGGCCAAAGAAAACTCTCTCCTATGCTAGGAAAGCCTAGCTTATCACATTGATACTATAGGGTGTCAAGTGCTATTGGATGTCCATACTACCCCTACCGAGTGGAGTTATAGAGCGTATACATACCATGTGCCGGGCTTTCATGTGGACGAGCAAGAACCCTTCTATTACATGGTCAGTGTTATGTAGCCCGAAGGAGGAAGGAGGTCTTGGCTTGAGGGACTTGAAGTCTTGGAACCTTGCTCTTCTAGAAAAGGTACTATGGCATATATAGGACAAACCAGACTCCTTATGGATATGATGGGTGCATCATCAACACAGACTCCCCGCTACTAAAGAGACTTTTGCACATCAGAGATAGTATCTTGGCTTATGCAGGTAACCCCATTGCTGCATCACACACACTGTCTGCATGGTTCAGTCGGGGCCTTGGTGGGGTGGGTCGGGTATATGACCATTTTAGAGAGCACAGATCGCGGAAGCCATGAGTAAGGACAGTATGACAAAAGGATATTTAACAGAGCCACCGATTCACACTTTAGCTATTAGCACATGGGAGACTACCTACTAGAGACCGACAGAGCTACCTAAAGGACAAGCGATGTTCCTTCTGCCGCTAGGAGGAGGAGACACTGACCCATGTGTTCTATAGATGCAAACTCATTAGTCAGTTGTGGGGAAGGGTGAGAGGATGGCTACAGATAAGACCAGAGATGAGTATATATAGATGCATGTTGTGTATCTTTAGGCTACATTATCGGGGGAACTCAGTCTAGATGAGAGCACGACACCTAACCCTAGCTGTGATGGTTCACTATGTTTGGAGGGTTAGGAATGAAATTGGATTTGAGGAAGCTCATTTTGATGCAGACCGGATCCTTCGGAGGCTACAAATTCATGTACATAGAGCTCTTGATGTAACCCATATAAACCTATAGAAAAATATATGCACAGTCTCCTTTCTCATTGTTTTTGATGGTGAATAGATCCTCCATAAAGATCTATCTAGTTCACAGCAAACGACTCACGGTAAAGACTCCCCAAATCCATTCGGGGTGAGGCTTTGCCAAAAAGCATGTGCAGGTGAATAGGTCCACCAAGAATGACCTATCTATTCCACAACAAACGACTCACGGTAAAGACCAACCAAATCTGTTTATGACTGGGGCTTGGCCAATAAGTGTTGGTGCAATCGGCCCAGGTCACGATTGACCAGACTCGAGTTTGACTCGAGTGATGTTTTGATGTTTGACATAGGATGTTTGACATAGTATGTTTGACATTGATGTTTGACATTAATGTCGATTAATATGTTGGGGAGATTGTTGGAGCAATCGACCCGGGTCATGATTGATCGGACTCGAGTTTGACTTGAGGGAGACTTTAATGGTTGACTAGGGTTGACCATGTGGTTATTGGGAAAGTCCAAGTCTTGAGTACTTGGCATGGGAAGTCCAATCATAGGTCTTGGCATGGAAAGTCCAACATGGGTTGGCAAGGGAAAGTTCAAGCTTGAGTCTTGACATTTGAGAAGTCCAAGGGGACTGATATTGGCGGCGTAAAGTCCAAGCGGGAGTCTTGGTAGCATAAGTCCAATGGTTGGCGGCGTTAAGTCCAAGCGGAGTCTTGGCGGCATGAGTCCAATGTGCCTTGGCGGTGTAGACACCGTTAGCATGACATAGCCGATGGAAGCACCTAAAGGCTAGCGCAATGGATGAACAAGTCATGGATGACTTGGAGGGATCCGAGAGGCGTGAGGCTGATGGAGGTGGCTAGAAGACTTAGGTCTATGCTAAGGGTGGTCTAGCAAGTATGGGGACATCATACTTGGGTTGAAACCTCATCTTATGAGTCGACTAGAGCTCGACTGCCATTTAGGGCTAAAATTGCCTTGGCGATCAGACGCTCATTGGAAGCGATGGGCTGGCGATCAGCGCCATGGATGGAAATCATTGCGGTTGAGTCGCGAGCGCGAGAATGCTCCGTGATCATTGGCGATCGACTCGACATTGTAGCGATCGGCTTGCCAATTTAACGATCGGCCCGGTGAGAGTCCCGTTAAAACTTTTCCAGCGTGGATTGAGCCGTTGTCTCACGGCTCTGATGTTGTGATCGGCAGGGCCTTATGAATGATCATCGGCTAGGCGAAAATCCAGCCCGACACAAGCTATAAAAGGAGCTCAGATGGAGGATTTTTGCAGCGATTTTCTTGGGTAAAATTGAAGGGGAGAGTTGGTGCTTTCCAGTCCTTCAAAGCTAGTTCAAGGAAATCAAGATCAAGCAATCAAAAGTTCTTGTAAAGTGTTTTTCCTTTACTTGCATTTGTATTTCATTATCGTATTTGCTTGTATCTATTTGTTTATTGTTGTAAACACTTGTAAGAGGTTTCTCCACCTCCAACTTGTGTCGAGAAGGAGTTAGTTTTGGTTAGTGAGTGCATGTGCATCACTAGAGCTCTTTAGAGCTCGATCCGTAGAGTAGAAACTGTTCGGTTCCGAACCACGTTATATCCTTGCGTTTGTGTGTTTGTGTTTTCGTTATTGCTTTATTATCTTTGTTTCTGTTGCGCTAACAAAAATTGTAGACAAGCACGCGAATGATTTCCATCAACGTACGAGTACGCGCTATTCACCCCCCTCTAGCGTCCAATCGATCCCCAACAAGTGGTATCAGAGCGAGGCTGCTCTTGAAGTTTAACAACTAAGGGAGCACGCTAGAGGGTGAAGATGGAAGTCCAAGAATGACTAGGTTGGGACATCAACACACCGGTGCCCTACACCCTATACGGATGAGAAGG
The DNA here is from genome assembly GCA_025175895.1 of Wurfbainia villosa. Taxonomy (NCBI): domain Eukaryota; kingdom Viridiplantae; phylum Streptophyta; class Magnoliopsida; order Zingiberales; family Zingiberaceae; genus Wurfbainia; species Wurfbainia villosa. The sequence goes on from CM046009.1 coordinate 4,077,801, forward strand.
TTTCAATTCTTGGAAGAAAAGAATTGAAGATTCTTTGATGATGAGAGACCTTGAGAAATGATCTCTATTAATGGAAGGATTTGAGTATCCAAGAGGACCAAAAGGTGGATTCCTCAAAAAGAAGAGATGGAGTGAAGATCAAATTCAAGCCTTCGAGAAAAATATTAAGGTAGTAAAATTTATTTTTGATTTGGTCCCTAATGATATTGTGTGTATGGTAGGGAACTATATGGATGCTAAGGAGTTGTGGAGCCAAGTGGCAAAGCTCCATGAAAATCCATCATCAATCCAAGAAGAAGAAGAAGAAGAGGAGTGCTCACCCTCTCAAGCTCAAGTAAATACATCATCATCTAAAGAGCTTGAGGAGTTGGAACTTGAAGAGGAGTCAACTTCCAGATCGGTGGAAGAGGAGGTGGAAGAAGTAGAAGAAACCTCCACCTCTAGGATTGAGGGGGAGGAGAAAACTTCCACACTGGAACATCAAGAAGAAGCTTCGACATCCGGTCAAGATGAAGAAGCTCAAATTCCGATTCCGACATTTACAACTACCCTAGGTAACTCAAACATATGTGTTAATATTAAAATACATATAATATGTTTTGAGTGTAGGGAGCAAGGACATTACAAGAGTAAGTGTCCTAAAAGGATCAAGAAGTCTCCTCCGGCACCAAAAGTCAAGGATGCCGGTCCCCAAAGTCAAAAGAGCAAGGAGCATGTCATATGCTTCAAGTGCAATTCAAAAGGGCATTACCGGAGTCAATGCCCAAGGGGGAAGAAGAAGGGACAAGATGGAGCATCACAAGTAGGGGGAGCCTCTAGGGCAAACCCTAAGGTATATTTAAACAATGCTCGTTCCTTAAATTATAGTAAAAAGCATACTAGAAATAATTTTAGCAATCTTGCTATTTATCACAAAGAGCATGCTAGACATAGGAAATTTTGTTTAGAAGCCAAAAATATCTACCTTTCAAAGAAGGAGAAATTTGGGACTAATGTCCCTAGAAACGTCCTTCCTAGGTCAAACAATTCTAGACAAATCCTACCTAGAGAGACCATTAGAAAGGTACAAGAGCATCTAGGTCTCAACCCTAAATGGACTAGGCATATACCTAGGAAGTCCCATGCCCAAAAACTAAATCAAAATTCTAAAATTGGGCAATTACAATTGGAAAACCAAGCCTTGAGATCAAGGCTTGAGAAATTAGAAAAGACCCTCAATAAGATGCAAAATCAATTTCAAGGGTCTAATGGTCAAAGTCAAGGGTCAAAATCTCAAAGTCAACATCTAGGACCCAAGAAACAAAAGTCAACCAAGGGCAAGAATGGTTTGAGTCACAAACCTAAGCCTAAGGTGGCTTATAATAGTGTTCCATTTGATTATGGAACACAATCTAGGTCTAGGAATACCAAGGTCAATAGGGAAGTCATCCCTAAGGTTGACCAAGGTAGATGCCTAGTGGCTAGAGTTTCGAAGAAACCTAGGGTGGCCACTAAGAAGGTTACTAGGGAGGCAATCCCTAAGGTTAACCATGGCAAGACCCAAATGACCAAGGCAAATAAGCCTAGAAAGGTCATTAGGAAGGTATCTAGGGAGGTTATCCCCAAGGAATACCTAGTAAACCCTAGGAGCTCAAATAAGTTTTGGGTTCCTAAGAGCGTGATTGATTCACGCTAGATGAGTTTAGGGTGTGCCAACCTTGATTAGATGGGTAGTTAACTCAACCATGACAAAGGTGGCACTTTAGGATTATTTTCAAGGTTATGGATGCCTTGGAAATAGATTTTGATTTTAATCCTAAAAGATTTTAGGATGTGCCAATATACCTTGAAGATTATGAAAAATCAATTGAATTGCACAATTTAGGTTTAGATGTCATAGTGTACCATTTTAGATTTTTGGCACACTTGAGAGATTAATAGGAATAATGGCAAAAATATACTTAATTATCTCAAATGACAACTAATATTAAATTTTAGGTATTATTATACCTATATATTTTATATGCCATGCCTTGATTGTCATATAACATGTTATGACATCATGCTTAGTTTTAATCATTTAATTTGTCATGATCATGTTTAGGATTAAGGTTTTAAATATCATGTATTTTTAGATTATATCTTATGTCATGACATCATAATTATGAGCATGTGTTTATTTATATCATCTCTAATGCCATAATTATTCATGCATTTAAGAAAATTTTGATTGAAATTGATTTAAGGACAATGACATGACTTGGAATCCCATTTATAAGGGAATCAAGTAGTGTTGCCTTAGAAAAATGCATGAAACCCTAGATTAGGGAGAACAAAACCCACATCTCACATTACATTAACATGTATGTGTATTTATACACCCTAGATACATGTGAGATGCTAGGATATGAGTTGAGTTCAAGGTGCATAGTTTTTGCATCTAGATGGACTATAACTCATCTAATTTCATTGGTGGATCATTGGGAAAGCATGTGTACAAGTCATGTACATAGAGCCCAAGGAATATCATCCAAAATAAGGTTTTAAAAACATTTCAAAATCATTTTGAAAAACCTTAGTGAAGTCTATCTTTTGATAGCAATCGCCATTGATAGAGTTGATACAAAATAGGGCCAAAACATTGAAAATTGCAATGGTTTTGAGTTTTGTATCAAACTCACTCTTTTATGGGTAAACTAATTTTCAAATATTTTTCACCCATTGTATTGCTTATAAGTAATGTACGTATGAATATTCATGAATTTTTAAAATACGTAGAATTACTTATGACTTTTCAAAATTTGATTCTGATAGTTGAAATTCGAGAATTTCAACTATCAGCTAATCGCCTTACCACCGATGACAATGATCGATAAAGGCGATTCGGTGATTCATGAGTCATCGCAGGTCTGATTTCGGGTTAACAAGGTTTGTTTAGCCTGATTTAAGCTATGGTAAGGTTTCCTAACTACTTCTAACCCTAGGATATGCTTTGGAAAACATTATAAAGGGTGAAAATTCATTGGATATGGATTAGGAGAGGTGTTAGGTTGATGTATCAAATTTAAGGTGTGGAAAGTTCAAGTTTGAACTTTGAACCTTATTTTTGATGGTTTAGAGTTCCTATTGGCTTAGGGACTTCCCGAGGGCATTGTTTGTGCAATGGTCAAGAGGGAGCAAGCATTTGGGGGAGGTATCCATCATGGGATGATGGATGTGTTTTTTCTTCTTGAAGGGGGATAATTTATTGGGAGAGTGTCATCAATTGGGAAAATTGATCGGTTTTTGATACCCAATTTGGAAATTGGGAGAGTGAATAGGATTGCCTCTCTTGAGTGATAAGAGACTTATCACTAGGAAGATTGAAGGCATCCTAGGTATTTTTGGATCAAGGGGGAGATTGTAAGATCTCATTGGGACATGAGACATTGACCTCCTTGGAGAGATAACCTTTTTGATGTATGTCAAAAAGGGGGAGAAAGATAAGATTACCAATTTGGGAAATTGGTAAGGGAGTTTGAGTTAGGGGCCTAACTCAAGGTTGTTTTTGTCAAACATAAAAAAGAGGGAGATTGTTGGTGCAATCGGCCCAGGTCACGATTGACAAGACTTGAGTTTGACTCGAGTGATATTTTGATTTTTGACATAGGATGTTTGACATAAGATGTTTGACATAGTATGTTTGACATTAATGTCGGTTAATATGTTGGGTAGATTGTTGGAGCAATCGACCCGGGTCATGATTGATCGGACTCGAGTTTGACTCGAGGGAGACTTTAATGGTTGACTAGGGTTGACCATGTGGTTATTGGGAAAGTCCAAGTCTTGAGTACTTGACATGGAAAGTCCAAGCATAGGTCTTGGCATGGAAAGTCCAACATGGGTTGGCAAGGGAAAGTCCAAGCTTGAGTCTTGACATTTGAGAAGTTCAAGGGGATTGATATTGGCGGCGTAAAGTCCAAGCGGGAGTCTTGGCAGTATAAGTCCAATGGTTGGTGGCGTTAAGTCCAAGCGGAGTCTTGGCGGCATAAGTCCAATGTGCCTTGGCGGTGTATACACCGTTAGCATGACATAGCCGATGGAAGCATTTGGAGGCTAGCGCAATGAATGAACAAGTCATGGATGACTTAGAGGGATCCGAGAGGCGTGAGGCTGATGGAGGTGGCTAGAAGGCTTAGGTCTAGGCTAAGGGTGGTATAGCAAGTATGGGGACACCATACTTGGGTTAAAACCTCATCTTTGAGGTTGACAGTCGACTGACATTATGGCCGGTTCGACTGCCATGAGTCGACTAGAGCTCGACTGCCATTTAGGGTTGAAATTGTCTTGGCGATCATGCCATGGATGAATTGCGCCAGCTGTTGAGTCGCGAGCATAGAATGCCCGTAGTCGGCAGGCGATTGACCGAGCTAGCGATCGCCAATTTTGGCATCGGTGAGAGTCCCGTTGGAACTTTTCCAGCGTGGATTGAGCCGTTGTCTCACGATCTGATGTTAGCGATCGGCAAATGACCGGGCCTTATTAAAAGGAGCTCGGATGGAGGATTTTTGCAGCAATTTTCTTGGGCGAAATTGAAGGGGAGAGTTGGTGTTTTCCAGTCCTTCAAAGATGGTTCAAGGCAATCAAAGATCAAGCAATCAAAAGTTCTTGTAAAGTGTTTTTCCTTTACTTGCATTTGTATTTCATTATAGTATTTGCTTGTATCTATTTGTTTATTGTTGCAAACACTTGTAAGAGGTTTCTCCACCTCTGACTTGTGTCGAGAAGGAGTTAGTTTTGGCTAGTGAGTGTGTGTGCATCACTAGAGCTCTTTAGAGCTTGATCCGTGGAGTAGGAACCGTTCGGTTCCGAACCACGTTATATCCTTGCGTTTGTGTGTTTGTGTTTTCGTTATTGCTTTATTATCTTTGTTTTCGCTGAGCTAATGAAAATTTTAGACAAGCACGCAAACGATTTCCATCGACGTACGAGTACGCGCTATTCACCCCCCTCTAGCGTCCAATCGATCCCCAACAATTAACCCCTTAGGGTGAATAGATTTTCCAGAATAATCTATCTAGTCCGCAGTGAACGACTCACGGTAAAGACACGACAAATCTGTTAATAGCTTACCACTTCCTAAAAGTCGGTCCATGGATCTGGAGAGGACATAGGTGGATGACGGAGGACTTTTGATATGGATTGGGGTTGACATGGAGGACAGACCTTGGCGACAGCAGAGCTTCCATGACACAGGCAGAAGACGGACTTTGATGCATGTATGGCTGACAATGTATTTTGGATGTTGGATTTTGTGTATACAATGACTGTTAGTGCCTATAAGATTCATATATCTCCACAATGACATGATATTGTCCACTTTGAGCCTAAGCTCTCATGGTTTTATTTTTTGGCTTTACCCAAAAGGTCTCATTCTAATGGAGATATCTTTTTATCTTATAAGCACATGATCTTTTCCATGTCTTACCAATGTAGAACTTTGATTGTATTCCCCATACTCCCAACAACGACGAGAGTTGGTACTCATGAGCCCACATATATCCCACCTCCCGGATACAACTCAAATCTGACACTTCGTTAGACATGATATGAGCATGTATCTGGATGGCTATTGTATGTCTATGCATTTCTTTGATGATACATATATTTACCTTCATAAAAAAAAATAATAAAGAATATTTCTTAATTTAAATCTTTCATTATTCCCCTTTGGCATATGTCAAAAGCCTCTTCAAATTCTTAACTCTTTCCTTTGCCAACATTTTAATGGAAGCTTCCTATCTTTCATTTTATTCAATGCTTAAACTTGAGCATACCATCAATATTATCCTCAAAGGTCATCATATGCTTTCAAGGAAATCCTCCCCTAGTCCCCATAGGGATGGCACGTTGGTTGGGGCAGAGCGACACTTGCAAAATGAGAATGGGTTGATTCTGGAAGCAAGTCTAAAATCCCTCCCTATTGTTAGATGGATCTCCTCTGTCCCGGCCAATCGTGTCAAGGTTATAGGCCCTCGTGATTTATCTCTCTCACAATGGTCATGAGACAGTCGGTAGGGCCCACTAGGTTCAACCTTTGTGAAAGAAAAACCTCCCTTAAAAGCAAGTTCTACTCCAATTATTATACCAAAAATGTTTTAGAGTTTCTAAGCCTTTAAAAAGTTTCAAATTCTAAGTTGTGAAATTAAAATTTTAACTTTGAACCTAAATCTCCTCCTCAATTTTTAATTCTCCCTTTTTTAACTTCCCTTTTTTATTTTCATCGGGAAAATTTTAGCTAAACATATTAGAGGGTTAGGAGCAATGAAAATATCTAAGATTAAGTCAAAATGATTGAAACATCCTAAATTATCTAAAATCCTTAATAATAGTTAATTGATGTCGCTCATCACCAATCGATAAAACCATTAGTCGATTGTCTTTCGATCTGATTGATTGTTGTCCGATAAGTTTATATTAAATTTTAAAAATACATAAATAATTCTATAATTTTTGAAAAATTATAATTTTTTTTATAGATATTACTTATATCAAATACTATCAGATAAAATAGATTTCTAAAAAATACTCAATATTTTCAAAGAATTGCACCAAGTTAGAAATCATTGAAAACTTCAATATTACACTCTAATTTTATATCAATATTATCAATAGTGATTTTTATCAACAAATAGAGTTCATTAAGGTTTTTAAAATAATTTTAAAATATTTTCAAAATCAATTTTCAATCATTGGTAGCGATAACCATACGAGTACCAACTGAGCCGATGGAAATAGATCAATTTACAATCATGATCTATATATTAATGTATATGATTTGTATATTAGTTTTTCCATGATTGATCAAATTAATAATTAATGAAAATCTTATCACTTTTAGCCCAAAATAATACATCATAACAAGCATTATGAATAAAGGTGTTATTCCAATATCTAACATCCATCTAAGTGTCTCAATACACACAAATCATTCTATAATTCATATAAGATGTGAAATTTGTTTTTCCTAAGCTAAGAGATCATACATTTTTATTTAAATATTTCTAATCTGACCATCCACGTAAGATATCTAATGATGTCATTTGTTTATAATTACAAGAAATTAAATCAATTTGTGTAAATGAATATGACATATATCACATGTATAACTTTAAGAAAAAATTACATATGAAAAATGCATGTGTGACATGACTTGAGAATATCAAATAAATAGTATGATAAATACATAATCACGTGTGCGTGATATCATGACATATAAGGCATAGATAGCATAATAGTATAAACACACTTAGATTTCCAATCTAAGACTCATCAACTAATATTATGTCAAATATGTAATATGACACAATCGCACTGACTCTCTAGAATGTGTTAAAAGCTCAAAATTTGACACACTTTAAATTCTATTCTACCTTGTTAATTTTGATTGACTCAAATTCTCAAATTTTTATTGCATATTCTAAAATCTTATAGAATCTAATTTAGATATTTATTATCAATGTATCATAATACTTTGAAAATGTCATAAAATATCAATTTTATCATGATTGCGTTAACTACCCTTTCAAACTATGTTGATAAATCCTAAACTCATTTAGTGTAAGAGATCACATTCTTAAGAACTCAATATTTATGGGAGCTTTTTGGGATTACTAGATACTAACTTAGGATAATATCTCTTGATATCTTCCTAATGATTCTTCTAGACTTCTTAGAAGCCTTAGTCATGCTAGTCTCATCAAGATCAATACTAGGGATAACTTTTCTTGCAATCTTGACTCTACTCCTAGACCTAAGATTTGTTTCATAGTTATATAGAATTCTATGGTATGTTGGCACACTAATCTTGGACTTTGGTTTGTAATTCAAACCATTCTTATCTTGGGATAGTTCTTGTCTATATAAACCTAGATTCTCCTTCTTTGATCATTTAAAAATATTTTTTTTATTTTCTTAAGGGCTTTTCTAATTTATTAAGTATTGATTTTAAGACTTTATTTTCCACTTCTAAGTCTTCAATTCTTGATTTTTTTTATAATTTCTTTGGGCATTCCTCCTTCTAGACATATGTCTAGTTTTTTAAAGATTTTTACCTAGATCTCTTTCTACCTTCCTATTCTTAGATGTGATAATTCATGAGAAGTCCTTAGGTTTTGTATATTTTCTATTAACATGATAATTAACACTTAAATTATAATATTTGATTCTATCATACTTCTTATCATGAAATAGAGAAATTATCTTATGAAATGATACCTTAGATTTTACCTTTAAAGCTCCCTCTTGACTTGAGTTTCCTCCTATGTCTTTAGTTCGGTGTCTTTTCCTTGGAGATTAGTTTCATTAATGTTCTCATTGGTTACATGAGAAGAATACTATGTGCTCCTTACCCTTTCGTATCAAGATTTTGATTTCCTTTGCTTTTTTTCTTTACCATTGGTACCACTTGAACATTCCTCTTGATTAATTTAAGACACTTGCTCTTGATTAAATTTGGACATTTGTTCTTCTTTTCTTTCTACACTCAAAGTATACTATATAGTCTTTATTTTTTATAATTGAAACTTTTTATACCTCCTATGTGAGTAGTGATGACATATGCTTCCTCCTCATCGGCTCTGGATGTTGAAGGTTCCTCTTGTTTGGATATTGAAGGTCTATCCTTCCTCTAAATCCTTGAAGTAGAGGTTTATTCATCTTTTACATCAAATGTTGAGTACTTTTTAACCTCTAAATCTTCATTCTCTTAAGCTAATGAGTCTCCCTCTTTAGACTCAATTATTGCTGTAATCGACTTCTAATCAACGATGACCAAACTTGAGTTGAGTTTTGATGTATGAATAATATGTGACTAAGTTAGAAAAATATGTAGCCAAGTAATACTTCTCAAGAAGGATATTGTTGGTCAAGGGTGACCAAACTCAGATTGATCATGAAGGATATAATTTTTGATAAAAGTTGGTCGAGTGAGAAGTTAAGTAGATCAAAGTTGATTGAATATTTGACATGTAAAAAAGGCTAAGTGAGTCATATAAGACCGAAAACTTGGTCGTTGAAAGTCCAATAGAGTGTTGGTAAGAGGTGAAATTCAAGTGATTCATGAAGGATGGGGCACTTAGCGTGAGATGGATGAAATCCAAGTGGATCATGGAGGATCGAACACTTGGTATATGGATGAAAGCCCTAATAGGTCGTAGAGGATTGGATGTTAGACACGTGAGTGTAGAAGTTCAAAAGGTCAATGAAGATTGAATATTTGACATTAGAATGTCTAAATAGATCAAGGAGGATCGAATGTTTAGTGTCAATCAAGTCTTGACATGTTAAGGGCGACTGGATGCTAGGCAGGTGAAGTTCTGACAGATCAAGAATGACCAGATGCTAAGTGAGAGAAGTCATACTAGGTTGAAGTTAATTGGATACCAAGTAAGGTGAGAGTTAGCCGTGGTTAGAATTGAAATTGGTATATTAGTCGACTGATATGATATAACAATTAATGGATAAACCCTAAACCTTAAGTTTGGGATTTGAGGAGATTTATAAGAGTTTCAAGTGTGATGAGTCGATTGATAGAGTTAACAGCTGATTGATATTACTATTCGAGCCAATAGAGAATTTTGAACTCGACTATTTAACTTGATTGATTAGAACAATCAACTAATTGAAAAGATCAATCGACTGATGACACTGTGACAATGAACATAAAATTCAGAAGTCGACTATAAGACTTGATTGGATAGATATCAGTCAACTGATGATGAGTGGTAGTCATTTGACATTAAGGTGAATAGAGTTATTAAACTAATAGGTCAGAGCAACATTTGAATCTACAATGGATCAATCGATTGATGGGAAAGGTAGTCAACAAATTGTTGATGCAGTGAGCATCACTCCTTGGTTTTGATCTATAAACCATAGTTAAAGTTAGAAATTACTTGTGTTCTAATATCAGTGTTAAGTGTGCAGACTTAATAAGAAGTTCTAGTAGGTCGGGATACTAGATAGTTGACTTGATAGATCAGGAGGACCGGACACTAGACATGAAGTCCAGATGGGTCATGTGGACTAGACATTTGGCATGAAGATCGGTTGGGTCAGGAGATCGGAAAATCGACAAAAAATCCAGCTGGATCAGGTAGATCGGACAACTGATGGAAGTCCTGGTGGGTCAGATTGGATGTCAAGAGTAGTAAGTCTGGCAGATAGCCGGCAGGTAAGCCTCGAGTGAAGAGGTGAGGCCGAGTCCTCCATAGGAGGACAAAGCTAGGCGTCGATCCGACGGAAAGTCTATGTGGGACTTAGAAGTCAAGATCGAGCAATATTACTACTGCTATCATATTTGATTTTATCTATTTGTGCTAATCTCGTTTTGCAGGGGTCAGTCGACTAAATATACTCCAATCGACTGAAGTTCAGTCGACTCTGTTTGGTTCAGTCGACTAGATGCACACTTGGCAAGATTAGTTAGTGATTGGTTGAAGATTTGGCACCGTAGTTGGAAAGTGTTTGATCACCGGGAGTTTCAATGATCGGGCGGAAACTTTCGATCGCGAGTGGGTGACCTGGAGTCGACTAGAAGACCAGAAGTTCCATATCGACGGGCTGATGTGGAGTCGATTGGAAGGCGTTCCAGTCGACTGAAAAAAGTTTATAAAATAAGTGCTCAACCAGATCCGAGAAGAACACTATAACTACGCCGAAGTGCTGTCAAAATTCAATCTCGTTCACAAAAGCTCTACTTCCTCACGAAGGTGCATTTCTGACACTTTGTGCCTACTTCAAACTCCTCAAAAGTGTCGGTATAATTTAGCTTGTATTCTTTCTATTCATATTTGCTTGTTGTACTTAATTTCAAGAGAAGGTAGAGTGTTACCTTTCTCTCATTTTTGTAAAATGTGAATACCTTCGAAGTTGAGAGTTCTCGAATCGGAGGGTACTATAGTAATTACCCATCGAGGTAGCTCTAGGAAGAGTTACGGGCCTTGGAGTACCAACCCAGTTAGGATTGTGAACCAAGTAAACTGATTGTGTCTAAATTCCATTTAATTTCCGGTACGTTCTCATATTTGAAAATATAAAATAAGCTTTAAAATTAAAGAAAATTATAAACTCTGAGATTCACCCTCCTCTCTCGGAATATTGCGATCCTACAATTGGTATCAGAGTGAGGGCGCTCCGAATTTGGTGCAACCACCATCGAGAGGATTATGATAGTTTTCTTTATTTTTCTAGCATTAGATTAATTTTTAATATTTTTCTAGCATTAGGTTAATTTTTAATATTTTTCTAGCATTAGATTAATTTTTAATATTTATTCTAGCATTAAATTAATTTTCTGTATTTTAGATTAATTAAATTAATTTTCTACATATTAGATTAATTTAATTAATTTTCTACATATTAGATTAATTAAATTAATTTTCTACATATTAAGTTAATTAAATTAATTTTCTACATATTAGATTAATTAAATTAATTTTTTGTATATTAGAATAATTAAACTAATTTCCTCTATTTTAGAATAATTAAATTAATTTTCTATACTTAGCTTAATTTTTATTCTAGAATAGTTTTTGCTTATAATAAATTCTTCATTAATCTGTGCACTTAGTGTAAATTTAATTCTTGCAAAATATTATCTAATTTAAACAACTCTAGGAATAATCCTCAACTTTAATTAATTTAAATAAAAATCTATTATTAAAATATTCATTTAGGAATGTCACACTTAGAAGGGTATAGCACCGTTCGCCCTTCTCTCTTCAACGGAGAGGATTTTTCATACTGGAAAAGGCGAATGGAGTATTACTTGAAAATCAACCTAGAGGTTTAGTTTTCGATTAGGAAAGAGTTCGTAGCTCCAGTAGATGACTCGAGTGAGTTTTTATAACTGAAAAAATGGACCGCGAAAATTAGAAAACGGGCTTAGTCGATTACAAGGTGCTTAACACCATGCAATGCGGACTTACCAAAAAAGAGCTCAATAGGGTGGGTCCATTCAAAAACTCTAAGGAATTATTGGATAAATTAATTGAATTGCATGAAGGTACAAATGACACTAGGATAGCTAAACGAGACATGTTACTAAATAAATTATTTAATTGTAAAATGAATGAAAATGAAAATGCTAGTCAACTTCATACAAGAATAAAGACATTTTTAATGGATTATATTTATTAGGACACCAAATAGAAAATAGATACTTAATTAGGTATATACTTAAGGCATTCCCGAGAAATGTCTTATGGAAATCGATTGTCGATGTCTATAAGGTTTCTAGGGATCTTTCCACAATTACACTAGACGAATTATTCTGCGAACTTGAACTACACGAACAAGCTAACTCAGGTCAAACCGAGAATGGTATTGCTTTAGTGGCAAGTTCGACGAAAAAGGAAAGAAAAGCAAAAAGTGAATCCGAATATGAGTCAGAGTCGGAGACAAACGGAGAAGAGGAAATATTAAACATGGTTCAGAAGATGTTCAACCGGAGAAAGAGGTTTACGAAGAAGAACGCTAAGAAAGTTGTTGATAACAAGTCGAGACCCTGATCGGAAGTGACATGCTACGAGTGCAATGGAAAGGGACACTACAAGTCGAAGTGCGCAAACCTAAAAAAGGAAAAGAAGAAGAAAGCACTTAAGGCAACTTGGGACGAGTCATCATCGGAAGAGTCGGATGCAGAAGAAATGAAGAGAATTTCATGGCGTTCATGGCCGAATCGAGCCGAGAGTCAGTTCAGTTCGAGTCCGAGAGAAGCCACGGATCCCCATCCGTTTTCGAAGGACTAGATGAGGTAACTTCTCCCTTAGAAGATAAGTTGTACAATATAATTGTATGCCTAGGTAGGAAGTTAGCTAAGTCCGAGAATCGAGTCGACTCACTACTTAAGGAAGTCCAAGTACTTAAGGAGCAAGTCAACTCGATGACTTCAACTTGCCAAATTTTGGATAGAGACTCAACTCAAGTTGCAAAGCTTGAGGAAGAGAACTCGGTCATAAAAGGCAAGTAGAAGATCTAACGGATGGTTGGAAAGGTTCGCCGGGCTCCAAGTATCTCAACATGATGCTTAGATCTCGAGTGTGTACAACAAGTCGGACTTATATACAAAGCTAAATCCTCCTATAAATCATACATGTCATTACTTAGTCAAACGCTAAGAATCGAGTCCAAGCATGGTTCCTAAGTCTAGCTTAGTCAACCAAGTTGAACCAAATCAATTTTGGGTTCCCAAAAGTCAAGTTCACTTAGTGAACAAAACTCAACCTGGCTACCACTTAGGGGGAGCTAAAACCTTGCTCGTTTCCTTGTTTAGTTAAAACTCTTGCATACTTTAGTTTACTTTACTTGCTTAATTTAGAAGGGACTAGATAGAAAATAAAGTAGTTTAAACTTAAACAACCTAGTATTAAGACGAAGTGAACTGATAGTAAGTTAGGGAAACTCTTCAAAGTGCATGTCTAGGAAGTGGTCGTTGCTCCGATATCCAAGAAGGTCATGTGCCTTGCCACGACCTGGTGCACTAAGTCAAGTGGAATTGATCGAAGCAGTAAGATACCACACATAAATGGCTAAAAAGGGATAATAATTATTAGAAAAAAAAATGATGGATGGTTAGGGGTAAATCAAGCCTAACCTAGGATAAAGCTTATGGGTTAAATTGAATGAATTTAGGTTTAATTAAACCCGATCCATTATTCCAAACTGGACCTGTTACTTTCTTAATGTCAAGCCGCTTCGCTATTCCCGTTTCTTCGTTTCTCGTTGTCAAACTTTTCTTCTCCACGCGAGAATTTCTTTCCCAGCCGCGATCCGTCTCCCGATTTCCCTTTCTCCATCGCTGCTCATTTCTTTCGATCGCACTTTTCCCTTCTCTCATTCTCGAGCGTGATTTCTTTCTCTTCTTCGTCACCGTGCTAGTCAGTTGTCTCTGTGCCGCCCATCACAACCCTACCGTCGCCCGATCCTCTTCTACACATCTCTTTCCCTTCTCCGCCCCGAGCCCTCACGCACTGGCCTCCTTGAGTGGGTGATCCGACGACGATGCCACCCTAGTTGGCCACTCCTGCCGACGATCAACCAATTTCTCTCCTCCTTGGCACTCGTCGCCTCTTCCTTATTTTTCGGATCTCCACTTGCACGCCATCGGCCAACCTTCGTCATGAGCAGCAGTGCCGCCAGGAGAGACAGTCCCGTCCTGATCTTCTTCTTCCTCGTGTTCTCATCGATGGATGTCACCCCATAGTCGGTGGCTAAGCCAGCCACATCGCGAGGTGCATTCTTCTATGAGCGTCGACGAAGCAGTGTTCTGCTCAACGAGTTTCTACACAGTGTGCATTTCTCCCTTCGGATCAGTAAGTTCCTTCTTCCCCAATCTCGGATGAGATCCATCTCCGACTGAAATCCTTGCTCCCTTGTAGCTCATAAACCGGTGGTGTTAGGGCAGCAACAAGTTTTCGACGAATGGAGCAAATTGGGAGGAGTACCGTCGGTGTAGCTTCAAGCGCTGGTATATCTTGAGCTTTCATTTCTCTATTGTGTAGTGTGTTATTGGTGTGATTTCGTGAGTTCAATGAGGGGTTGTACAGTGGGGGTGAACCGAGCAGTGTATTAGGCTTGGGGGTTACTATGTGAGGTGATCTATTGTGTCTGGTATGGCTGTGAGTTAGAGTTTAGTCTGTGAAGGATGATGGCACCATTTTGCTATAATAAAGGAGTAGGCTAGATGGAGATGTTGTCGGCTGTGCTGGAATAGAGGGTTCTGTCGATGAATTATGCCGATTGTGGGCTGTGTTGGGGATTTGCTGACTGTGTTGGGGATTTGAGTTGAGGATTTCAATTAGGGTGGTTAGATCCCTAATTGGGTGTAATGATGGGTTGTACGGGGCTATGAGTGCGGCTGTGAATGACGGTAAAGGAATTGTGATCAGTGGTAAATTTTGTCTATAGATCTATTGCGAGTGTAGCTTGAGGAAATGGTGGTATGAGATTTGCCTATGTAGCTAATCTGATATAGGGTCGGTTTCTTTGATTTTGGTACAACATGTATATGTGGGTAAGGAAGTGAATGAGATTACCATGTTAGGACCCTTGGAATGGCTAGAGGGGGGGTGAATAGCGTAGATGAAATTCGATCGCGTTTGTGTCTGCAATTTCGTTAGTGCGCAGCGGAAATAGAAATAATAAAAACAATAACGAAATAGACAACAAGCTAGCACAAAGATATAACGTGGTTCGGAACCGCACGGTTCCTACTCCACGGATCGAGCTCTAAAGAGCCCTAGTGATGCACACACACTCACTAATGATAAACACTCCTTCTCGACACAAGTCGGAGGCGGAGAAACCCCTTACAATAGATCTTACAACAGTAAGAACGAAATACAAGCAATATACAATGTAAATATGAAATACAAGTAAAGAAAAGACTTTACAACACTTGTTTTGATTGCTTGAATGCTTGGTTGCTTGCTTGCACTTGGAGACCTGATTTGCACCAACAAATCGCCCCAATAGCCCTCAAGAACCGATTAGTTTTTCCTCCATCACGAGCTCCATATATAGCTTCAACCTGTGCTGAAAAAAGTCTATTAGTCGACTGATAGGGACCATCAGTCGACTGATGCCACTGTTGTCGTGAGACAACGGCTAGTTCCACGTTGGATAAGTCCAACGGAACTACCATCGATCGATTGTGACCATCCCGATCGATGGAGTCCTCACTCGACCAGTCGAGTCTCGACTCCATTCGGTGGCTGAATTCTCGAGCACCACGATCGATCACACGATCACCGATCGCTGATTCATCACCGACCGCCAACCTATGGCGATCGCTAGGGCCATAACCCGCAATAAACCCTAGTTGATTTCGGTATCGACCGCCACATGGCACCCGACCGCACACCTCAAACATGAGGTTTTAACTCAAGTATGGTTCCCCATACTTGCTAGACCACCCTTAGCCTAGACCTAAGCCTTCTAGCCACCTCCATCAGCCTCACGCCTCTCGGATCCCTCCAAGTCATCCATGACTTGTTCATCCATCGCGCTAGCCTTCAGGTGCTTCCGTCGGCTATGTCATGCTAACGGTGTCTACATCGCCAAGGCACATTGGACTTATGCCGCCAAGACTCCGCTTGGACTTTACGCCGCCAACCATTGGACTTGTGCTGCCAAGACTACCGCTTGGACTTTACGCCGCCAATATTAAACCCCTTGGACTTCAAATGCTAACCCATGTTAGACTTTCCATGCCAAGACCATGCTTGGACTTTCCTTGCCAACACATGTTGGACTTTCCATTTGCCAAGACCCATGCTTGGACTTTCCTTGACAATTATATTGTCACATGTTTTTGTCGAAACATCAAAACACATCAAAACTTTACTCGAGCCAAACTCGAGTCCTGGTCAATCGTGACCTGGGCCGATTGCACCAACAATCTCCCCCTTTTTGATGTTTGACAAAAACCAAACAAATAATTGAGTTAGAATACTAACTCAAATCCTTTACCAATTATCCCAAATATTCTCCCCTAAACATTCTCCCCCTTTTTGACTAACATCAAAAAGGTTTTCTCTCCAAGGAGGTCAATGTCTCATGTCCCAATGAGATCTTACAATCTCCCCCTTGATCCAACAATACTTAGGATGCCTACCATCTTCCTAATGATAAGTCCCATATCACTCAAGAGAGGCAATCCTATTCACTCTCCCAATTTCCAAATTGGGTTTCTAAAAATCCATCAATTTCCCAAATTGATAACATTCTCCCCTTCAAGGAGAAAAACACATCCATCATCCCAAGATGGATATCTCCCCCTAAAGGCTTGCTCCCCCTTGACTATTGCACCAACAATGTCCTTGGGAAGTGCCTAAGCCAATAGGAACTCTAAACCATCAAAATTAAGGTTAGAAATTCAACATTGAAATTTCCAACACCTTAGAATTGATACAAACCCTAAACAACTCTCCTAATCCATATCCAATAGATTTTCACCCTTTATAATGCTTCCCAAAGCATATCCTAGGGTTAGGAGTGGTTAGGGACCTTTACCATGGCTGAACACGGACTAACCAAACCTAGTTTTCCCGAAATCAGCCTTGGCAGTCAACTCTGTCAGCTACGATCATTGCCACACTCATCGATCGGCCCACGAAGGCGATCGATAACTTAATTTCGAATTTGATTATCGAAATAATTATACGTATATCGAAAAATCACGAAATTTGATACGTATAATACCTATGACACATACAATGGGTGAAAAATGTTTGAAAAATATTTTACCCATAAAATAGTGAATTTAATACAAAACTCAAAACCATTGAAATTTTCAATGTTTTGGCCCTATTTTGTATCAACTTCATCAATGGTGATTGCTATCAAAAGATAGACTTCACCAAGGTTTTTAAAAATGATTTAAAAATATTTTCAAAACCTTATTTTGGATCATATTCCTTGGGCTCTATGCACATGACTTGTACACAAGCTTTCCCAATGATCCACAATGGAATTGGATGAGTTTTAGTTCATCTAGATGCAAAAACTATGCACCTTGAACTTAACTCATATCCTAGCATCTCACATTCATCTATGTTGTATAAATACACATACATGTCAATTAGATGTGAGATGTGGGTTTTGTTCTCCTAAACTAGGGTTTCATGCATTTTCTAAAGCAACTCTACTTGATTCCCTTATAATGGGACTCAAGTCATGCCATAGTCCTTAAATCAATTTTAATCAAGTTAATGCATGAATGTATGATCATGGCATAAATAATAGCATTATTAAAACATGGCCAATGATCATGATGTCATGACATATGATGAAATTTAAGAACACATGACATCTAAAAATAACCCTAAACAATGTCATGACATGGTATATGATAGCAATACAATTATATAAATATTCATTCATACACAAAAGATTTTTCAGAAACAAAGATTTCATTTAACTTAAAATTTGTCTTTTACATTCAAAATGGAGATTGACTATGCTCAATCTCACTACAAAAATGACAACCACAAAAAAATCTAATATCCTCTAATCGTCCGCAGGAGGTGGCGGCGGAGGAGGTCTGACTCGAAGTCAGGCATCATCTCTAGCATATCGGCGATCGCTCTATGCGCCTGGGACTCCTCCATCCTATCGAGGACGTGAAGGATGCCGGCTGCCCAAGATCTCGATGCGACCTAGAGTCCACCGATGCGATAGTCTGAATCTGGACTCCAGCCACGATGATCGATGGACTGGCGATGTGTCTGCCGGCATCGTCATCCTCATCGGTGGACTCTACATCCTCGTGGTCTTCTCGCCGCCTCTGGGGTGCAGGAGGAGGTTGTCTGTTGCCAGGTGGTGGTCGTGGCGCTAACTCCATTTGTCCAAAGGTGCCCATCCGTAGCCGCTAACGAGAAGTTCTGGTGATATCTGATCGTACACCTCCGATGGCGCGCGAGAGCCCTGTGGATGTTGACGCCTACGAGTCGAGCCATCTTTGTGATGATATGACCAAATGACATATGCACTTTCCCTTGTACAGGGGAAGTGAAGTGCACAATGCAGTGGAAAATGTTTAATGCAAAGTTTATATCTAACTGATGACGCATGGCATATAGAAGAAAAAGATGGGGAGGCCGAATCTTGGCCAGACCCCGAGTGACAATGGGCAGAAAACACCCAACAATGACCTTGTAAAGGACATTGTTAGGTGAATTTCTTCAGTGATAGGAAATAGATTACAGGCGGTGGGCGAGGATAACCAAAAATATGCTCATGCATGGACTCCATAGAGATATGGGCAAAAGGCTCAGGTAGAGGAAAGTCCATGGTAGGGTAAAAGATAAAGGTGTCATCTGAAGGCCTACACTCGAGAAACTCCTGCAGTATCGCAGGAGTGAACTCTAACTCGCGTTTTGCAACGCGAGTAGTGTATGTAGGGCCGTCATCCACCTTTTTAAGGTTTTGATAGAATTCCTTAATAAGGTCATCATTAATTGGATGCGTGCACAAGACGATTTTCATCAGATTGTAGTATGCAATTAATTCCATAACGTCACTACAATGCCTATTGAAAAAGTTCCTATCGATGTACCTAACCAACATAGGTTGGTAGAATCGAGATTCACTCTCGGGTGGATCATTCCTACAGGCTCTCCTATTATGAATGCAATGTGATGATATGACATGCAATGTCAACAATTCACGATTATATAAACCTTAATTGTAATGGAAATGAAAATTAGGGCTCGGAAAGAAAAATCGTTACTTAGGCACCATTTGAATGTGTGTGCAGGGAAGACTCAAATGTTGCTGAGGATCGCCGGAAAAGTCAGGAAAGCTTGGGCAGGAACCCTAAACGGAACAAGAGAAATAAACCCTAAATCGCGCGAACTAGGGCTCCAAGATAGGTCAAAGATGGAAGAGGAGAGGCTTGTTTATCAAACCTAGGACTTTAGAAGGTTGGCACAGCTAGAAGAGTTGGTCGGAGAGGGAGACGACGATCGGAGACCGAAGGAAGAAGAAAGAGTTCGTCGCGTGAAGACGCCGAACCCTAGTGGCTCGCATTTTAAAAACGCGATTTAGTCGACTGATGTGGAGCATCGATCGTGATGCGATTTATTAGGTTTTTCCGGCGTGATCACGATCCGGCTCGGCAATCGTATCGGACCTTACGTAGCGTGCTCACGATGGCATCGATCGGTGATGTTACCATCGATCGGCCCGATGTGCACATCCTCATTGTTCGTTGAGCACTCATTGATGGCCTTCGGCCTCGGTGAAACGATACCATCGATCGGTGATGGACCTCATCGATCGATGATGTTCGATCAATCGAGTCATGGAGCTAGCACGATGGTGTTATCGATCGTATTTTATCATCTTAATTATTCCATTTTATCACGTTAGATCTTGTATATCGAATGTATTGATGTTATACTTTTATTTATGTATTTGTTAATGTATTTTAATGTTTTATTTCATTTTTGCAAACATTAACATTCAATGATTTCCAAAACCTAACATCTCACCCTTTCTAAGTGTTGAAATACACAATCAAGGTAAAAGACTTGTTTTGTGAGATGTAATCTATCCTAGACATTCCTTCCATGCAAACATATGGTAAAACATATGAAGCATGGTGAATACAAGACATCAAGTTGTGTGGTACTTGAGCATCACTCTAGATATTACCTTTACATCTTAACCACACATTTCTTGATACATGACCTTCCAAAGTGTGCCAATAATCAAAGGTACACACTATAACCTCTAAATCTAGATCGTGTCAATTTTATTGATTTTCATGTTTTCAAGATACCTTCCTAAACCCATCTTAGCGTGAATCAATCACGCTCTTAGGAACCCAAAACCGATTTGAGCTCCTAGGGTTAATTAGGTATTCCTTAGGGATAACATCCCTAGATACCTTCCTAATGACCCTCCTAGGCTTGTTAGCCTTGGTCATTTGTGTCTTACCTAGGTTGACTCTAGGAGTAACTCCCCTTGCAACCTTCTTAGTGGCCACCCTAGGTTTCCTAGAAACCCTAGCCACTAGGCACAACCTTTGGTCAACCTTAGGGATGACTTCCCTATTGACCTTGGTCTTCCTAGACCTAGTTTGTGTCCCATAATCAAATGAAACACTATGGTAAGCTACCTTAGGCTTAGGTTTGTGACCCAAACCTTGCTTGTCCTTGGTTGAATTTTGACTCTTAGGTCCTTGGTGTTGACTTTGACTTTTGGACCTTTGACTTTGACCATTAGACCCTTTAAATTGGTTTTGTATATTCCTAAGGGTCTTTTCTAGTTTCTCAAGCCTTGACCTCAAGGCTTGGTTTTCTAATTTCAATTGCCCAATTGATTTTTGATTAAATTCTTGGGCATGGGACTTTCTAGGCATATGCCTAGTCCATTTAGGATTTAGACCTAGGTGCTCTTGCATCTTTCTAATTGTCTCCCTAGGTAAAATTGATCGAGTTATTTGAACTAGGTTTGTCCTTAGATAAATTGTTTTTAGGGACATTAGTCCTAAATTTCTCCCTATTATCTAAGTAGACACTCTTAGCACCTAAACAAATATATCTATTATTTCTAGCATGCTTTTTATGAATTGCAAGGGAATTAAAATTCCTAGCATGCTTTTGACTATTAAATCTAGAAGGTGCATTATTGAAATATACCTTAGGGTTTGCCTTGGAGGCTCCCCCTACATGTATAGCTCCTTCTTGGGTCTTTTTGCTCCCCCTAGGACATTGACTCCGGTAATGCCCCTTTGAGTTGCACTTGAAGCATATGATATGCTCCTTGCTCTCTTGACTTGGGGCATCGACATCCTTGACTTTTGGTGTCGGTGGAGCTTTCCTAACCTTCTTTGGGCACTTGCTCTTGTAGTGCCCGGCTTCTCTACACTCAAAACATATGATATGATTTTTATTACAAATTAATATGTTTGAGTTACCTATGGTGGATGTGGTGATTGGAGTGGATTCTTCATTCCTCCCGGAGGTTGAGACTTCTTCTTGAATTTGGCCCGTGTTGAAGTTCTCTCCTCCCCCTCAATCCTTGAGGTGGATGCTTCTTCCACCTCCTCCACCTCTTCTTTCTCCGATCCGGAAGTCGACTCCCTATCAACTTCCGACTCCTCAAGCTCTTTAGATGGGGATGTGCTTGCTTGAGCTTGAGAGGGTGAGCACTCCTCCTCTTCTTCTTCTTCTTCTTGGATTGATGATGGATTTTCATGAAGCTTGGCCAAATTGCTCCATAGCTCCTTGGCATCCACATAGTCACCTAGGCTACACAAGAGGTCATTAGGAATTAAATCAAAAATGAATTTGATTACCTTCTTGTTTTTCTCGAAGGCTTGGAGTTGATCTTCACTCCACTTCATCTTCTTGAGGAACCCTCCCTTTGGTCCTATTGGATAGCTAAAACCCTCCATCAAGATAGACCATTCTTCGAAGTCCCTCATAATTAGGAAGTCTTCAATTCTTGACTTCCATTGCTTAAACCCTTCTTGTCCATAGAAGGTATAGGGGATAGGTGTGTTGATATCCCATCCCAAATGTCCTTGGATTTCCATCTTTTCCTCTAGCATCTTAACTCCGGGTTGTTAATCCGTAGAAGAGCCCCGGGCTCTGAAACCACTTGTAGGAAATTTAACGCCGCTAGAGGGGGGGGGGGTGAATAGCGTTTGACCGTTCGTAGATGGAATTCGATCGCGTGTTCGTGTCTACAAGTTTCGTTAGCACAGTGGAATATATATATGATAACAATAACGAAATACAATAACATGAAGATTTAACGTGGTTCGGAACCACACGGTTCCTACTCCACGGATCGAGCTCTAACGATCTCTAGCGATGCCAATGCAATCACTAATCAATAAACTCCTTCTCGACAACAAGTCGGAGGCGAAGAAATCTCGTACAAATGTTTACAACAATAAACGAAAGAAATACAAGCAAATACAAGTGAAAATGTAAAGAACACTTTACAAACTAGGGTTTTGAGTTTGTCGATTGCTGGATGAGCTTGAAGGACCCTGAAATGCACCTGCAAATCGCCTCACCAAAGCCCCCAAAGAAGTGATGATGAAATCCTCCATGAGCTCCGGATTTTTATCACGACGCCATAAGTCCCACGATCGATGCCACTGTGTCGTGAGACAACGACTCAATCCACGCCGACAAGTTCCAACGGGACTCTTGGCGATCGCCAACATTGGTAGTCGATTGCGCGCTCGTAGTCGATCCGCCAGTCGGCCTACGAGCATTCTCGAGGCCGACATTAGATCGATTAGCTAATCGCCGACTTGGCGATCGCGCTGACACTCAATCGATTGCTCTAATGAGCAGTCAACTGCCAGAGCATTTCTAGCTCTAAACGGGCAGTCTAACTCAAGTCGACTCACGGCAGTCGAACCGGCCAAAATGTCGGGCCGATCGCCAACCTCAAAATGAGGTTTTAACCCAAGTATGGTGCCCTATACTTGCTAGACCACCCTTAGCCTAGACCTAAGCCTTCTAGCCACCTCCATCAGCCTCACGCCTCTCGGATCCCTCCAAGTCATCCATGACTTGTTCATCCATCGCGCTAGCCTCTAGGTGCTTCCGTCGGCTATGTCATGCTAACGGTGTCTACACCGCCAAGGCACATTGGACTTATGCCGCCAAGACTCCTCTTGGACTTTACGCCGCCAACCATTGGACTTATGCTGCCAAGACTCCTGCTTGGACTTTACGCAGCCAATATCAAACCCCTTGGACTTCTCATGCCAAGACTCAAGCTTGGACTTTTCCCTTGCCAACCCATTTTGGACTTTTCAAATGCCAAGACCATGCTTGGACTTTCCCTTACCAACCCATGTTGGACTTTTACATTGCCAAGACCCATGCTTGGACTTTTACATTGCCAAGACCCATGCTTGGACTTTTCATGCCAAGTACTCAAGACTTGGACTTTACCAAATGCCAAGTGTTCCACTTGGACTTTCCATGCCAAGTACACAAGACTTGGACTTTCCCATGACAATTACATTGTCATATGTTTTTGTCGAAACATCAAAACATCACTCGAGTCCGGGTCAATCGGGACCTGGGCCGATTGCACCAACAATCTCCCCCTTTTTGATGTTTGACAAAAACCAAACAAAACATTTGAGTTATGTTGGTGCAATCGGCCTAGGTCACGATCGACCAGGACTCGAGTTTGACTCGAGTGATGTTTTGATGTTTCGACAAAAACATATGACAATGTAATTGTCATGGGAAAGTCCAAGTGGAACACTTGGCATTTGGTAAAGTCCAAGTCTTGAGTACTTGGCATGAAAAGTCCAAGTGGGACACTTGGCGCATGGAAAGTCCAAGTCATGGGTACTTGGCATTTGGGAAAGTCCAAGTCTTGAGTACTTGGCATGAGAAGTCCAAGCATGGGTCTTGGCAAATGAGAAGTCCAAGCATGGGTCTTGGCAAATGGAAAGTCCAAGCATGGGTCTTGGCATGGAAAGTCCAACATGGGTTGGCAAGGGAAAGTCCAAGCTTGAGTCTTGGCATTTGGGAAGTCCAAGGGGATTGATATTGGCAGCATAAAGTCCAAGCGGAGTCTTGGCGGCGTAAGTCCAATGTGCCTTGGCGGTGTAGACACCGTTAGCATGACATAGCCGAGGGAAGCACCTGGAGGCTAGCGCGATGGATGAACAAGTCATGGATGACTTAGAGGGATCCGAGAGGCGTGAGGCTGATGGAGGTGGCTAGAAGGCTTAGGTCTAGGCTAAGGGTGGTCTAGCAAGTATGGGGGCACCATACTTGGGTTAAAACCTCATCTTTGAGGTTGGCAGTCGACTGGCATTATGGCCGGTTCGACTGCCGTGAGTCGACTTGAGTTCGACTGTCGTTTAAGAGCCGAATCGCCGGCCGATCGCTTCGGGGAGCAATAATCGATGTCTACGCAATGATCGCTAAGGGTAGCCGATCGCTAGTTCACCGCGCACATGAATGCCCGTGAGCTAATTGGGCGCCGATTACGCGGCGGCCGACCGCCAATGTTGGCAATGATCGACAAGAGTCCCGTTGGAACTTGTCCAACGTGGATCGAGCCGTTGTCTCACGACAACGGCCGGGCATGATCGGGACTTATGGCTGATCGCGTGGAAATCTAGCCCGACGCGAGATAAAAGGAGCTCATGGAGATTGCGGGATCAGATTTTTGGGAGCTTTGGTGAGGCGATTTGAAGGCGATTTGCAGGTGCATTTCAGGGTCCTTCAAGCTCATCCAAGCAACCAACAAGCAAGTGTTCAAAACCCTAGTTTGTAATGTGTTCTTTACATTTCCTTTGTATTTGCTTGTATTTCTTTAGATTATTGTTGTAATCTATTGTAAGAGGTTTCTCCACCTCCGACTTGTGTCGAGAAGGAGTATTTGTGATTAGTGAGTGCGTGTGCATCACTAGGGCTCTTTAGAGCTCGATCCGTGGAGTAGGAACCGTTCGGTTCCGAACCACATTATATACTTGTGTTCGTGATTGTTATCTTTCGTTATTGCTTTTATTAATAACGAGTTTTGTAGAGACGATCGCGAACGAATTTCATCTTCGTACGGTCACATCGCTATTCACCCCCCCTCTAGCGGCGTCAAATCTCCAACAAGTGGTATCAGAGCAAGGTTGCTCTTCAACGGATTAACAACCGGGAGCAAGACGCTAGAGGGTAAAAGATGGAAGTCCAAGATCAATTAGGTTGGGACATCAACACACCGGTGCCCTACACTCTATACGGACGAGAAGGATTCAATTCTTGGAAGGGAAGAATTGAGGATTTTATTATGATGAGAGACTTTGAGGAATGGTCCATTTTGATGGATGGATTTGAATATCCAAGAGGACCAAGAGGTGGATTCCTCAAAAAGAAAAGATGGACCGAAGAGCAAGTTCAAGCATCCGAGAAAAATGATAAGGTGATAAAATTTTTAATTGATTTAATGCCTAACAATATCTTGTGTATGTTAGGTAATTATGTAGATGCTAAAGAGTTATGGAGCCAAGTGGCAAAGCTCCATGAAAACTCATCATCGGTCCAAGAAGAAGAAGAAGAAGAAGAGGAGTGCTCACCCTCTCAAGCTCAAGAAGAAACATCCAAAGAGCTAGAGGATTCGGAGGTTGATAGGGAATCAATATCCGGTAGAGAGGAAGAGCAAGCTCAAGAATCCACTCCGACCACCACAACCACCCTAGGTAACTCAAGCATGTCAATTAATAATAAAATGAATATTATATGCTTTGAGTGTAGGGAGAAAGGACACTACAAGAGTAAGTGTCCTAAACGGGTTAAGAAGACTCCACCCGTGCCAAAAGTCAAGGAGACCGGTGCCTCAATGAAAAAGAGCAAGGAGCAAGTGATTTGCTTCAAATGCCGACTACCGGGTCATTACCGGAGTCAATGACCGAAGGGGGAGAAGAAGGGGCAAAGGGGAGCATCACAAGTAGGGGGAGCTACTAAGGCTAACCCTAAGGTATATTTTAATAATGCATCCTTTTTAGTCAATAGGCAAAAGCATGCTAGGAATAATTTTAATAGTCTTGCTATTGTGCATGAAAAGCATGCTAATAGAAATAAATACTTTTTCTTAGGAGCTAAGAATGTCTACTTAGATAATAGGGAGAAATTTGGGACTAATGTCCCTAAAAATATATTACCTAAGGAAAGCATTAAGAAAATAGGAGAACATCTAGGCCTTAACCCTAAATGGACTAGGCATATGCCTAGGAAGTCCAATGCCCAAGATTTAAATCAAAATTCTAAAATCATCGGGCAATTAGAAAAGGAAAATCAAGCCTTGAGGTCAAAGCTTGAAAAACTTGAAAAGACCCTTAAGGTTATGCAAAATCAAATGCAAGGGTCAATTAGTCAAACTTCTAGGTCCAAAAGTCAAAGTCAACACCTAGGACCTAAGAGTCAAAAGTCAACCAAGGGCAAGCAAGGTTTGGGTCACAAACCTAAGCCTAAGGTGGCTTACCATAGTGTTCCATTTGATTATGGAACACAAACTAGGTCTAGGAAGACTAAGGTCAATAGGGAAGTCATCCCTAGAATTGACCAAAGGGTGTGCCTAGTGGCTAGGGTTTCAAGGAAACCTAGGGTGGCCACTAAGAAGGTTGCAAGGGGAGTTACCCCTAGAGTCAACCTAGGTAAGACCCAAATGACCAAGGCTAACAAGCCTAGGAGGGTCATTAGGAAGGTATCTAGGGAGGTTATCCCTAAGGAATACCTAAGTAACCCTAGGAGCTCAAATCAGTTTTGGGTTCCTAAGAGCGTGATTGATTCACGCTAGATGGGTTTAGGGTGTGCCAACCTTGATTGGATGGGTAGTTAACTCAACCATGGCAAAGGTGGCACTTTAGGTTATTTTCAAGGTTATGGTTACCTTGGAAATAGATTTGAATCAATATCCTAAAAAGATTTTAGGATGTGCCAATGCACTTTTGAATTTAAGAAAAATCAATTAAATTGGCACAATTTAGGTTAGAGGTTAGTGTGCCATTTTGGGTTTTTGGCACACTTGGAAGAAAAATAGAAATATGGAAAAATATATCTAATTATATCAAATGACAATTAATATTAAAATTTGGGTATTACTATACCTATATATTTTATATGTCATGCCTTGTTTGCCATATGCCATGTCATGACATCATGCCTAGTTCTATGATTTTATATGTCATGTTCATGTTTAGGATTAAGGATTAAATGTCATGTGTTTTTAGATTTCATATTATGCCATGACATTATGATTATGGGCATATGCTTATTTATAACATTCCTAATTCCATAATCATTCATGCATTTAAGACAATTTGGTTGAAATTGAATTAAGGACTATGGCATGACTTGAAGTCCCATTTATAAGGGAATCAAGTAGGGTTGCCTTAGAGAATGCATGAAACCCTAGATTAGGGAGAACAAAACCCACATCTCACATCCAATTGACATGTATGTGTATTTATACACCTTAGATACATGTGAGATGCTAGGATATGAGTTAAGTTCAAGGTGCATAGTGTTTGCATCTAGATGGACTAAAACTCATCTTATTTTATTTGTGGATCATTGGGAGAGCATGTGTACAAGTCATGTACATAGAGCCCAAGGAATATGATCCAAAATAAGGTTTTGAAAACATTTTAAAATCATTTTGAAAAACCTTGGTGAAGTCTATCTTTTGATAGCAATCACCATTGATGAAGTTGATATAAAATAGGGCCAAAACATTGAAAATTTCAATGGTTTTGAGTTTTGTATCAAACTCACTATTTTATGGGTAAAATAATTTTCAAATATTTTTCACCCATTGTGTGTGTCATAAGTATTATACGTATGAATTTTCATGATTTTTCGAATTACGTATAATTATTTATTAATTTTCAAAAAATCGCCTGTGTGTGATCGTGATAATAATGTGATCGGTGATTCTTTGTCGAGTCATGCCAGTCTGATTTCAGGTTAACAAGGTTTGTTTAGCCCATGTTTAATTATGGAAAGGTCCCTAATCACTCCTAACCCTAGGATATGCTTTGGGAAGCATTATAAAGAGTGAAAATCCATTGGATATGGATTAGGAGATGTGTTAGGTCAAAGTATCAAATTTAGGGTGAGTGAAAGTTCTATGTTGAACTTAGCACCTTAATTTTGATGGTTTAGAGTTCTTATTGGCTTAGGGACTGCCCAAGGACATTGTTGGTGCAATGGTCAAGGGGGAGCAAGCCTTTAGGGGGAGTTATCCATCTCGGGATGATGGATGTGCTTTTCTCCTTGGATAGGAGAAGTTATTGAGAGAGTATCATCAATTGGAAAAATTGATGGGTTTTTGATACCCAATTTGGAAATTGGGAGAGTAAATAGGATTGTCTCTCTTGAGTGATATGGGACTTATCACTAGGACGATGGTAGGCATCCTAGATATTTTTAGGTCAAAAAAGGGGGAGATTGTAAGATCTCATTGGGACATGAAACATTGACCACCTTGGAGAGATAACCTTTTTGATGTTAGTCAAAAAGGGGGAGAATGTTTGGGGGAGAACATTTAAATGAGAAGTCCAATGTTTGGGGGAGAACATTTGGAGAGTGTTTATCAATTTGGGATAATTGGTAAGGGATTTGAGTTAGTGTTCTAACTCAATGTTCTGTTTGGTTTTTGTCAAACATCAAAAAGGGGGAGATTGTTGGTGCAATCGGCCTAGGTCACGATTGACCAGGACTCGAGTTTGACTCGAGTGATGTTTTGATGTTTCGACAAAAATATATGACAATATAATTGTCATGGGAAAGTCCAAGTGGAACACTTGGCATTTGGTAAAGTCCAAGTCTTGAGTACTTGGCATGAAAAGTCCAAGTCTTGAGTACTTGGCATGAGAAGTCCAAGCATGGGTCTGGGCAAATGAGAAGTCCAAGCATGGGTCTTGGCAAATGGAAAGTCCAAGCATGGGTCTTGGCATGGAAAGTCCAACATGGGTTGGCAAGGGAAAGTCCAAGCTTGAGTCTTGGCATTTGGGAAGTCCAAGGGTATTGATATTGGCTACGTAAAGTCCAAGCGGAGTCTTGGCGGTGTAAGTCCAATGTGCCTTGGCGGTGTAGACACCGTTAGCATGACATAGCCGAGGGAAGCACCTGGAGGCTAGCGCGATGGATGAACAAGTCATGGATGACTTGGAGGGATCCGAGAGGCGTGAGGCTGATGGAGGTGGCTAGAAGGCTTAGGTCTAGGCTAAGGGTGGTCTAGCAAGTATGGGGGCACCATACTTGGGTTAAAACCTCATCTTTGAGGTTGGCAATGACCGGGCATTATGGCTACTCGACCGCCGCGTGAGTCGACTTGAGTTCGACCGCCGCTTAATAGCCGAATCGCTGCCGATCGCCATGGAGCAATAATCGATGCTGACGGCGCAATGATCGCCAAGGGTCGGCAGCCGATCGCTAGTTCACCGCAGCATAGACGTCGTGAGCCGATCGGGCGGCCGCGGCGGGCCGATCGCTAATGTTGGCAATGATCGACAAGAGTCCCGCTGGAACTTGTCCAACGTGGATTGAGCGTTGTCTCACGACACTGCCGGCAAATGACTAGGACTTATGGCGGCCGATCGCCAAAGCGGAAATCCACCCGACGCGAGATAAAAGGGAGCCGCTCATGGAGATTGCATGGATCGATTTTTGGGAGCTTTGGTGAGGCGATTCGGATCAGTGGTCCTTCAAGCTCATCCAAGCAACCAACAAGCAAGCACTCAAAACCCTAGTTTGTAAAGTGTTCTTTACATTTCCTTTGTATGTGCTTGTATTTCTTGAGATTATGGTTGTAATCTATTGGAAGAGGTTTCTCCACCTCCGACTTGTGTCGAGAAGGAGTATTTGTGATTAGTGAGTGCGTGTGCATCACTAGGGCTCTTTAGAGCTCGATCCGTGAGTAGGAACCGCTCGGTTCGAACCACGCTATATCTTTGTGTTCGTGATTGTTATCTTTTCGCTATTGCTTTTATTATTTCTATTCTCAGCAAGATAACGAATTTTGTAGAGACGATCGCAACGAATTCATTTTCGTGACGGCCACACCGCTTATTCACCCCCTCTAGCTCCAAATCTCCAACAAGTTAGACCACTAACTCAAATCCCTTACCAATTATCCCAAATTGGTAAACACTTTCCAATTATCCCAAAGGAAAAATAAGAATCCACGGATTGGGTTCGTACGAACTCTAGCGATGCCAATAACACACCACTATGATAAATACTCCTTCTTGACACAAGTCGGAGGTGGAGAAACCTCTTACAATAAGATTACAACAATAATCTAAAAACAACAAGAAAATATAAGAGGAAATACAACAAGAGAAGTAAAGAACACTTTACAAAACTCTTTAGAAGCTTGCTTGTTGATTGCCTTGGACTAGCACTTGAAAGCCCTGATTTGCAACAGCAAATCGCTTCAAAACGTCCAAGGAAATCGATTCCAAAAACCCTCCCGTCGAGCTCCTTTTATCCTTGCGCGCGACCTGGATTTCCGCCCATCAGTCGACTGCCATAAGTCACCAGTCGACTGATGCCACTGTTGTCGTGAGACAACGGCTCGATCCACGCTGGAAAAACTCCAACGGATCTTTTGGCAGTCGACTGTCAGCCGCGTAGTCGACTGCCCAGTCGGCTACGGAGCATTCTGTGCTCGCAACTAGCAATATAACCGTCCCTTGGCAGATCGTTCAACACTGTCACCGATCGCCCAATGAGCAATGATCGCTAGAGCGCCCAAACTTTCAATAACTCGTCGACTCACGATACCGAACCGACCATAATGCCAGTCGACTGCCAACCTCAAAAATGAGGTTTTAACCAAAGTATGGTGCCCCCATACTTGCTAGACCACCCTTAGCCTAGACCTAAGCCTTCTAGCCACCTCCATCAGCCTCACGCCTCTCGGATCCCTCCAAGTCATCCATGACTTGTTCATCCAGCGCGCTAGCCTCTAGGTGCTTCTGTCGGCTATGTCATGCTAACGGTGTCTACACCGCCAAGGCACATTGGACTTACGCCGCCAAGAGTCCGCTTGGACTTTACGCCGCCAACCATTGGACTTATGCTGCCAAGACTCCCGCTTGGACTTTACGCAGCCAATATCAAACCCCTTGGACTTCTCATGCCAAGACTCAAGCTTGGACTTTCCCTTGCCAACCCATGTTGGACTTTTACATTGCCAAGACCCATGCTTGGACTTTTCCCTTGCCAACCCATGTTGGACTTCTCAAATGCCATGACCATGCTTGGACTTTCCCTTGCCAACCCATGTTGGACTTTTACATTGCCAAGACCCATGCTTGGACTTTTCCCTTGCCAACCCATGTTGGACTTCTCAAATGCCAAGACCATGCTTGGACTTTCCCTTGCCAACCCATGTTGGACTTTTACATTGCCAAGACCAATGCTTGGACTTTTACATTGCCAAGACCCATGCTTGGACTTTTCATGCCAAGTACTCAAGACTTGGACTTTACCAAATGCCAAGTGTTCCACTTGGACTTTCCATGCCAAGTACACAAGACTTGGACTTTCCCATGACAATTACATTGTCATATGTTTTTGTCGAAACATCAAAACATCACTCGAGTCAAACTCGAGTCCTGGTGAATCGTGACCTGGGCCGATTGCACCAACAGAAAGGAGGATTGAGGATAACCAAGATCAAAATCAATTTAATACACCTCCTAGAATATTAAGGATTAATTAAAATCATCCTCTTGACCAAGTTGTAGGAGAATTATCTCAAGGTGTTAGAACTAGGTCTTTTTATAGAGCTCCCTCTAGTCAAATAGTTTCATCTCCCAAATTGAGCCCAAATCAATCAATAATGCATTACTTGATCTGGATTGGATCTTAGCAATGCAAGATGAATTGGCTCAATTTGAAAGGAGTCAAGTATGGGAGCTAGTTCCTAGACCCAATGATAGCATCATTATTACTACAAGATGGGTCTTTAGGAACAAATTAGATGATCAAGGTAATATAACTATAAATAAGGCAAGGTTAGTTGCAAGGGGCTTCAATCAAGTTGAAGGACTTGATTATGATTAAACTTATGCCCCGGTTGCTAGGTTAGAGTCCATTAGAATCCTATTTGGATATGCCTCTTACATGGGCTTTAAACTCCATCAAATGGATGTAAAATCGACATTCCTAAATGGGTCTATTAAGGAAGAGGTATATGTATAGCAACCTCCTGGGTTTGAGAGTATAGACTATCCAAACCATGTATACAAGCTTAGAAAAGCTTTATACGAGTTAAAACAAGCTCTTCGGGCTTGGTATGAAAGACTATCATCCTTCTTAGTTTCTAAGGGTTTTAGAAGAGGTCAAGTAGATCAAACTCTCTTCATAAAATCAAAATCAAAGGATATCTTTGTAGCCTAAGTATATGTCAATGACATCATTTTTGGATGAACAAATGATGAACTCCTACAAGACTTTATCAAAAATATGGAGAATGAGTTTGAAATGAGTCTAGTTGGAGAATTAAAATATTTCTTAGGATTACAAATCAAACAAACTAATGAAGGAACTTATATATACCAAACCAAATATGCTAAAAAAATAATCAAGAAATTTGGTTTGGAAAATGCTAAGGTAGTTTCAACTCCTATGATAACCAACACAAAAATAGATAATGATCAAGAAGGTAAAATAATTGACCCAAAACTTTATAGAAGCATGATTGGTAGCCTTCTATACCTAACCGCTAGTAGACCCGATATCTTATTTGCGGTAGGTATTGTTGGGATGTATACTGAAAGCCTAGCTCTTTTGTATGAACATCTTTATTTTGAAATAAGAATCACATGATCATTGTTTGCACGTTATATTTATATGTGTGCATATTGTCTAATATTTTACATTGTAGATAACATGGTGCCTTGGTGCGGCACAGAAGATCATGTTATCAGTCCCTTGTAGAATATAAGTAAAGGCTCATAACCAAGATGGTTTTGAACAAACCATTGGCATGGTTGTAGTGTAGCTTGGTATTATTTTGTCTTGAACATAGAGTTACACTAGTACACTTAGGTGTATTGAGCAGGACCGACATAGAGGTGATTCAATTTGTTGCTGACTACATAATTGAATCGGACATCGGATATTATGTTGTACATGCTCTTAATCCCGATATAATAACGGACACATGTACTTAGTATTTATTTCTTTGATTTAACAGAGGGTGAGATTTCTATGGATTAAATCAATATGCCCGGTAAGTTTCGAAATGATATTATTTACATGGTGTGTCGTTGATTATAGGAGGAATCCGTGTCCTATGTATTAGGTTGATGATGTCCCCTTGAGGAGCTCATAAGGTTCATCATGTAAACCCTGCAGGTTGATTTAGTCAACATGATGATAAGGTTGAGTGGTACTACTCGAGGAGTTAGATGTTAATTAATTGATGGTCAATAAATCAATTAATTGACGAACATTCGATGTCTTAAACACGGGGAGATGGATGTACAAATAATATATGGAGCCCATATTAATTTATGGGGTTGGTGAGGTAGTTCGATGATGATCCTCTAGTGGAATGGAACAACATTGATGGATCAAGTTTGTGTGGTTTCGATCCATCGGGTGGCCAAGACCCAACTCCTCCTCATGGTCCCTATCGTAGCCTAATATAAACCTCATGAAGTCTAGATCAAATGATGGAAAACAAATCTCTAGATCCGACGGTTAGGATTAAATCCCTAGAACCGACGGTTGAGATTAAATCTCTAGATCCGACGGTTAGGATTAAATCCCTAGAACCGACGGTTGAGATTAAATCTCTAGATCCGACGGTTGGGATTAAAACCCTAGAACCAACGGTTGAGATTAAATCTCTAAATCCGACGGTTGAGATTAAAACCCTAGAACCGACGGTGGAGATTAAATCAAGGCGTAAACCTAACTCTATATAAAAGGGAGAGGAAAGGTTGGATAAGTTGGGCGGCAAGATTATAGGAAGAAAAAGTTTACTAATTCCTTGCTACCCTTGGGCGGCAAGAAAATTGGGAATTAGTTCCTATATTTTTGGCTACCTCATCAATAACCAACTTTCTCCTAAGTTCTATAAATAGGGGCTTAGGCTTGGTTGGCTAAAAGATATAGATGAAAAACCTAATTGAGACAAGGTTGCTTGGGCGGCAAGAAAAGGAGATTAGGTTAGGGTTTGGTTGATAATGTTGGGCCAAGGCTTCTCCTTCTTCCAATTGTTGGCCGGCAACCTATCCTCCCTATTCCTCCTTGATTTGGCCGATGCCCAAGTTTTACCTTTCCTTCTATGGCTTAGGTTGGATGGAATTAGGATGGCTTCCCTTGGGCGGCAACCAAAACCTAGATGGGATAGGATTGGGGTTGGGCAGCTAGGGTTAGGGTTTTGGGATTAGGTTGGGCGGCAACATGGAGATGAAGATCTTCTTCTTCTTCCTTCTAAGTGTTGGCCGGCCACTATCCATGTTCCCTATACCTTGGCCGGAGCTCAACCTATTCTCCTTCCCTTCATCCTTGGCCGGAAATTAGGAAAGCTTTGTCTAGGGTTTGGGCGGCAACAAGGAGAAGGATTGTTTTCCTTTCCTTTCTCCAAGTGTTGGCCGGCGCCCATACCCTTGGTGTTTCTCTTTCGGTTGGCTTCCATACTCCATTCCATCTTCTCTTTGGACCGGCGGCAAACATCATGCTTGGAGCTTGATGGTTGGTCCTAGATAAGAGATGAGTTTTGTTTCCATTTTGTTCTCTCTATTCTTGGGGCCGACGGCATCAATCCTTTGTGGATTGGTGGTTGGCTCAAGCAAGAAGGGAAAGAGAGTTCTTCTTTCTTTGGATTGAAGAAGATCTAGGATGCTTCAACTTGTGGAGGATCTTCGCCCACACGAAGTCTACAAGGAGGTTAGGACATACGATAGAAGATCAAGAGGTATAAAAGTTTTATAACTTTTATTATTGTTCTTTGCATGTTCTTATTGATATGCTTGCTTATGTTCTTTATGTTAGCATATGTTGATTATACTAGTTTACATTTGCATGTATTTGTATAATCATGGACCCCGATAAGAAACACAAAAACCGGCGATCCGTCTGTCGTCTCTTCCGTGGCTAATCGACTAGAAGAGTTTGGTTGCTTGAACAACTAGTTTGTTCAAGCGATCGCTCGAGTCGTTGGCACGACGACGAATTGGTTGTGCTTAGGAAACTCATCCCATCCGGATTAGTTTTCATTAGTGAAAATTTTAATCCGGGGACATGGGAGCCTATGAGCATTCCGAGAAATAGCACGATTGCCAACAAATGGTATCAGAGCCACTGTTTCCGGTTTTGTGTGTTTTGGATTCGGTTACTTTCATGCACTTATCATATATTGTGTATGTCGGATAATAGTAGGATGTGCGTAGGCTAACTTTTTGGTTGCAGGCATAAGATCCAACTATTATGGCTATATATGTGTGTATGTGATTGCATGTGTGTGTGATTGTATATTATTTGAATCCTCGGGGTTGATGAGGCTAAATTAGTATTTAATTTTTGTAATTGAATACAACATTGTTTAGCCACTCTTTATTTTATTTTACTTTCGATCTAGATTTCATGTACACTCCCTCGTGGAGTATAGGATCGATGGATGTAAAATAAAATAGGTTTTATTCTCGGCTCGGATCTCCGGTTGGCTCGTACATGGCGTAGGAGGAGCGGACAAGGTGGCGACACGACGGGACGCATATTAGAGAACAATGCCATAATAGTTGGAAAAATTATGATTTTTCCATATTTATTGCTGATTTATTTTATATGCATGTTGTGTGTGCTTGAAAATTCCTCATTTGCAATTTACTAAGTGGGAGAGGGACATTTTAATTAATTCTTGCGACCTCCATTACAATTTGACGTGTGATGCAACAAACTTGTGTGTCGGCTCTGAGTGCCTTCCTCCCCGAGGACGGGTTTGTTTGCGGATCACTAGGTCAAATAATGGTTATAGGAAATTATCTAGGAGCATGTGTACTTCCACAGAGGTAAGGCACATAATCCAAAATAATTCCCTTAGTATCGTGTAATGGTGCACACTTAGATGCAAATAAAAGTATCCTCCCCATAGGAGTCACTGCTTTTATTTGTAGGGCCAAAGAGGAACCAACTATTAATTTTATTTGTCAAAAAGTAAGGTTGACAAGATAATAAAATTAATGGGTAAAACCTCCTCTTACAAATGTAGAATTCGTATACGTCCACACTGCGTGGCATGCGATATTCTCGGTGTTTTGAGGTGTTGGTTGATTTCGGAATTTTATTGTTTTGAGGAATCAATAAAATTTAAAATCTAAAGTTTTGATCAGTGTGATTCTTAGGATTTTCAAAATGACTTTCAGTCCACTTATTTTGATACTAAAGGAAATAAACTTACTGTATCCAAATTATATTGATTGGAAATGAATCCAAATATTGTCTTATCTGCTAGTATGCACTCTTCGAAGAGTATCCTCAAGCCATGGTTGCTCAAAAAGGTTTCTACTTCTAAGAAAAGGAAAGAAGAAGAAACAAGGTGGAGCAAATGTGGTGGGAGGATCTCGGGGAGGAGTGAAGAAGCCGAAAGGCAAGTACTTCACTTACAAGCGGGATGAACATTGGAAGGAGGTGTCCCAATCCAAAAGCAGAACAAAGGTATATCTTTTGGACTAGTCATTGAAACATGATTAGCGGTGATATCTACCGCACTGGTAAGTAGATCGGAGCCGCTAATCATGTCTGCAATAATTTGCGGGGTTCGAAACCCGATGACTAGCTAAAGGGGATATTACCATTTACTTGGGCAATGCCATGAAGATGGCGGCCATTGCAGTGGGAGATGTTTTATTTATCTTTTGAGAAAAATAAAGGTTTTGGTTCTTAAGAATTTCCTTTATGTACCCTTATTTAGAAAGAATTGATTTCGGTTTCTAAATAGTTTTTGGATGGATAATCTATTTCCTTTCATGACAGATTTGTTATAAAAGGAATAGGGACATTATCTATTCAGGTACATAGATAGGAAATTTATAACTTGAACCACAAGCTCTCACGATGCAAATAGAAGTTAATAACTCATCTTCTAATTCTAATAAGAGAAAAGAACCTTCGAAGATGAACCAAACATATCTTTGCCTTCTTAGGCTTGGTCACATTAACCTAAGCAGAATTCAAAGGTTGAAAGTTGATGGACCTTTGGGTTCATTAGTGGTGGAGGATCTCCCAACCTACGAATCTTGCTTGGAGGGTAAGATGACCAAGAGGCCTTTTTAAGGCCAAGGGGTATAGAGCCAAAGATGTGTTAGAAATGGTTCATTCTGATTTGTGAGGTCCTATGACTATCTAGGCAAGAGGTGGTCTTGAATATTTTGTCTCTTTTATAGACAATTATTCAAGATATGGATGACACTACGATCTGATCGTGGTGGTCAGAACCTCTTGGGAGAGTTTAGGAACTACTTATCAGAGGTTGGGATTCAATCCCAATTGACTGCACCTGACACACCCCAGCAGAACAGTGTAGCAGTACGAAGGAATAGGACTCTTATGGAGATGGTTAGATCGATGATGAGTTATTTTGACTTGTTTTGTAGTCCTAGAGATCAGAGGGTGATCGTTAACACGAATGCCAGATTTCTAGAGGAAGACTATGTGATAAGCCACAAGCCCAAGAGTAAAATTGTTCTGGAGGAGTTAAAAGGGAAGTCACTTCTTTAGTACCACCGGTACAAGAGGATATACCACATGTCACTGCACCGTGTGTCACAGAGGATACACAGATGATACCTTGTCATAGTGGGAGGGTTGTGAGACAGCCTCTCAGATTCATGTTTTTGGATAAATCTTCTGATTTGGTCCCTAGTAAACATGAACCTGATCCCTAGACATACGATGAGGCAATCCAAGATATAAATACAGCATCTTTGCAAAGTGCAATGAATACTGAGATTGAATCTATGGATTCAAGACAAGTTTGGGAGCTCTTATGCATAGCAACTCATATGGGTTATGAGGCGTGACAGATGGATGTCAAGACAACATTCCTTAGTTGAAGTCTTGAGGAATCCATCTACATGAAGCGACCAGAGGGATTCATTGCTAAGGGCAAAGAGCATATTGTATATAAGCAATCGGTCAGTTAATGGTGAAGCAAGCTTTGAAGTCTTGGGACATCCGCTTTGAGAGAAGTAAATCGATCTTATGGATTTATTCAAAGTTCGGATGGGTCTTGTGTATATCAGAGATGTGACGGAAACGTAGTGGTATTTTTGTACTATACGTAGATGACATTTTGGTGGTTGGCGACAACATCGAAGTGTTATCAGACGTAAGGGTATGGTCGTCCAAACAGTATGATATGAAGGACTTGGGAGAAGTGGGTCACAACCTTGGGGATCAAGGTTGTTGTGCTTATCCCAAGCTTCATACATAGACATGGTTTTGGATCATTTTAGCATACAAAACTCCAAGAAGGGTTTTCTACCCTTCAGGCATGGAGTTCCTTTATCTAAGCAGATGTGTCCTAGATCATCTGAGGAGATAG
Source organism: Wurfbainia villosa (assembly GCA_025175895.1). Taxonomy (NCBI): domain Eukaryota; kingdom Viridiplantae; phylum Streptophyta; class Magnoliopsida; order Zingiberales; family Zingiberaceae; genus Wurfbainia; species Wurfbainia villosa. The sequence goes on from CM046009.1 coordinate 4,116,384, forward strand.
AGGAGATATAGGCAGTTCCTTATGCTTCGGCGGTAGGAAGCCTAATGTATGCTATGTACGAGACCAGATATCTACTTTGCCGTAGGCATGGTCAGCAGATATCAGAGTAATCCAGGACAGAGACATTGAACTGCGGTAAAGCATATATTGTAGTGCCTGAGAAGGACTAGGGATTATATGCTAGTTTACCGGGCAGACCAATTACTCCCTGTGGGTTACACGGATTCTGATTTCCAATCTGATAGGGATAACAGTAAGTCTACCTCAGGGTTTGTGTTTACTTTTGGAGGTGGAGCCATAGTATGGAGGAGTGTCAAGCAGAAATGCGTGGCGGACTCCACCATGGAAGCTGAGTATCTGGCAGCCCCTGTGGCGGCCAAAGAAGCTGTGTGGTTCAGGAACTTCCTGATGGACTTGGATGTGATTCCTGGTTTGCCCAGAACTATCACAATTTATTGTGATAATAATGGTGCAGTTGCAAACTCGAAGGAACCACGAGCCCATAAGGCTAGTAAATACATAGAGTGCAAGTACCACCTGATACGAGAAATCATAAAGGAGGTAGAAGTAAGCTGTCGCCTAGATTGCATCAGAGGATGACCTGGAAGACCCTTTCACTAAGGCCCTTCTGGCGAGAGCTTTGATAGGCAAGTGGAGGGAAGGGGAATCAGATGTATGGCAGTATGATGACAGCATAGTCTTTTAGTATAAGTGGGAGATTGTTGGGATGTATACTGAAAGCCTAGCTCTTTTGTATGAACATCTTTATTTTGAAATAAGAATCACATGATCATTGTTTGCACGTTATATTTATATGTGTGCATATTGTCTAATATTTTACATTGTAGATAACATGGTGCCTGGGTGCGGCACAGAAGATCATGTTATCAGTCCCTTGTAGAATATAAGTAAAGGCTCACAACCAAGATGGTTTTGGACAAACCATTGGCATGGTTGTAGTGTAGCTTGGTATTGTTTTGTCTTGAACATAGAGTTACACTAGTACACTTAGGTGTATTAAGAAGGACCGACATAGAGGTGATTCAATTTGTTGCTGACTACATAATTGAATCGGACCTCGGATATTATGTTGTACATGCTCTTAATCCCGATATAATAATGGACACATGTACTTGGTATTTATTTCTTTGATTTACCAGAGGGTGAGATTTCTATGGATTAAATCAATATGCCCGGTAAGTTGGGAAATGATATTATTTACATGGTGTGTCGTTGATTATAGGAGGAATCCGTGTCCTATGTATTAGGTTGATGATGTCCCCTTGAGGAGCTCATAAGGTTCATCATGTAAACCCTGCAGGTTGATTTAGTCAACATGATGATAAGGTTGAGTGGTACTACTCGAGGAGTTAGATGTTAATTAATTGATGGTCAGTAAATCAATTAATTGACGGACATTCGATGTCTTAAACACGGGGAGATGGATGTACAAATAATATATGGAGCCCATATTAATTTATGGGGTTGGTGAGGTAGTTCGATGATGATCCTCTAGTGGAATGGAACATCATTGATGGATCAAGTTTGTGTGGTTCCGATCCATCGGGTGGCCAAGACCCAACTCCTCCTCATGGTCCCTATCGTAGCCTAATATAAACCTCATGAAGTCTAGATCAAATGATGGAAAACAAATCTCTAGATCCGACGGTTAGGATTAAATCCCTAGAACCGACGGTTGAGATTAAATCTCTAGATCCGACGGTTAGGATTAAATCCCTAGAACCGACGGTTGAGATTAAATCTCTGGATCCGACGGTTGGGATTAAAACCCTAGAACCGACGGTTGAGATTAAATCTCTAAATCCGACGGTTGAGATTAAAACCCTAGAACCGACGGTGGAGATTAAACCAAGGCCTAAACCTAACTCTATATAAAAGGGAGAGGAAAGGTTGGATAAGTTGGGCGGCAAGATTATAGGAAGAAAAAGTTTACTAATTCCTTGCTACCCTTGGGCGGCAAGAAAATTGGGAATTAGTTCCTATATTTTTGGCTACCTCATCAATAACCAACTTTCTCCTAAGTTCTATAAATAGGGGCTTAGGCTTGGTTGGCTAAAAGATATAGATGAAAAACCTAATTGAGACAAGGTTGCTTGGGCGGCAAGAAAAGGAGATTAGGGTTAGGGTTTGGTTGATAATGTTGGGCGGCAAGGCTTCTCCTTCTTCCAATTGTTGTCCGGCAACCCATCCTCCCTATTCCTCTTTGATTTGGCCGGCGCCCAAGTTTTACCTTTCCTTCTATGGCTTAGGTTGGATGGAATTAGGATGGCTTCCCTTGGGCGGCAACCTAGATGGGATAGGATTGGGGTTGGGCGGCTAGGGTTAGGGTTTTGGGATTAGGTTGGGCGGCAACATGGAGATGAAGATCTTCTTCTTCTTCCTTCTAAGTGTTGGCCGGCCACTATCCATGTTCCCTATACCTTGGCCAGAGCTCAACCTATTCTCCTTCCCTTCATCCTTGGCCGGAAATTAGGAAAGCTTTGTCTAGGGTTTGGGCGGCAACAAGGAGAAGGATTGTTTTCCTTTCCTTTCTCCAAGTGTTGGCCGGCGCCCATACCCTTGGTGTTTCTCTTTCGGTTGGCTTCCATACTCCATTCCATCTTCTCTTTGGACCGGCGGCAAACATCATGCTTGGAGCTTGATGGTTGGTCCTAGATAAGAGATGAGTTTTGTTTCCATTTTGTTCTCTCTATTCTTGGGGCCGGCGGCATCAATCCTTTGTGGATTGGTGGTTGGCTCAAGCAAGAAGGGAAAGAGAGTTCTTCTTTCTTTGGATTGAAGAAGATCTAGGATGCTTCAACTTGTGGAGGATCTTCGCCCACACGAAGTCTACAAGGAGGTTAGGACATACGATAGAAGATCAAGAGGTATAAAAGTTTTATAACTTTTATTATTGTTCTTTGCATGTTCTTATTGATATGCTTGCTTATGTTCTTTATGTTAGCATATGTTGATTATACTAGTTTACATTTGCATGTATTTGTATAATCATGGATCCCGATAAGAAACACAAAAATCGGCGATCCGTCCGTCGTCTCTTCCGCGGCTAATCGACTAGAAGAGTTTGGTTGCTTGAACAACTAGTTTGTTCAAGCGATCGCTCGAGTCGTTGGCACGACGATGAATTGGTTGTGCTTAGGAAACTCATCCCATCCGGATTAGTTTTCATTAGTGAAAATTTTAATCCGGGGACATGGGAGCCTATGAGCATTTTGAGAAATAGCACGATTGCCAACAGGTATGTGTGCAAGATATCAATCTTGTGCCAAAGAGTCTCATTTAGTAGTCGTTAAGAGAATTTTAAGATATATCAAAGACACACTAAATGTACGACTTTGGTACCCTAGGACAAAATCTTTTGAATTGGTTGGGTACACCGATTCTGACTATGCGGGTTGCAAGTTGGATAAGAAGAGTACTATTGGTGGATGTCAATTTATTAGATCCTCCCTAGTTAGTTGGAGTAGTAGAAAACAACCTTGTATTGCTTTGTCCACCACCGAAGCCGAATATGTGGCTATGGGTGGTTGTGTGACTCAATTACTTTGGATGAGACACACTCTAGAGGACTATGAGCTACACTACTCCAATGTCAAGGTTTATTGTGATAATGTGAGTACCATAAATTTGACCAAAAATCCGATATATCACTCTAGGACTAAGCACATTGAAGTGAAGCATCACTTCATTAGAGATCATGTGGCAAAGGGGGGCATTGAACTCAATTATATAGAATCCAAGTCCAACCTAGCCGACATTTTCATGAAGGCTCTCCCCGAAGTGAATTTTTCATCACTTAGGAGAGAACTTGTAATGTGCTTAGTAGAATAGAGGTCTAGGTTTGCAGATCCTATAAAAAATCTAAGACTATACCTCTAAGAATATCACAAAATACCTAAGAAACCATGATTTTTGTATTGAGCCACTTAGACAATATGTGAGATGTTAGGAAGATGCATTTGGTTCATCACGGTGTTATGATGCATTACTATGAACCAAAATGTCATCTAGAGACATTAATCCTTCATTGGACCAATCATTGGGAAGGCTTATGTACAATTGATGTGCATATAGTTCTAAGAACATGATTGGAAATGTTAAACAAAATATATTTTAAACTATGTTTATTAAATTTTGAAAAACAGTTTTCACTTGACAAGCAAAAGTGGCACATAATATTAAAAATTCATTAAAGTTTTTGCTAGTTCTCAAAATTTTATCATTTTTGAAATATGGAAAACATATATTTTTCAAATTATTTTTTTTTGATAGAAAATGGTTTCAGAAATGTGTCCACAAAATTTCGTGATTTTTCGATGATTCTTAAATTTTTGGCGCATTTCTGAAGATGGGCTAAAAAGGCTGAAATTAGCATTTCAGGATTGGCAGTCGACTTCTTCAGTAATCAGTCGAATGCCACACTATATTTCTGTAGTTTCAATCATGTTCTATCGTCTTAAGTGTAATCCTAAATGTCCTAACCCTATGGTATAATAATCCAAGTTATTAAGAGGGTATAGGACTGTTTGATGCATTGATTTAGGGGGAGTTCTATGATACATTAACCTTTCGTTCCCTATGTCCATATCATGTTTATTGTTGGTGTAAAATTAGGACATATTTTCATATTATGCTTTTCTCAACATGTTGTTTACACATCATGAAACATGTCTTGGATTAAGGGGGAGCCTCATTTCTATCTTATACCTTAGTTCAAGACATACCTAAACTTTACTCATACATAACTTAATTTCTTTTAGACCTTCTCTTTTTGATGTATGTCAAAGGGGGAGAAGGGAAATTTAAGTTATAATTCATATTGATATATGATGTTTAATGTTTATTTCTGAGCATATTGCAAGACCTAACTTAAATGATTGCCAAACATCAAAAGGGGGAGATTGTTGGTGCAACAATGCCCCAAGCATTTATGTATTTTGATGTTTGGATAATCATTTGTAGTTAGGCATTAATTGTGAGTTAATTGAGAATGTGTTAGGTGATAGGGAAATCCAAGTATGAAGACTTGGTGAAGGAAAGTCCAAGTGTGATCTTGGCAAGAGAAGTCCAAGGAAAGGTCTTGGTGGCATAAGTCCAAGCATATAGTCTTGGTGGCGTAAAGTCCAAGCAGATCTTGGCAAAGGAAGACCAAAGGCAAGGTCTTGGCAGCGAAAGTCCAAGCATGTAGTCTTGGTGGTGTAAAGTCCAAGCGGTCCTTTGGCAAAAGATAAACCCAAGACCTGATGAAACCGAGGGAATCTCTTGGAAGCAAGTGCAAGGATGAAGGAGTTGTGAACTCGGAGGGATCCTGGAGGCACAAGGCTGAAGGAAGAGCTAGAAGGTTAAGTCTAGGTCTAGGGGGTTAATTCAAGTATGACTTAATCATACTTGAAGTGTATTAGTCAACTGGTGCTTCGTCCCAATCGACTGATCAGTCACTCAACTAAAGTTGGCTATGTTTTATGGCCAACTGTCGACTGCTAGGGTTTGTCAGTCGACTGGTCCACCATCAGTAGATTGCTATACCCTAGCAGTCGACTTCCATAAGTGGACATCGACACAGAAGGTTCTCTAGTCAAATGATCACTTGGAGCACTCGACTGGTTACTCAATCAGTCGACTGATCAGAATTCTATTGGGAAGTGATGAATGTGGATCCAGCTCGTCAGAAGTCGTTGGATGGCGACAGCTACAACATCAGTCGACTGATGTTGGCATCAATCGACTAATTGAGGCTCAATAGGAAAATCAACCTCTTCTCTATAAAAAGAGGCCATGGGGTGCTTGAGGAGGCTAGTGCTCTTATTGCTAACATACTCTCAAGCTCCCACATTTTTCTTAATCTTTCTAAGTGTTTTAATCCTCATCTTCTCCAATCTTCATATTCATCATTTGTAAGAAGAGGAGAGTCTTGTAAGAGAAAGCCTTCTTAGTGGAGATTCACTTGGGTTGACCCACCTTAAGGATCGTCGTGGAGTAGAAGCTTAATCTTCGAACCACGTAAAATCATTCTTGTTATTGATTGTGTTTGCCTCTTGTTTTCTTTAGTATTTGTCTTTGCTTCCGCTAACTTTGTTTGTAGAATTCAAGAGAGGCTATTCAACCCCCTCTAGCCTTCCAAAGATCCCTAACAGTCCTAATATCTGACGCCCATCTTCGTGGCTCAATACACAAACAGATAATCCTAGGTGTTTGTGAGATGCGAAGGCTAACTTAAATCTATAGAATCATGAGATCTAGATTAACCTAATCTAGATTAATTTTCATTTTCCTTTAAAAAATAATATAATATTACTTTTCAAAATAAATTCTGAATATTAAGCATGAAAACTTTCTAATCTACCAAGCATAAATCTAATTGTCTTCTAAGCATACTAAATTCTTCTTCCGAAAGTGGTTTAGTGAAGATGTCGGCAAGGTTTGATTTGGACTCAACATAGTTGAGTTCAATACTACCTTTTGCCACATGATCCCTTACAAAATGGTGTTTAACATCAATGTGTTTAGTGCGTGAGTGATGGATTGGATTTTTAGTTAAATTTATTGAACTTATGTTATCAACTAAAGTTTTTATCTTTTTGTAATCTAGTTTGAAATCCTTAAGTGTGTGCATCATCCATAGTAGTTGTGCCACACATTCACCTAATGCTATGTATTCTGCTTCAATTGTGGAAAGAGAAACACAGTGTTGCTTCCTACTGAACCAGCTTACCGAGCATGATCCTAAGAGTTGACATCCTCCACTAGTACTTTTTCAATCTAGTTTATACCCTACATAGTCTGAGTCAGAGTATCCTATTAACTCAAAGTTACTAGATCTTGGGTACCACATACCTACATTAATTGTTCCTTTAATGTATCTTAATATTCTTTTAACATGTGTTAAATGTGACTCCTTAGCACAAGTTTGGCATCTAGCACACATACTGCAAATAGTATGTCGGGTATACTTGCAGTTAAGTATAGTAAACTACCTATGACACTCTTATAGTACTTTAGATCTACAGACTTTCCTTCTTTGTCTTCATTTAATATGACATTCGTAGCCATAGGTGTTTTAATATCTTTTGCATTTTTCATACCAAATTTTTTAATTAATTCTCTTGCATACTTATTTTGGTATATATAGTTACCGTCTCTTGTTTGTTTTATTTGTAAACCTAAGAAGAAGTTTAACTCTCCTACTAAGCTCATTTCGAATTCTTGTTCCATTAAGTTTATGAATTATTTTTATAAATTTAAATTTGTTGATCCAAAGATTATATCTATAAAATACCACAAATAAATCACTATAAAATAATAATTTAATCAAGAGAAGTTATTATTGATTTAATTAAATTTAAAAGAGGGATGGTTAGGTTTTAATTAAACTTAACCTAGTTTATGGTTTATAAACGGGAGGTTTCATGTTTTCTCCTTAAGCCAACCCGCAACATCACGACCGTTTCTTTTCTTTCCGCGATTCCCCTTCTCCTTGTTTTTTTCCCATTGCGCAATTATGTTATTCCCGAACCAGCTCTCCCCCACCGATCCCTTTTCTCTATCCCGACTTTCCTTATTCTTCCAAGCTCACGATCAAGCGTTCTCCTTATCACTACTGCCACACTCGATCGATGTCACCCCATAGCAAGCAGTTGGCAACGAAGGCAGCGAGGTGACCGGCGGCGTGAAGAAGCCCCATCGCCCGGCAGTGGACACCTCCAGCAACCATCAACATCTCCCGAGGAGATTTCGAGACCAAGAGGGAGAATCAGTGAGTTTCAGTTCTCTACGATTTTTCCCCCTTGAGTTTGATTTCCATCTCTTCTTCCAATCGAGTAGATCAGCCTCATGCTGCTCGATTTCGATCTGTTGTCGCCCTCTTCTTATGATCTCGACAGTAGCGGGCGTGCCCTTTTCTCTCACTACGGTGGATCGTCTCACGTCGACATCTCTTCTTCATCAGCTTCTACTTTCGGAGCCTAGCCCACCATCTTGAACAGCTCAACGGTCACCCACCTTTGTTGTGAGCAATGACACAGTCATTGTCGGATCTCCTTGTGCAAGGTAAGTCCGACTTGGATGTTTGCTTCAATTGTAGTAAGATTTGGACCAAGATGTTGCTGTGATTCAGTTGTGATGGGATATTGGTATGGAATTTATCTGCAGATGGTTGATTGAGCTGTGATCTGCGATTTGTGGAGGAGCAGTTGCGCTGCCATTGTGATCGGGAAGCACAACACGACTGTAGCTTGCGATGGTCTGAATGTTGATGCGACAAGGAGGAAATCTATAGTTGTAGCTCTGATTTGGTAGATCTCTTCTTGTTGATAAGCTGTGAGCTTGAGAGATTGGGTTGATGAGTTGGCAATCGGTTTTGGCTATACACCTACTGTGGATGATTGGAACAAGGCTAGGTAAATGTAGATCTTTGTATTCTAGAATATGAGATTTGATTTGTAGTGTGTTTAATATTGAGATAGTTGTACAGCTGCAATTAGGTGAAGAGGGTGATCCAAGGAGGGTGATTCTCATATATGATTTGAGTAAATACAGATCTAATATTTTATACTTGGTGTAGGAAGTGGTGTGGATGATACAAGATCAGTAAGTTCATATTTGATATCATATAGTTGTGTAATATTCTTACCGTTAGTTTGTTGTGGATGTGATTATTAAAGGTCCGTGAACAAGGGGTTAATTCTTTGGTTGAATGTCTGAGATGATATTTTGTGATTGGATCAGGAGGCTCTGATGGTGAAATTTGGAGTAGGTGGCAGCTATAGTCGAATCCATCTGGTTGTCATAGATTCTTTGCAAAGGAAGTTAGGTTGGGATTTGATTTGAGGAAGAGTTTGTGGATGTGAAGACAGTTGGTGTCTACATATCAGGTGGGTAATATTCCTACCCTGGTTAGGTAGTAGCTAAACCCTGAAGTATATAACTTCATATTATTATCAAGTTGACCTTAAATCCACTGTAGTTTTTCTGATGCTTGATACTTGCCTTTGCACTTAAATACTCTATTATTGTTGTTATCTATTCATTCATATTTGTTATAAATTATAGATATTATGGTAAGTGGATCTGTAGTGGTTTACCTATGTGTACGTAGCTAAATTCGGTTGTAAAATTGAATTGTGCAATTTAGATAAATCACCCGGGGGTGGATGATTCTAGAAGTAAAGTTGAGTTTCCAGGTTATTTCCTGATGTTGTTTACATAACCACTATGGATCATATATTCGTGTATGGACGTGTGATTTGTCGATACAGTGTCGCTACGGACTAGAGGTCCTAACTTGGTGTTGTCAACTGTATATGCCTCTCTATAGAATAGAGAGTATGTTGATCAGTCGAGTATGACTCTCTGCAGGATAGAGAGTGTTTTGATCACTTGAGTATGACTCTTTGCAGGGTAGAGAGTATGTTGATCAGTTGAGTATGCCTCTCTATAGAATAGAGAGTGTGTTGTGGACATATGTATGGTCATGTGAATAGTGGATAGTGTGTCGCTACGGACTGGTGGTCCTAGCTTGTTATGTTCAGTTGAGTATGACTCTCTATAAAATAGAGAGTGTATTGATCAGATTGGTGTGACTCTGTGTAGAATAGAGAGTCTGTCGTGGATATCTGTATATGTGACTGTGCATTCATGTCATTTGCATGAATGCTGGCGACATGGTCTCCCTTGTGGTTGAGAGGGTCATCAGTCATCCTGCCTCCTAGGTTACTCATGGAGGAGTAACTAGTGTAAGGGTAGAGCATTTGTTGTGTCACACTCTACCACTATAGACGGTGGTAGTTGGAGTTGCGTGCAGTTGTCCTGGTGCATGACACTCAACCACTCATGGGTAGTGTTAGTCGGAGTGGCCAGCAGTAGGGACCCCCATTGTGTAGCTAGCTCTTTACGCTTATATGCTACTTGTTCATACTTCCCACTCGACCACTCGAAAGCAGTGGTTGGTGTTGAGTTGGGATAGTTGGCATGTCGTGCCACCTAGTCCACACTGGGGTTATGGTAGCAAGTAGGGGTGCGCATGCATGACCATGCATCTGCATTGCCGCGGTAGATGGCGTTTGCATATATATATATATAGCTAGAGTCTATATATATGATCGTTGATTGTTGCATTTGTTTGTACTATGACATGCTGCATTTAATTGTACATCATCTTGCATTCTACTTGCATATTCTGTATGGTTGTGTATGGATTATCAGTATTGAGTTGGTCAGACGGTTGTATACCTTTGACCAGTACCTTGAGGTGATACGGGATGGACCCGGTTCTTTGCGTATTGAACATAGATTAGTAGTATGTCGGTGTTATGATTTATAGAGTTAGTATTTACTCTACCATGTTGTAGGTGATGTAGTATGATATTTTTACTCAGGTCGTATGTGTTACATCATTGCCGATTCTCAGGCATGTCAGTAACTTGAGTTATTGTTGATCTATTTAGTTATACAGTTGTTATATTATATTGGTGTATATCGGTTATACTTTTAGACAACATATTGTTGATTCGCATATGATATATAAATTATGCATGCACTTTTATTCTTATTACCGCTGAGTTATACTCACCACCATAGATCCTAGGTTTTCTTGTCGCCTAGGTAACAGGTAATCGACTTCATGATGGGCTTGGAGCATCATTGGCTGACATCATCTCATCTCACATCCGAGAGTCTGAGTTTTGGATTTTCCATATGTTTTGTTCTGTACTTAGAGTTTTACGTGGTGTTATGTGTTATGAACTTGTTATGTAATGTACACATTTGTGGATTCGGGTTTTGTCGATGTTTCCTTTATGTTGTGGTGTCAGTCATACCGGTATGCACTGTGTGTAGGTTGTGATGTCATTTGTATTATTTTCCGCTGTGTATTGTGATATTTATATTTATATGTGTTGTTGAGATTGTGGCCGAAAGGCCTTGTATAAACAGAATATGTTGCCACGTACAGGGGAGATGTCATTCGTTTGTTTTTTTGCTTGGCATACTCTCGGGGCATGACAATATTATCTATGTATATTTGAGCAATAAAAATGTCTTTGTTCAAGCTTTTTAAGAAAAGTGTTGAGTCAATTTGACCTTGTCTGAATCCTTTAGAGCTCAAGTATGAAGATTGTCTCTCAGACCAGGCTCTAGGAGCTTGTTTTAATCCATACAATGCCTTTTTTTAATCTATATACATGATTAAGGTATTCTAAGCTCTCAAAAGTAGGGGTTGACCTACGTACGCTTCTTCTTTTATTACTCAATTTAAAAATGCAGATTTGCCATCCATTCGGTATAATTTGAACCCTTTATGTGTCGCATATGCTAGCAACATTCTAGTTGACTCAAGTCAAGCTATTGGGGCATAAGTTTCATCATAGTCTAACCCTTCTACTTGACTAAACCCCTTAGCTACTAATCTAGCATTATTCCTTATGATTTCTCCTTGGTCGTTTAATTTATTTCTAAATACCCATTTAGTGTCTATTATTGATTTATTTGATGGTGGAGATACTAAGTCCCACACTTCATTTCTATCGAATTGTGCTAGTTCTTCTTGCATTGCTATTATCCAATCAATGTCTGGTAAAGCCTCATCTATTGACTTTGGTTCTATTTTTTATATTAATGTGATTTGACTTAAGTTTCTTAGAGCTGATCTAGTTTGAACTCCTAAAGTTGGTTTTCTAATACTTGTTCGAGCGGATGATTAGGATTAATTCTAGATGTCTTTAAGTTTTCTTCACAGTGATTAGGGTTAATTTCGTTGATTTACTTAATTGATTTGAGTTGATTAAGTTAGTTGAATTGAATTGATCGGATTATTAAGTTTAATTTAGTAGATTTATTAAGTTTGGATTGAGTTTAATTGAATTTAGTTAAGTTTAATTAAGGTAAGAGTAGGTTGATTATGTTTTGTTAAGTAAATTTGTTTATTTAGGTATGTTTGTTTAGTTTAATAAATTTGAATTAATTTAAGTTTAATTAAGGTAAGTTGTTAATATAAATTTATTAAATTTGATTTAAGTATATTAGGTTTGTAGGGATGTATACTGAAAAATCTATCTTTTGTATGAACATCTTTATTTTGAAATAAGAATCACATGATCATTGTTTGCATATTTTTATGGTTATGCAATATTGTCTAATACTTTACATTGTTGATAACATGGTGTGTGGTGTCACACGGGAGATCATGTTATCGGCCCCTTGAAAAGTATAAGTAAAGGCTCACAACCGAGATGGCTTTGGACAAACCATCGGAATGGTTGTAGTGTGATTTGGTATTGGTTTGTCTTGACCATAGAATCACACTAGTGCACTTTGTGTGTATTAAGCAGGACAGACTTAGAGGTGATTCGATTTATTGCTGACTACATAATCGAATCGGACCTCAGATATTATTTAGTACATGCTCTTAATCCCAATATAATAACGGGCACATATACTTAGTACTGATCTCTTTGATTTACCAATGGGTGAGATTTATAGATTAAATCGATAGGCTCGGTAAGTTGGGAGATGATATTATTTATATGGTGTGCCGTTGATTATAGGAGGAAACCGTGTCCTATATATTAGGATGATGATGTCCTCTTGAGGAGCTCATAAGGTTCATCATGTAAACCCTGCAGGTGGACTTGGTCCGACATGATGAAAAGGTTGAGTGGTACTACTCAAGGAGTTAGATGTTGCTTAATTAATGGTCAGTAAATTAATTAATCGATGGACATTCGAGATCTTAAACACGGGGAGAAAATGTACAAATAATATATGGAGCCCATATTATCATATGGGGGTTGGTGAGGTAGATCAATGATGAACCATTAGTGGATTGGATCATCATTAGTGGATCGGACTTTATGTGGGCTTGATCCATGGGTGGCCAAAACCCAACTCCTCCTCATGGTCCCTAATGTAGCCTATTAACACCTCATGATGCTTAGATCCAATGGATAGAAACAAAAGTCTAAGATCCATTGGTAGAGATTAAATTTCTAAGATCCGACGGTTGAGATTAAATCTCTAGATCTGACGGTTGAGATTAAATCTCTAGAACCAATGGAGAAGATTAATTCATGACTTATCCCTAACTCTATAAAAGGATGTCAAAGGGGTTGGCGTGAACTACATTGAGGAGAGCAAGGCTTTGGCGGCAAGATAAGGGAATCCTAGTTGAGATAGGATTAGGGTTAGGGTTTGGAGGCTAGGGCGGCACCAAATAAGGAAGGTGTTGTTTTCTTCTTCCTACTTCTTGTGGCCGGGGTCCAGCAAGTTTCCAGGCCCTTCCCAGCCCTTGGTCGGCACCCAAAAGCTCCCTTCTCCCTCTCCTTAGGTGGTGGAAACAAGATATAGGGTTTCCCCTGGTGTCTTGATAGTTTTCCATCATCTTCTCCACCTTCTAGTTGGCCGGTGGCAAGGACATTGTATGTTCCTTGTTGGTTGTTTCTAGTGAGGAGAAAAACCTTGTTTCTATTCTTCCTCTTGCTTTGGAACAACAAGAAAGGAAGATTTGCGATCTAGGAGCTTCGACTTTTGGTGGATCGTCGCCCACACGACGTCCAAAAGGAGGAAGGTCATACATTAGAAGATCGAGAGGTATACCGATTCTACTTTCTTCTTTTGTTTGTTGCTTGTTTTGTTTTATAATTATAAGCATGTTATAAATCTGTAAATGGCTAAATAATGCTTGGATCCCGAGTATAAACACAAAAACCGGCGATCCGGACATCGTCTATTCAACGGCTACCCGTAGAATAGAGGATGGTCACTTGAACAACTAGTTTGTTCAAGTGACGTCTCTAAACGAATAGCACGATGATGACTTGGTTGCTTTGGCAATCCCTTTTGTCTATGATTAAATTTTTTTTAATCCGGGGACATCGAAGGGATCACCATGGACAAGCTACCGAGGTGAAGTGGGAAGCGAAGTTTCCCCTCACGGACTCGATAAGAAAAACCCTACAATTGGTATCAGAGCCAAGGTTTCTGGTTTTGTGTGTTTAGGATTCGGTTATTTTTTATGCACTTTTTCATATATTATATGTGCCGGATAATAGTAGGATATACGTAGTTTAACTCTTTGGTTGCAGGTATAAGATCCGACTATTATGGTCATATGTGTGTATGTGATTGTATGTGTGTAAATATTTATTTTGTTGAATCCTCGGGGTTGACGAGGCTAGTATTTAGTTTTGGTAAATTAAATACGACATTGTTTAGCCACTCTTTATTTTATTTTACTTTCGATCTAGATTTCATGTACACTCCCTCGTGGAGTATAGGATAGATGGATGTAAATTAAAATAGGTTTTAGTCTCGGCTCGGATCTCCGGATGGCTCGTACATGGCGTAGGAGGAGCGGACGAGATGGCGATGCAACGGGAGTCATATTGAAGACAAAATCCATAATAGTTGGAAAATAATTTATTTTTCATATTTATTGCTTTTTGTTTGATATGCATGTCGTAGGCTAGGAAAATTCCTCAATTTCAAATTACTAAGTGGGAGAGGGATATTTTTATAAATTCCCGTGGCCTCCATTACGATTTGACAAGTGATGCAAACAAACTTGTGCGTCGGCTCTGAGTGCCTTCCTCCCCATCGGATGGGTTTGTTTGCGGATCACAAGGTCGAATATGGTTATAGGAAATTATTAAGGAGTGTGTGTACTTGCCCATCGTAAGGCACATAACCCGAGATAATTAACTTGGTACCGAGTAATGGTGAACACTTTGATACAAATATAAGTATCCTCCCCATCGGAGTCACTGCTTTTATTTGTAGGGCCAAAGAGGAACCAACTATTAATTTTACTTGTCAAAAAGTTAGGTTGACAAGATAGTAAAATTAATGGGTAAAACCTCCTCTTACAAATGTAGAATTCATTATCGTCCACACTATCGTGGCATATGATATTCTCGGTGTTTTGAGGTGTTGGTTGATTTTAAAATTTTATTGTTTGAGAAATCAATAATTTTTTGAAATCTAATGTTTTGATTTATGTGATTCTTAGGTTTAATTTCAAAATGACTTTCAACCCACTTGCTGTGATACTGAAAGAGAACAAACTTACTGGACCCAACTATGTAGATTGGAAGAGGAATCTAGACATTGTCTTGACTGCTGAGGAATACAAATATGTACTCCTCGAAGAGTGCCCTCCCAAGCCTGCAGATAATTCTAGGGAAAAGAAGAGAGAGAGCTATAAGAAGTGGATCAAGGCCGATGAGATGGCGCGGTGTTACATTTTAGCATCTATGTCAATTGTACTGCAACATCAACATCAAGCCATGTCCACTGCTTATGAAATGATGCTCAATCTCAAGGAGCTTTTCGGACACCAGAATCGGGCTGCGAGGCAAGAGGCCATGAGAAACTTGATGACGACCACCATGATCGAGGGAACACCCGTGAGGGATCATGTTCTCAAGATGATGGCTCATTTGAATGAGCTGGAGGTCCTAGGAGCTGAGATCGATGGGGAAACCCAGGTCGATATCATACTCCAGTCTCTGCCTAAGAGTTTTGAGCAGTTTTGCCTCAACTACAACATGAACAAGAGGTTGTATTCGTTGGTGGAACTTCTGACAGAACTCCAGGCGGCAGAGGGACTATTTTGTCAGAGTGCTCAGGCGCATGCCGTGGTGACCCAGAAGGTTAATACTTCTTAGCTGAAAGGCAAGAAGAAGAAGAAACAAACCGGGGCAAAGGCGGTGGGAGGTACTCAGGGAGGAGTGAAGAAGCCGAAAGGCAAGTGCTTCACTTGTAAGCAGACTGGACACTGGAAGAAGGACTGCCCCAACCGCAAGAACAAAGGTATATCTTTTGGTCTAGTCGTTGAAACATGTTTAGCGGTGTTATCTACCGGCACCTGGTGTGTAGATACGGGAGCCACTGATCATGTCTGCAATACTTTGTAGGGGTTCTAGGAAACCAGACGACTGGCTGAGGGGGAGATTACCGTGTACTTGGGCAATGCCACGAAGGTGGCGGCTGTTGCAGTGGGAGATGTTCATTTATCTTTTGAGAAAAATAAACTTTTGGTTCTTAAGAATTGCCTTTATGTACCCTTATTTAGAAAGAATTTAATTTCAGTTTCTAAATTGTTTATGGATGGATATTCTATTTCTTTTAATGATAGAGTTGTTATAAGAAGAGATAGGGACATTATCTGTTCGGGTGCATTGATAGGAAATTTGTACACACTTGAACCAAAACCTCCCACGATGCAAATTGAAGTTAATAACTCATCTTCTAATTCCAATAAGAGAAAAGAACCTTCGAAGATGAACCAAACATATCTTTGGCATCTTAGACTTGGTCACATTAACCTAAGCAGAATTCAAAGGTTGATAGCTGATGGACCTTTGGGTTCATTAGTGGTGGAGGATCTCCCAACCTGTGAATCTTGCTTGGAGGGTAAGATGACCAAGAGGTCTTTTAAGGCCAAGGGGTATAGAGCCAAAGATGTGTTAGAATTGGTTCATTCTGATTTGTGTGGTCCTATGTCTATCCAGGCTAGAGGTGGTTTTGAGTATTTCGTCTCTTTTATAGACGATTACTCAAGATATGGATACATTTACCTGATGCGCCGCAAGTCTGAATGCTTTGACAAGTTCAAAGAATTCAAGGCTGATGTGGAGAAACGTCAAGGTAAAAGTATCAAGACACTATGATCTGATCGTGGTGGTGAGTACCTCTTGGGAGAGTTTAGGAACTACTTATCAGAGGCTGGGATTCAATCCCAATTGACTGCACCTGGCACACCCCAGCAGAACGGTGTAGCAGAGCGAAGGAATAGGACTCTTATGGAGATGGTTAGATCGATGATGGGTTATTCTGACTTGCCAGATTTGTTCTGGAGAAATGCTCTAGATATGGCGGTGTACATTCTGAACTTGGTTCCATCTAAATCAGTGCCTTCCACTCCCACAGAGTTGTGGATTGGGCGAAAGCCTAGTCTAAGACATATTCAGAGATGGGGGAGTCCAGCACATGTGTTGAAGGCAGATGCTGGTAAGTTGAAACCTCGTACAGAAGTACGCTTGTTCGTTGGCTATCCCAGGGGAACGAAGGGTGGATTGTTTTATAGTCCTAGAGATCAGAGGGTGATTGTAGCACGAACGCCAGATTTCTAGAGGAAGACTATGTGATGAGCCACAAGCCCAAGAGTAAAATTGTTCTGGAGGAATTAAAAGGGGAAGTCATTTCTTTGGTACCACCGGTAGAAGAGGAAATACCACATGTCACTGCACCGCGTGTCACAGAGGATACACAGGTGATACCTCGTCGTAGTGGGAGGGTTGTGAGACAGCCTGATAGATTCATGTTCTTGGGAGAATCTTCTGATTTGGTCACTAGCGAACATGAACCTGATCCCTGGACATATGACGAGGCAATCCAAGATAAAGATGCAGTATCTTGGCAAAGTGCAATGAATGCTGAGATTAAATCTATGGATTCAAATCAGGTCTGGGAGCTAGTAGAACCACCCGATGGTGTAAAAACCATTGGATCCAAGTGGATCTACAAGAGAAAGAGAGGAATAGATGGTAAGGTTGAGACCTTCAAAGTGAGGCTTGTTGCGAAGGGGTATACTCAGAAAGAGGGTATCGATTATAAGGAGACCTTTTCGCCGGTAGCCATGCTTAAGTCTATCCGGATTCTCTTATGCATAGCAGCTCATATGGATTATGAGGTGTGGCAGATGGATGTCAAGACAACTTTCCTTAATGGAAGTCTTGAGGAAAACATCTACATGAAGAAACCAGAGGGATTCATTGCTAAGGGCAAAGAGCATCTTATATGTAAGTTTAATCGGTCCATTTATGGATTCAAACAAGCTTCGAGGTCTTGGAACATCCGGTTTGATGAGGTGATCCAGTCTTCTGGATTTATTCAAAGTCTGGATGAGTCTTGTGTATACAAGAGATGTGACGGAAGCGTAGTGGTATTTCTTGTACTATACGTAGATGACATTTTGTTGATTGGCAACAATATCAAGGTGTTATCGGACGTAAGGGTATGGTTGTCCAAACAGTTTGATATGAAGGACTTGGGAGAGGTGGGACACATCCTTAGGATCAAGGTTATAAGGGATCGCAGGAAAAGGATGTTGTGCTTATCCCAAGATTCATACATAGACACGATTATGGAGCGTTTTAGCATGCAGAACTCCAAGAAGTGTTTTCTACCCTTCAGGCATGGAGTTCCTTTATCTAAGGAGATGTGTCCTAGATCATCTGAGGAGATAGAGGAGATGAAGGCAGTTCCTTATGCTTCGGCAGTAGAAAGCCTCATGTATGCGATGCTCTATACGAGACCAGATATCTGCTTTGCCGTGGGCATGGTCAGCAGATATCAGAGTAATCCAGGATAGGGACATTGGACTGCGGTAATGCATATATTGAAGTACCTGAGATGAACTAGGGATTATATGCTGGTTTACCGGGCAGACCAATTACTCCCTGTGGGTTACACGGATTCCGACTTCAAACCTGATAGGGATAACAGTAAGTCTACCTCAGGTTTTGTGTTTACTTTGGGAGGTGGAGCCATTGTATGGAGGAGTGTCAAGCAGAAATGCGTGGCGGAGTCCACCATGGAAGATGAGTATATGGCGGCCTCTGAGGCGGCCAAAGAAGTTGTATGGCTCAGGAACTTCCTGATGGACTTGGATGTGATTCCTGGTTTGCCCAGAACTATCACAATTTATTGTGATAATAGTGGTGCAGTTGCAAACTCAAAGGAACCACAAGCCTATAAGGCTAGTAAACACATAGAGCGCAAGTACCACCAGATACGAGAAATCGTAAAAAGAGGAGAAGTTGCTATGGCCAAGATTGCATCAGAGGATAACCTGGCAGTTTCACTAAGGCCCTTCCGGTGAGAGCTTTTGATAGGCATGTGGAGGGAATGGGGATCAGATGTATGACAGTTTGAAGACAGCATAGTCTTTTAGTATAAGTGGGAGATTGTAGGGATGTATACTGAAAAGTCTATCTTTTGTATGAACATCTTTATTTTGAAATAAGAATCACATGATAATTGTTTGCATATTTTTATGGTTATGCAATATTGTGTAATACTTTACATTGTAGATAACATGGTGTGTGGTGTCACATGGGAGATCATGTTATCGGCCCCTTGAAAAGTATAAGTAAAGGCTCACAACCGAGATGACTTTGGACAAACCATCGGAATGGTTTTAGTGTGATTTGATATTGGTTTGTCTTGACCATAGAATCACACTAGTGCACTTTGTGTGTATTGAGCAGGACCGACTTAGAGGTGATTCGATTTATTGCCGACTACATAATCGAATCGGACCTCAGATATTATTTAGTACATTCTCTTAATCCTGATATAATAACGGACACATATACTTAGTACTCATCTCTTTGATTTACCAATGGGCGAGATTTATAGATTAAATCGATAGTCTCAGTAAGTTGGGAGATGATATTATTTATATGGTGTGCCATTGATTATAAAAGGAAACCGTGTCTTATATATTAGGATGATGATGTCCCCTTGAGGAGCTCACAAGGTTCATCATGTAAACCCTGCAGGTGGACTTGGTCCGGCATGATGAAAAGGTTGAGTGGTACTACTCAAGGAGTTAGATGTTGATTAATTAATGGTCAGTAAATTAATTAATCGACGGACATTCGAGATCTTAAACACGTGGAGAAAATGTACAAATAATATATGGAGCTCATATTATCATATGGGGATTGGTGAGGTAGATCAATGATGAACCTTTAGTGGATTGGATCATCATTAGTGGATCGGACTTTATGTGGGCTTGATCCATGGGTGGCCAAGACCCAACTCCTCCTCATGGTCTCTAATGTAGCCTATTAATACCTCATGATTCTTAGATCCAATGGATAGAAACAAAAGTCTAAGATCCATTGGTAGAGATTAAATCTCTAGGATCCGATGGTTGAGATTAAATCTCTAGATCCGACGGTTGAGATTAAATCCCAAGAACCAATGGAGGAGATTAATTCATGACTTATCTCTAACTCTATAAAAGGATGTCAAAGTGGTTGGCGTGAACTACATTGAGGAGAGCAAGGCTTGGGCGGCAAGATAAGGGAATCCTAGTTGAGATAGGATTAGGGTTAGGGTTTGGAGGCTAGGGCGGCACCAAATAAGGAAGGTGTTGTTTTCTTCTTCCTCCTTCTTGTAGCCGGCATCCAGCAAGTTTCCAGGCCCTTCCCAGCCCTTGGCCAGCGCCCAAAAGCTCCCTTCTCCCTCTCCTTAGGTGGTGGAAACAAGATATAGGGTTTCCCTTGGTGTCTTGATAGTTTTCCATCATCTTCTCCACCTTCTAGTTGGCCAGCGGCAAGGACATTGTATGTTCCTTGTTGGTTGTTTCTAGTGAGGAGAAAAACCTTGTTTCTATTCTTCCTCTTGCTTTGAAAGAGCAAGGAAGGAAGATTTGCGATCTAGGAGCTTCGACTTTTGGTGGATCGTCGCCCACACGACGTCCAAAAGGAGGAAGGTCATACATTAGAAGATCGAGAGGTATACCTATTCTACTTTCTTCTTTTGTTTGTTGCTTGTTTTTGTTTTACAATTATAAGCATGTTATAAATCTGTAAATGGCTAAATAATACTTGGACCCCGAGCATAAACACAAAAATCGGCAATCCGGACATCGTCTATTCCGCGGCTACTCGTAGAATAGAGAATGGTCGCTTGAACAACTAGTTTGTTCAAGTGACCTCTCTAAACGAATAGCACGACGATGACTTGGTTGCTTGGCAATCCCTTTTGTCTAGGAATAATTTTTTTTTAATCCGGGGACATCGAAGGGATCGCCATGGATAAGCTACCGAGGTGAAGTGGGAAGCGAAGTTTCCCCTCACGGAATCGATAAGCAAAACCCTACAATTGGTATCAGAGCCAAGGTTTCCGATTTTGTGTGTTTAGGATTCGGTTAATTTTTATGCACTTTTTCATATATTATATGTTCCGGATAATAGTAGAATATGCGTAGTTTAACTCTTTGGTTGCAGGCATAAGATCCGACTATTATGGCCATATGTGTGTAAGTGATTTTATGTGTGTAAATATTTATTTTGTTGAATCCTCGGGGTTGACGAGGCTAGTATTTAGTTTTGGTAAATTAAATACGACATTGTTTAGTCGCTCTTTATTTTATTTTACTTTCGATATAGATTTCATGTACACTCCCTCGTGGAGTATAGGATCGATGGATGTAAATTAAAATAGGTTTTAGTCTCGGCTCGGATCTCCGGATGGCTCGTACATGGCGTAGGAGGAGCGGATGAGATGGCGATGCGACGGGAGTCATATTGAAGACAAAAGCCATAATAGTTGGAAAATAATTTATTTTTCATATTTATTGCTTGTTGTTTGATATGCATGTCGTAGGCTAGGAAAATTCCTCAATTTCAAATTACTAAGTGGGAGAGGGATATTTTTATAAATTCCTGCGGCCTCCATTACGATTTGACAAGTGATGCAAACAAACTTGCGTGTCGGCTCTGAGTGCCTTCCTCCCCATCGGATGAGTTTGTTTGCGGATCACAAGGTCGAATATGGTTATAAGAAATTATTAAGGAGCATGTGTACTTGCCCATCGTAAGGCACATAACCCGAGATAATTACCTTGGTACCGAGTAATGGTGAACATCTTCCAGACCATATTTACGATCTCCTCTTCTCCATTTGTTTCCGATTCCGACTCGTCTTCAGATTCACTCTTAACTTTCCTTTCCTTTTTAGTCAAACCTGCCATCAAAGCTATATCATTCTCGGTTTGATCCGAGTTAGCTTGTTCGTGTATCTCAAGTTCACAAAATAGTTCATCTAGCCTAATTGTGGAAAGATCCCTAGAGACCTTATAGGCATCGACAATCGATGTCCATAAGGCATTTCTCGGGAATGCCTTAAGTGTATACCTAATTAAGTCCCTATTTTCTATTTGGTGTCCTATTAAGTGTAATCCATTTAATATATCTTTAATTTTATTATGAAGTTGACTAGCATTTTCATTTTCATTCATTTTGCAATTAAATAATTTATTTAATAACATGTCCATTTTAGCTATCCTAGTGTCATTTGTACCCTCATGCAGTTCAATTAATTTTTCCCATAATTTCTTAGAATTTTCGAATGGACCTTCCCTATTGAGCTCTTCTTTGGTAAGTCCATATTGCAAGGTGTTAAGTGCCTTGTAATTGACTTGAGCTCTCTTTCTAATATCCGTTGTCCATTTTTTCGATTCTAACAAATCACCTGAGTCATCTGCCGTAGCTACGAACCCTTTCCTAGCTAATTGAGAACTAGACCTCTAGGTCGGTCTTCAAGTAGCACTCCATTAGCCTTTTCCAGTAGGAAAAGTTCTCTCCATTAAAGAGAGGAGAGCAAACGGTATTGTATCCTTCTAAGTGTAACATTATTAATGAAATATTATCTAAGAGCAAAAAATTAAATTAAATATTTTCTAATGCATGAAAATTAAATCAAATATTTTCTAAAGCAAAAAAAATAAATCAAATATTTTCTAAGGCAAGAAATATTAAATCTAATATTTTCAAAGGCAAAAAAATTAAATCTAATATTTTCTAAGGCAAAATAAATTTAATCTAATTATTCTAAAATGCAAAAAATAAATTTTAAATCATCTAAAATATAGAAAAAAGTATTTTGACAATTTTTTAAATGCAGAAAAAAATATTTTAGCAATTTTTTAAATGAAAAAAAATATTTTAGCAATTTTTTAAATGCAAAAAAAAATTTAACAATTTTTTAAATGCAAAAAAATATTTTAGTAATTTTTTAAATCCAGAAAAATATTTTACTAATTATCTAAATGCAGAAAAATATTTTAGCAATTATCTAAATGCAGAAAAATATTTTAGTAATTATATAAATGTAGAAAAATATTTTAGTAATTATCTAAATGAAGAAAAATATTTTAGTAATTATCTAAATGAAGAAAAATATTTTAGTAATTATCTAAATGTAGAAAAATATTTTAGCAATTTTTTAAATACAGAAAAATATTTTAACAATTTTTTTAATGCAGAAAAATATTTTAAAATATGCTAAAGCAAGAAAAAAATATTCTAAATTAATCTAAAAAAAATATTCTAAAACTCACGATGGTGGTTGCACTAATTCGGAGCGCCCCCCACTCTGATACCAATTGTAGGATCGTGTTTCTCCGAGAGAGAGGGGTAAATCTCGGAGATTAAAAAATTATTTTAATCTTTAAAAACTATTTAGAATATTTTAAAAAATATTGGTACTATGCAGCGGAAATGAAAATAAGACAATTTATTTTATTTGGTTCACAAACCTAATTGGGTTGCTACTTCAAGGCTCATAGCTCTTCCGAGAGCTACCTCGATAGGCAATCACTAAATGCCCTCCAACTCGAGAACTCTCGACTTCGGAGAGTTTTGCTTTTTACAAATGTAGAGCTGGGTAACACACTACTCACTCTTTGAAATTAAGTACAGAAGCGAAAAAGAAAGTAAACAATTACAAGAGCTTATACCGACACTAAGTAGATGATTGAAGTTTGCTCAGAGTGTCGGAAGATCGCCTTGTTGTGGAGATTTAACTTTGGTGGGTGAGAGTATATTTCGATAGCACTTTGACGTAGATTCGATATTCTACTCGGATCCAGTCGAGCGTATATTTTAGAAACCTTTTCCAGTCGACTCCACATCAACCCATCGATATGGAATTCGTGGGCTTCCAGTCGACTGAACCCTCTCCAGTCGACTCCATGTCACCCGGCTCCGCATTGAAAAAATTGCCTCTTCAGTCGACTCAAACCCTTCAATCGACTGAACCCCTTTCCATCTACATCGCACGATCTCTGATCGATCACCAACTGATCCTGCCAAATAGGTATCCAGTCGACTAAACTTTAGTCGACTCGAATCCATTCAGTCGACTGATCCCTATAAAACAGGATTAACACAAATAGATAATATAAAAATGCGATAACAGTAGTAATACTACTCGATCTCGACTACTAAGTCCCACGCGAACTTTTCGTTGGATCGACGCCTAGTTTTGTCCCCTTACAGAGGACTCGACCTCACCTCTTCACTCGAGGCTTACCTGCTAGACTTACCACTCTTGACATCCGATCTGATCCACTAGGGCTTCCACTAGCTGTCTGGTCTGCCTGACCCAGCTGGACTTTTTGTCAATTGTTCAGTCCCGTGACCCAACCGGTCTTCATGCCATATGTCCGGTTCATGTGACCCATCTGGACTTCATGCCTGGTGTCCGATCCTCCTGATCTATCAAGATACTTGCCTAGTATCCGGTCAACATGACCTACTAGGACTTACTGTTTAGCCTACACACTTAACACTGATATTAGAACACAGGTGAATCCTAACTTTTAACTATGGTTCATACATCAAAACTAAGGAGTGATGCTCACTGCATCAAAAGTTGTAAGAATCATTGTACGAGGTTTTCTGCCTCCGACTTGTTGTCGAGAAGGAGTTTAGTGGTTTAGTGGTGGTGTTTGCATCACTAGGACTTGTTTGAGCCTAAACCGTAGAGTAGGAACTCTAAGGTTCCGAACCATGTTATATCGGTGTGTCATTGTGTATTGTTGTTGATCGTTGTATTTCGTTATTGCTATTTTGTATTTCCGCTGTGCTAATAATGATTATAGATAAGCATGATCAAATTCCATCATTAATGTCGGAAAGCTATTCACCCCCCCTCTAGTGACAATCAATTCCCCAACAATTGGCAGTCGACTGCCATTAACCAGCAGTCCACTGCCAGGGTCGTAGCCGATAGACCAGTCGGCTACTGAGCATTCTGCTCCCACAATCTCGACTAGCAGTCGATTGCTATCCATGGCAGTGCTCAAGCCATCAGTCGACTGCCATACCATTTTCTATAGTCGAACACCAGTCGACTCTGATCAGTTCAACTGGCCATGATCCCAATCGACTACCAAGAGTCAACTCGGCTGCCAATTGTCAAAACACTTGACCAATCGATTGGTCTAAAGCCTCAATCGACTGATAACCTCAAACATGAGGTTTAACCCCAAGTATAATGCTCTCATACTTGCTAGACCACCCTTAGCCTAGACCTAAGCTTCTAGCCACCTCCGTTAGCCTTCTGGTGCTTCCATCGACTATTGTTATGCTAACCAGGTCTATATCGCCAAGGCACATTGGGTTTACACTGCCAAGACTACCGGTTGGACTTTACGCTGCCAACCATCAGACTTATGCTGCCAAGACTCCACCTTTCATGCCCCGAGAGTATGTCGTGCCGAAAAAGCAAACGAACGACATCTCCCCTATACGTGGCAACATATCGTGTTAATACAAGACACTTGGGCCCACAATAACAATAATATATATAAATGTAACCATAATAACACAACAAAACAAAGCAGAAATAACACAACAACAATACAATCCCACAAACCATGCATATCGATATGACTAACACCAAAACTAAGAAACACCATAACAAAACCAAAAAAGAAAGGTACAATAACAATAGTGTCACAGACTACAAATCATCACATAAAAACCAAAGACATCGAAACATCTATGATAAATCCCAAAATCTCGGACCCTCGGAGTTGAGATGAGACGATGCTAGCCAGTGATGCTCCAAGCCATCACAAAGACTTCTACCTGTTACCTGGGCAACAGAAAAACTCAGGGTCCGTGGTGGTGAGTATAACTCAGCAAATAATAAGATAGAACATGTAAATATATAAATATTACATGTAATTCAATAGTATTATCTACAGGTACGACAGGTATACATCAGCATAATAAATATACATACATGCATACCACTAAACAAACTGAACAACAAAAGATGCTGACATCCCTGACAGTCAGCTACTCTACACTCATCCAACCTGGCATATATCCACAACATAAGGTATGAAGAGTAACACTAACTCACATTACATCATGATACGAGTCGAAGGTTTCACAGTGACCAACCAACAAGTATACAAGTACTTGGCCTACTACCATACAGAAAATACAATAGCATGTATGAATATGTACAAACAAATTCAACAAGCATAGTACATCCAACTCAACACCAACCATGCATTGCTCTCGAGTGGTCGAGTGGGCAGTATGATCAAGTAGCATATGAGCATAAAGAGCTCGCTACACAACGGGGGTCCCTGCTGCTGGCCACTCCGACTGACACTATCTATGAGTGGTCAAGTGCCACGCACCCAGGACAACTGCATGCAACTCCAACTACCACTGTCTATAGTGGTAGAGTGCGGCACAAAAAATGCTTTGCCCTCACACCAATTACTCCTCGGGGAGTAACCTGGGAGGCAGGATGACTGACGACTCTCTCAACCCCAAGGGAGACTATGTTGTCAAAATGCATGCAAATGACATAAATGGACTGTCACACATACAGACATCTACCACAGACTCTCTGTTCAATAGAGAGTCATACCCATCTGATTAATACACTCTCTATCTTATAGAGAGTTATACTCAACTGATCGACGGACTCTCTATCCTGTAGAGAGTCGTACTCAACTGATCGATACACTCTCTAACCTGTAGAGAGGCGTACTCAACTGATCATAATAAGCTAGGACCACCGGTCCGTAGCGACACACTAATCACGATTCACCTGACCATTACACAACATATGGTTGGTAATAAGTATGCAACATACGGGTATTGGAATAAATCCTACATTTAGGGAATTACCTACCCACGGATGACCTTTTACCCAATTTACAAATCAGGTCATCATCCGTACTCTAACATCTATACCCTACTAAACATTTATAGATCTACTTACATCACATCTGTAATTTCTAAATCATAATAAAGGAAAATGTGATATCAACATTTGAGTATATATAGCCAATGACAAGTATCAAGCATAAGGATAAATAAGAGCAGGGTCAAGATATTATGAACATATAACATGATCATATCTATGTCTAAATCTGAATGCAATTACAACTACCTGACCAGGGTAGGAAATTATCCACCTGCTGTAACGCTCGTAATAATAAAGCCCTCACGCCCGCGGACCTGTCTCGTATCCACGTCTTGCACATATCAAATTTTATGGTTAAGTGCCCACACACAATGAAGGATCAAATCGAATCTTACATCGACTTTATATTCCGATCACCTAGATTGATCTAGCTATCCAATTAACCTAATCAATCCTCCACATTAATCCCTATCAACCATTAGGCCACTTAACAACTTATTATGCATTTATAACCACCCATATATGAACTTACCAACCTTATCTACACTTGCACAACTTCTTGATCTCAAGTAGAGATATCACATCCAACCATTCGCATCCCCTTTTTACCACCACGACAGAGCCATTCCTAGATCGACATTCATTCATGCTAAACATAGCAACACAACCACAAAACACCCCTGTTCACAACCATTACATCAACCATTCCAGATCTGCAAGTTAAATCACTCAAAACTAACCTGCTCCATCCATAGCTGAATTCCAATGATTCCACCACCGATTCCACACACAAATCCACCATCAATAAAACAAAACAATCCATATCAGCTTAACATCTAAAACTGATCACATACCACCAACTCCTTAACTCACAGTCCATTCATATAGCATAACAATTACAACCATCCCAAAGAAAACAACATACCATATCCCACAACCAAAATCACCATGAGCAACCCCTGTTGCAGCATAACAACATGAACAAATCATCGATCAATACCCCCTTACCTCAAACTCGATCAACCCCTCTCTTACACATTGCCACCGACCCATTCAACCCAAGATCCGACACCTACAATCGCCAGAAATGAAATGGACAGAAGAGAAAAGGGGAAATCAAGTGATATACCTGCAATTGAAACTTCACCGGCGGTACTCCCCAACTGCTCTGTTCGCCAACCACAGCTCCACCTTTGGCCCGAATGACCAATTGCAGTGACGCAGTCACCTTGATGCTCGTGGGAGAAACAACGAGCTATGATGTAGAGATCAACTGAAATCAACAAAGAATCATGCCCTTACCTTGCTCCGGCAACAACCGTGAAGGCCTCCAATCGAACCGCTGCCGACGCAACCTCCCTTCCCTAGCAGCTCCACCGATGCAAATCTCCTCCTATCCCCTGTTCCTCGGAGAAAATCCATGCTCAAGATCACTTGATCGGGCGACGTTTGGGGAAAGACAGCTCCAGATCGAACTGCCACCGATCCAAGCTTCCAACCACTCACGCACTCTCTTCTCTCGCTCGTCCATAGAGATCGTCGAGGATGGTCCAGCCGCCATCGCCATTTGCCACAAGGAAGGGAAGAGCACTCGACAGTGTTTCAGTAGAGAAGAGGAGATGAAAAGATCTCCCTCGCGCGATGGGAAGAAAATACGAGAAGGGGGAACGGAAATAACGCAAAGAAACGCTCGAGAGAGAAAAGCCGGCGGTGAGGAATTAAAGGAATGGGTCAAACGGGTCGGTATTAAGAAATGAAATGGATCCATTTAAAAGCTATTAAACCTAGGTTAGTTTTAATTAATTTCATAAGCTATAAGCTTTAACCTAGGTTAGGATTTATTTATCCCTAACCATACATCATTATTTATTTATTTATTTCCAATAAAAATTTTATTATTTAGAAATTTATTTGTGGTATTTTACATTCTCCCCCACTTAATAAAATTTGATCTCCAAATTTCATACTTAAATGTAAGAACCAATACAAGAAATATCTGGAATGACCACATACCACAAGTGACTAGATGAGGGTATCGAGCTCGGATAGTATCTTCCAGCTCCCACGTAGCCTCCTTATCGGTATGATGCTGTCATTCAACCTTTACAAGTTGGATGGTTTGTTCAGTACTGTCGCTCCTTGCGACCAAGAATTCGCACCTGAATCTCCTCATAGGTCGCATTAGACCGAGGTAGAATTGGAACCTCTTTCAGAACATGATCTGAACGCGGAACGTATTTCCTCAACTTATAAACATGAAATACTTTATTAACACCCGCGAGTGTCGAAGGAAAAGCCAACCGGTAAGCTACACCCCCAATCCTATGAAGATTTTCCCGGAAGCTCTGATACCAATTGAAGGGTTTTGCTTATTGAGTCCATGAGGGGAAACTTCGCTTCCTACTTCACCTTGGTCGTTTGTTCATGGCGATCCCCTTGATGTTCCCGGATTAAAAAATTTAATCCTAGACAAAAAGGATTGCCCAAACAACCAAGTCATCGTCGTGCTATTCGTTTAGAGAGGTCACTTGAACAAACAAGTTGTTCAAGCGACTAACCTCTATTCTACGAGTAGCCGCGAAATAGACGATGTCCGGATCGCCGGTTTTTGTGTTTATGCTCGGGATCCAAGTATTATTTAGCCATATACAGATTTATATCATGCTCATAATTGAAAAACAAATACAAACATGTAACATATAAAGATTAGAGAATCGATAAACCTCTCGATCTTCTAATGTATGACCTTCCACCTTTCGGACGTTGTGTGGGCGACGATCTATCGTAAGTCAAAGCTCCTAGATCGCAAATCTTTCTTCCTTGCTCTTCCAAAGCAAGAGGAAGAGTAGAAACAAAGTTATTCTCCTCCCTAAAACCAACCAACAAGGAACAAAAGAGATCCTTGCCGCCGGCCAACAAGGAGGAGATGTGTGTGGTGGAATCCGGCCAAGACACCAAGGGAAGCCCTATATCTTGTTTCCACCACCTAAGTAGAAGAGAATAGAGCTTTTGGGTGCTGGCCAAGAGCTGGAAAGGGGCTGGAAAGATGTTGGACGCTGGCCAATGAAGGAAGAAGAAGAAACAATCACCTTCCTTATTTGGTGCTGCCCTAGCCTCCAAACCCTAACCCTAATCCTATCTCAACTAGGATTCCTTCTCTTGCCGCCCAAAACCCTAGATCTCTTGGATGTTCTTCACACCAACTCCCTTGCCCACCTTTTATAGAGTTAGGGATAAGTCATGAATTAATCTCCTCCATTGGTTCTAGGGATTTAATCTCAACCGTCGGATCTAGAGATTTAATCTCAACCGTCGGATCTTAGAGATTTAATCTCTACCTATGGATCTTAGAATTTTGTTTCTATCCATTGGATCTAAGCTTCATGAGGTGTTATTAGGCTACATTAGGGAACATGAGGAGGTGTTGGATCTTGGCCACCCATGGATCAAGCCCACATAAAGTCCGATCCAGTAATGATAATCCAATCCACTAAAGGATTATCATTGATCTACCTCACGAACCCCCATATGATAATATGAGCTCCATATAATATTTGTATATTTTCTCTCCTTGTTTAAGATCTCGAATGTCCATCGATTAATTAATTTACTGACCATTAATTAATTGACATCTAACTCCTTGAGTAGTACCACTCAACCTTTTCATCATGCCAGATCAAGTCCACCTGCAGGGTTTACATGATGAACCTTATGAGCTCCTCAAGGGGACATCATCATCCTAATATATAGGACACGATTTCCTCCTATAATCAATGACACACTATATAAATAATATCATCTCCCAACTTACCGAGCCTATTGATTTAATCTATAAATCTCGCCCATTGGTAAATCAAAGAGATGAGTACTAAGTATATGTTCCCATTATTATATCGGGATTAAGAGTATGTACAATATAATATCTGAGGTCCGATTCGATTATGTAGTCAGCAATAAATCGAATCACCTCTAAGTCGGTCCTGCTTAATATACACAAAATGCACTAGTGTGATTCTATGGTCAAGACAAACCAATATCAAATCACACTACAACCATTCCAATGGTTTGTCCAAAGCCATCTCGGTTGTGAGCCTTTACTTATACTTTTCAAGGGGCCGATAACATGATCTCCTGTGTGACACCACACACCATGTTATCTACAATGTAAAGTATTAGACAATATTGCATGACCATAAAAATATGCAAACAATGATCATGTGATTCTTATTTCAAAATAAAGATGTTCATACAAAAGATAGACTTTTTAGTATATATCCCTACAATCTCCCACTTATACTAAAAGACTATGCTGTCCACAAACTACGATACATCTGATCCCCATTCCCTCCACATGCCTATCAAAAGCTCTCGTCGGAAGGGCCTTAGTGAAAGGATCTGCCAGGTTATCCTCTGATGCAATCTTGGCCACAACAACTTCTCCTCTCTTTACGATTTCTCGTATCAGGTGGTACTTGCGCTCTATATGTTTACTAGCCTTATGGGCTCGTGGTTCCTTCGAGTTTGCAACTGCACCACTATTATCACAATAAATTGTGATAGTTCTGGGCTAACCAGAAATCACATCCAAGTCCATCAGGAAGTTCCTGAGCCACACAGCTTCTTTGGCCGCCTTAGAGGCTGCCACATACTCAACTTCCATGGTGGTGTCCGCCACACATTTCTGCTTGACACTCCTCCATACAATGGCTCCACCTCCCAAAGTAAACACAAAACCTGAGGTAGACTTACTGTTATCCCTATCAGATTGGAAGTCAGAATCCGTGTAACCCACAGGGAGTAATTGGTCTGCCTGGTAAACCAGCATATAATCCCTAGTTTTTCTCAGGTACTTCAATATATGCTTTACCACAGTCCAATATCCCTGTCCTAGATTACTCTGATATCTGCTGACTATGCCCACGATAAACTAGATATCTGGTCTCGTACATAGCATCGCATACATGAGGCTTCCTACTGCCGAAGCATAAAGAACCGCCTTCATCTCCTCTATCTCCTCAGATGATCTAAGACACATCTCCTTAGATAAAGGAACTCCATGCCTGAAAGGTAGAAAACTCTTCTTTGAGTTCTGCATGCTAAAACGGTCCAAAATCGTGTCTATGTATGAAGCTTGGGATAAGCACAACATCCTTTTCCTGCGATCCCTTATAACCTTAATCCCATGGATGTGTCCCACCTCTCCCAAGTCCTTCATATCAAACTGTTTGGACAACCATACCCTTACGTCCGATAACACCTTGATATTGTTGCCAATCAACAAAATGTCATCTACGTATAGTACAAGAAATACCACTACGTTTCTGTCACATCTCTTGTATACACAAGACTCATCCGGACTTTGAATAAATCCATAAGACTGGATCACCTCATCAAAGCGGATGTTCCAAGACCTCGAAGCTTGTTTCAATCCATAAATGGACCGATTAAGCTTACATACAAGATGCTCTTTGCCCTTAGCAATGAATCCCTCTGGTTGCTTCATGTAGATGTTTTCCTCAAGACTTCCATTAAGGAAAGCTGTCTTGACATCCATCTGCCACACCTCATAATCCATATGAGCTGCTATGCATAAGAGAATCCGGATAGACTTAAGCATGACTACCGGCGAAAAGGTCTCCTCATAATCGATACCCTCTTTCTGAGTATACCCCTTCGGAACAAGCCTCGCTTTTAAGGTCTCAACCTTACCATCTATTCCTCTCTTTCTCTTGTAGATCCACTTTCATCCAATGGTTTTTACACCATCGGGTGGTTCTACTAGCTCCCAGACCTGATTTGAATCCATAGATTCAATCTCAGCATTCATTGCACTTAGCCAAGATACTACATCTTTATCTTGGATTGCCTCGTCATATGTCCAAGGATCATGTACATGTTCGCCAGGGACCAAATCAGAAGATTCTCCCAAGAACATGAATCTATCAGGCTGTCTCACAACCCTCCCACTACGACGAGGTATCACCTGTGTATCCTCTGTGACACGCGGTGCAGTGACATGTGGTATATCCTCTTATACCGGTGGTACTAAAGAAGTGACTTCCCCTTTTAACTCCTCTAGAACAATTTTACTCTTGGGCTTGTGGCTCATCACATAGTCTTCCTCTAGAAATCTGGCATTCGTGCTAACGATCACCCTCTGATCTCTAGGACTATAAAACAATCGCATTTAGGTGCCAACTTACAAAGATCCGCTCAAAGACATGAGCTGGACTCCCCCATATCCGAATATGTCTTAGACTAGGCTTTCTCCCAGTCCATAACTCTGTGAGAGTAGAAGGCACTGATTTAGATGGAACTAAGTTCAGAATGTACACCGCCGTATCTAGAGCATATCCCCAGAATGAATCTGACAAGTCAGAATAAATCATCATCGATATAACCATCTCCATAAGAGTCCTATTCCTTCGCTTTGCTACACTATTCTGCTGGGGTGTGCCAGGTGCAGTCAATTGGGATTGAATCCCAACCTCTGATAAGTAGTTCCTAAACTCTCCCAAGAGGTACTCACCGCCACAATCAGATCGTAGTGTCTTGATACTTTTACCTTGACGTTTCTCCACATAAGCCTTGAATTCTTTGAACTTGTCAAAGCATTCAAACTTGTGGCGCATCAGGTAAATATATCCATATCTTGAGTAATCGTCTATAAAAGAGACGAAATACTCAAAACCACCTCTAGCCTGGATAGACTTAGGACCACACAAATCAAAATGAACCAATTCTAATACATTTTTGGCTCTATACCCCTTGGCCTTAAAAGGCCTCTTGGTCATCTTACCCTCCAAGCAAGATTCACAAGTTGGGAGATCCTCCACCACTAATGAACCCAAAGGTCCATCAACTATCAACCTTTGAATTCTGCTTAGGTTAATGTGACCAAGCCTAAGATGCCAAAGATATGTTTGGTTCATCTTCGAAGGTTCTTTTCTCTTATTGGAATTAGAAGATGAGT
The DNA here is from genome assembly GCA_025175895.1 of Wurfbainia villosa. Lineage (NCBI taxonomy): Eukaryota > Viridiplantae > Streptophyta > Magnoliopsida > Zingiberales > Zingiberaceae > Wurfbainia > Wurfbainia villosa. Next base: position 4,150,126 of record CM046009.1, read on the forward strand.
TATTAACTTCAATTTGCATCGTGGGAGGTTTTGGTTCAAGTGTGTACAAATTTCCTATCAATGCACTCGAACAGATAATGTCCCTATTCCTTCTTATAACAACTCTGTCATTAAAAGAAATAGAATATCCATCCATAAACAATTTAGAAACTAAAATTAAATTCTTTCTAAACAAGGGTATATAAAGGCAATTTCTAAGAACCAAAAGTTTATTTTTCTCAAAAGATAAATGAACGTCTCCCACTGCAACAGCCGCCACCATCGTGGCATCGCCCAAGTACATGGTAATCTCCCCCTCAGCTAGTCGTCTGATTTCCTAGAACCCCTACAAAGTATTGCAGACATGATCAGTGGCTCTCGTATCTACACACTAGGTGTCGGTAGATAACACCGCTAAACATGTTTCAAAGACTAGATCAAAAGATATACCTTTGTTCTTGCGGTTGGGGCAGTCCTTCTTATAGTGTCCAGTCTTCTTACAAGTGAAGCACTTGCCTTTCGGCTTCTTCTCTCCTCCCTGAGTACCTCCCACCGCCTTCGCCCCAGTTTGTTTCTTCTTCTTCTTGCCTTTCGGCTTAGAAGTAGAAACCTTTTGGGTCACCACAGTATGCGCCTGAGCACTCTGATGAAATAGTCTCTCTGTCGCCTGGAGTTCTGTCAGAAGTTCTGCCAACGAATACAACCTCTTGTTCATGTTGTAGTTCAGGCGAAACTACTCAAAACTCCTAGGTAGAGACTGGAGTATGATATCAACCTGGGTTTCCCCATCGATCTTAGCTCCTAGGACCTCCAGCTCATTCAAATGAGCCATCCTCCTGAGAACATGATCCCTCACGGGTGTTCCCTCGATCATGGTGGTCGTCATCAAGTTTCTCATGGCCTCTTGCCTCGCAGCCCGATTCTGGTGTCCAAAAAACTCCTTGAGATTGAGCATCATATCATAAGCAGTGGATATGGCTTGATGCTGATATTGCAATACATTTGACATAGATGCCAAAATGTAATACCGCGCCATCTCATCGGCCTTGATCCACTTCTTATAGCTCTCTCTCTCCTTTTCCCCAGAATCATCTGCAGGCTTGGGAGGGCACTCTTCGAGGAGTACATATTTGTATTCCTCAGTAGTCAAGACAATGTCTAGATTCCTCTTCCAATCTACATAGTTGGGTCCAGTAAATTTGTTCTCTTTTAGTATCACAACAAGTGGATTGAAAGTCATTTTGAAAGAAAACCTAAGAATCACATAAATCAAAACATTAGATTTCAAAAAATTATTGATTCCTCAAACAATAAAATTTTAAAATCAACCAACACCTCAAAACACCAATATCGTATGCCACGATAGTGTGGACGTATACGAATTTTACATTTGTAAGAGGAGGTTTTACCCATTAATTTTACTATCTTGTCAACCTAACTTTTTGACAAGTAAAATTAATAGTTGGTCCTCTTTGGCCCTACAAATAAAAGCAGTGACTCCGATGGGGAGGATACTTATATTTGTATCTAAGTGTTCACCATTACTTGGTACCAAGGTAATTATCTCGGGTTATGTGCCTTCCGATGGGGAAGTACACACACTCCTTGATAATTCCATATAACCATATTTGACCTTGTGATCCACAAACAAACCCATCCGATATGGAGGAAGGCACTCAGAGCCGACGCACAAGTTTGTTTGCATCACTTGTCAAATCCTAATGGAGGCCGTGGGAATTTTAAAAATTACCTCTCCCACTTAGTAATTTGGAATTGAGGAAATTTCCTAGCCTACAACATGCATATCAAACAAAAAGCAATAAATATGAAAAATAAATTATTTTCCAACTATTATGGCTTTTGTCTTCAATATGTCTCCTGTCGCATCGCCATCTCGTCTGCTCCTCCTACGCCATGTACGAGCCATCCGGAGATCCGAGCCGAGACTAAAACATATTTTAATTTACATCCATCGATCCTATACTCCACGAGGGAGTGTACATGAAATCTAGATCGAAAGTAAAATAAAATAAAGAGTGGCAAAACAATGTCGTATCTAATTTACAAAAAATCAAATACTAGCCTCGTCAACCCCGAGGATTCAACAAAATAAATATTTACACACATACAATCACATACACACATATGGCCATAATAGTCGGATCTTACGCCTGCAACCAAACAGTTAAACTACACATATACTACTAATATCCGGCACATATAATATATGAAAAGTATATAAAAATTAACCAAATCCTAAACACACAAAACCGAAAACCTTGGCTCTGATACCAATTGAAGGTTTTGCCCGGAAGCTCTGATACCAATTGAAGGGTTTTGCTTATCGAGTCCGTGAGGGGAAACTTTGCTTCCCACTTCACCTTGGTCGTTTGTTCATGGCGATCCCCTCAATGTCCCCGGATTAAAAAATTTAATCCTAGACAAAAAGAATTGCCCAAACAACCAAGTCATCGTCGTGCTATTCGTTTAGAGAGGCCAATTGAACAAACAAGTTGTTCAAGCGACCAACCTTATTCTATGAGTAGCCGCGGAATAGACGATGTTCCGTTCGCCGGTTTTTGTGTTTATGCTCGGGATCCAAGTATTATTTAGTCATATACAGATTTATATCATGCTCATAATTGAAAAACAAATACAAACATGTAACATATAAAGATTAGAGAATCGATATACCTCTCGATCTTCTAATGTATGACCTTCCTCCTTTCGGACGTCGTGTGGACGACGATCTACCGTAAGTCGAAGCTCCTAGATCGTAAATCTTCATTCCTTACTCTTCCAAAGTAAGAGGAAGAGTAGAAACAAAGTTTGTAATGCCCGTAAAATTCCTAGCAATTTTACAAGAATTTTTGGCTTGATGATCATGGGCTTTATGTGGGCCTTTTCAAAAATAAAAGGAAATAAGCCAAAAAGGGGTGCAAGGCCTAGGAATTGAACCCCAAACCTCTAGAGATAGCCAAGCCTTATAGATGCACCCACTAACCAGAAGACCAATAGGATTATATGATTAAGGAAGAGGGGGAAACTATAGATAAGTAGGACTAAGGGTAAATGAAGAGGCATAGAAAAGAAAAGAGGAACTTCTCTTCCTCCCCTTTATAAAGAAGAGGGAAGATTGAATTTGGTCACTTCCTCTCTTCTTTCCTTCTCCTCACCGAAAATCCTTGAGCTCTCCCTCTCCTTTCCACCCCTTGGCCGAACCCCATCCAAGCAAGAGAAGGTTAGGTGTTGGTCTTCCTTAGGTCATCTTCCTCACCCAAATCAAAGCGAAGGATGTAAGTATCCCTCACCTGCATACGAGTAGCTCCGATTGATGTTTTATAAAAGAAACCTATATTGTTGTATTCGGCCAAACTATGATTTAGGGTCTCCATGAAGTTATATGCCATGCTTTTGAAACTATATGATGATGCTAGGGTTAAAAATGGATTAGGTCAAAAGTTAACCCTAGGAAACCCTATGAACCATTCGGCCAACATGGATTTTTGGTGTTCTATTGAAGTTTTATATCTTGTTTTACTTGCAAATGATGATGTTAACATGTTAGAGGGATTAGGATAAAGATCTAACCCTGAAAGTCTACATAGGCCATTCGGCCACCCCCCCTTATATTGATGTCCTAATGAAGTTTAATCCATGTTTGGTATGCATATGATGTTATAAATACTAACCCTAAACCTTATTTGGACCATTCGGCCAACCTAGGTTTTTGGGTGACTAAGTGAAGTCTTAACCCATGTTTTATGTTTAAGTGAAGTTATTGTTATGTTTAAGGAATTAGGTTAAAAGACTAACCCTAAACCTTATTTGGACCATTCGGCCAACCTAGGTTTTTGGGTGACTAAGTGAAGTCTTAACCCATGTTTTATGTGCAAGTGAAGTTATTGTTATGTTTAAGGAATTAGGTTAAAAGACTAACCCTAAACCTTATTTGGACCATTCGGCCAACCTAGGTTTTTGGGTGACTAAGTGAAGTCTTAACCCATGTTGTATATGCAAATGAAGTTATTGTTATGTTTCATGAATTAGGTTAAAGGTTAACACTAAAACCCTACTATGAGCCATTCGGCCAACCTAGGTTTTTGGGTAACTAGATGAAGTTTTAATTTAAGTCTTATGTGCATATGAAGTTGTTGCTAAGTTAAATACATAGGTGTTTACTTCCTTCGAAGTATGCTATGCCATGTTAATGAAATGAAGCATGATGTGTTATGAAATGAAGTATGCTATGCTATGTTAATGCAATAAAGCATGATGTGTTATGAAATGAAGTATGCTATGCTATGTTAATGCAATGAAGCATGATGTGTTATGAAATGAAGTATGCTATGCCATGTTAATGAAATGAAGCATGATGTGTTATGAAATGAAGTATGCTATGCTATGTTAATGAAATGAAGCATGATGTGTTATGAAATGAAGTAGGCTATGCTATGTTAACGAAATAAGCTATGTCGTACAAATAAGCATATAAGTATTTTACCTTCTGCATGGCTTGTACCAAGACCTTAACAAGGTCCAAGAAGGGATGGGCTCCTAAGATGCCCTAGGTCGATGGAATAAGACTCGGGCCTAGGATGGGCTTCTATGTATGATTGCCCCTAGGTCGATGGAATAAGACTCGGGCCTAGTACGGGATGGGCTCCAAGATGCCTTAGGTCGATGGAGTAAGACTCGGGCCCAGGATAGGCTTCTACGCTATAACGATTGCCCCTAGGTCGATGGAATAAGACTCGGGCCTAGAAACCTATTAGGTTCGAGACTTGCTACCTCGGGCCTATTTAGGGATGCGCGCTATGATAATGAAGAAGTGGTACAATGCCGGGCCCAAATATGTTGAGATTTATGTTTATGTACCTAAAATATATATGTTTTCAAAGCATTCTGCATATGTTTACCTGATTAGATGATATGTTGTTTACATGTTTCTGTTATATATGTCACATGTTATGTTGATGATATGTTGTTATGTTTACATGTTCTGTTATATATGTCACATGTTATATTAGATGATATGTTGTTATGTTTACATGTTCTGTTATATATGTCACATGTTATGTTTGATGATAGGTTGTTATGTTTACATGTTTCTGTTATATATGTCACATGTTATGTTGATGATATGTTGTTATGTTTACATGTTCTGTTATATATGTCACATGTTATGTTTGATGATAGGTTGTTATGTTTACATGTTTCTGTTATATGTGTCACATGTTTGATGATATGATATGATGTGTATGTTCACATGTTGTGTTTGATGAGATGTTAGGAATGTTTACATGCTTATGTTATATACGTTACATGATATGTATGATGTTATGTTACATGTTAAGTTGATGATGCCATGTATGTCGCCTATTATATTGCTTATATGTTATGAATGCTACATGCTATGATTAATGGTGATGTATGGTTTTTGTGAGTAGGACAGGATCTTACTAAGCCTATGTGCTTATAGTTGTCTTTCCCTCGTACTGCAGATAAGGGTAAGGGATGGATAAACTAAAGGGAGCAGCAGGAGGGGCCAATGTGTGTGGTAGTGGCATGGTGGAAACGATCCGTTAAGTCTATATACATATACATGTTTACCTATGATGATGATGTCTATGGAGGTCCTTACCTATGTTTACTTATGATGATGATGCCATGAACCTACCAAACACTAAGTATCTATTTATATATGATGCATGCTCTATGTTGATAAGAAGAAGTAAAGAAGAAGTATCTATTTATATATGATGCATGCTCTATGATGATAAGAAGAAGTAAGGAAGAAGTAAGAAGAAGTATTTATACATGTTATGAAGCACACTCTATGTTTATGAAGAAGAAGAAGTATATATATATATGTATGTCAATGCGTGTTTATGTTTAAAAGAAAAAAAAACAATGTCTAAAGTCTTCCGCTGTATGTAATGTAAGTATGCACGGTCGCGTCACGCGCCGACCCTCCAGACATTTAGGGTCCAGGAAAGGGCGGGCGTGACAAAGTTCTTCTCCTCCCTAAAACCAACCAACAAGGAACAAAAGAGATCCTTGCCGCCAAAAGAGATGTTTGTGGTGGAATCCGGCAAAGACACCAAGGGAAGCCCTATATCTTGTTTCCACCACCTAAGGAGAAGTGAATAGAGCCTTTTGGGCGCCAGCCAAGAGCTGGAAAGGGGCTGGAAAGATGTTGGACGCCGGCCAATGAAGGAAGAAGAAGAAACAATCACCTTCCTTATTTGGTGCTGCCCTAGCCTCCAAACCCTAACCCTAATCCTATCTCAACTAGGATTCCTTCTCTTGCCGCCCAAAACCCTAGCTCTCTTGGATGTTCTTCACACCAACTCCCTTGCCCTCCTTTTATAGAGTTAGGGATAAGTCATGAATTAATCTCCTCCATTGGTTCTAGGGATTTAATCTCAACCGTCGGATCTAGAGATTTAATCTCAACCGTCGGATCTTAGAGATTTAATCTCTACCTATGGATCTTAGAATTTTGTTTTTATCCATTGGATCTAAGCTTCATGAGGTGTTAATAGGCTATATTAGGGACCATGAGGAGGAGTTGGATCTTGGTCACCCATGGATCAAGCCTACATAAAGTCCGATCCACTAATGATAATCCAATCCACTAAAGGATTATCATTGATCTACCTCACCAACCCCCATATAATAATATGGGCTCCATATATTATTTGTACATTTTCTCCCCGTGATTAAGATCTCGAATGTCCATCGATTAATTAATTTACTGACCATTAATTAATCGACATCTAACTCCTTGAGTAGTACCACTCAACCTTTTCATCATGCCGGACCAAGTCCACTTGTAGGGTTTACATGATGAACCTTATGAGCTCCTCAAGGGGACATCATCATCCTAATATATAGGACACGATTTCCTCCTATAATCAACGACACACCACATAAATAATATCATCTCCCAACTTACCGAGCCTATCGATTTAATCTATAAATCTCGCCCATTAGTAAATCAAAGAGATGAGTACTAAGTATATGTGCCCGTTATTATATCGGGATTAAGAGTATGTATAATATAATATCTGAGGTCCGATTCGATTATGTAGTCAGCAATAAATTGAATCACCTCTAAGTCGGTCCTGCTCAATACACACAAAGTGCACTAGTGTGATTCTATGGTTAAGACAAACCAATACCAAATCACACTACAACCATTCCGATGGTTTGTCCAAAGCCATCTCGGTTGTGAGCCTTTACTTATACTTTTCATGGGGCCGATAACATGATCTCCTGTGTGACACCACACATCATGTTATCTACAATGTAAAGTATTAGACAATATTGCATAACCATAAAAATATGCAAACAATGATCATGTGATTCTTATTTCAAAATAAAGATGTTCATACAAAAGATAGACTTTTCAGTATACATCCCTACATCCGCTCCAATATCTCAATGACCAATGTAGTGTGGAGATAACGTTCCTTTTAGCCTAAATCACTTCACCCTTTTCGTAGGTGAAACACGTAGAAATACCTAATCGCCAATTGAAACTTTTAAATGCCTTCGCCTCCGGTCAGCATAACTTTTCTGTCGATCATGTACCTCAAATTGTTAGTAATATATGAGAGATGTCCTAAGGCAATCGCCTTATGTTTGAACCATTTATATGATAAATGAATATTCACTATTTGAGTATACGTGTTCTCATGTATTTGATTAGATCTTAAACTCATTTACTAAATTTCCATGATATGATTCACAGCATGAGAGAATTTGTGATTGGATCACAACTAGTGAGTATCTCTACATGTGTAATTGTGATGTATTAGAATTATCCCTAGTCGATGAATTGATGGATTACAACACCATCAAATCTGTCGAGACTAACACGAGGTATACTCCTTAGTGTATCCAAGCAGCTGATTATTACTGGCTGGAGACATTGTGATGTCTGGAGTTAATCATGGATGCTAGTTATGGTAACTAGTTCATTGGAGTAACTAGCCGTAAGACTTCATATGGTTATTTGCATATATAGATATGTCAATGAAGTTCTTACTGCAGCTTAAGTGTGATGTTACTTTGACTTGCGGTATTCAAGTCATCTTGATCATGAAGACTTATGCTTTGACATCTTAAGCAAGCATCTCTGAGGAGATGTGGATCCGGGATGATTGGGTATACGTCGAAGTGATCGAAGGTGTTTGAATAGCCTATAAAGGATTCACCACTCCTTATGAGGAGATGTATACCCATGGCCTCTCGTCGGATTGTTACTAAAGTCTTTGGCCAAAGTATTACATGTTTAGAGTAAGGTACTCTTGGATACATGTGCAGTAACTAGAATCCGTAGGACGAAGAATTGATACTTGGGCTAGGTGTGACGTAGTAAACCTAGTAGGGCCTGACACTATAGACCATGTCCTGAACCAAGTGGGTATAAGATGAGTGAAGCGAATGGGGCACGATTCATTGTAGCTGCTGAAGGATTTTCAAAAATAGTTTTGGATCAACCGTTGATCTTTTCGGTTAATTGGGGATCATGATGTAGTACTAGGTGCCACTCATGATCGTTCTATATTTAATGGTTAATTATAGACGGCCAACATAAACCAAGAACCTATTTGGTCACACGCACAATGAGCATAATCCGAAGGATTTAAAATGAGCTTGAGAATGAGATTCTCAGACCGAGAGAAACTAGGTTTGGTTGGACCAAACAAGGAGCGAGCATGAAATCGTTTCAGTCGCAATGGAAGCATGTATGGGCCATGTCTTATGAAGACATAATGGATGAACCAAATTGGTTTGGTTCTAATCCAATGGTGGAGAATAAACCAAAGGAGTTCGGTTTGTTTTAAACGAATAAACCAAAGTTGGTTTGGTTCGTTTTAACTTAAAATAGACCAAATCGGTTTGGTTTATTTTAACTTAAATTAATGGAGTGGGTTAACGGGCTTTTGGTTATAATATGATAACCATTAGGAGAATTTGTTCTCTATAAAATAGGGCTTAAGGGTTTTGTGAAAAACTAATCCAAGCAACCCCAAAGTTGCCGCCCACCCTCTCCTCCTCTTGTGGTCGGCGTTCAAACCCTAGCCGCCGCCCACCCTTGTGCTGCCGTCCAAGCTTGTTGCCAGCATCCAAGCTTCAACCGACAATCCTCCAGCGACCCTCCAGTGATCCTCCTTTGCTCCAGTGACCAAGGACTAGCTGGCCCTCTTCTCTTTGGCCGGCGCAAACTCCTCCACCAAGCTGTCCAGTTTTATGGACAGCTTGTTTCCTTCGTGTCGACTTTATGGCTACTTTACCGGGGATTCGATCTCCGGAAATCCTCATAGGTGGAGGACGAAGGATTCGTCAAACGATTGACAAATACCTCTCCGGAGAAGCGAGTTTTTGAGGACTCATTTTGAATCTGAATTTTGATTCGGATTGTGATCTTCTCTCGATCACATCGTCTTCGACACGAGGCTAGTGACTCATACGAAGACGAGGCTCATGATTTTGTGAAGTCATCCCGAAGATACTCGGCGTGGATACAGTCGTTCCGGTTGATGCCTTTCCTGCTACACGTGATACGTTAGGTATACGTAGAATAAATTTCCTTTTATTGCAAAATTTGAAACTACGGTTATGTCTACACATGTTGTACTATGCATGCGTGTGGTGTGTGTGTTGTAATAAATTAGATTTATTAATTTTATTCCTTCTGCTGTGCACATGTTTACGAAACATGTTTGAACACACACTCGCTGTGGTGCCGAAAACCCAATAGTGGTATCAGAGCCAAGGTTGTGTTTCGACTTAATCGTAAAATTGTTTTATGATAGTCGTAATGGTATTTATGGAAATTTTCTACTTTTGGAAAGTTAGAAGTATTTATGGAAATCTTCTACTTTTGGAAAGTTAGAAGTATTTATGGAAATTGATATTTTCCATAAATAAAATATTTGACTAGATTTGGAAATTTGTTTCTTAATTTAATCATGATTTGATTTGAGAAATAAAATCTTAAAATATTTTATTTCCATAAGTAGTTTTGATGATTTAGGAAATTTGTTTCCTAAATTGACTTTTCTTAATCAACACTTTCCACAAATAAAATATGTGATTAGATTTGGAAATTTGTTTCCTAATTTAATCATGATTTGATTTGGAGAATCAAATCTCAAACATATTTTATTTCCATAAATAGTTATGACATATAAGGAAATTTTGTACATGTCATAATTGTATGTCATGTAATTGCATTAGATGCATATTATGATGGAGATCATTTGGAATGGCTAGAGGGGGGGTGAATAGCGTCAATGGAATTCTTTGGCGTTCGTGTATACAATTTCGTTAGCGCAGCGGAATATAGATAATGAAAGCAATAACGAAATATACAATCACAGACGAACACGATGATATAACGTGGTTCGGAACCTCAAGGTTCCTACTCCACGGATCGAGCTCTACGAGCTCTAGTGATGCACACGCAAACACTAATAAACACTCCTTCTCGGAACAATCCGGAGGCGGAGAAACCTCGTACAGGATGATTACAACAATAATCAAAAGCTACAAGCGAATACAATGAAATACAAAGCAAAACTAGTAAAGAAAAACACTTTACAAATGCTCTTGAATGCTTGATCGCTAGGTTGATCGAGTAGCACTTGGAGACCCTGAATTACAGCAGCAACTCGCCCCAAATCGCCTCAAAGAAACCTTTTGTTTTTCCTCCATCACGAGCTCCATATATAGCTTCAACCTGTGCTAGAAAAAGTCGATCAGTCGACTGATCGGGACCATCAGTCGACTGATGCCACTGTTGTCGTGAGACAACGGCTAGATCCAAGCTGGATAAGTCCAACGGATCCATCATCAGTCGACTGATTGTGACCATCAGTCGACTGATGGAGAGTCCTCACTCGACCAGTCGAGTCTCGACTCTCGCGTGGCTAATTTTTGAGCACCGATCGGTGATCACACAATCGATCAGCTCGCTGATCATCGATCATTGCCCACCTCGCGATCATTTGCTAGGCCATAACCCATGATCAAACCCTAGTTGACTCGGTCCGGTCCGACGCCACATGGCACAAACATGAGGTTTTAACCCAAGTATGGTTCCCCCATACTTGCTAGACCACCCTTAGCCTAGACCTAAGCCTTCTAGCCACCTCCATCAGCCTCACGCCTCTCGGATCCCTCCAAGTCATCCATGACTTGTTCATCCATCGCGCTAGCCTTTAGGTGCTTCCATCGGCTATGTCATGCTAACGGTGTCTACACCGCCAAGGAACATTGGACTTACGCCGCCAAGACTCCTCTTGGACTTTACGCCGCCAACCATTGGACTTATGCTGCCAAGACTCCTGCTTGGACTTTACGCCGCATATATCAATCCCCTTGGACTTTCTCTTGCCAACCCATGTTGGACTTTCCATGCCAAGACCATGCTTGGACTTTCCTTGCCAACCCATGTTGGACTTTCCATGCCAAGTACTCAAGACTTGGACTTTACCTTGCCAAGACCCATGCTTGGACTTTCCCTTGCCAACCCATGTTGGACTTTTCATGCCAAGACCCATGCTTGGACTTTTCATGTGTCAAGTGTCCCACTTGGACTTTCCATGCCAAGTACTCAAGACTTGGACTTTACCAAATGACAATTACATTGTCATATGTTTTTGTTGAAACATCAAAACATCACTCGAGTCAAACTCGAGTCCTGGTCAATCGTGACCTGGGCTGATTGCACCAACAATCTCCCCCTTTTTGATGTTTGACAAAAACTAAACAAATTATTGAGTTAGAACACTCACCAAATGTTCTCCCCCAAACATTCTTCCCCTTTTTGACTAACATCAAAAAGGTTTCCTCTCCAAGGAGGTCAATGTCTCATGTCCCAATGAGATCTTACAATCTCCCCCTTGGTCCAAAAATACTTAGGATGCCTACCATCTTCCTAGTGATAAGTCCAATATCACTCAAGAGAGACAATCCCATTTACTTTCCTAATTTCCAAATTGGGTCTCTCAAAAGTCCCATCAATTTCCCAATTGATGTCATATTCTCCCAATAACTTCTCCTCTTCAAGGAGAAAAACACATCCATCATCCCAAGATGGATACCTCCCCCTAAAGGCTTGCTCTCCCTTGACCATTGCACCAACAATATCCTTGGGCAGTCCCTAAGCCAATAGGAACTCTAAACCATCAAAATTAAGGTTAGAAATTCAACATTGAACTTTCCAACACCTTAACATTGATACAAACCCTAAACAACTCTCCTAATCCATATCCAATAGATTTTTACCCTTTATAATGCTTCCCAAAACATATCCTAGGGTTAGGAGTGATTAGGGACCTTTACCATGGCTGAACACGGGCTAACCAAACCTAGTTTTCCCGAAATCAGCCTTGGCAGTCGACTCTGTCAGCTACCAGTCGACTGCCACACTCATCGATCATTGCCACCGGCGATCGTGATCTGAAACCAAATTTGATTATCGAGTTAATTTGAAAAATCATAAATAATTATACTTATATCGAAAAATTACGAAATTTGATACGTATAATACCTATGACACATACAATGGGTGAAAAATATTTTAAAATTATTTTACCCATAAAATAGTGAATTTGATACAAAACTCAAAACCATTGAAATTTTCAATGTTTTGGCCCTATTTTGTATCAAATTCATCAATGGTGAATTTCACAAAATGATTTTAAAATGTTTTCAAAACCTTATTTTGGATCATATTCCTTGGGCTCTATGCACATGACTTGTACACAAGCTTTCCCAATGATCCACAAATAGAATTAGATGAGTTTTAGTTCATCTAGATGCAAAAAACTATGCACCTTGAACTTAACTCATATCCTAGCATCTCACATGTATCTATGGTGTATAAATACACATACATGTCAATTAGATGTGAGATGTGGGTTTTGTTCTCCCTAGACTAGGGTTTCATGCATCTTCTAAAGCAACTCTACTTTATTCCCTTATAAATGGGACTTCAAGTCATGCCATAGTCCTTAAATCAATTTTAATCAAGTTAATGCATGAATGTATGATCATGGCAGAAATAATAGCATTATTAAAACATGGCCATTGATCATGATGTCATGGCATATGATAAAATTTAAAAACACATGACATTTAAAACCTTAAACCTAAGCATAATCATGACATATAAAAATGATAAAAAAATATGATGTCATGGCATATGGCAATCAAGGCATGACAAATAAAATATATAGGTATGGTAATACCTAAATTTTAATATTAATTGCCATTTGATATAATTAAGTATATTTTGCCATATTAACCTAAATTTTCCCAAGTGTGCCAAAAACCCAAAATGGCACACTTAATTCTAAACCTAAATTGTGCCAATTTGACCATTTTATCAAGCTTCTCAAATAATATTGGCACACCCTAAAATCTTTTAGGATGATAATTCAAATCTATTTCCAAGGTATCCATTACCTTGAAAATAACCTAAAGTGCCACCTTTGCCATGGTTGAGTTAACTACCCATCCATTTAAGGTTGGCACACCCTAACCCATCTAGCGTGAATCAATCACGCTCTTAGGAACCCAAAACCGATTTGAGCTCCTAGGGTTAATTAAGTATTCCTTAGGGATAACCTCCCTAGATACCTTCCTAATGACCCTTCTAGGCTTAGAAGCCTTGGTCATTTTGGTCTTGCCTAGGTTAACCTTAGGAATTGCCTTCCTAACAACCTTCTTAGTGGCCACCCTAGGTTTCCTAGAAACCTAGCCACTAGGCACACCCTTTGGTCAACTCTAGGGATGACTTCCCTATTGACCTTAGTCTTCCTAGACCTAGTTTGTGTTCCATAATCAAATGGAACACTATGGTAAGCCACCTTAGGCTTAGGTTTGTGACCCAAACCTTGCTTGCCCTTGGTTGACTTTTGACTCTTAGGTCCTAGGTGTTGACTTTGACTTTTGGACCTAGAAGTTTGACTAATTGACCCTTGCATTTGATTTTGCATAACCTTAAGGGTCTTTTCAAGTTTTTCAAGCCTTGATCTCAAGGCTTGATTTTCCTTTTCTAATATCTCAATTTTTGATTTTTCATTTTCTCTTGAGATATTTTTATTTCTAGGCATATGTCTAGATTTCTTAGCATTAAAGCCTAGATGTTCTCCTATTTTCTTAATGCTTTCCTTAGGTAATATATTTTTAGGGACATTAGTCCCAAATTTCTTCTTATTTCCTAAGTGAACACTCTTAGCTCCTAGGCAAATATATCTATTATTTCTAGCATGCTTTTCATGCACAATAGCAAGACTATTAAAATTATTCCTAGGATGCTTCTTATCCCTAGAAATTGAAGGTGCATTAATAAATTTTACCTTAGGGTTTGCCTTGGAGGCTCCCCCTACTTGTGTTGCTCCTTCTTGGGTCTTCTTCTTCCCCCTAGGACATTGATTCCTATAATGTCCTTTTGCATTGCATTTGAAGCATATGATGTGCTCCTTGCTCTTGATACTTGGGGAACCGATGTCCGTTGACTTTTGTTGACTTTTAGGCACCGGAGGAGCTTTCTTGACTCTCATTGGGCACTTACTCTTATAATGCCCAAATTTCCTACACTCAAAACACATAATGTTATTTTTATTTTGAATTGAGGTGTTTGAGTTACCGATGGTGGTGGAGACCGGAATTGGACTTTGGGCTTCTTCATCTTGACCGGATGTCGAAGCTTCTTCTTCTCGATGTTCCGGTATGAAGGTTCTCTCCTCCCCCTCAATCCTTGAGGTGGATGCTTCTTCCACTTCCTCCACCTCTTCCGACCCGGAAGTTGACTCCTCACTTTCTTGTGAGGATGATGATGATTCTTCTTCGGTCTCCTCCTCTTCCAAGTCTTCTTGGACCGATTCGGGATTGTCGTGGAACTTGATCAACTTGTTCCACAACTCCTTGGCATCCCTATAGCTTCCTAATATGGACAAAATATCATTAGGTATCAAATCAATCAACATTTTTGTTACCTTAACGGTTGTCTTGAATTTTTCCCGTTGCTCCTCGGTCCATCTCTTCATCTTGAGGATTTCGCCATTTTCTCCTCTCGGAGCATCAAAACCAATAGTCACGGCAAACCAATTTTCTATATTCGTCATTAGAAAAGATTCCATCCTACCTTTCCAATACGCAAAATGTTCGCGGTTGAAGGAAGGTGGGATGTTGACGCCGTCACCCAATCTTTCACTACAAAAAAAAAAATCCTTTAGAAGCGGATTTAAAAAGCCTTTAGAACCACTTATCAACCGCTTCTAAATAATTAGAATCGGTTTTTAACCATTGTAGATAATGGCGATGCTAAAGACAACCGAAGCGGTAAAATAAACCGGTGGTTCAAAATAAAGAGCCGATTGTGTTGGAGACCTATAGAATCGGTTTTTAACCGGTTCTAAAGGGTTTGCAACCGCTCCTATTGTACAAACATCACAAACACTTGTGACCGCTTGTGTTGGAGACCTATAGAATCAGTTTTTTACCGGTTCTAAAGAGTTTGCAACCGCTCCTATTGTACAAACATCACAAACACTTGTGACCGCATCTATAAACATACATTTTAAAGGCGGTTAAAACCACTCCTAATGTGTCTATTTGTCGATGTAATAAATAGAGTTTTAGGAGCAGTTTTAACCTCTCCTAATGTGTTTGTATGGCGATAAGGTTTAGGTGCGGTTAAAAACTGCTTCTAATGTATATATATCTCATGCATAATTTTAAAAACGGTTACGGCCGATTCTATAATCATATTTTTAAGAGAGATTATAAGCGCTTCTAATATCGAGTTTGAACAATGATCTCATATCATATTGATACAATACCAAATTAAATTAATTTACAATATTCACATTTCACTTCACAAAACAAATTTATTGTATTATCAAACTAACACATAATATTCATGTTTAAGTTCAAAATGTTAATACATCTCATTAACATTTTACTCCACACTATATTTTACTCGGAATGCATCTCAATACATTTTACTCCACACTAATGTTAATACATCTCAATGGCAGATTTTGATAAAAACTTGTATGAAGGATTCCTTTTGCAACATCCGTTTCCTTGCGGCCAAAAACTTGTATGAAGGATTCCTTTTGTAGTCGTTAAATTCAACCTGAAATAAGGAAAATTTAAGCTTAGTCTTGTCTGATGAAGGAGCATCACATCAGGCCATTTGATTGGGATAAAAGCGAATATGATAGAATTGCACACAAGGTTGCAACAACATGTGAAGATAAAAGAATAAATGATCATGTGGCGGAAGTACTGCGATTGATAACGACTCGAAGCAATTAAGGCGAGTCTAATATTATTTCTGGTTCAAATGTGGCTACCCCGAAGCAAGGTTCAAATGGCAATGCAAACCTCAGCTTTCCATCCTGTACAACATCAAGTTCCGGCACAGCATCACCATCACCACCATTACCATCATTACCACCATTACAGCATCAGCATTCCATCACATGCAACATCAAGTTTTGGTCTGACGTAGCTTTCCATCTGCATGTACCAAGGAGATCCGACATCAAGTTCCGACATCACCATCACCATCATTATCATCATCACTACCACCATGTTCACAATGTGCGAAGACAAGTCACAAAATCAAAATGATTTATCGCACAAGAATAGAGCAGAGTGGAACCACAAAATCATTAACTTATAATACTGCCTGCCATTCATCCGTCACAAAAGAATTATATGAATTGATGATCTTACATTATATCAGATATTGGATTTATTTAAGTAAATCAATAATTAGAAAAAATGGGTGGAGAATTTCATTGGTCCCAAGCAGGTGCATAAAAAACTCATGAGCGTGATCTTAATTATATCTCTCATTACTAGTTATAATAACGTTAAAAAAAGGACTTAGTAACTAATTATATAACAAGAGTGTGAGCATCACAAGACAATAGTTTAGAAAGCATTCCCAAATTTCTAAACATACCACAACTTTGATCTTTGCAACATTGGTCTCTCTAGTGTTAATCTCTTTTCATTGTCCAATGGCACGATATTACCATCCACACGCCCTTGTTGTTTAGAAGATGGATCATATTCATCATCAAGCCCCTTAGTGGGAAAGAATGGGTATGGCTCAAATGGTTCGAAAAGACATCTTTGCAAAATAAGGGGAAAAGAGAAAATAAGTCTAACAATTTCTGATAAGCAATGATAACTACAAAAAATTACTAGATGAAAGCAGATAGCCATGTTGTTGTTTACAAGATTGCTCCAACGCTAATTTGACAAACTTTCATCTAAAACATACATAAAGAACAAGGTGAAGTTGGTAGTGTAATGTTTAGGCAGCAAACACTTTAATATTTTGTAATCTGTAGTCACAGTGAACAACATTGCTTTGATTATACACAAGATCACTGAGTAACATACATCAGAAAGAAGCTCAGTGTCATCCATTGCATGAAGATCCAAAAGTCCAGCTCCAAATTTCCCTCTTAATTCAGGTGAATAAAAACCATCTGCTGCACTCGTGCCGCCCAGATTTTATGCTGTTGGAGTATAGGGTTCAGAAATAGACTCCCCATTGAAATTCAGATTCCTGAAAAGCTTAAAGAGTTTCTGCTTCTCCTCCACAGTCTGCGGTCCATAGCCCTGCCAAATTCATCTCTCAAACATTCAATTACTAGTTCATTCCAAATTAATCATTGATTCAAAAGAATAAATGATTAATTTGGAATGAATTACTACTAAAAAAAAGGAGAATTGGACCAAGAATTACTACTCATTACTAGTTTTCTTTCAAAAGAAAGGAGAATTGGACCAAGAATTATCTAGAACCAGAAAATAGCAGGAGCTTTCATACTAAAGTCTTCCACTTTCTCTATATAAATAGCTTATGAATCATGCACCTTAATTGGTGAGAAAATTTATGCAATTCTGAGAAGTAAAGGAGATATGAAGAAATATAAAGTAGAAACTACAAGAGAACACAATGCAATATCATAAAGAGATGGATAAAGGCTCCAACAAAATCCTGTATAAGATTATGAAATAAATCAAATCTCAATGGGCACTTTACAGAAAAGCAATTTTCAGAACAAAAAATCTCAGATCAGATAAAATCAGAGTCAGCTTTAACAAGGGGAAAAAGGAATGCACTTCAATACTAAAAATTCATATAATATTATTGGTGTCCATATACTTGATATAATGTAATATCATCAATTCATATAATTCTGAAAATCCTATACCTGATATAATGTTTACATGAAAAATGAAACAAAGTAATTAAATAAAACACAAGAACAGGCTAATTCTATCTAGTTCACCAAAATTGATTCAAATCCTAGTTTGTTGAACTACAATATTGTTCTTCAGAGGCAAGTTAACCCCATTTCATAGAAAACAAATTATTAGTTAAAAATCATTTCAAACATTGTGGCGTAATACTTGCCCAAAAGGAGTTAGGTTGAATATGGCAAGTATAGAAACATATGTATTTAAAAATAAAAATATTAAATACTCTAATAGAAACATATGTATTTAAAAACCAACCTCAACGATTGCATTCAAAATTCTCTCTAGTCATCCTGTTCAGTGATGGGGAGGATCTATATCTATTTTCTTCCGCAGTCGATGGAAATTGTTGTTGCATAATATTTGTAAATATAGCTGCCATCTACAAAAATAAATAAATTTGATATCATGTACTTAATTATAAAAATACTTTTTTGCAATTATTTTGTTTGTGTGAGAAATGTTATTACTTGTGCCGGTAAAAATTCAGGTCCACGAGCCCCAGACTTCGGACATCATATTTAGCATTACTCGTGCAAAATTTTGGCCCGATTATTTTCTTGCATCTGTCTTCTCATCTCCTCTATTTTCTGTCGTTGTGCTTCTCATAACTCCATTTCTTTAATTTTCTCTCCCATTTCCCTAAATTTATCTGTTAAATCTGAATTAGAGTGATAATCTTGCCAATACATTGAGTTGCGTTTACATTGCTCTGGGAACACTTGGCTAGGTAGCGCACCAACTCCTAAACATCTAACTCGACCAGAGTGCTCGGGTCCAAAAACCTCACTATATATATAAAAAACATAATTAAAATTGAACCATATTTAACTTCTATAAAAAAATAAATTAAATTATAAGTAAATTGTTACCGAAATGCCTCCTCGTGTACTTCTATTGGTTGTGTTCCTTCAGGTTTATCTTGGAGGTGACGATCCACAACCTCTTTAAGTAAATTCTAACAAAAAAATAAAATGTTAATAGAATGAAAAAAAATTTAAAAGCCAACTTAAGGAGTAAAATATATTATTCTTACCTCAACTCGTATTGCCTCATCGTCAATAGGAGCACCTCCTTTCTTTTTACTTCTTCGACTTAATTGTTGTATTTCAATACGACTCGATTTTCTGCCATTCTCTTGAGACTAACAGGGTAATAAATTCACATTTAACACCAAGGATAAGAGAATTAAAGTTTAAAACAATAAATGAGCAGTGAGAAACTAACTGTAAAGAAGAAAAAAAATAATTTTGATTCTTACAAACTTATATTCCAACGATGGAATACTAGTGCGTCCTTGTGCATGGGTCCCTTTCTTTTTGTTTGCATTTTCTCTATTGATTTTTGAAGTTCTCTGACACAAAAATTTATAATAAATTATAACATCTATAAACATATGTAAAAAACAATTAATACTAATTGTACCTCAGTAGACTTCCAATAGTTACATAAAACTTCCCAAGTTTGAAATGTCAACCCATGAGGAATGGGTCGTATTGCAACAAGCTCTTCTAGTGGAGTATTAGAATCATAAGATGTAGCTTTCACTTCAGTCCTCCACCGTCTCCATGCGGTTCCCATCATTTGCATTATAACTTTTCTATGGCGATTGGGGATACAGAAACGTGCCTATAAACAAAAAATTAAATATGTGCATGCTTTAAATTCAAATTTGAAATTAACACTTGTCAACTTACAGTAACAAGGTCCCATGCATCATTCAAGCAATTTGTCGGCATTTTTCTCCAATCTAAAAAGTTTAGAGGTAACACAAGTCCATTCCGTGCAATAGTCCCAATAAAATTTGCAAGTGTCGGTTGTAAATCACCGTAAGGTTGTCCCCTTTCATTGAATTTCACTACTAGGACATGATCAGGATGTAAAGCATGAATATCTCTCATAATAGTTTTTCCACGTCTTCTTTGTTGAGCTTGGGATGAAGACATGGCCTCATTTTCCTCTGAAAAATATAATTTTCACTTGGTGTTGCAAAAACTAATCACTATTCATATCCAAAAAAAAATTTCACCTTGCTCATTAACCTCATGATTTTGTGTATCATTTTGTATCTCTAATGGTGAATGGGATGTTGTGTCTTGTGATTCATTTTCATCATCAACTCTTCTATTAATTGATTCTTCTCCCCTAGATCGTCTTTGACTATTTTGGAGTAGCTTTCGCATTCTTTTGTGTGCCATTTTCGAAAGTTACCTAAAAATAATATAGAAATCAGTTACAAACTAATAGAAAAATTATCCTATTTCCCATTGCATAGGTAGCATAAGAGTAGCATATAATATGGTAAGCTAAACAAACTAATAAGAAATCAAAGTGACAACAATTGAAAGATTGCCAAAAAGGTGAAAAGCATAATCAACCTGGTGATATTTTCATGATGAACAATTAACAAAATCTATAGTTAATAAAATGTGAGCACACACACCCACTAAGGATGAAAGTTTATACCAACAATCCAAATTTGAACTGAAACTTAAATGGAAACAAAAATAGGAGAACATAAAGGAAATACAAACAATATCTATTGTTTTGAGTTCTTACCAAGCTCAGATAGATAACTTAAAATAACAGGATTTGTAAAAGAACATAAAGGAAATACAAACAATATCTATTACATATGTATACACAAATCTTTTATAAACCTGTGTAAACGAGCTTTTCTGTGTTTTTAAAAAAAAAACCTACTTAAACATAGAAATTGGGATATTCTGCATTAGGAATTGATATAATGATCTAACTCAAATAAATCAACTTAAAACAAAACACACATTAGGAACTCTCACACATATGGAAGAAGTTCTTGTTTTATCTGTCTCAATCAGTTCTATGTGCCCATCGGCTAGTGGAACAAGATGTTTGACTAGCATCAGAGAAAGCCATTTCCTTTATATTGTTCAGAAGCCACAGAAATCTACACTAACCCAAATTAAATTAACATAAAAAAATCAAGAGAAGGAATACCTCAATTCCAATTTTTATTTCTATTTTCCCAACTGTTCTTCCTTCTCCAACAGCAACTACCTCACCACTTTGAGGTTTTGTCGGCATGAGTAGCGTAAGTATTCCTTCACCGTTTGCTCCTCGAAGACTTGATCTTAACTAAGACTCTTTCACCCATGTTTGGATAGATGTGTCTTTGTGAAAACCATAGAGATTGAAAATGAATAAAGCATAATTTCTTATGGTATTGTGTTCTAGATGCATTTTTGCAACTAACAATTCAAAGACGTAAATCACTAAGGCCCAAGCAATGATCCAGATGAAAGACGTTATCCATAATGGACAATGAGAAGTATATGATGTCTTGGTTATCAAGAATCATAAACACAAGCTGCATAAAATGCATGTCAAATTGGAAGTATCAAGAAAATGATGAATATATTGAAACTTCAAGTGAAAAGTATATGAGAATTAATAAGGTGCTAATACAATTAATTTTCATTGTAAATGAGTATACGGTGTATGGATGCTAATCTGTAATATGGATAATTAACACAACATCTAAAAGACCCATAGATGGACCATGAGAAGCATAGAGATCTTGGTTATTGAGAATCATAACCAAAGTTCATGCAACTCAAGTTGAAAATATTAAGAGAATGATGAAGCTATTAATACAACTTGGCTTCCAAATATGGAGGCTTCTGTAATCTATAAAATCTATTCCAGGATGATCCAATAACAAAATCTGCTTGCATGCAAAGACCAATAAAAAACCTGGAACTCAAATATCCATCTACAAAGGAGATACTCGAAATTGTATCTAAAGCAGCCCTGCACACAAGCACGCTAAACAAGCAAATTAAATCCCAGAAATAGAAAATTGTACATATGGTGTTTACGAGCGACTCACGACCCTTACGGTGGTCGATTGGGTCGATGCGATTGCGGACAGCGGGAGGCAATTTCGGGAGCTGGAGACGGAGATATAGCCGCGGGAATACGAAAAAAATTTCGTCGAAGAACAGGGAAATTAACCTAAAGGACGACCTTTAGGAGCGGTCGAAACCGCTCCTGAAAAGTATCCAATAGAATCGATCAAATATTCCGCTTCTAAAGGTTTTGCCTATAGAACCGGTCAAAATTTACCGCTTCTAAATGTTACCAATAGAACCGATCAAAATATACCGCTTCTAAAGGTTGCCAATAACCTTTCGTAGGGAAACCGGAACCGGCCTTTAGAAGCGGTCAAAAACCGCTTCTAAAGGTCCCCAATAGAACCGGTCAAAAATGACCGCTTCTAAAGGTCCCAAATAGAACTAGTCAAAAATGACCGCTTCTAAAAGTTAATCTTTGATTCATTCTTTTCCAAACCTGTATTTTTGGTACCATTTTTTTCTAAATGGACGAAAAAAAGACAGTAGTGCTAATTAAAATCCAAGCCTATCAAATTTCGAAAATCTTCTTCTCATCTTGAAAAGAGTGGAAGAATCGTAAACTCATCTAAATCTGATAATGGAGAAAGAGCATCTTTGCAGTGTTCGAGTTGCAAAGAATACGAACAATACAGTAAAAAAAAAAGAGGATGAAAATTTACTGAACATCTTCGAGAGTTTCATAATTCTAAATATAGTTTCAACATAATGAAAGAAAATACAAAAATCAACCAAAGTATTCATCATCTGTTTCATTGTTCACAACCGGAAGAACCTCAACTATTGAACCCTCAATGTCAGTTCTAATTAATTCAACATCTACTTTATTTACATCACTTAATATCGATTCCATATTATATAAATTATTATGAATAAAACACATTGTATCCATATCATCTTCATTGCCAATGTTGTACGTATCTCTTGGTGTGTGACGAATGGCACAATACCAATCCTCCTTCTTTGGATCACGAACATAATAAACCATTTGAGCTTGCGTAGCCAAAATAAAAGGTTCATGCCCATCAAGTTCTCCCGTATGTACCAAGCGTGAAAAATTCCCAGTATGGCAGACTATGCATAGGGTCCAAATTATGTCGGATCAAATTAAATTCCCAGTATGGCAGACCAAAATAAAAGGTTCATGCCCATCAATTTTTTTCAATATGCATAGGGTCCAAATTATGTCGGATCAAATTAAATTCCCAGTATGGCAGACTAAAAAATATGCTTTGTTTTCTCCACATTTGTTCAATTGACCCTGTTTTCATTCTCACATTTGGTTTTGATGCATTACTCTTACCAAAAATCACATTCTTGTTTAAGGTCATTCGTAGAACGTCAGATCCAGATAATGGAGCCAAATCTAACTTGCGTTGTTCTAGTTGCCCATAACTTAACATTGTTCGAATTTCTGAATCTAGTGGTAGAAAACGACGATGGCCTCTGAATGCCCACTTTTTGCCATGCTTCAGGTACATTGCATCTGTCTTATCAGCACAAGTTGGACATGCATTCTTGGCATATGTATTCCATCCAGACAAACATCCCAAACCAGGAAAGTCACTAACTGTCCAAATTAATGCAGCCCGCATTTGAAACATTTCTTTGTTACAAGCATCAAATGTGGCAATTCCATTTTCCCACAAATCTTTTAATTCAGTCAATAGAGGACGTAAATACACATCGATATCATTTCCAGGTGCTTTTGGACCTGGAATAAGGGTGGATAAAATAATAGAATGAGGCTTCATGCATTCCCAAGGTGGCAAATTATAAGGCATCAAAACAATAGGCCAAGTACTATGTGCAGTGCTTTGATTTTTAAATGGATTAAAACCATCAGCAGCAAGTCCCAAGCGTACATTTCTAGGATCAGATGCAAATTCACAATGTCGTTCATCAAATTCCTTCCACGCTCGAGAATCAGCTGGATGCCTTAGATTTCCATCCAAAACTTCGTTTTTGAAATGCCATTGCATACTTTCAGACGTCTTGGATGACATGAATAATCGTTGCAATCTTGGTTTCAATGGAAAATACCAAAAGACTTTGGCTAGAATATTAACCACAAGACGTTTTTTTTCCACCTTTATATGACTTCCTAGATGATTTCTGTAAATTTTTCCATCTTGAAAGGTTACACACTTTGCAAGCCTGTTCATTCTCACTTTCCCCCCAATAAATCATGCAATCATTTGGACAAGCGTGTATTTTTTCATAATGAAGTCCTAAACTAGAAATTAATTTCTTTGCTTCATAAAAAGACTTAGGCACTTGAGCTTCAGCAGGAAGTACTCGACGAAGGAAGTCCAACAATGCTGTAAATGACTTATCACTCCATTTTCCACTAACTTTTAATTGAAATAACTCAATAAGGAATGTCAGTTTAGAAAACTCTGTGCATCCGGTATATAGTTGTTGTTTCCCTTCCTCTATTAGTCGATAAAAATCTTTCACACTAGACTCCATCGGTATATTACTAGTCGATGCTCCAATACAGTTTTCATTACTTGCAGATCCTTCATGCATTCCAAATGCATCATTCAACATTTCTTGTACCAAGGGTTCATGGCTAGTTACTTCAGGAACTTGTTGCACTAAATCTCGAATTTGGTTGTTATCGTGATCTTGTACAATTAGATTTTCTCCATGAAAATTCCATATTCGATAATCTTGTAAGATACCATTTATCATCAGATGCTCATGTATTGTCTCTCGATCATGACTCAATGAGTTTATGCATTTGCAACAAGGACATGGTCTTGTCACTTCTTGAGTTGCATCACCAAATGCATAACGTAAAAAATATAGAATTCCCACTCGATACTCAAGACTGCCATGTGAGGCAGCCATCCATTCCTTCTGCATGATTTGATCCTGTTCAATAATTTTTAAACATTTACACATTGAAATATGATATATCAAAATTAAATAAACATTTGTAGATAAACACATACCAATTTTAAGGAATTTAACAAACATAAAAATACAATTCCTAAATATAAATTTTCAAATATATAAATAGAATGATTTCATAAAATAAAAAAATCACGAAAAATCTGTTATATTATTCAATTTAGAGGAAAAAATATATGAAAATAAAGCTTAGCATAATAAACAAAATATAATACACAAAATATAATAATAAATTTGAAAAACAATACAAATAACTTGAAAAAAGATAAATCAAAGGATTCATAAAAAAAGACAAACTCTAATCGATTATAATTTTGTCACCATTAATACTTAAAAAATTTATCACATAATAAAAATTAAACAAAGAAATTACCTCCACAAACAAAATCAAAGGCTTATGACAAAGAAGTAGAAGGCCAGATGAAACTAGGGCGCAACTGATTTGATGGACCGCTAGAATAGAGAAGACTGCTGAAACAGAGAGATGAAATTGGAAAATAATACACTCCTTAAATCCAAACCGGCTAGCTAGGATTTTTTGGAAAATAAAATCTAAGATACGACCACCCCTCTAATCCAAGACGTACGACTGCTTAGGGTTTTGAGATAATAGACAATACCTCTTTTTATAAACCTTTAGGAGCGGTTATAAACCGCTCCTAAAGAATTGGGATCGGTTATTAAACGATCCTAAAATTATTATACAAATCGATTCTAAATAAACTGAACAGAATCAGAAAAAAAAAATGTTCAATTTAAGCGGTATTAGGAGTGGTTATAATTACCGATTCTAAATATCTTAAACAGAATCGGAAAATTATCCGCTTCAAAAAATAGTAAATTGAAGCGGTATTAGAAGCGGTTATAACCGCTCCTAAAGCAATAGGAGCGGTTAATAACCGCTCCTATAAAATTTATATAGACCCGTTTGTCAACCGATTCTAAACATACTCAACAGAATCGAAAAAGCATCCGCTTCAAAAAAAAATTCAATTGAAGCGGTATTAGCACCGGTTAAGAAAACCGCTTCTAAAAGCCCCTCCTTTACCACCATTTTCCCAACCGCTTCTAAAATTCCGATCCAAATGCCTCATTTTTTTGTAGTGTTTCCTCAAATTCCATATTCTTCCCTCTAGCTTCTTGACTCCGGGTTGTTAATCCATAGAAGAGCCCCGGGCTCTGATACCACTTGATGGAGATCGTTTGGAATGGCTAGAGGGGGGGTGAATAGTGTCAATGGAATTCTTTGGCGTTCGTGTCTACAATTTCGTTAGCGCAGCGGAATATAGATAATGAAAGCAATAATGAAATATACAATCACATACGAACACGATGATATAACGTGGTTCAGAACCTCAAGGTTCCTACTCCACGGATCGAGCTCTACGAGCTCTAGTGATGCACACGCAAACACTAATAAACACTCCTTCTCGGAACAATCCGGAGGCGGAGAAACCTCGTACAGGATGATTACAACAATAATCAAAAGCTACAAGCGAATACAATGAAATACAAAGCAAAACTAGTAAAGAAAAACACTTTACAAATGCTCTTGAATGCTTGATCACTAGGTTGATCGAGTAGCACTTGGAGACCCTGAATTGCAGCAGCAACTCGCCCCAAATCGCCTCAAAGAAACCTTTTGTTTTTCCTCCATCACGAGCTCCATATATAGCTTCAACCTGTGCTGGAAAAAGTCGATCAGTCGACTGATGCCACTGTTGTTGTGAGACAACGGCTAGATCCACGCTGGATAAGTCCAATGGATCCATCATCAGTCGACTGATTGTGACCATCAGTCGACTGATGGAGTCCTCACTCGACCAGTCGAGTCTCGACTCCATTCTGTGGCCGATTTCTCAAGCACCCGATCATTTGCTCGAGCCATCGATCATTGCCCACCTCTGGCGATCATTGCTAGGCCATAACCCGCAGTCAAACCCTAGTTGACTCGGTCCAGTCGACTGCCACATGGCACCAGTCGACTGGCACACCTCAAACATGAGGTTTTAACTCAAGTATGGTTCCCCCATACTTGCTAGACCACCCTTAGCCTAGACCTAAGCCTTCTAGCCACCTCCATGAGCCTCACACCTCTCGGATCCCTCTAAGTCATCCATGACTTGTTCATCCATCGCGCTAGCCTTTAGGTGCTTCCATCGGCTATGTCATGCTAACGGTGTCTACACCGCCAAGGCACATTGGACTTACGCCGCCAAGACTCCTCTTGGACTTTACGCCGCCAACCATTGGACTTATGCTGCCAAGACTCCCGCTTGGACTTTACGCCGCCAATATCAATCCCCTTAGACTTTCTCTTGCCAACCCATGTTGGACTTTCCATGCCAAGACCATGCTTGGACTTTCCTTGCCAACCCATGTTGGACTTTCCATGCCAAGTACTCAAGACTTGGACTTCACCTTGCCAAGACCCATGCTTGGACTTTCCCTTGCCAACCCATGTTGGACTTTTCATGCCAAGACCCATGCTTGGACTTTTCATGTGTCAAGTGTCCCACTTGGACTTTCCATGCCAAGTACTCAAGACTTGGACTTTACCAAATGACAATTACATTGTCATATGTTTTTGTCGAAACATCAAAACATCACTCGAGTCAAACTCGAGTCTTGGTCAATCGTGACCTGGGCCGATTGCACCAACATATTATTATGCCATGCATGTCGTGACATGTAGATGTATGTCATGTATGTCATGCCATGTAGATAATAGTTATTTGCATGCAAAGAGGATGAGACATAAAAACCCTTACTCAATATTAAAGCCTACACCTTCCATTAATATGGTTAGAACCAGAGTTCCGTTTCTTGTTTGGGTTGTTGGACTCTCTCCAAGCCTGACTCGAACCCGAACATGTTCAAACCATGGAATAGTTTAATACTAATATGGTAAGAGTCAGAGGTCAATCATTAGCTTTGGTTGTTAGACTCTCTCCAAGCCGGGCTAATTGATTGAATGCGCTCTAACCATATTAAAACTATTTCTGGATTAATGGGTTGGCTTTAACCTGGAGCATCAGCTTGTTGGACTCTCTCCAAGGTCGATGTGAAGGGAGGTGAAGTTGGGTGCTATGCATATGATGCATACTTGTTAATGAGTTAACAACCCGATGTATGTGTGAACATTCAATTAGTTGATAGCACATTGTGATAGTTGCATATATGTGATATGCAATCAGTATATTTGATACCTACCATCATAGCTATGAATGGCTATTCGACTCTCTCAAAGTTTTTTACTATTTATGATGGATATCAGCCCATTAGGAGATGAACCTACGATCTCCCGAAGTGATTTTGGGGTTTTTGAAATTCGAAAAATGAATGAGATTTATAAATGTATGTTGATGCATTTTAAAATAATTTTCTCTTATATGCTCATTTTGTATTTCTAGGTTAATCGATTGATCATGACGTCTTTGAATTTGCGCACTATTTTGGATTCAAACAAATTGACTGAGCCTAACTTCCTAGACTGGCTTAGAAACTTGAGAATTATTCTCAAGGAGGAAAAACTATCATATGTCCTTGAAGAGCCTCTTCCCAACCGTCCTAGGGATGATCCAACTCCAGACCAAATGTTGGCCTATCAGAAACATGTGGCAGATTCTGAACTGGCGAGTTGCATCATTCTAGCTGTGATGGTACCTGAGCTACAAAAGCAGCATGAGCATATGGATGCTAATACCATAGTCTTCCATCTTCACGAGTTGTTTGATGAGCAAGTGAGATCTGAAAGGTTCAAAGTCACCAGACTCTTCTTCACCTTTAAGATGCAAGAAGGTTCGTCTGTAGTGCAGTTTGTGCTAAAGATGAACGAGTACATCGAGCGTCTGGCCACCCTCGGGTTTGTGATGGATCATGAATTAAGTATTGACTTAATTCTGCATTGTTTGCCTAAGAGTTTCTCACAATTTGTGATGAACTATCGGATGAACAAATTAGAATCCACTATTCCTGAGCTCCTCAATATGCTGAAGACTATAGAGGCTTCTGTGAAGCATGAGTAGAAGGCGGTTATGTTAGTTGATTCCTCAAAGAAAGGTTCTAAGAGGAAGGCAAAGGAACAGAAGAAAGGGAAGAACAAGAAGGCTAAGAAGGCAGAACCAACACAAAAGGGCACTTGCCATCATTGTGGCAAGGAAGGCCACTGGCGAAGAAACTGCAAGATTTATCTTGAGTCCGTGAAGAAGAAGAAGGAATCTGATGCCCCATCCTCTTCAGGTATCTTCGTTATTGGTTATCATTCTATTTCCTTATACACTTGGGTATTGGATACTGGGTGTGGCTCACATATATGTAATGAGATACAGGGGCTAAGGAATAGAAGAAGACTCGTCAGAGGGGAGTCAAATTTGCGAGTTGGCAATGGAGCAAAGGTTGCTGCGGTCGCCATCGGAACTTATTTGCTGAAGCTCCCTAGTGGACTAGTCTTGGAACTGGACAATTGCTATTGTGTTCCTTCTCTAATAAAGAACATTGTTTCTATTTCCTGCTTAAATAGAAATGGTTACCATTTGACATTTAGTAACAATTGTTATTATATAACTTTGAATGGCGTACTTTATGGAACTGGAACTTTGAGCAATGGTATTTATACGTTGGACGTATCCAGTGACATTTTCAATATCGAAGCGAGCAACAAGCATGCTTGAAAGGATAATCAATTAGACTCCTACATGTGGCATTGTCGTCTTGGCCATGCAAGCAAGAAACGCATGTCCGAATTACACCGATGTGGAATTCTAGAATCGTTTGAATTGGATTCATACGATACATGCGAATCATGCTTACAAGGCAAGATGACTAAGTTACCTTTTACAGAAAAAGGTGAACGAGTGGGAGAGTTTCTAGGTCTATTACATACTGATGTATGTGGACCTATGTCAACTCAAGCTTTAGGAGGCTATAGCTACTTCATTACCTTCACCGATGATCACTCACGGTTTGGGTATGTGTTCTTGATGAAACACAAGTTTGAAGCCTTTGAAAGGTTCAAAAAATTCAGAAATGAAGTAGAGAAACAACATGACAAGAGTATTAAAATACTTCGATCGGATCGAGGTGGTGAATACTTAAGTCAAGAGTTTCTTGATTATCTAAGAGACAATGGCATATTGTCTCAATGGACTTCGCCATATACACCACAGCATAATGGTGTATCTGAGAGGCGTAACCGGACCTTGTTGGACATGGTCAGGTCAATGATGAATCATGCGAATCTTCCCAAGTCCTTTTGGGGCTATGCACTTCAGACAACTGTTTACTTGTTAAACAGAATGTCAACCAAGGTAGTCTCTACTACTCCATATAAGATATGGAATAGTAAGAAACCTCATGTATCTTACTTGAAGATATGGGGTTGTCCTGCTTATGTGAAGCGGACTATATCAGAAAAATTGAATGCTAAGTCTGATAAATATCTATTTATTGGATACCCTAAGGAAACAAAAGGTTACCAATTCTATCATCCTATGGAATAAATGGTGTTTGTTTCAAGGCATGTTGTGTTTCTAGAGAAAGAGTTTCTCTTGCAAGAAAACAGTGGGAGTGTCGTCGAGCTTGAGGAGGCTCAAGAGACTCAAATAGACATTGATGAGATACTTGGTGAAGTACAACAGCCAATAACTCATAGTGATGAGCCATCGACTGGACCTATTGTGACACCACATCTTCGTAGATCTGGTAGAACATGCAATATTCCTGAGAGATATAGATTTCTCGTAAGTGAATCAAATGACGTGTTACTCATTGATGATGAGGAGCCTACCAGTTATGAAGAAGTTCTGACAAGTTCAGAAAGGGATAAGTGGCTTGAAGCCATGAAGTCGGAAATGGATTCCATGTTTGAAAACCAAGTTTGGAACTTGGTTGACCCACCTGAAGGCATAAAGCCTATAGGGTGCAAGTGGGTTTTCAAGAAGAAAACCGACATGGATGGTAATATGATTACCTATAAGGCTAGATTAGTGGCGAAAGGATATCATCAAAAGCAAGGTGTTGATTATGATGAAACCTATTCGCCTGTAGCTATGCTTAAATCCATTCGGATGCTCCTGGCCATAGTGGCTCATTATGATTATGAGATATGGTAGATGGATGTGAAAACAACTTTCCTTAATGGAAACCTACCTGAGGATGTGTATATGATACAACCTGAGGGTTTCACATCGATTGATAAAACCAATGTATGCAAATTGCGACGGTCCATATATGGATTGAAACAAGCATCCAGGAGCTGGAATATCCGTTTTGATGAGACAATCAAAAAGTTTGATTTCTCACAAAATCCAGACGAACCTTGTGTGTACAAGAAGGTTAGTGGGAGTGCAGTCGTGTTCCTAGTATTTTATGTCGATGACATATTACTTATAGGAAACGATGTTTCAGTCTTACAGTCAGTTAAGATTTGGTTGTCCAAGACATTCTCCATGAAAGACCTGGGAGAAGCAACCTACATCCTCGGGATTAAGATCTATAGAGATAGATTGAAACGGTTGCTTGGTCATTCGTAGTCTACATATATAGACCGAGTGTTAAAGAGATTTAGCATGTCGGAATCCAAGAAAGGTTTCCTACCCATCAACATGGGATACACCTTTCGAAGTCTATGTGTCCGCGCACAGAAGACGAGAGGATTTAGATGAGTAAGATTCTCTATGCATCCACAATAGGATCTATCATGTATGCTATGTTATGTACGAGGCCCGATGTATCGTATGCTTTGAGTGTCACGAGTAGATACCAGTCTGATCCAGGAATGGATCATTGGGCGACTGTTAAGACAATCCTTAAGTACTTGAGAAGAACTAAGGATGTGTTCCTAATATATGGGGAAGGGGACATGGTGATACGCGTGTATACGAATGCCATCTTCCAGATAGACAAGGATGATTCCAGGTCTCAGTCTGAGTACGTGTTCACCTTGAATGGGGGCGCAGTGAGTTGGAAAAGTTCCAAACAAGACAACATGGCGATTCTACCACGAGGCGAGAATACATTGCGGCCGGGCGGCAAAGGCGATTTGGATCAAGAAGTTCATTTATGAACTTGGTGTGGTTCCAGCCATTATTGAAGCAATACCGGTCTATTGTGACAACAATGGAGCAATTGCACAGGCGAAAGAGCCAAGGTCTCATCAACGATCCAAACATGTGCTTTGTCGCTATCATCTGATCAGAGAGATAATTAGTAGGAAGGAAATACAAATCGAGAAAATCCCCACTGAAAAGAACTTAGCGGATCCTTTGACTAAGGCATTATCTCAAAGTAAGTTTGAGGGTCATGTTAGAGCCTATGGTATTAGATACCGTAGCGATTGACATTAGGCCAAGTGGGAGTTTGTTAGTAATATATGAGAGATGTCCTAAGGCAATCGCCTTATGTTTGAACCATTTATATGATAAATGAAGATTCAATATTTGAGTATACATGTTCTCATGTATTTGATTAGATCTTAAACTCATTTACTGAATGTCCACGATACGATTCACAGCATGAGAGAATTTCTGATTGGATCATAACTAGTGAGTATCTCTACATGAGTAATTGTGATGTATTGGAATTATCCCTAGTCGATGAATTGATGGATTAGGACACCATCAAATCTATCGAGACTAGCACTAGGTATATTCCTTAGTGTATCCAAGCAGCTGATTCTCACTGGCTAGAGACATTATGATGTCTGGAGTTAATCGTGGATGCTAGTTATGGTAACTAATTCATTGGAGTGACCAGCCGTAAGACTTCATATGGTTCTCTGCATATATAGATATGTCAATGAAGTTCTTACTGCAGCTTAAGTGCAATGTTCCTTTTACTTGCGGTATTCAAGTCATCTTGATCATGAAGACTTATGCTTTGACATCTTAAGCAAACATCTCTGAGGAGATGTGGACCCGGGATGATTGGGTATAAGTTGAAGTGATCGAAGGTGTTTGAATAGCCAATAAAGGATTCACCACTCCTTACGAGGAGATGTATACCCATAGCCTCTCGTCGGATTGTTACTAAAGTCTTTGGTCAAAGCATTACATGTTTAGAGTAAGGTACTCTTGGATACATGTGCAGTAACTAGAATCCGTAGGACGAGGAATTGATACTTGGGCTAGGTGTGATGTAGTCAACCTAGTGGGGACTGACACTATAGACCATGTCCTGAACCAAGTGGGTATAAGATG
The DNA here is from genome assembly GCA_025175895.1 of Wurfbainia villosa. Classification (NCBI taxonomy): domain Eukaryota; kingdom Viridiplantae; phylum Streptophyta; class Magnoliopsida; order Zingiberales; family Zingiberaceae; genus Wurfbainia; species Wurfbainia villosa. The sequence goes on from CM046009.1 coordinate 4,183,433, forward strand.
AGTGAAGGGAATGGGGCACGATTCATTGTAGCTGCTGAAGGGTTTTTTAGAAATAGTTCTGGATCAACCGTTGATTTTTTCGATTAATTAGGGATCATGATGTACTACTAAGTGCCACTCATGATCGTTCTATAATTAATGGTTAATTATAGACGACCAACATAAACCAAGAACCTATTTGGTCAAACGCACAACGAGCGTAATCCGAAGGATTTAAAACGAGCTTGAGAATGAGATTCTCAGACCGAGAGAAACTAGCTTTGGTTGGACCAAACAAGGAGCGAGCATGAAATCGTTTCAGTCGCAATGGAAGCGTGGATGGGCCATGTCTTATGAAGACATAATGGATGAACCAAATTGGTTCGGTTCTAATCCAATGGTGGAGAATAAACCAAAGGAGTTTGGTTTGTTTTAAACGAATGAACCAAAGTTGGTTTGGTTCATTTTAACTTAAAATAGACCAAATCGGCTTGGTTTATTTTAACTTAAATTAATGGAGTTGGTTAATGGGCTTTTGGTTATGATCCGATAACCATTAGGAGAATTTGTTCTCTATAAAATAGTGCTTAAGGGTTTTGCGAAAAACTAATCCAAGCAACCCGAAAGTTTCCGCCCACTCTCTCCTTCTCCTCTTGTGGTCGGCAACCAAACCCTAGTCGCCGCCGTCCAAGCTTGTTGCCGGTGTCCAGGCTTCATCCGGCGATCCTCCGGCGACCCTCCAGTGATCCTCCTTGGCTCCGGTGACCAAGGACTAGCTGGCCCTCTTCTCTTTGGCCGGTGCAAACTCCTCCACCAAGTTGTCAAGTTTTCTAGACAGCTTATTTCCTTCGTGTCGGAGCATCATTTGGACGACGTTTGGAGCTCTGACAGTGGTTACTTTGCTGGGGATTCAATCTCCGGTAATCCTCATAGGTGGAGGACGAAGGATTCGTCAAATGGTTGACAAATACCTTTCCGGAGAAGCGAGTTTTTGAGGACTCGTTTTGAATCCGAATTTTGATTCGGATTGTGATCTTCTCTCGATCACATCGTCTTCGACACGAGGCTAGTGACTCATACGAAGACGAGGGCTCGTGACTTTATGAAGTCATTCCGAAGATACTCGGCATGGATACGGATAGAGGCAATTTTAGCGTGGATCGCTCTGGTTGATGTCTTTCCCGCTACACGTGATACGTCAGGTATTCGTAGAATAAATTTCTTTTTATTGCAAAATTTGAAACTACGGTTATGTCTACACATGTTGTACTATGCATGTGTGTGGTGTGTGTATTGTAATAAATTAGATTTATTATTTTTATTCCTTCCGCTGTGCACATGTTTACGAAACATGTTCGAACACACACTCGCCGCGGTGCCGGAAACCCAACTCCAATAACCATCATCTGATAACGCGCACCAACTCTGCATCATGTTGGATACTCGGTGGCCCCAATAGCTGTCGTTCCCCAACTTCTTCACACAACACAGGAGATCTGCAGGGTCTACCGTATAAGGCCTCGAATGGAGCCATCAGAATAGAAGAGTGGTAGCTATTGTTATAGGCAGATTCCAGCTCATTCAAATGAGCCATCATCTTGAGAACAAGATCCCTCACGGGTGTTCCCTCGATCATGACAGTCGTCATTAAGTTCCTCATGGCTTCTTGCCTAGCAGCCCGATTCTGGTGTCTAAAAAGTTCCTTGAGATTGAGCATCATGTCATAAGCAGTGGGCATGGCTTGATGCTGATGTTGCAATACATTTGACATAGAAGCCAAAATTTAACACTACGTCATCTCATCAGCCTTAATCCACTTTTTATAACTCTCTTTCTCCTTTTCCCCATAATCATCCGTAGGCTTAGGAGGGCACTCTTTGAAGAGTACATACTTGTACTCCTCAGCAGTCAAGACAATATCAAGATTCCTTTTCCAATCAACATAATTTGGTCCAGTAAGTTTATTCTCTTTTAGTATCACAGCAAGCGGGTTGAAAGTCATTTTTGAAAAACCTAAGAATCACATAGATCAAAACATTAGATTTCAAAAAATTATTGATTCCTCAAACAATAAAATTTTAAAATCAACCAACACCTCAAAACACCGAGAATATTGTATGCCACGATTGTGTGGATGTATACGAATTCTACATTTGTAAGAGAAGGATTTACCCATTAATTTTACAATCTTGTCAACCTAACTTTTTGAAAAATAAAATTAATAGTTGGTTCCTCTTCGACCCTACAAATTAAAGCAGTGACTCTGATGGGGAGGATACTCCTATTTGCATCTAAGTGTTCACCATTACTCGATACCAATGCAATTATCTCGGATTATGTGCCTTCCGATGGGGAAGTACACATGCTTCTAAATAATTTAATATAACCATATTCGACCCTGTGATCCATAAAACAAACTCATCCGATGGGGAGGAAGGCATTCAGAGCCGACGCGCAAGTTTGTTTACATCACATGTCAAATCGTAATGGAGGCCATGGGAATTTAAAAAAAAATATCCCTCTCCCACTTAGTAATTTAAAATTGAGGAATTTTCCTAGCACACGACATGCATATCAAACAAGAAGCAATAAATATGAAAAAAAATATTTTCCAATTATTATGGATTTTGTTCTCCAATATGCCTCCCATCGTATCGCCATTTCGTCTGCTCTTCCCTACGCCATGTACAAGCCATCCGGAGATCCGAGCCGAGAAAAATTATTTTAATTTACATCCATCGATCCTATACTCCACGAAGGAGTGTACATGAAATCTAGATCGAAAGTAAACTAAAATAAAAAACTGGCTAAACAATGCCGTACTTAATTACAAAAAATAAATACTAGCCTCATCAACCCCGAGGATTCAAATAATAATACAATTACACACATCCAATCACATACACACACATATGGCCATAATAGTTGGATCTTATGCCTGCAACCAAAAAGTTAGCTTACGCACATCCTACTATCATCCGACACATACAATATATGATAAGTGCATAAAAGTAACCGAATCCTAAACACATAAAATCGAAAATCGTGGCTCTGATACCAAATGAAGGTTGTGGATCAGAAGCTTTGCTTCCCACCTCAGTCGCTAGTGCATGACGATTTTATCTACATCTTCGGATTAAAAAAAATAATCCTTGACAAAGAGAGATTACCCAAGCAACCAATCCATCGTCGTGCTATTCGAATAGAGTGGTCACTTGAACAAACTTGTTGTTCAAGTTACCTACCTCTTTTCTTCGATTAGCCGTGGAATAGACGATGTACAGATTGTCGATTTTTGTGTTTGTCTTCGGGGTCCAAGTAAATTAGCCACATATAATACATACAATTTGCATAGAATAAGAAAACATACTTAAACAAGAATTATACCTCTTGTTTACCTCTAGGTCTTCTATTGTATGTCCTTCCTCCTTTTGGACGTTGTGTGGGCGACGATCTTCCAAAAGTCGAAGCCTCCTAGATCACGTCCTTCCCTTCCTTGCTCGCTCCGAACAAAGGGAAGAATAAAACAAAACTTCTTCTCCTATCTAGAACCGACCACCAAGCCAAGGGACTTGATGTTGCCGTCGGCCAAGGAGAGGATGAAGGAGCACCGGCCAACCTTGAAGAAAGGTTGCCACCGGGCAAAGGAGAGGAGGAAAGGGTGGCACCGCCGACCCTAGGAAGAAGATGGTGGTGTGTCGGCCAAGAGGGAAAAACCAAGGAAAACAAACCTTAGACCCTCTTGTGCCACCGGCCAAGGAGAAAAAACCCTAACACCACTACTCCTCCATGCCGCCCAAGCCAAACCCTAACCCTAGCAAACAAAACCATTAGTTGCCGCCCAAGCCCTAAGCCCTCCTTTTATAGAGCTAGGCTTAAGCCTCTTTTCAATCTCCATCGTCGGATCTAGAGATTTAATCTCCACCGTCAGATCTAGAGATTTAATCTCCACCGTTCGATCTAGGCTTTCATGAGGTTTTTAATAGGCTATAATAGGAACCATGAGGAGGAGTTGGATCTTGGCCACCCAATGGATCTAGCCCATATAAAGTCTGATACATTAATGATAATCCATTCCACTAGAGGATTATCATTGATCTACCTCACAATCCCCATAAATAAATATGGACTCCATATATTAATTGTACAAATATCTCCTTGTGTTTAAGATCTCGAATGTCTGTCAATTAATTAATTTACTGACAATTAATTAATCAACATCTAACTCCATGAGTAGTACCACTCAACCTTATCATCATGCCGGACCAAGTCCACTTGCAGGGTTTACATGATGAACCTTATGAGCTCCTCAAGGGAACATCATCATCCTAATATATAGGACATGGTTTCCTCCTATAATCAATGACACACCATGTAAATAATATCATTTTTAACTTACCGAGCCTATTGATTTACTCTATAAATCTCGTCCAGTGGTAAATCAAAGAAATAAATACTAAGTATATGTGCTCGTTATTATATCGGGATTAAGAGCATGTACACCATAATATCCGATGTCCGATTCAATTATGTAGTCAGCAATAAATCGAATCACCTCTAAGTCAGTCTTGCTCAATATACACAAAGAGTACTAGTATAATTCTATGGTCAAGACAAACCAATACCAAATCACACTACAACCATACCAATGGTTTGTCCATAACCATCTCGGTTGTGAGCCTTTACTTATAATTTACAAGAAACTGATAGCATGATCCCCTGTGTGACACTACACACCATGTTATCTACAATGTAATGTATAAAACAAATATGCATAACCATAAATATACAAACAATGATCATGTGATTCTTATTTCAAAAATAAAGATGTTCATACAAATGATAGACTTTTTAGTATACATCCCAACAATCTTCCACTTATACTAAAAGACTATGTTGTCATCTTACTGCCATACATCTGATTCTCATTCCCTCCACATGCCTATCAAAGCTCTCGCTAGAAGGGCCTTAGTGAAAGGATCTACTTGGTCATCCTATGATGCAATCTAGGCAACAATAACTTCTACCCGCTTTATGATTTCTCGTATCAGGTGGTACTTACGTTCTATGTGTTTACTTGCCTTATGGGCTCGTGGTTCCTTCGAGTTTGCAACTGCACCACTATTATCACAAAAAATTGTGATAGTTCTGGACAAACCAAGAATCACATCCAAGTCCATCAAGAAGTTCCTGAGCCATACAACTTCTTTGCCCACCTCAGAGGCTGCCACATACTCACCTTCCATGGTGAAGTCCGCTATGCATTTCTGCTTGACACTCCTCCATACAATGGCTCCATGATAGACGGTAAATTATGTCATGGTACCGTTACAAAATTATTTACCGACCCCCCTAACTACACTAATGCAGTATAGGACTGACTCGGATCATCTCCCAACGAACCTAATGGCTGGACGTTTGTTTTTAAATAGAAGTAAACACTGGGGGTTTTTACAATTATCAAAACAATTAAAATGCAAAATCAAAAGCAAACATGAGAATTAAACATGCAAAAAGTAAACCTAACTAGCAATTATTAATTCTTGGGAAACTAACCTAATTTGCAAAAGTAAGTAATCACGCACCACACTATCACTATACGGTACAATGATCAAGAAACAAATGTGAATAATTCAACAAAGCACCGCACTGTCACTATATGACACAGTGATCAAACAGTCACTAAAAAAACTAAACTAATAGACATAAAATAATTCAACCAAGCACCGCACTGTCACTATACGACATAGTGGTTGAAGACTAACTAAAAACTAAATGCAAGGAAAGTAAGCAATTCAACCAGGCAACACACTGTCACTATACGGTATACTGGTCAAATGTAGATGAAAACTAAACTAAACATAATCAAACATAACAGACAAAACTAAACATGACAAACATAGCATAACAAATTAACCGTAAGCGAACAAACATAGCTAAACAAACTATCCAATTAAATGGACTAAATTCAAATATAAGCAATCGGTAACCCCACGATTAAGATAATAAATTGAACAACCACTCCGGCAATGAATGCGAAGCTGCCCCAATCAGTGCAGCAGGAAGGAAGGAGAAATGGAGGAATGCGATCACTATTCTGGCGACTCTGGATTGCCGGACAGTGGAGGGAATCTTCAACGGCGATGGAGATGGAGCTGTCCTAATCCCGACACAACTTGTGGGTGGCTCCGGCGAGATGGAATGGCCTATCCCAGTCGTCGGAATGGAGTTGAATGCCGGTGAAGGAAGTACTCGTCGGAATCCTGCCGTGCCTCGCATCTGATCAGCTGCCCGAATCACGGCATCTGGATTTGTCGTCGAGGATCGGAAGGGATTGTCGCCGGCTATCGGAAGGGAGGTCGTCGGAAAGGAGCTGCCGGATTGTCACCACCGCTCGTGGGGAAGAAGACTACTCTACCGCGCGTGAAAAGGGGGATAAAAATGCCTCGACTCAAGTTGCGCTGCTCTTCGCGATGTCGAAGAAACTCCTTCTATGCTTTGCCGGCGACTCCTCTGCGATCCCGTCGCCGATTGCGCGGAAGCAGAAGAGGATGCCACCATCGCTCGTGAGGAAGAAGACCTTCTGCGGTGTTGTCGTGATTTCTTCTACGCCTTCCGTGTCGCTCGTCGAAGATGGGAAATTTGGGATTTTTTAACCCCTTTCAATCTCAACCATCCATGTAAGCTAGGGTGTGATGTTTTGATGAATCAAAGAAGGTTGTGCATCCAACGGCTGAAATCAGTCTAATTTCAAATGGACGGATCTGATTCATATGAAGAGATAATCACGATCGGTCGAATTTGAATGAAGGGCTCAAATGTCCAGATCTGAATGTATGGACTGGATCTCTCCAGATCTGAATAGATGGCTCAGAATCAGCTACATTCATCGGACGGTCCATAATGCTCAGATCTGATCCGAATCGACGACTGCGATTGCTCCAATTAGACCCTCATTATATGTTTCCTACAAAATCACATGAAATTCGTGAAAAATACTGAAATTATAGGAATTAACGCAATTAATCGCAAATATGCTCAATATGTAAAAACTTTTTGAATAACAATAATTATCCCATCAAAGAGCCTAAAATATCTAATCCACAAGTAAAAATAGCACAATAAAAAATGCAACTATCAAATTATTTACCGAACCCCCTAACTACACTAATGCATTATAAGACTGACTCGGATCATCTCCCAACGAACCTAATGGCTGGACGTTTGTTTTTAAACAGAAGTAAATACTGGGGATTTTTATAATTATCAAAACAATTAAAATGCAAAATCAAAAGCAAACATGAGAATTAAACATGCAAAAAGTAAACCTAACTACCAATTATTAATTCCCGAGAAACTAACCTAATGTGCAAAAGTAAGTAATCACGCACCATACTGTCACTATACGGTACAATGATCAAGAAACAAATATGAATAATTCAACCAAGCACTGCACTGTCACTATACGGCACAGTGATCAAACAGTCACTAAAAAAACTAAACTAATAGACATAAAATAATTCAACCAAGCACCGCACTGTCACTATACGACACAGTGGTCGAAGACTAACTAAAAACTAAATGCAAGGAAAGTAAGCAATTCAACCAGGCACCGCACTGTCACTATACGGTACATTGCCCAAATGTAAATGAAATCTAAACTAACAACTAAAGCAATTCAACCAAGCACCGCACTGTCACTATATGTCACATTGATCAAATGTAGATGAAAACTAAACTAAACATAATCAAACATAACAGACAAAACTAAACATGACAAACATAGCGTAACAAATTAACCGTAAGCGAACAAACATAGTAAAACAAACTATCCAATTAAATGGACTAAATTCAAATATAAGCAATCGGTAACCCCACGATGGCGATAATAAACCGAACAACCACTCCGGCGGTGAATGCGAAGCTGCCGCAATCAGCGCAACAGGAAGGAAGGAGAAATGGAGGAATTTTGTTTGTCATGTGCAATAACAAAAACAAAGACACACTAACTCCCTCACTCATTCCCCAAACAATACCCAGATCAATAATTTAAGTTACTTAGGATCACCAAATCGATCCGGATCCTAGGTAGTCAAAAGATCCGACTCCTACAACAATCAACATGTATGATGATTTACAGTCAAATCAAATAGACTAAACCTGATACAAAATCTCTCAAAATGGATAAATGCACTAATGCTCACATAATAAACGTAGGAGTAGGGCGCCCTCAAAACATCATGTAATCTTGTACTACCATATGCTTGCTTATCATCTACTTCTCTACTGCTATCAATACATCTCATACATGAATCTAAAGGATTTATCAAGAATCAGAATGAGATCAAAAGTAGACCACAGATAAAGTATACGGAGAGAAGTACAAGTCAAAGGTATAATGAACAGGAAACAATAGAAGAATTGGAGAAATAAACCTGATGAGTTGCCCTATGAAATGCTCAATAACCAGCAATATGGGAAGAGGCTAGGACAGTTGGAAATTTTAGAATTGGATTCATAATCAAATGGCTCTATCTAATACATTGCAATTCCATTTGCCTGCATTACAATTGCATATTCTTCTCTCTTTTTTTTTAACAAAAGAAACATCAATGGCGCCATTTTTTTTTTTGCAAAAAATCAAGTACTAATCACAGGCAAATATATCTTAGGACCAATGATCTCTGAAAACTATGCCTTCATATCATGTTTCCAACAAAAATAATATAGCTCCTCCCCCACACATAAATTTTTTATCTGTCTCGGACAATACAACCCATCAAACTATTCCTCCAATATGGAAAACAATAGATATACAAAAGATAATCCACAAAGATACAAAGACATGGAAGATAGAAGCATCAAGTGGATTAGACAATCAAACCAAGTTAGGAAAAGAATCCAAGAATGAAATCCTTCATCATATTCATGCAAGTAAATGTTACTGCAGTTTTGAAAAGACTCAAAGCAAGTTCTAGAGCAACAAGAATCACACGTGTTATCACACAAAGTGGGTAGAGGATAAGAATGGCTTGCAACCTCACTAGGTGAATCAAAATCAAGCTTAGTCTATCAATAAAAAGAGTTCACCATCATAACAAGTGACTGCATGCAAGTGAAGTCTCCTATCATACACAAAAATCCACAATTTGATGATCAAATTTAACTAATTTTTACCATCTCTAAAATGATAATAAGGTATGCATAGGGAATATTATTTGACTCAACAACAGACAAACAAACCTAGGTAAATAGGCAAACAAACAATCAACCCATACAAATTATTTTGAAGATGAAAGGATGAAAATAAATGCAGTAAATAAAAGAATACATTCCCCTTTCATGTTAGAAAAGAAGCATCATAATGTTTGGCCCCATCGTATTCTCTAGAATAGACTTGATCTCTCTACTTAAAATGGCATGCATCTATTGCGAAAGTGAGACCCTTGATCGCTAAAGATCACCCTGGGTACTCCAAATCTGTAAAATATGTGAGACCTAACAAAATCCACAACAACTAGAGAATCATCAGTCCTAGTGGGGATGACGTCCACCCATTAGAAACATAATCAACTGCCAAAAGAATATATGAAAATTCAAAAGATACAGGAAATGGACCCATAAAATTAATACCCCAAACATAAAAAAAATCTCACAGAATAACAAGGATTGGTGAGGCATTTCATTTCTACGTCCTATGTTCCCTGTTCATTGACACCGCTAACAAAACTTGTAGAATTCAGAGACATAATGAAATAAGGTGGGCCAATACAAACTAGACTATAAAACTTTCCTAGTAGTTCTTTGGGGTACAAAGTGCCCCCCACAAGCCAGAGAATAACAAAAAGTAAGTAGGTATGGAATGAAACTCATAATCAAGTACACATCATTTAATGATTTGATCACTACAAAATTTTCAAAGATAAAGATCATCCCATACATAATACTTAGCATCACTTTTCAATTTCTGGACTTTTGCATGAGTAAAATGTGAAGGTACAACACGACAACTAAATAAATAGCAAGATTTGCATACCATGGTGTCTTACCCTACAAGTGAAAAACTACTCATCTGGAAAAGAATCTTCTATGGGGGTGGACTCGATCTCCATCACAATCCTGGTCAAACTGAAATACCACCTCCTTCTACAACAAGTTGGTCAAGGGTAGGGCAAACTAAAGTCTCTGATAAAACGTCTATAGAAACCTGCATGACCTAGAAAAGCACGAACTTCCCGCACAGAAGTGGGGTAAGATAAAGAATATATAGCATAAATTTTAGCAGAATCTACTTCAATACCATACACAGAGATAATATGACCTAAGATATCCCATACTCGACCATGAAATAGCATTTCTCACAAACATGTGATGGAAGTGATCCTTGGGGCATCACCTGAACAGCGCAAGTCCCTACACATTCCATATCTTTGTCTACATAAAAGGGCCCATAGATAGGTCCTAACAACAAATCATTATCAACATTAGAATCATCAGAATCAATAAAGTCACAACAAAATATAGAAGGTGCAGAGATATCCAAATGAAAAACAGACTAAGAAATAAAGTTCATGCAGTCTAACTCATCAGCTATAACCACGCTAAGAATATAATGATCCTCCATCGAGTACCTCATAGCGTCCAAAATACTAAACCGAACTACAACATCTCCTACCTCCATATCAAGAGTACAACTTCTCGTGAACACATAGATATTTAAAAAAAACTTGACATACTTGGGAATCTGTTAGCTCTTGGAATTCCCTAGCCTTTTCTTCAACAATCCCCTTCCTAGGCTGGGCCCCTGAGGGAAGAGAAAAAATGTTGCAAAATTCAAGTAGATTATCACTTGAAGACCTAGTCATCCACACAAACAAATACAATGAGAAACAAATATAAATGATAAGAAAGACAGTAATAACAAAAGAAAAGAAAACAACAAACTAACTACAGTTTAAAGACAAACGAACGCCATTAAAGTTCCCCAGCAACGGTGCCAAAATTTTGATAGACGGTAAATTATGTCATGGTACCGTTACAAAATCATTTACCGAACCCCCTAACTGCACTAATGCAGTATAGGACTGACTCAGATTGTCTCCCAATGAACCTAATGGCTGGATGTTTATTTCTAAACAGAAGTAAACACTGGGGGTTTTTACAATTATCAAAACAATTAAAATGCAAAATCAAAAGCAAACATGAGAATTAAACATGAAAAAAGTAAACCTAACTACCAATTATTAATTCCCGGGAAACTAACCTAATGTGCAAAAGTAAGTAATCACGCACCACACTATCACTATACGATACAATGATCAAGAAACAAATGTGAACAATTCAACCAAGCACCGCACTGTCACTATACGACACAGTGATCAAACATTCACTAAAAATACTAAACTAACAGATATAAAATAATTCAACCAAGCACCTCACTGTCACTATACAACACAGTGGTTGAAGACTAACTAAAAACTAAATGCAAGGAAAGTAAGCAATTCAACCAGGCACTGCACTGTCACTATACGATACACTGGTCAAATGTAAATGAAATCTAAACTAACAACTAAAGCAATTCAACCAAGCACCGTACTGTCACTATACGACACATTGGTCAAATGTAGATGAAAACTAAACTAAACATAATCAAACTTAACAGACAAAACTAAACATGACAAACATAGCATAACAAATTAACTATAAGCGAACAAACATAGCAAAAAAACTACCCAATTAAATGGACTAAATTCAAATATAAGCAATCGGTAACCCCATGATGGCGATAATAAACCGAACAACCACTCCAGCAGTGAATGTGAAGTTGCACCAATCAGCACAGCAGGAAGGAAGGAGAAATGGAGGAATGCGATCACTGTTCTGGCGACTCTGGATTGTTGGACAGTGGAGGGAATCTTCACCGGCGATGGAGATGGAGTTGTCCTAATCTCAGCATAGCTTGTGGGTGGCTCCGGTGAGATGGAACGGCCTATCCCAATTGCCGGAATGGAGTGGAATGCCGGTGAAGGATGTACTCATCGGAATCTTGTCGCGCCTCACTTCTGATCAGCTACGCGAATCAAGGCATCTAGATCTGCCGTCGAGGATCGAATGGGATTGCCACCGGCTGTCGGAGGGAAGGTTGCCGGAAAGGAGCTGCCAGATTGTCGCCGCCGCTCATGGGGAAAAAGACTACTCTACCGTGCGTGAAAAGGGGGAAAAAATGCCTCGGCTCGAGTTGCACGACTCTTCGCGATGTTGAAGGAACTCCTTCTACGCGTCAGGGGCGACTTTTGTGTGATCCCGCCACTGCTCGCACGGAAGCAGAAGAGGACGGTTGTCGCTCGCGAGGAAGAAGACCTTTTGCGGTGTTGTCGCGATGTCTTCTGTTCCTTCTGTGTCGCTCGTCGAAGATGGGAAATTTGGGATTTTTTAAAGCTATTTCCATGAGTCATCTGATCCATTTAGCCCCTTTCATTCTCAGCCGTCCATGTAAGATTTTTTGATGAATCAATTAAGGTTGTGCATCCAACGGCTGAAATCAGTCTAATTTCAAATGGACGGATCTGATTCATATGAAGAGATCATCACGATCGGTCGACTCTGGATGAAGGGCTTAAATGTCCAGATCTAAATATACAGACTGGATCTCTCCATATCTGAATAGATGGCTCAGAATCAGCTACATTCATCGGACGGTCCATAATGCTCAGATCTGATCCGGATCGACGACTGCGATTGCTCCAATTAGACCCTCATTATATGTTTCCTACAAAATCACATGAAATTTTTGAAAAATACTGAAATTATAGGAATTAATGTAATTAATTGCAAATAGGCTCAATATGTAAAAACATCTCGAAAAACAATAATTATCCCATCAAAGAGCCTAAAATATATAATCCACAAGTAAAAATAGTGAATTAAAAAATGCAGCTATCACTCCACCTCCCAAAGTAAACACAAAACCTGAGGTAGACTTACTGTTATCCCTATATGATTGGAAGTCGAAATCTGTGTAACCCACAGGGAGTAATTGATCTGCTTCGTATACCAACATATAATCCATAGTCCTTCTCAGGTACTTCAATATATGCTTTACCGTAGTCAAATGTCCCTGTCCTGGATTACTCTAATATCTGCTAACCATGCCAACGACAAAGCAGATATCTGATATCGTACATAGAATAGCATACATGAGGCTTCCAACTGCCGAAGCATAAGGAACCGCCTTCATCTCCTCTATCTCCTTTGATGTTCTAGGACACATCTCTTTAGATAAAGGGACTCCATGCCTAAAAGGTAGAAAACCTTTCTTGGAGTTCTGCATGCTAAAACGAGTCAAAATGGTGTCTATGTATGAAGCTTGAGATAAGCACAACATCCTTTTCCTGCGATCCCTTATAATCTTGATCCCAAGGATGTGTCCCACTTCTCCCAAGTCATTCATATCAAATTGTTTGGACAACCATACCCTTAAGTCTGATAACACCTTGACATTGTTGCCAATTAACAAAATGTCATCTACGTATAGTACAAGAAATACCACTACGTTTTCGTCACATCTCTTGTATACATAAGACTCATCCGGACTTTGAATAAATCCATAAGACTGGATTACCTCATCAAAGCGGATGTTCCAAGATCTTGAAGCTTGCTTCAATCCATAAATAGACCGATTAAGTTTGTACACAAGATGCTCTTTGCCCTTTGCAATGAATTCCTCTGGTTGCTCCATATAGATGTTTTCCTCAAGACTTCCATTAAGGAAAGCTATCTTGACATCCATCTGCCACACCTCACAATCCATATGAGCAGCAATACATAAGAGAATCCGAATAGACTTAAGCATGGCTACCGATGAAAAGGTCTCCTCATAATCGATACCCTCTTTCTGAGTATACCCTTTCGCAACAAGCCTTGCTTTGAAGGTCTCAACCTTCTCATCTATTCCTCTCTTTCTTTTGTAGATCCACTTGCATCCAATTTGAATCTCACAGACCTAATTTGAATCCATAGATTATATCTCAGAATTCATCGCACTTTGCCAAGATACCGCATCTTTATCTTGGATTGCCTCGTCATATGTCCAGGGATCAGGTTCATGTTCGACAGAGACCAAATCAGAAGATTCTTCCAAGAACATAAAGCTATCAAGCTGTGTAACAACTCTCCCACTACGACAAGGTATCACTTGTGTATCCTCTGTGACACGCGGTGCAGTCACTTGTGGTATATTCTCTTGTACCGATGGTACTGAAATAGTGACTTCCCCTCTCAATTCCTCCAGAACAATCTTGCTCATGGGCTTGTGGTTCATCAAATAGTCTTCCTCTAGAAATCTGGCATTCGTACTAATGATCACCCTCTGATCTCTAGGACTATAAAATAAATCACCTTTCGTTCCTCTAGGATAGCCAACGAACATGTGCACTTCTGTATGAGGTTTCAACTTACCAGCATCTGCCTTCAGCACATGTGTTGGACTCTCCCAAATCCGAATATGTCTCAGACTAGGCTTTCACCCAGTCCACAATTTTGTGGGAGTAGAAGGCACTGATTTAGATGGTACCAAGTTCAGAATATACACTGTCATATCCAGAGCATACCCCCAGAATGAATCTGGCAACTCAGAATAACTCATCATCGATCTAACCATCTCCATAAGAGTCCTATTCCTTCGCTCCGCTTCACAATTCTACTGGGGTGTGCCAGGTGCAGACAATTGGGATTGAATCCCAGCCTCTGATAAGTAATTCCTAAACTCTCCCAAGAGGTACTCACCACCACGATCAGATCATAGTGTCTTGATACTTTTACCTTGACTTTTCTCCACATCAGCCTTGAATTCTTTGAACCTGTCAAAGCATTTAGACTTGCGGCGCATCAAGTAAATGTATCCATATATTGAATAATCATCTATAAAAGAGACGAAATATTCAAAACCACCTCTTGCCTGGATAGACATAGGACCACACAAATCAGAATGAACCAATTCCAACACATCTTTGGCTCTATACCCCTTGGCCTTAAAAGGCCTCTTGGTTTTTTTACCTTCCAAGCAAGATTCACAGGTTGGGAAATCTTCCACCACTAATGAACCCAGAGGTCCATCAGCTATCAACCTTTGAATTCTACTTAGGTTAATATGACGTAACCTTAGATGACAAAGATATGTTTGGTTCATATCAGAAGGATCTTTTCTCTTATTAGAATTAAAAGATGAGTTATTTACTTCTATTTGCATCATGGGAGCTTTTGGTTCAAGTGTATATAAATTGCCTACCAACGTACCAGAATAGATAATCTCCCTATTCCTTTTTATAACAACTCTGTCATTAAAAGAAATAGAATATCCATCCATAAACAATTTAGAAACCGAAATCAAATTCTTTCTAAATAAAGGTACCTAAAGGTAATTTTTCAAAACCAAAATTTTATTCCTTTCAAAAGATAAATAAACATCTCCCACTGCAATAGCCGCCACCTTCGTAGCATCGCCCAAGTAAATGGAAATCTCCCTCTCAGCTAGTCGTCTGGTTTCCAGGAACCCTTGCAAAGTATTGCAGACATGATCAGTGGCTCTCGTATCTACACACTAGGTACCAGTAGATAACACCGCTAAATATGTTTCAACGACTAGACCAAAAGATATACCTTTGTTCTACTTCCGGTTGGGGCAGTCCTTCTTCCAATAGTTGGGAAACCGGTCCAGATCTGATGTTCACAACATCACGGGCAAATACTTCGCACAACCGCAGCGGAAACAATAATATAAATTGGATCCCACCAGAGATCCATGCAAAACTATATAAGTCGTTTTGCTTAATCTATTCTAGATCTTATCTAGAGGAGGAATATACCTTCGGTGCGTGCCCTTCGCAATCCCACTTTTCCAAATGCTGTCGGATCTCAATACGGTAAGGGTAATCGTATATCTATGGTATCCACACTGACACCCACACTAGCTTTGGAGTCACGTTGTGCTAGCAACACCTAGCAAAATGCCAAGAATTCCTTCTGGAAGAAGAAGGAGAGGAAGGAGGAGATAAGAGAACTCTTCTCTTGGCCCTTTTGGCTTGCACGCCCAAACAAAAAAACACACTCAATTGTGATCCACATGAAACACCAAAGAAAGGCCATTTTAATCCCATGCATCAATGCCATTATCTCCTCATTAAGACATCTCTTAATACCAAGACCCTTGGTATTCTCCTTCATGAATTCTCATCATGAATATTAAGGCTCTTGGTATTCCCATGCATGATTAATCAAATTAATTATGCATAATGATGAATCATCTTCCATGGTTCAACTTGAGTCTAACTCAAGTTTAACCAGTTTGAGTCTAACTCAAATCTTGGCCATATGCTCAATTGTCCTTTTAGTCCAACTAAAAGAAACCTTCTCCAAAACAGAATGTCATTTGTGTGTGACCCTATAGGCTCTTATAACATTGGCAATGTATCTAAAACCGTTTTTAGATACATAAGCAATGAGTAGCATCTAACAATACATCATTGCTACCCAAGTTACAAGATTGTCGAGATCCGACAACCTTTCCGTGACTATTATCATATATGACGATGTCCTTCTATCTTTGATATCTTAGATCGATCAATGAGGCATAGGCCGTGTCATCCCCTTATCAATCTTTATGTTTCTTGATCCCCAAGTAGACTCACTCAAACAAATGAGTTCAATATCTCATATTGACTCATTTGAGCATGGCCATGCATTTCGTGGTCCTACTCTATCATGAGGCCAAAGATATCACTCCTGTCATATAGGAGGGATAGATCTATCTACATCACTCACATCCCTCCGCATAATTTGTTATATACTCAGTGATCGCTGTTATAGTTACCCTGTTACAGTGTGACGTTAGACGATACTAAAGTACATAACTCCTTATGTAGGGAACCGTAGTGACTTCAGGTTTGAGGACTATTCATACCAATAGTCACATGAGAAAGTTTATGACACTCATATGACGATCCATGAAACTTTCTCATGGCGGGTCAGTTCAGTATATATTCTCTAATATATACCCATGTGTCAACTTGATATCATATATCCATGACTTGTGAGATCAAGTAATCCATTGACCTACATGCTAGTCTCAATGTATTAATATTGCCCTTGTATATTAATACTTGACTAGGAATATTAAGAATAATATTCTCTACAGCTTCTCCGAATCAATTCTACCAATTGATATACTGTAGATTAGAACCTACTATTCAAGGGCATTATTATATTTATTTTAGCTGGCCCATGCATAAGGTAAATATAATAAACAATCCTTGCCTTTTTATTAATGAAATATGATATACATAATCCCTAATCAATCATCTCATGATTTGCACTAAGGGATGACACTAACACCAATGTCCAGTCTGCTTGCAAGTGAAGCACTTGCCTTTCGGCTTCTTCACTCCTCCCTGAGATCCTCCCACCACTTTTGCCCCACCTTGTTTCTTCTTCTTCTAGCCTTTCGGCTTAGAAGTAGAAACCATGGCCTGAGCCTGAGCACTCTAACGAAAAAGCCCCTCTGCCACTTGGAGTTCTGTCAAAAGCTCCGCCAACGAATACAACCTCTTATTCATGTTGTAATTCAGGCAAAACTGCTCAAAACTTCTAGGTAGAGACTGGAGAATGATATCGACCAGGGTTTCCCCATCGATCTCACCTTCAAGGACTTCTAGCTCATTCAAATGAGCCATCATCTTGAGAACATGATCCCTCACGGGTGTTCCCTCGATCATGGTGGTCGTCATCAAGTTCCTCATGGCTTCTTGCCTAGCAACCCGATTCTGGTGTCCGAAAAGTTCCTTGAGATTGAGCATCATGTCATAAGCAGTGGACATGACTTGATGCTAATGTTGCAATACATTTGACATAGAAGCCAAAATGTAACACCGCGCCATCTCATCAGCCTTAATCCACTTTTTATAACTCTCTTTCTCCTTTTCCCCAGAATCATCCGCAGACTTAGGAGGACACTCTTTGAAGAGTACATACTTGTACTCCTCAGCAGTCAAGACAATATCAAGATTCCTTTTCCAATCAATATAATTGGGTCCAGTAAGTTTATTCTCTTTTAGTATCACAACAAGCGAGTTGAAAGTCATTTTTTAAAAACATAAGAATCACATAGATCAAAACATTAGATTTTAAAAAATTATTGATTCCTCAAACAATAAAATTTTAAAATCAACCAAAACCTCAAAACACCGAGAATATCGTATGCCATGATCGTGTGGACATATACGAATTCTACATTTGTAAGAGGAGGTTTTACCCATTAATTTTACTATCTTGTAAATCTAACTTTTTGACAAATAAAATTAATAGTTGGTTCCTCTTTGGCCCTACAAATAAAAGTAGTGACTCAGATGGGGAGGATACTCTTATTTGCATCTAAGTGTTCACCATTACTCGATACCAAGGCAATTATCTCGGATTATGTGCCTTCCTATGGAGAAGTACACACGCTCCTAAATAATTTACTATAACCATATTCGACCCTGTGATCCGCAAAATAAACTCATCCGATGGGGAGGAAGACACTTAGAGCCGACACAAAAGTTTGTTTGCATCACATGTCAAATCGTAATGGAGGCCGTGGGAATTTAAAAAAAAATATCCCTCTCCCACTTAGTAATTTAAAATTGAGGAATTTTCCTAGCACACGACATGCATATCAAACAAGAAGCAATAAATATGAAAAAAAAATATTTTTCAACTATTATGGCTTTTGTTCTCCAATATGTCTCCCGTCGTATCGCCATCTCGTCTGCTCCTCCCTACACCATGTACAAGCCTTCCGGAGATCCGAGCCAAGAAAAAATTATTTTAATTTACATCCATCGATCCTATACTCTACGAAGGAGTGTACATGAAATCTAGATTGAAATTAAACTAAAATAAAAGAGTGGCTAAATAATGACGTACTTAATTACAAAAATTAAATACTAGCCTCGTCAACCCCGAGGATTCAAATAATAATACAATTACACACATCCAATCACATACACACACATATGGCCATAATAGTTGGATCTTATGCCTACAACCAAAAAGTTAGCCTATGCATATCCTACTATCATCCAACACATATAATATATGATAAGTGCATAAAAGTTACTGAATCCTAAACACACAAAATCAAAAACCATGGCTCTGATACCAAATGAAGGTTGTGGATCTGAAGCTTCGCTTCCCACCTCGGTCGCTAGTGCATGACGATCTCATCTACGTCTCCGGATTAAAAAAAATAATCCTTGACAGAGAGATTACCCAAGCAACTGATCCATCGTCGTGCTATTCGAATAGAGTGGTAACTTGAACAAACTTATTGTTCAAGTAACCTACCTCTTTTCTTCGATTAGCCGTGGAATAGACGATGTATGGATCGCCGGTTTTTGTGTTTGCCTTCGGAGTCCAAGTAAATTAGCCACATATAATACATACAATTTGCATAGAATAAGAAAACATACTTAAACAAGAATTATACCTCTTGTTTACGTCTAGGTCTTCTATTATATGTCCTTCCTCCTTTTGGACATCGTGTGGGCGACGATCTTCCAAAAGTCGAAGCCTCCTAGATCACGTCCTTCCCTTCCTTGCTCGCTCTGAACAAAGGGAAGAATAAAACAAAAATTCTTCTCCTATCTAGAACCGACCACCAAGCCAAGGAACTTGATGTTGCCGCCGACCATGGAGAGGATGAAGGAGCACCGGACAACCTTGAAGAAAGGTTGCCGCCAGCCAAAGGAGAGAAGGAAAGGGTGGCGCCGCCGGCCCTAGGAAGAAGATGGTGGTGTGCCGCCCAAGAGGGAAAAACCAAGGAAAACAAACCTTAGACCCTCTTGTGCCGCCGACCAAGGAGACAAAACCCTAACTCCACTACTCCTCCTTGCCGCCCAAGCTAAACCCTAACCCTAGCAAACAAAACCATTAGTTGCCGCCGAAGCCATAAGCCCTCCTTTTATAGAGCTAGGCGTAAGCCTCCTTTCAATCTCCACCGTCGGATCTAGAGATTTAATCTCCACCGTCGGATCTAGGCTTTCATGAGGTTTTAAATAGTCTACAATAGGGACCATGAGGAGGAGTTGGATCTTGGCCACCCAATGTATCTAGCCCAAATAAAGTCCGATCCATTAATGATAATCCATTCCACTAGTGGATTATCATTGATCTACCTCACCAACCCCATAAATAAATATAGGCTCCATGTAATAATTGTACAAATATCTCCCCGTGTTTAACATCTCGAATGTCCGCCAATTAATTAATTTACTGACAATTAATTAATCAACATCTAACTCCATGAGTAGTACCACTCAACCTTATCATCATGCCGGACCAAGTCCACATGCAAGGTTTACATGATGAACCTTATGAGCTCCTCAAGGGGAAATCATCATCCTAATATATAGGACATGGTTTTCTCCTATAATCAACAACATACCATGTAAATAATATCATTTCACAACTTACCGAGCCTATCGATTTAGTCTATAAATCTCGCCCATTGGTAAATCAAAGAAATAAATACTAAGTATATGTGCCCGTTATTATATCGGGATTAAGAGCATGTACACCATAATATCTGAGGTCTGATTCAATTATGTAGTCAGCAATAAATCGAATCACCTCTAAGTCGGTCCTGCTCAATACACACAAAGTGTACAAGTGTAATTCTATGGTCAAGACAAACCAATACCAAATCACACTACAACCATACCAATGGTTTGTCCATAACCATCTCGATTGTGAGCCTTTACTTATACTTTACAAGGAACTGATAGCATGATCTCCTGTGTGACACTACACACCATGTTATCTACAATGTAATGTATCAGACAAATATGCTTAACCGTAAATATGCAAACAATGATCATGTGATTCTTATTTCAAAAATAAAGATGTTCATACAAAAGATAGACTTTTCAGTATACATCCCAACAATACGTGGCAACATATCGTGTTAATACAAGGCCCTTGGGCCCACAATAACAATAACATATATAAATGTAACCATAATAACACAACAAAACATAGCGGAAACAACACAACAACAATACAATCCCACACACCATGCATACCGGTATGACTAACACCAAAACTAAGAAACACCATAAAAAACCAGAAAAGAAAGGTACAACAACAATAGTGTCACAAACTACAAATCATCACATAAAAACCAAAGACATCGAAACATCAATGATAAATCCCAAAAGCTCAAACCCTCGGAGTTAAGATGAGACGATGCCAGCCAACGGTGCTCTAAGCCGTCACGAAGACTTCTACCTGTTACCTGGGCGATAGAAAAACCCAAGGTCCGTGGTGGTGAGTATAACTCAGCAAGTAATAAGATAGAATATGTAAATATATCAATACCACATGTAATTCAACAGTATTATCTACAGGTACGATAGGTATACATCAGCATAATAAATATACATACATACATACCACTAAACAAACTGAACAACAAAAGATGTTGACATACCTAGGAAGTCAGCTACTCTACACTCATCCAACCTGCATATATCCACAACATAAGGTATGAAGAGTAATACTAACTCACACTACATCATGATACAGGTCGAAGGTATCATAGTGACCGACCAACAAGTATACAAGTACCCGGCCTACTACCATACAGAAAATGCAATAGCATGTATGAATATGTACAAACAAATTCAACAAACATAGTACATACAAATGCATCATCAGAGTGAGTATACATATTGACTGCATCTGTAAGTATACTAATCACCATCATCCATGTATATATATATATACATGCATATATGTATATATATATAATAATATGCAAAACATCATATGATACGACAATGCAGCATGCATGGTCATGCCTGCACACCCCTACTCGCTACCATGACCCCAGTGTGGCCTAGGTGGCACGACATGACAACTGTCCCAACTCAACACCAACCACTACTCTAGAGTGGTCGAGTGGGTAGTATGATCAAGTAGCATATGAGCGTAAAGAGTTCGCTACACAATGGGGGTCCCTACTGGTGGCCACTCCGACTGACAATATCTATGAGTGGTCGAGTACCACGCACCCAGGACAACTATACGCAACTCCAACTACCACCGTCTATAGTGGTAGAATATGACACAACAAATACTCTACCCTCACACCAATTACTCCTTGGGGAGTAACCTGGGAGGCAGGATGACTGACGACTCTCTATACCCTAAGGGAGACTCTGTCGTCAGAATGCATGCAAATGACATGAATGTACTGTCACATATATAGACATCTACCACAGACTCTCTGTTGAACAGAGAGTCGTACCCATCTGATCAATACACTCTCTATCATGTAGAGAGTTATACTCAACTGATCGACGGACTCTCTATCCTGTAGAGAGCCGTACTCAATTGATCGACGCACTCTCTATCCTGTAGAGAGTCATACTCAACTGATCATAACAAGTTAGGACCACTGGTCCATAGTGACCCACTAATCACGATTCACCTGACCATTGCACAACACATGGTTGGTAATAAGTATGCAACATATGGGTATTGGAATAAATCCTACATTTAGGGCATTACCTACCCACGGATGACCTTTTACCCAATTTACAAATCATGTCATCATTCGTACTCTAACATCTACACCCTACTAAACATTTATAGATCTACTTACATCACATCTGTAACTCGTAAATCATGATAAAAGAAAATGTGATATCAACATTTGAGTATATATAGCCAACGACAAGTATCAAGCATAAGGATAAATAAGAGCAGGGTCAAGATATTATGAACATATAACATGATCATGTCTATGTCTAAATCTGAATGCAATTACAACTACTTGACCAGGGTAGGAAATTACCCACTTGCTATAATGCTCGTAATAATAAAGCCCTCACGCCTGCGGATCTGTCTCGTATTGACGTCCTACACATATCAAATATTATGGGTAAGTGCACGCACACAATGAAGGATCAAATCGAATCTTACATCGACTTCGTATTTGGATCACCTAGATTGATCTAGTTATCCAATTAACCTAATCAATCCTTCACATTAATCCCTATCAACCATTAGGCCACTTAACAACTTATTATGCATTTATAACCACCCATATCTGAACTTACCAACCTTATCTACACTTGCATAACTTTTTGATCTCAAGTAGAGATATCACATCCAACCATTCGCATCCCCTTTTTCATTCATGTTCAACATAGCAACACAACCACAAAACACCCCTGTTCACAGCCATCACATCAACCATTCCAGATCTGCAAGTTAAATCACTCACAACTAACCTACTCCATCCATAGTTGAATTCCATTGATTCCACAGCCGATTCCACCCACAAATCCACCATCAACAAAACAAAAAAATTCATATCAACTTAACATCAACAACTGATCACATACCACCAACTCCTTAACTCACGGCCCATTCATATAACATAACAATTACAACCATCCCAAACAAAACAACATACCATATCCCACAGCCAAAATCACCATGAGCAACCCCTGTTGCAGCATAACAACATGACAAAATCATCGATCAATACCCCCTTACCTCAAACTCGATCCACCCCTCTCTTACACACTGCCACCGACCCATTCAACCCAAGATCCTGTTGGGATGTATACTGAAAAGTCTATCTTTTGTATAAACATCTTTATTTTTGAAATAAGAATCACATGATCATTGTTTGCATATTTTTATGGTTATGCATATTGTCTAAAACATTACATTGTAGATAACATGGTGTGTGGAGTCACACAGGAGATCATGTTATCGGCTCCTTGTAAAGTATAAGTATAGGCTCACAACCAAGATGGCTTTGGACAAACCATTGGTATGGTTGTAGTGTGATTTGGAATTGGCTTGTCTTGACCATAAAATCACGCTAGTGCACTTTGTGTATATTGAGCAGGACCGACTTAGAGGTGATTTGATTTATTGCTGACTACATAATCGAATCGGACCTCAGATATTATATAGTACATGCTCTTAATCCCGATATAATAATGGGCACATATACTTAGTATTCATTTCTTTGATTTACCAATGGGCGAGATTTATAGATTAAATCGATAGGCTTGGTAAGTTGGGAAATGATATTATTTATATGGTGTGTCATTGATTATAGGAGGAAATCGTGTCCTATATATTAGGATGATGATGTCCCCTTGAGGAGCTCATAAGGTTCATCATGTAAACCCTGCAGGTTGACTTGGTCCGGCATGATGAAAAGGTTGAGTGGTACTACTCATGGAGTTAGATGTTGATTAATTAATGGTCAGTAAAATTAATTAATCGATTGACATTCGAGATCTTAAACACGGGGAGAAAATGTACAAATAATATATGGAGCCCATATTAACTTATGGGGGTTGGTGAGGTAGATCAATGATAATCCTCTAGTGGAATGGATAATCATTAATGGATCGGACTTTATGTGGGCTTGATCCATTGGGTGGCCAAGATCCAACTCCTCCTCATGGTCCCTATTGTAGCCTATTAATACCTCATGAAGCTTAGATCCAATGGATGAAAACAAAACTCTAGATCCAATGGTAGAGATTAAATCTCTAGATCTGACGGTTGAGATTAAATCTCTAGATCCGACGGTTGAGATTAAATCAAGGCTTATCCCTAACTCTATAAAAGGAGAGGATAGGGGTGGGCGGCAACTTGATGGATGGGATTTGGGTTTGCTTCTCTTGGGCGACAAGCAATCCCATTAGGGTTAGGATTAGGAGTGGGCGGCTAGGGTTTTGGTGTTGGGGTGGGCAGCAACAAGTGGAGGAGGACTCTTCTTCTTCTTCCTAAGGTTTTGCCGACACCTATCCTTCTTCCCTATACTTTGGCCAGTGCTCAACCTATCCTTCTTCCCCTCTTCCATGGCCGGCAATTAGGAGAGCTAGGTTTAGGGTTTTGTGCGGCTACAAGGAGAAGGGTTGGTTTCCTTTCTCTTCTCCAAGTGTTGGCCGGCGCCCATGCTCTTATTTATTCCCCTTTGGCTGGTTCCCATACTCCATGTTCTTTTCCTTGGCCGGCGGCAACATCGAGTCTATTGACTTGGTGGCCGATTCTAGATAGGAAGAAGAGTTTTGTTTTATAATCTTCCTTTGTTCGGAGTGAACAAGGAAAGAAAGATTGGTGATCTAGGAGGCTTCGACTTTTGGAAGATCGTCGCCCACACGACGTCCAAAAGGAGGAAGGACATACAATAGAAGATCAAGAGGTATAACAAGAGGTATAATCTTATTTATTTTGATTAGTGTTCTTTTGTATTATGTCTATAATTGTTTTTCAATTATATGCATGTTGAATGTGGTTGTTTACTTTATGTATGTGGCTAATATAACTTGGACCCCGAACATAAACACAAAGGCCGGCGATCCGTACATCGTCTATTCCGCGGCTATTTGTAGAATAGAGGTTGGTTGTTTGAATAACAAGTTTGTTCAAGTGACTACTCTAATCGAATAGCACGACGATGAAATGGTTGCTTGGGTGTTCCCTTTTGTCTAGGATTATTTTTTTTTTAATCTGGGGACATCGATGGGATCGCCATGAACAAGCGACCAGTTGAAGTGGGAAGCGAAGTTTCTCCACCTTCAAGTGGAATAAGAGCTTCGGTTCCGGGACAAAATCCCTTCAGATCCGACACCTACAATCGCCAAAAATGAAATGGACAGAAGAGAAAAGGGAAAATCGAGTGATATACCTGCAATTGAAACTTCACCTGCAGTACTCCCCAACTGCTCTGCTCGCCGACCACAGCTCCATCTCCGGTTGGAATGACCAATCGCAGTGACACTATCACCTTGCTGCTTGTGGGAGAAACAACAAGCTGTGATGTAGAAGATCGACTGAAATCAATAAAAAATCATGCCCTTATCTTGCTCCGATGACAACTGTGAAGGCCTCCAATCGAACTGTTGCTGACGCAACCTCCCCACCCTAGCAACTCCACTGACACAAATCTCCTCCTATCCCCTGTTCCTCAGAGAAAATCCACACTCAAGATCACTTGCTCCGGTGACGATTGGGGAAAGACAGCTCCTGATCGAACTGTTGTCGATCCAAGCTTCCAACCACTCATGCGTTCTCTACTCTAGCTCATCTACAAAGATCGTCGAGGATGGTCCAGTCATCATTGTCGTCTACTGTGAGGAAGGGAAGAGCACTCGACATTATTTCGAGAGAGAAGAGAAGATGAAAAGATCTCCCTCATGCGATGGGAAGAAAATCCGAGAAGGGGGAATAGAAATAATGAAAAGAAACGCTCGGGAGAGAAAAGCCGACGGTGAGTAATTAAAGGAATGGGTCAAACTGGTCAGTATTAAGAAATGAAATGGATCCATTTAAAAGCTATTAAACCTAGGTTAGGTTTAATTAATCCCATAAGCTATAAGCTTTAACCTAGGTTAAGATTGATTTATCCCCAACCATACATCATTATTTATTTATTTATTTCCAATAAAAAATTTATTCTTCAAAAATTTATTTGTGGTATTTTACACCACCCTTGGACTTTACTTGCCAACTCATGTTGGACTTTCCATTTGCCAAGACTCAAGCTTAGACATTCCCTTGCCAAGACTCATGCTTGGACTTTCCATGCTAAGTACCCATGACTTAGACTTTCCCATTTCCAAGTGTCCCACTTTGACTTTCCATGCCATGTACCCATGACTTAGACTTTCCCATGACAATCACATTGTCATACATTTTGTCGAACATCAAAATATCGCTCGAGTCAAACTCGAGTCTAGTCAATTGTGACCTTGGCCGATTTCACCAACAAAATAGAGGTGTAACACATCAAGTATGATTCCTTCATACTTGGATCTCACCCTTAGCTTAGACCTAAGTCTTCAAGCTACTTCCATTTGCCTTATGCCCTCAGTGTCTATCTGAGTCTTCTATGACTCCTTCACCCTTCGCATTAGCCTTCAAGTGCTTCTATCAACTTAGTTATGCTACTGAGTACCCTTAGCCTTGACCTAAGCCTTCAAGTTGTTGGTGAAAAATAAGATTCAATATCTTCACAATGGCATGTTATTGTCCACTTTGGGCCTAAGCCCTCATGGTTTTATTTTTGGACTTTACCTAAATGGTTGTTGGTACAGGGGCACTAGATAATCGAATCTAGGTTTTGATTATGGCAAAGATCCAAAGTTAAGGTCATATTGTTATCTCATGAGCAGAATTAAGTGTGCAGGAAATGGTTAAGCAAAGCTGAAGGTCAGTGACACTCGGAGAATCCTGAGTCGGGAAATCATGGTGGTCAGGCGACACTGGGGGAACTTCATGGGAGTCGAAGAACCTAGGTGGAAGACCAAAAGTAAAGCGATAGGTCATAAAGGACTAGAGGTAAGCACGAGTGTGAAGAGAGATGGTAGGGTCGTGTCCTTTGTATGGGGATGACCGTAGGCGGCGATCCGACTAAGACTTCCAGTGGAAGGTCTAGGTCGAGATCGGACGGTAAGAAACTGTTATATTTACTATTTTCTGTGTTAACCTCTTACTATAGGGAAGTGGCTAGGCTGGCAGTCGACTGCTGGTCATTGGACTGTCGACTGTTGCACATCGGTCGACTGATGGAAGGCATCAGTCGATTGATGGAGACGAATTAGCCTTTTGCGCTAGGTCAAAATAGATAATGTTTGACGTGACCACTTCGCGATAAGATAAGGTGCCACCTCGAGATCAGTTCTAAAAGTTGAGGATTTCCATCTAGACTGATTCCAAGGCACACTTCTATAAAAAGAGGGGAGGACACCAACCCAAAGATCAATCAAGATTATTCTCAAGTGCTCCTACAACGCCAAAGCTCCAACACCGTCATAACGCTGACGCAACGCCAAGCTTTCATTTTCTTCGTCAGCAACAACAACAAGTATTTTTTATTTACAGTATTTGATCGTGGTTTTAATCATAACGAGATGAGGTAGGCTTGTTTCCTCATCCTCATACTTTCGGTTTTGTGATCATTGTCTCCTACCTCAAACAAGGAGAAGACTTTATAGTGGATTGCCCCTTCGTACGCGGTCAAGGATCTGGGGCCTTGGATTAGCAGCCGGTGGTCTGTGAACCAAGTAGAAATAAATTGTGTTATTTATTTTTTTGCTGTGCTTGCTCTTATCGAACGAATGAAAGAAAATTTTACGTTCGCTATTCATCCCCCTTCCCCCCCCTCTAGCGGCGCTTCTCGATCTAACAAAGGCCTCATTCCAATGGAGCTATCTTTTTTATCTTATAAGCACATGATCTTTTCCATGTCTTATCAATGTAAGACTTTGATTGCATTTCCCATACTCCCAACAATCCCTCAGTCAAATGAAGGACCACATTGAGCCCCCCTCAAGCCTATCCACCCTCGAAGGACTTCCTCTGCTTGATGTTCGATCCTCAACCCACCAGGACTTCCTGCCAACTGTCTGGTCCTCTTGACCTAGTTGGACTTCCTGCTAGTTGTCTAGTCCTTCTGTCTCAATTGGACTTCTTACCAGTTGTTTGATCCTCTTGACCCAACTAGACTTCCTACCTAGTGTCTGGTTATCATAATTCGGATATTGGAGCTCCACTTCCTTTGTTCGAGGTTCATGGCTTGACATGGACCATATTGGACTTCCTATCAGTTGTTCGATCCTCCCGACCCAATTGGACTTCCTGTCTGGTGTATGGATCTCATGATCCGGACATGGGAGCTCCACTTCCTTCGTTCAAGGTTCATGTCTTGACATGGACCATGACTCTGATACCAATTGTTAGTGCAAATAAGATTCAATATCTCCATAATTGCATGATATTGTCCGCTTTGGGCTTAAGACCTCATGGTTTTGTTTTGGGCTTTATCCAAAAGGCCTCATTCCAATGAAGATAACTTTTTTATCTTATAGGCACATGATCTTTTCCATGTCTTACCAATGTGGGACTTTGATTGTATTTCCCAAACTCTCAAGACAAGCCACTTCTATCAACCTCATGCCTCTGTTGGGATGTATACTGAAAGCCTAGCCTTTGTATGAACATCTTCATTTTGAAATAAGAATCACATGATTATTTTTTGCATTTTATATTTATTATATGTGTGCATCTTGTCTAATACTTTACATTGTCGATAACATGGTGTGTGGTGTCATACAGAATATCATGTTATCAGTTCCTTGTACAGTATAAGTAGAGGCTCACAACCAAGATAGTTTTGGACAAACCATTGGCATGGTTGTAGTGTAATTTGGTATTGGTTTATCTTGACCATAGAATTATACTAGTACACTTTGTGTGTATTGAGAAGGACTGATTAAGAGGTGATTTAATTTATTACTGACTACATAATTGAATTAGACCTCGAATATTATGGTGTACATGCTCTTAATGCCGATATAATAACGGGCACATGTACTTAATATTTATTTCTTTGATTTACCAATGGACGAGATTTATGGGTTAGATTGATAAGCCCGGAAAGTTGGGAAATAATATTATTTACATGGTGTGTCATTGATTATAGGAGGAAATCATGTCCTATGTATTAGGATGATGATGCCCCCTTGAGGAGCTCATAAGGATCATCATGTAAATCCTGTAGGTGGACTTGGTCCAACATGATGATGAGGTTGAGTGGTATTACTCATGGAGTTAGATGTTAATTAATTAATTGTCAATAAATTAATTAATTAACGGACATTCGATATCTTAAACACGGGGAGATATTTGTACAAATAATATGTGGAAACCATACTTAATTATGGGGGTTGGTGAGGTAGATCAATGATGATCGCTTTAGTGGAATGGATTATCATTAATGGATCGGGTTCGGATCCATTAGGTGGGTAAGATCCAACTCTTCCTCATGGTCCCTATTGTAGCCTATTATAAATACCTCATGAAGCCTAGATCTATATAAGAAAGGGAGAGGCTTGGGCGAAAAACACTTCTAGGGTTTGGGGAGTTGGCGTTGGATGCTAAGGTTTGCTTCCAAGAGCCGGCGGCAAGATGTGGTGGCTAGGGTTTGGCTTTCCTTTTGGGCGGTGGCAACCTAGGGCTTAGCTTTTCTTTGGCCGACGGCAATAAGGGTCTTCTTCTCTTCATTGTCGGCACCACCCTCTCTTCCTTTCCTTTAGGGTCGGCGCTTCCTTTCCTTCCTTTAGGGCCGACGATTACCAACTTTAGTGGTTGGTGGTCAGTGCAAGAAAAGAGAAGAAGGGAGCTTTTGTTCTTTCCTTGTTCGGAGCGAGCAAGGAAGGGAAGACATGATCTAGGAGGCTTCAATTCTTGGAAGATCGTTGCCCACACAACGTCCAAGAAGAGGATAGGTTATACAATAGAACATCAAGAGGTAAACAAGAGGTATAATTCTTGTTTAGTTTTCTTTCTTGTTCTATGTAATTGGATTATAATTGTATGATCATGGACCTCGAAGATAAATGCAAAAATAGGCGATCCGTACATCATCTATTCTGTGGCTAATCGAGGAAAAGAGTTAGGTTGCTTGAACAATAAGTTTGTTCAAACGACTACTCAAATCGAATAGCATGATGATGTATCGGTTGCTTGGGTAATCCATCTCCGTCTGGATTAGTTTAATTGATAAAATTTTAATCCGGGGACATGAGATAGGATCTCCATGCACAAGTGACCAAAGCAAAGAAGAGAAACACGACTTTCCCTTCAAGTGGTATCAGAGCCACGGTTTCCGGTTTTGGATTCGATTACTTTTATGCACTTATCATATATTATATGTGTCGGATAATAATAGGATGTGTGTAGGCTAACTTATTATTTGCAGGCATAAGATCCAACTATTATGGCCATATGTGGTTGTATGTGATTGTGTGTGTATAATTGTGAAATTATTTGAATCCTCAGGGTTGACGAGGCTAGTATTTAATTTTTGTAATTAAGTACGATATTGTTTAGCCACTCTTTTATTTTAGTTTACTTTCGGTTTAGATTTCATGTACACTCCTTTGTGGAGTATAGGATCGATGGATGTAAATTAAAAAATAATTTTTCTCGGCTCGGATCCCCTTCGAGAGGATGGCTTGTACATGTCGTAGGGAGGAGCAGACGAGGTACCAACATGACTTGAGGCATATTGGAGAACAAAAACCATAATAGTTGGAAAATTTATTTTTTTTCATATTTATTTCTTTTGAGTTATATGCTTGTTGTGGTTGCATAGTTAAAATTCCTCAATTTTAAATTACTAAGTGGGAGAGGGATAATTTTAATTCCTGCGGCCTCCATTACAATTTGACATGTGATGCGAACAAACTTGCACATTGGCTCTGAGTACCTTCCTCCATATCGGATGAGTTTGTTTTGCATATCACTAGGTCAAATATGGTTATAGAAAATTATTTAGGAGTTTGTGTACTTCCCCATCAAAAGGCACATAATCCGAGGTAATTCCCTTAGTATTGGGTAATGGTAAACACTAAGATGCAAATAAAAGTATCCTCCCCATCGGAGTCACTGCTTTTATTTGTAGGGCCGAAGAGGAACCAATTATTAATTTTATTTGTCAAAAAGTAAGGTTGACAAGATAATAAAATTAATGGGTAAAACCTCCTCTTACAAATGTGGAATTCGTATACGTCCACACTATCGTGGCATACGATATTCTCGGTGTTTTGAGGTGTTAGTTGATTTTAAAATTTTATTGTTTGAGGAATAAATAAATTTTTAAAATATAATGTTTTGATCATTGTGATTCTTAGGTTTTTCAAAGTGACTTTCAACCCACTTGCTGTGATTCTGAAAGAAAACAAACTTACTAGACCTAACTATGTTGATTGGAAAAGGAATCTTGATATTGTCTTAACTGCTGAGGAGTACAAATATGTACTCTTCGAAGAGTGTCCTCCTAAGCCTATAGATGATTTTGGTGAAAAAGAGAAAGAGAGTTATAGGAAGTGGATCAAGGCTGATGAGATGACGCGGTGTTACATTTTGGCTTCTATGTCAAATGTATTGCAACATCATCATCAGGCCATGAATACTGCCTATGACATGATGCTCAATCTCAAGGAACTTTTCGGACACTAGAATCAGGCTGCTAGGCAGGAAGCTATGAGGAACTTGATGACGACCACCATGATTGAGGGAACACCCATGAGAAATCATGTTCTCAAGATAACTCATTTGAATGAGCTGGAAGTCCTTGGAGCAGAGATCGATGGGGAAACCCAGGTCGATATTATTCTCTAATCTCTACTTAGAAGTTTTGAGCAGTTCCACCTGAACTACAACATGAATAAGAGGTTGTATTTGTTAGCAGAGCTTCTGACAGAACTCCAGACGGCAGAGGGACTTTTTCGTCAGAGTTCTCAGGCCATGGTTGCTCAAAAGGTTTCTACTTCTAAGTCGAAAGGCAAGAAGAAGAAGAAATAAGGTGTAGCAAAGGTGGCGGGAGGATCTCAGGGAGGAGTGAAGAAGCCGAAAGGCAAGTGCTTCACTTGCAAGCAGACTGCACATTGAAGGTGGACTGCCCTAATCGGAAGCAGAACAAAGGTATATATTTTGGTTTAGTCGTTGAAATATGTTTAGCGGTGTTATCTACTGGTACCTGGTGTGTAGATACGAGAGCCACTGATCATATCTGCAACTTTTTGCAGGGGTTCCAAGAAACTAGATGACTAGTTGAGGGAGAGATTACCGTCTAAATGGGTAATGCTGCGAAGGTGGCAGCTAATGCAGTGGGAGATGTTTATTTATCTTTTGATAGGAATAAAACTTTGGTTCTGAGAAATTACCTTTATGTACCTTCATTTAGAAAGAATATGATTTCAGTTTCTAAATTATTTTTGGATGGATATTCTATTTCTTTTAATGACAGAGTTGTTATAAAAAGGAATAGGGAGATTATCTGTTCTGGTACATTGGTAGGAAATTTATATACTATTGAACCAAAAGCTCCCACGATGCGAATAGAAATAAATAACTCATCTTCTAAATCTAATAAGAGAAAAGAACCTTCGAAAATAAACCAAATGTATCTTTGGCATCTAAGGTTAGGTCATATTAACCTTAGTAGAATTCAAAGGTTGATAGCTGATGGACCTTTGGGTTCATTAGTGGTGAAAGATTTCCTATCCTACGAACCTTGCTTGGAAGGTAAAATGACCAAGAGGCCTTTTAAGGTCAAGGGGTATAGAGCCAAAGATATGTTGGAATTGGTTCATTCTAATTTGTGTGGTCCTATGCCTATCCAGGCTAGAGGTGGTTTTGAATATTTCATCTCGTTTATAGATGATTATTCAAGATATGGATACATTTACTTGATGCGTCGTAAGTCTGAATGCTTTGACAAGTTCAAAGAATTCAAGGTTGATGTGAAGAAACGTCAAGGTAAAAATATCAAGACACTACGATCTGATCGTGGTGGTGAGTACCTCTTGGGAGGGTTTAGGAGTTACTTTTCAGAAGTTGAGATTCAATCCCAACTGTCTGCACCTGGTACACCCCAGCAGAATGGTGTGGCAGAGCGAAGGAATAGGACTCTTATAGAGATGGTTAGATCGATGATGAGTTATTCTGAGTTACCAAATTCATTCTGGGGATATTCTCTAGAAACAATAGTGTATATTCTGAACTTAGTACCATCTAAATCAGTACCTTCTACTCTCACAGAATTATGGACTGAGTGAAAGCCTAGTCTAAGACATATTCGAATTTGGGGTAGTCCAGCACATGTTCTGAAGGGAGATGCTGGTAAGTTGGAACCTCGTACAGAAGTGCGCCTGTTCATATGCTATCCTAGAGGAACGAAAGGTGGTTTTTTCTATAGTCCTAGAGATCAGAGGGTGATCGTTAGCACGAATGTACGATTTTTAGAGGAAGACTGTGTGATGAACCACAAGCCCATGAGCAAGATTGTTCTGAAGGAATTAAGAGGGGAAGTCACTACTTCAGTACCAATGGTACAAGAGGACATACCACAAGTGACTATACCGTATATCACAGAGGATACACAGGTGATACCTCGTTGTAGTGGGAGGGTTATTAGACAACCTGATAGATTTATGTTCTTGGGAGAATCTTCTGATTTGGTCCCTGGTGAACATGAACCTGATCCTTGGATATATGATGAGGCACTCCAAAATGAAGATGCAGTATCTTGGCAAAAGGCAATGAATTCTGAGATAGAATCTATGGATTCAAATCAGGTCTGGGAACTAGTAGAGCCACCCAATGGTGTAAAAGCCATTGGATGCAAGTGGATCTACAAAAGAAAGAGAGGATCAAACGGGAAGGTAGAGACCTTCAAAGCAAGACTTGTTGCGAAAGGGTATACTCAGAAAGAGGGTATCGATTATGAGGAGACTTTTTCACCGATAGCCATGCTTAAGTCTATCCAGATTCTCTTGTCTATTGTTTCTCATATGGATTATGATGTTTGGCAGATGGATGTCAAGACAACTTTCCTTAATGGAAGTTTTGAAGAGAACATCTATATGGAGCAACCAGAGGGATTTATTGCAAAGGGCAAAGAGCATCTTGTGTGCAAGCTTAATCGGTTCATTTATGGATTGAAGCAAACTTTGAGATCTTGGAACATCCACTTTGATGAGGTAATCCAGTCATATGGATTTATTCAAAGTCCGGATGAGTCTTGTGTATACAAGAGATGTGACAGAAACGTAGTGATATTTCTTGTACTATATGTAGATGACATTTTGCTCATTGGCAACAATGTCAAAGTGTTATTAGATGTAAGAGTATGGTTGTCTAAACAATTTGATATGAAGGACTTGGGAGAAGTGGGGCACATCCTTGGGATCAAGGTTATAAGGGATCGCAAGAAAAGGATGTTGTGCTTATCTCAAGCTTCATACATAGACACTATTTTAGCTCATTTTAGCATGCAAAACTCCAAGAAAGTTTTTCTACCTTTTTGGCATGGAGTACCTTTAATTAAAGAGATGTGTCCTAGAACATCAAAGAAGATAGAGGAGATGAAGGCAGTTCCTTATGCTTCAGTGGTAGGAAGCCTCATGTATACTATGTTATGTACAAGATCGGATATCTGCTTTGTCGTGGGCATGGTTAGTAGATATCAGAGTAATCCAGGATAGGGACATTGGACTGCGGTAAAGTATATATTGAAGTACCTGAGAAGGACTAGGGATTATATGCTGGTATACCAAGTAGATTAATTACTTCCTATGGGTTACACAGATTCTGACTTCCAATCAGATAGGGATAACAGTAAGTCTACCTCGGGTATTGTGTTTACTTTGGGAGGTGGAGCCATAGTATGGAGGAGTGTCAACCATGGAAGCTGAGTAAGATGCAGCCTCTGAGGCAGCCAAAGAAGTTGTATGGCTCAGGAACTTCTTGATGGACTTAGATGTGATTTCTGGTTTGCCCAGAACTATCACAATTTATTGTGATAAAAGTGGTACAGTTGCAAATTCGAAGGAACCACAATCCCATAAGGCAAGTAAACACATAGAGCGCAAGTACCACCTGATACGAGAAATCATAAAGCGAGGAGAAGTTGCTATCGCCAAGATTGCATCGAAGGATAACCTGGCAGATCCATTCACTAAGGCCCTTCCAGTGAAAGCTTTTGATAGGCATGTGGAGGGAATGAGAATCAGATGTATGACAGTTTGATGGCAGCATAGTCTTTTAGTATAAGTGGAAGATTGTTGGGATGTATAGTGAAAGCCTAGCCTTTGTATGAGTATCTTCATTTCGAAATAAGAATCACATGATCATTGTTTGTATTTTATATTTATTATATGTGTGCAGCTTGTCTAATACTTTATATTGTAGATAATATGGTGTGTGGTGTAACACAGAATATCATGTTATCAGTTCCTTGTACAGTATAAGTAGAGGCTCACAACTAAGATGGTTTTGAACAAACCATTGGCATGGTTGTAGTGTAATTTGGTATTGGTTTATCTTGACCATAGACTTACACTAGTATACTTTGTGCGTATTGAGCAGAATCGATTAAGAGGTTATTCAATTTATTGCTGACTATATAATTGAATCAGACCTCGAATATTATGGTGTACATGCTCTTAATCTCAATATAATAACGGGCACATGTACTTAATTTTTATTTCTTTGATTTACCAATGGACGAGATATATGGGTTAGATCCATAGGCCCGGTAAGTTGGGAAATAATATTATTTACATGGTGTGCCATTGATTATAGGAGGAAACCGTGTCCTATGTATTAGGATGATGATGTCCCGTTGAGGAGCTCATAAGGATCATCATGTAAATCTTGCAGGTGGACTTTGTCCAGCATGATGATGAGGTTGAGTGGTACTACTCATAGAGTTAGATGTTAATTAATTAATTTTCAATAAATTAATTAATTAATGGACATTTGATATCTTAAACACGGAGAGATATTTGTACAAATAATATATGGAGCCCATATTTAATTCTGGGGGTTGGTGAGGTAGATCAATGATGATTGCTTTAGTGGAATGGATTATCATTAATGGATCGGGTTCGGATCCATTGGGTGACCAAGATCCAACTTCTCCTCATGGTCCCTATTGTAGCCTATTATAAATAACTCATGAAGCCTAGATCTATATAAGAAAGGGAGAGGCTTGGGCGAAAAACTCTTCTAGGGTTTGGGGAGTTGGCGTTGGATGCTAGGGTTTGCTTCCAAGGGCCAGCGGCAAGAAGTGGTGGCTAGGGTTTGGATTTCCTTTTGGGCAGC
Source organism: Wurfbainia villosa (assembly GCA_025175895.1). Classification (NCBI taxonomy): domain Eukaryota; kingdom Viridiplantae; phylum Streptophyta; class Magnoliopsida; order Zingiberales; family Zingiberaceae; genus Wurfbainia; species Wurfbainia villosa. The sequence goes on from CM046009.1 coordinate 4,220,153, forward strand.
GGAAACCTAGGGCTTAGCTTCTTCTTTGGCTGGCGGCAATAAGGGTCTTCTTTTCTTCATTGCCAGCGCCACCCACAATTCCTTTCCTTTAGGGCCAGCGACAACAAGAGGGCTCTCTTGGCCGGTGCTTCCTTTCCTTCCTTTAGGGTCGGTGGTTACCAACTTTGGTGGTTGTTGGTCGGTGCAAGAAAGGAGAAGGGAGCTTTTGTTCTTCCCTTGTTCAGAGCAAGCAAGGAAGGAAAGACGTGATCTAAGAGGCTTCAATTTTTGGAAGATCGTTGCCCACACAACGTCCAAGAAGATGATAGGTCATACAATAGAAGATCAAGAGGTAAACAAGAGATATAATTCTTGTTTAGTTTTCTTTCTTGTTCTATGTAATTGGATTATAATTGTTTGATCATGGACCCCGAAGATAAACACAAAAACCGGCGATCCGTACATCATATATTCCGTAGCTAGTTGAGGAAAAGAGTTAGGTTTCTTAAACAACAAGTTTGTTCAAGCGACTACTTAAATCGAATAGCATGATGATGTATCGGTAGCTTGGGTAATCCATCTCCATCCGGATTAGTTTAATTGATAAAATTTTAATCCGGGGACGTAAGATAGAATTGCCATGCACAAGCGACCGAAGCAAAGAAGAGAAATGTGGCTTTCCCTTCAGCCTCTAGGATCTATCTGAGTCCTCCACGACTCGTTCACCCTTGTGCTAGCCTTCAAGTGCTTTCATTGGCTTCGTCATGCTAACGGGTCTACCTTTGTTAGGAGGCCGCGGCTCTGGGACTTCCATTGCAAAGGCTCCACCCTTGGGCTTTCTCTTTGCTAAGTATCCATACTTGGACTTTCCTCGCTTACCTAGCATCTAGTCAACCGTGACTTGCTAGGACTTCCATTGCCAAGCTCGATCTCTCTAATTAGTTGGGTCTTTCCTTGCCAAGCACGGTCTCCCTGACCTGCCGTAACTTCCCTCTCCTCGTGCCAGATGCCCGGTCAACCTTGTGTTAGTGCCTATAAGATTCAGATATCTCTATTGGTATGAGGCCTTTTGGGTAGAGCCCAAAAACAAAACCATGAGGGCTTTGGCCCAAAGTAGACAATATCATACTATTGTGGACATATATGAATCTTATATGCATGTGGGACTTTGATTGCATTCTCTATACTCCCAACAATCCCCCCCCCCCTCAAACGAAGGACCACATTGAGCCCCCTCAAGCCTATCTATCATTGAAGGACTTTCTCTTCTTGATGTCCGATCCTCAACCCACCAGGACTTCCTGCCAACTGTTTGGTCCTCCTGACCCAGCAGAGATTCACTTCCTTAGTTCGAGGTTCATGGCTTGACATGAACCATGACTCTGATACCAATTGTTAGTTCCTATAAGAATCATATATCTCCATAATAGCATGATATTGTCCACTTTGGGCCTAAGCTCTCATGGTTTATTTTTAGGAATTACCTAAAAGGCCTCATACCAATGGAGATATCTTTTTATCTTATAAGCACATGATCTTTTCCATGTCTTACCAATGTGGGACTTTGATTGTATTCCCCATACTCCCAACAAATCCCCCTCTAGTGCTATTCACCCCCCCCTTTAGCGCTTTTCGATCCTACAATTGGTATCAGAGCCATGGTCCATGTCAAGCCATGAACCTCGAACGAAGGAAGTGGAGCTCTCATGTATGGATCAAGAGAACAAGACACCAGGCAGGAAGTCCAGTTGGGTCAAAAGCACCGAATAATTGGCAAGAAGTCCAACTCAGTCAGGAGGACCAGACAATTGGCAGGAAGTCCTGGTGGATTAAAGATCAGACATAAAGTAGAGAAAGTCCTTCGAGGTGGGATAGGCTTGAGGGGGGTCCAATGTGGTCTTTCGTTTGGGGGAGGGATTGTTAAGAGTATTGGGAATACAATCAAAGTCCCACATTGGTAAGACATGGAAGAGATCATGTGCTTATAAGATAAAAAGATATCTCCATTGGTGTGAGGCATTTTGGGTAAAGCTCAAAAACTAAACCATGGGGACTTAGGCGTAAAGTGGACAATATCATACCATTCTAGAGATATGTGGATCTCATAGGCACTAACAATTGGTATCAGAGTGGGGGTGCTATGATTTGGTGCAACCACCAATCTAGCATCGATTTTTGTTTCTCTTTTCGTATTATTTTTTGTTTCGTTAAAGTCCTATCTCCCGCACTACTAATCCAAGACGAGAGTCTTGGCAACTTGTTTCTTTTTGTGTCATTTTTTTTTGTCTTTGTGAGGTTCCTTTTCTAAAAGGCCCATCTTGAAGGGTTTAGCATCATCCGACCTCTGTTTTACAATGGAGATGACTTCCGTTACTGGAAGGGTCAGATGGAGTGCTACTTGAAAACCCAAGTAGAGATGTGGATCATGATACAAACCGGATTCACACTTCCAACAAATGAAGATGGTGAATCCTTAGATTGCGATTAGTGGACAAGTACAATGAAATGCCAAGTGAAACCCGATGCTAAGACCACACAAATCCTACAATGAGGGCTATCCAAAGAGGAGGTCAACTGAGTCAGCCCATTCATAAGCGTAAAGGACTTGTGGAATAAGCTCATCGTGCATCACGAAGGAACCACCGATACGAAGGTATGTAAGAGGGATCTACTTTTAAATAAATTGTTTAAATTAAAAATGCAGGAACATGAGTCAGCCACTAAGCTCCACACTCGCATTCAAGACATCATGAATGGGCTACATTCGATTGGAGAAAAGTCAAAAATCGGGACGTAATTAGGTACACACTAAACGCGTTCCATAGGAACACCTTGTGGGCATCCATGGTCGATGCCTACAAGGTTTCTAAGGATCTTTCAAAAATTAGGTTAGACATATTGTTCTCTGAATTCGTATTACATGAGTAGTCTAATTCAACCCCCATCGAGAAAAGTATCGCCTTGTTTTGCAGGTCCGAAGAAGAAGCCGAAGAACAAACCACCACCGGAGGAAAAGACGAGTACGAATTGGAGGTGGACAATGAGATGGAGACCGAACTAGTAAATCTAGTTCAGAAAATGATCAAAAGCAAAAGACGACAAATCAATCAATCCAAGGAGGGTAATTCAAAACAAAGTTTTAACTATAGATGTTATGAGTGCAACAGGTTAGACCATATCAAATCGGAGTGCCCAAGACTCAAGAACAAGGCACCACAATCCAAGAAGGCACTCAACGCAATGTGGGAGGAATCATCGAAGGAGGAAGACGAACTCAACAACCTCACCTTCATGGGCAAGCCTACCAAACCCGAGGATGAGTCCGAACTCGAAGATGAGTCCGACTCCAGATCCGACGATGAGTTTCAATTAAAGACAAGTCACGGATCCGTATCTGGTTCAAAAGGTTGAATCAAGGTGAGTCAGTATTTAATTGATATGTTGTATAGTGCAATTAGTTTTTAACTAAAAAATTAGCAATTTCTGAGTCTAAGGTTGAGACCTTAGTTGAGGAGGTTAAACTCCTTAAACACGAGGTCTCCCTAACCTCTTCGACTAGTCAAGTTTGAGAGGAGAACTCAACTCGAGTTGAAGAACTCGAAGATGAGAACTCACTCTTGAAAGGACAAGTCCAAGACCTTAGGAAAATGTTGAAAAGGTTCACTTTGGGATCCAAGGGGCTTGACCTACTACTTGGATCACAAAGGGTCGTGTACAACAAGGCCAGACTAGGATTTAGATCAACCACAACTACTAAATCATACATGTCGATCGTGAATCAAAATAGAACACAAGTCCAAGCATGGGTCCCAAAGACCGCTTTAATTTCATAATAAGGATCTAATAAGTACTGGGTTCCCAAGGACCAAATCTATTATGTGGAAAGACCGAATCGATTCAATGGTTCGGGGGAGCTAGTACTAAATTTTTTTGTTGTATTACATGAAATTAGTCTTTGCATGCTTAGTTATTTTGTTTTAATTTTTAGAATGGCTAGATAGGGTCAATAACTCATCAATCTTGACAACATAGTATTGGGACGCAGCGAGATATTAGTACGTTAGGGAAACGAAGTCCTGTGTGTCCTAGTTAGATAAGGCGTATCTAGCTTAGTGCACTAGACTAAGTTGAACTAGCTAAAGTTACCTCACCATATCCTTAACTAGTTAGACCAGAAAGTAATCTTAAGTGACTCAAGTAATCAATTTCTTGAATTTGCCTTTGTCTAAGGAAGTGGTCGTTGTTCCGACCAAAGAAGGTCTCTGTGCCTCGCCACGACCTAGAAGTCAATTTCTCGAAAAGTTTATTTTACAAGCTAAGGGTTAAATCTCAATCTAACCCAAGGTTGATTAGCTTCAAGGTGTTGGTGCAGGGGCACCAGACAATCGAACCTGGTTTTTGATTATGGCAAAGACACAAAGTTAAGTTTACATCGTTATCTCACGAGCTAAATCGAGTGTGCAGAAAAGTACTAAAGCTAGAGCTGAAGGCTAGCGACACCCGGAGGAAGCCGCGGTAGTCGGGCGACACTCGAGTGACTTCGGAGGGAGCCGAAGGAATTGAGTGGAAGGCCGGAAGCGAGAGCTACAAATTAAGTATCGAGGTAAGCTCGTGTGTGTGAGATATGGTAAGGTCGTGTCCTCTTTACGGGGATGACCTTAGGCGACGATCCGACTAAGACTTCCTGTGGAAGGTCTAGGTCAAGATCGGACGGTTAGAAACCGTCACATTTATCATTTTTCGAGCTAACCTCTTACTGCAGGGAAGTGGCGGTGTGATCACGGACATTAGGCGATTGTATTATCGATGGGTGATGAGAGGCATCGATCGTATCATCGATCGGATGAGAGGCATCGATCGGTGATGGCGACGAATCAACCTTTGCGCTAGGTCAAAACGGATAACGTTTGACGCGGCCACTTCGTGATAAAATTTTGGACAACTTCGTGATCCGTTCCGAAAAAAGAGGAGACAAATTTAGAGGCCAAAATCTATAAAAGGAGGGGAGGATTCCATCTCCAAATCACATCAAGATTATTCATCAAGTGCTCCTACAACGCCAACGCTCCAACACCGTCATAACCCCGACGCGACGACAACCTCAGATCTTCTTCGTCGGTAGCAACATCTAGTAATTTATTTTAATATTGTATTCATTGTTTTTATTCATAATGAGGTGAGGTAGGCTTGTTGCCTCATCCTCGTATTCCCGGATTTTGTGATCGTTGTCTCCTACCTCCAACGAGGAGGAGACGTTATAGTGCTTTGCCCTCCGTACACGGTCTAGGACCGATAGGGCCTTGGAGTAGCAACCGCTGGGTTATGAACCAAGTAAAATAAATGTGTTATTTTATTTTCCGTTGTGCTTACTTATTTACTTGTGTCTCAACGAACGAATTCAACGAAAGATTTACGATCGCTATTCACCCCCCCTCTAGCGACGCTTCTCGATCCAACACAAGGCACTAAATTTAATCAAGTAAAATTGAAGTTATCTCAAAAACATTTAAGGTTAACATGTTTGATCATGTAGAAAAGGTGAGATGACTATTAGGTTAAAATATTCGACCAACTTTAAAATTCCAATGTCTGATCCAACTACTATATGTGTAGGATCAATGGATGTTGGATAGTGGGTGCTCCCAACACATGACCGGAGACCAACTAAAATTTTCGAAGCTCAGATTCAAAAGTCAAGTATCGATAGCATTCAGAAACAATGGGAAGGTCAAAATCATCGATTCAGGTGATATTGAGCTAAACTCTAACTTTATAATTCGTAATGTACTTTTAGTTGAAATTTTTTATTTTAATTTACTTAGCGTAAGTCAACTGTATGATAACAACTATAAAATTACATTCTTACAAAATGAATGCTTAATTAAAACTAATGATACCTCAAAAACAATATTTAAAGGAACTAGGAATAGCAACATTTGCACAATAAACCTACCCAACTCCTCAACTAAGTGTCTTATGACACAACAAGAGGAATTTTAGTTGTGGCATCGATGACTCGACCACTCTCACCCAAAACTTATACACAAAATGAGCCAGAGTGGTTTAGTCAGAGGTTTACCCAACCTTAACAACTTGGACAATAAAATCTGTAATGCTTGTCAACAAGGTAAACAAACTAAGGCACAACATCAACTAACTAACCAAGAAAAAAACCAAAAGTGTACTTGAGCTCCTACACTTAGACCTATTTGATTCTCATGGAGCCAAGTCACTAAATGGAAGTCAATTCTGCTTAGTCATAGTTGACGACTACTCTAGGTTTACCTGGGTTAGATTCCTAAAATATAAAAGTGAAACCTTAGATCAACGCACCAACTTATACACATTAATAGAAAATGAAAAGAACCTTAAGGTTAAGAGACTTAGAAGCGATCATAGTGGTGAATTCGAAAACCATAGGCTCGCCGACTTCTGTAACCTAAACAGATACCACCATGAGTTATCTTGCTCTAGAACCCCACAACAAAATGGTCTAGTTGAACGAAAGAATAGAACTCTACAAGAAGCCGCTAGAACCATGTTAAATGAATACAACCTTCCTAATAGGTTTTGGGCAGAAGTCATTAGTATGGCTTGTTATGTCTAAAATAGAATCCTACTAATCAAGAGACACCTTAGGACCTCATATGAAATCTACTATAAAAAATTACCTAACATTAAATATTTTAGGGTATTTGGATGCAGGGTATACATCTTAAATACTAAAGAATGCCTAGGGAAATTCACGTCTAAAGCAACCACCGGAATATTCCTAGGATACTCAACACAAGTAAAGTCTATAGGGTCTATAACAATGAAACTCTAAAAATCGAAGAAACAATTAATGTAGTATTCGATGAAGAAGATAAACCCACAAAACTTGAAGTAGAACTAGTTAATGAACCAATTGATACCAAACCTGAGTCTGACCATTAAAATGAGTCTAGTATAAATCCTAGACCAAGTCAATCTAGGTTACAATCAAATCATCCCATTGATCAAGTAATAGGTGATCCCAACCTAGGGGTTCAAACTAGAGCGTCATATAGAAACCTTAGTCAAATCTCATTAATCTCGAAAATCGAACTCAAATCAATTGAACAAGGTCTTCTTGATATCGATTGGATTATAGCTATGCAACAAGAGCTAGCTCAATTCACTAGGAGTGAAGTCTAGGAATTAGTATTGTTCATGTAGTATGCACTAGATAATCAAATCTAGATTTTGATTATGGCAAAGACCCAAAGCTAAGGTCATATTGTTGTCTAACGAGATGAACCAAGTGTGTAGGAATGGTTAAGTTGAGCTGAAGGTCAGCGACACCCAGAGAATCCCGAGTCGATAAATTGTGGTGGTTAGGCGACACCGGGAGAACTTTGGAGGGAGCCGAGGAACCCAGGTGGAGACCTAAAGAAAAGTTACAAGTCACATAAGGACCTAAGGTAAGCTTGTGTGTGTGAGTGAATGTAAGGTCGAGTCCTCCGTACGGAGACATCCTTAGGTGACGATCTGACTAAGACTTACCGTGGAAGGAATAGGTCGTGATCGGATGGTAAGTGGTCCTCGAATTCACCTGTATTATTTTCATTTCGAGCTAACTTGTTGTTGCAGTGGAGTAAAAAAGCTGGTAGTCGACTGTTGGCTGTTGCCAGTCGACTGCTGGTGGCAACAGTCGACTAGTAGAGTTCATCAGTGTTAGTAATATATGAGAGATGTCCTAAGGCAATCGCCTTATGTATGAACCATTTATATGATAAATGAAGATTCACTATTTGAGTATACATGTTTTATGTATTTGATTGGATCTTAAACTCATTTACTGAATGTCCACGATATGATTCACAGCATGAGAGAATTTGTGATTGGATCACAACTAGTGAGTATCTCAACATGTGTAATTGTGATGTATCGGAATTATCCCTAGTCGATGAATTGATGGATATGGACACCATCAATTCTATCGAGACTAGTACGAGGTATACTCCTTGGTGTATCCAAGCAGCTGATTATCACTGGTTGGAGACATAGTGATGTCCGGAGTTAATCGTGGATGCTAGTTATGGTAACTAGTTCATTGGAGTGACCAGCCGTAAGACTTCATATGGTTCTCTGCATATATAGATATGTCAATGAAGTTCTTACTGTGGCTTAAGTGCGATGTTCCTTTGACTTGCGGTATTCAAGTCATCTTGATCATGGAGACTTATGCTTTGACATCTTAAGCAAACATCTCCGAGGAGATGTGGACCCGGGATGATTGGGTATAAGTCGAAGTGATCGAAGGTGTTTGAATAGCCTATAAAGGATTCACCACTCCTTGCGAGGAGATGTATACCCATGGCCTCTCGTCGGATTGTTACTAAAGTCTTTGGCCAAAGCATTACATGTTTAGAGTAAGGTACTCTTCGATACATGTGGAGTAACTAGAATCCGTAGGACGAGGAAATGATAATTGGGCTAGGTGTGACCTAGTCAGCCTAGTGGGGACTGACACTATAGACCATGTCCTGAACCAAGTGAGTATAAGATGAGTGAAGGGAATGGGGCACGATTCATTCGAGCTACTGAAGGGTTTCAGAAATAGTTCTGGATCAACCGTTGATCTTTTCGGTTAATTGGGGATCATGATGTACTACTAGGTGCCACTCATGATCATTCTATAATTAATGGTTAATTATAGACGGCCAACATAAACCGAGAACCTATTTGGTCACATGCACAACGAGCGTAATCCAAAGGATTTAAAACGAGCTTGAGAATGGGATTCTCAGACCGAGAGAAACTAGGTTTGGTTGGACCAAACATAAAGTGAGCATGAAATTTTTTCAGTTGCAATGGAAGTGTGGATGGGTCGAGTCTTATGAAGACGTAATGGATGAACCAAAATGGTTTGGTTCTAATCCAATGGAGGAGAATAAACCAAAGGGTTTGGTTTATTTTAAACGAATGAACCAAAAGTTGGTTCGGTTCGTTTTAACTTAAAATAAAGCATCATGGTTTGGTTTATTTTAACTTATCTTAATGGAGCGGGTTAACGGGCCTAATGGTTATGATCCAATAACCATTAAGAGAATTAGTTCTCTATAAAAGAGGGCTTAAGGGATAATTAAGCCCTAATCCATAAACCCCTAGCCCTAAGGTTGCCGCCCACCTCCTCCTTGGAGCTCTCGGCGCCAACCTATTGCCGCCGCCCAAAGCTCCTCCAACCGGCATCCAGAAGGCTGCTTCCTTCCCCCTCGCCGGCGTCGAGCTGCTGCCGGTTAGTGCTCCGGTGATCTCCTTCAAGTTTGGCATCAAGGTGAGCTCTATCTCCCTTGGTTGGCCGGCGCCTATCACCTCCACCAAAGCTGTCCATTTTTCTGGACAGCTTGTTCTCCTCTCGTCGGAGCGTCGTTTGGACAACGGTTAGAGCTCCGACAGTGGCTAACTTACCGGGGATTCGATCTCCGGTAATCCTCTGAGGTGGAGGACGAAGGATTCGTCAATTGGTTGACGAATACCTCTCCGGAGAAGCGAGTTTTGAGAACTCGTATTAGGATCCGAATTTGGATTCGGATCGTGATCATCTCTCTATCACGTCGTCTTCAACACGAGGCTAGTAACCCGTACGAAGATGAAGCTCGTGGCTTAGCGAAGTCATCCCGAGGAACTCGGCGTGGATACGGATAGAGACGATTCTAGTGAGGATCGTTCCGGTTGATGCCGTTCCCGTTACACGTCATACGAAAGGTATAACGTAGATAAATTTCCTTTTATTGCAAATTTAAATTTAGGGTTATGTCTACACTTGTTGTAATATGCATGCGTGTGTTGTGTATATTATAATAAATGTAGATTTATTAATTTTATTGCTTCCGCTGTGTTCATGTTTACGAAACGTGATCGAACACACACACGCCGCGGTGCCGAAAACCCAACAGTGGTATCAGAGCCCAGGTTGTGTTTCGACATAATCGTAAAATAGTTTTGCGATAGTCATAATGTTATTTCTAGAAATTTTCTAGTTTTGGAAATTTAGAAGTATTTATGGAAATTTTTCAATTTTGGAAAGTCTAGAAGTATTTATGGAAATCTTCCACTTTTGGAAAGTTGCAAGTATTTTATGAAAATTGATTTTTTCCATAAATAAAATATTTGATTAGATTTTGGAAATTTGTTTCCTAAATTAATCTTGATTTGATTTGGGAAATCAAATCTTAAAATATTTTATTTCCATAAGTAGTTTTAATGATTTAGGAAATTAGTTTCCTAAATAGATTTTCCTTAATCAAATAATTCCATAAATAAAATATGTGATTAGATTTGGAAATTTGTTTCCTAATTTAATTATGATTTGATTTGGAGAATCAAATTTTAAACATATTTTATTTCCATAAATAGTTATGACATATAAGGAAATTATATACATGACATGATTGTATGCCATGTAATTGCATTAGATGCATAACATTATGTCATGCGTGTCGTGACATGTAGATGTATGCCATGTATGTCATGCCATATAGATAATAGTTATTTGCATGCAAAGAGGATGAGACTTAAAACCCTTAAACAATATTAAAGCCTACACCTTCCATTAATATGGTTAGAACCAGAGTTCCGTTTCTTGTTTGGGTTGTTGGACTCTCTCCAAGCCCGGCTCGAACCCGAACATGTTCAAATAATGGAATAGTTTAATACTAATATGGTAAGAGTCAGAGGTCAATCGTTAGCTTTGGTTGTTGGACTCTCTCCAAGCTGGGCTAATTGGTTGAATGCGCTCTAACCATATTAAAACTGTTTCCCGATTAATGGGTTGGCTTTAACCTGGAGCATCGGCTTGTTGGACTCTCTCCAAGGTCGATGTAAAGGGAGGTGAAGTTGGGTGTTATGCATATGATGCATACTTGTTAATGTGTTAACAACCCGATGTATGTGTGAACATTCAATTAGTTGATAGCACATTGTGATAGTTGCATATACGTGATATGCAATCGGTATAGTTGATACCTACCATCGTAGTTATGAATGGCTTGTTGGACTCTCTCCAAGGTTGTTCATAACTATGATGGATATCAGCCCATTCGGAGATGGACCTACGATCTCCCGAAGTGATTTTGGGGTTTTTGAAATTCAAAAAATGAATGGGATTTATAAATGTATATTGATGCATTTTAAAAATCATCTTTCTCATATATGCTCGTTTTGTATTTCTAAAATTGATCATGTTGTCTTTTAATTTGCGTTCCATTTTGGATTTGAATAAATTGATTGGGCCGAACTTCTTGGACTAGCTTAGAAACTTGAGAATTGTTCTCAAGGTGGAAAAGCTTGTGTATGTCCTCGAAGCGCCTCTTCCCGCCCATCCTAGTGACAATGCAACTCTGGACCAATTGTTGGCCTATCAGAAACATGTGAGTGATTCTGAACAAATGAGTTGCATCATGCTAGCCATGATGGAACCCAAGCTACGAAAACAGCATGAGCATATGGATGCTCATATCATAGTCCTTCATCTTTATGAGTTGGTTGATGAGCAAGTGAGATTCGAAAGGTTCGAAGTCTTCAAGATCCTCTTCACCTCTGAGATGTAAGTAGGTTCATCTGTGGTACTGCTCAACATGATGAAGACTGTGGAGCCTTCTGAGAAGTATGAGCAGGGGACGGTGTTGTTAGTTGATTCCTCGAAGAAAGGTTCTAAGAGGGAGTCAAAGGAACAACAGAAGGGGAAGAAGAAAAAAAGGCTAAGAAGGTAGAACTAGCACAAAAGGAAACTTGCCATCATTATGGCAAGGAGAGCCATTTGCGAAGAAAGTGCAAGATTTATCTTGAGTCTGTGAAGAAGGATAAGGCATCTGATGCCCCATCTTCTTCAGAAATCTTCTTTATTGATTGTCATTCTATTTCCTCAGACACTTGGGTATTGGATACTGGGTGTGGCTCACATATATGTAATAACATTCATGGGCTAAGGAATAGAAGAAGACTCGTCAAGGGAGAGTCAAATTTACGTGTTGGGAATGGAGCAAAGGTTGCTGCACTCGCCATCGGAACGTATTTGTTGAAACTCCCTGCAGGACTTGTCTTAGAACTGGACAATTGCTTTTGTGTTCCTTCGTTGATAAAGAACATCATTTCTATTTCTCTTTTAAATAGAAATGGGTACCATTTGAATTTTAGTAACAATTGTTGTTACATAACTTTAAATGGAGTTCTTTATGGGACTGGAACTTTAAGCAATGGTGTTTATACGTTGAACGTATCCAGTGACATTTTCAATATCGAAGTGAGCAACAAGCGTGCTTGAAAGGATAATCAATTAGACTCCTATATGTGGCATTGTCGTCTTGGCCATGTAAGCAAGAAACACATGTCCGAATTACACCGATGTGGAATTCTGGAATCGTTTGAATTGGATTCATACGATACATGCGAATCATGCTTAAAAGGCAAGATGACTAAGTTACCTTTTATTGGAAAAGGTGAATGAGTGGGAGAGTTACTAGGTCTAATACATACTGATGTATGTGGACCTATGTCAACTCAAGCATTAGGAGGCTATAGCTACTTCATTACCTTCACCGATGATCACTCACGGTTTGGGTATGTGTTCTTGATGAAACACAAGTCTGAAGCCTTTGAAAGGTTCAAAGAATTCAGAAATGAAGTAGAGAAACAACATGACAAGAGTATTAAAATACTTTGATCGGATTGAGGTGGTGAATACTTGAGTCAGAAGTTTCTTGATTACCTAAGAGACAATGGTATATTGTCTCAATGGACTCCGCCATATACACCACAGCATAATGGTGTATCTGAGAGGCGTAACCGGACCTTGTTGGACATGGTCAGGTCAATGATGAATCATGCGACTCTTCCCAAGTCCTTTTGGGGCTATGCACTTCAGACAGCTGTTTACTTGTTAAACAGAATGCCTACCAAGGTAGTCTCAACTACTCTATATGAGATATGGAATAGTAAGAAACCTCATGTATCTTACTTGAAGATATGGGGTTGTCCTACTTATGTGAAGTGGACTGTATCAGACAAATTGGATGCTAAGTCAGATAAATGTCTATTTATTGGATACCCTAAGGAAACAAGGGGTTACCAATTCTATCATCCTGTGGAACAAAAGGTATTTGTTTCAAGGCATGTTGTGTTTCTAGAGAAAGAGTTTCTCTTGCAAGAAAACAGTGGGAGTGTCGTCGAGCTTGAAGAGGCTCGAGAGACTCAAATAGACATTGATGAGATACCTGGTGAAGCACAACAGCCGACAACTCATAGTGATGAGCAATCAGCTGGACCTATTATAACACCACATCTTCGTAGATCTGGAAGAGCACGCAACATTCCTGAGAGATATGGATTTCTCATAAGTGAATCGAACGACGTGTTACTCATTGATGATGAGGAGCCTACCAGTTATGAAGAATTGCTGACAAGTTCAGAAAGGGATAAGTGGCTTGGTGCCATGAAGTCGGAAATGGATTCCATGTATGAAAACCAAGTTTGGAACTTGGTTGACCCACCTAAAGGCATAAAGCCTATAGGGTGCAAGTGGGTTTTCAAGAAGAAAACCGACATGGATGGTAATGTGATTACCTATAAGGCTAGATTGGTGGCGAAAGGATATCGTCAAAAGCAAGGTGTTGATTATGACGAAACCTATTCGCCTGTAGCTATGCTTAAATCCATTCGGATGCTCCTGGCCATAGCAGCTCATTATGATTATGAGATATGGCAGATGGATGTGAAAACACCTTTCCTTAATGGAAACCTGCTCGAGGACGTGTATATGATACAGCCTGAGGGTTTCACATCGGTTGATAAAACCAAGGTATGCAAATTGCGACAGTCCATTTATGGATTGAAGCAAGCATCCAGGAGCTGGAATATCCATTTTGATGAGACAATCAAAAAGTTTGATTTCTCACAAAATCCAGACGAACCTTGTGTGTACAAGAAGGTTAGTGGGAGTGCAGTCGTGTTCCTAGTATTGTATGTCGATGACATATTACTTATAGGAAACGATGTTTCAATCTTACAGTCAGTTAAGGTTTGGTTATCCAAGACATTCTCCATGAAAGACCTGGGAGAAGCAACCTACATCCTTGGGATTAAGATCTATAGAGAAAGATCGAAACGGTACTTGGTCTTTCGCAGTCTACATATATAGACCGAGTGCTAAAGAGGTTTAGCATGTCGGAATCCAAGAAAGGTTTCCTACCTATCAGGCATGGGGTACACCTTTCGAAGTCTATGTGTCCGCGCATAGAAGACGAGAGGATTTGCATGAGTAAGATTCCCTATGCATCCGCAATAGGATCTATCATGTATTCTATGTTATGTACGAGGCCCGATGTATCGTATGCTCTGAGTGTCACGAGCAGATACTAATCTGATCTAGGAATGGATCATTGGGTGACTGTTAAGATGATCCTTAAGTACTTAAGAAGAAATAAGGATGCGTTCCTAATATATGGAGAAGGGTACATGGTGATACGTGGGTATACGGATGCTAGCTCCAGACAGACAAGGATGATTCCATGTCTCAGTCTGGGTATGTATTCACCTAGAATGGAGGCGCAATAACTTGGAAAGGTTCCAAGCTTGACACTATAGCGGATTCTGTCACTAAGGCAGAATACGTTGCAGCTTTGGAAGCAGCAAAGGAAGCGGTTTGTATCAAGAAGTTCATCTATGAACTTGATGTGGTCTTATCAATGATCCAAACATGTGCTTCGCCGCTATCATTTGATCAGAGAGATCATTAGTAGGAACGAAATACAAATCGAGAAAATTTCCACTGAAAGGAACTTAGCGGATCCCTTGACTAAGGCATTACCTCAAAATAAGTTTGAGGGTCATGTTAGAGCTTATGGTATTGGATACCGTAGCGATTGGCATTAGGCCAAGTGGGAGTCTGTTAGTAATATATGAGAGATGTCCTAAGGCAATCGCCTTATGTATGAACCATTTATATGATAAATGAAGATTCACTATTTGAGTATACATGTTTTATGTATTTGATTGGATCTTAAACTCATTTACTGAATGTCCACGATACGATTCACAGCATGAGAGAATTTGTGATTGGATCACAACTAGTGAGTATCTCTACATGTTTAATTGTGATGTATCGGAATTATACCTAGTCGATGAATTGATGGATATGGACACCATCAATTCTGTCGAGACTAGCATGAGGTATACTCCTTGGTGTATCCAAGCAGCTGATTCTCACTAGCTGGAGACATAGTGATGTCCGGAGTTAATCGTGGATGCTAGTTATGGTAACTAGTTCATTGGAGTGACCAGCCGTAAGACTTCATATGGTTCTCTGCATATATAGATATGTCAATGAAGATATTACTGTGGCTTAAGTGCGATGTTCCTTTGACTTGCGGTATTCAAGTCATCTTGATCATGGAGACTTATGCTTTGATATCTTAAGCAAACATCTCTAAGGAGATGTAGACCCGGGATGATTGGGTATAAGTCGAAGTGATTGAAGGTGTTTGAATAGGCTATAAAGGATTCACCACTCCTTACGCGGAGATGTATACCCATGGCCTCTCGTCGGATTGTTACTAAAGTCTTTGGCCAAAGCATTACATGTTTAGAGTAAGGTACTCTTCGATATATGTGGAGTAACTAGAATCCGTAGGACGAGGAAATGATACTTGGGCTAGGTGTGACATAGTCAGCCTAGTGGGGACTGACACTATAGACCATGTCCTGAACCAATTGGGTATAAGATGAGTGAAGGGAATGGGGCACGATTCATTCGATCTACTGAAGGGTTTCAGAAATAGTTCTGGATCAACCGTTGATCTTTTCGGTTAATTGGGGATCATGATGTACTACTAGGTGCCACTCATGATCGTTCTATAATTAATGGTTAATTATAGACGGCCAACATAAACCGAGAACCTATTTGGTCACACGCACAATGAGCGTAATCCAAAGGATTTAAAACGAGCTTGAGAATGGGATTCTCAGACGGAGAGAAGCTAGGTTTGGTTGGACCAAACATAAAGCAAGCATGAAATCATTTCAGTCGCAATGGAAGAGTGGATGGGCCGAGTCTTATGAAGACGTAATGGATGAACCAAAATGGTTTGGTTCTAATACAATGGAGGAGAATAAACCAAAGGGTTTGGTTTATTTTAAACGAATGAACCAAAAGTTGGTTCGGTTCGTTTTAACTTAAAATAAAGCATCATGGTTTGGTTTATTTTAACTTATCTAAATGGAGCGGGTTAACGGGCCTAATGGTTATGATCCAATAACCATTAAGAGAATTAGTTCTCTATAAAAGAGGGCTTAAGGGATAATTAAGCCCTAATCCATAAACCCCTAGCCCTAAGGTTGCCGCCCACCTCCTCCTTGGAGCTCGGCGCCAACCTATTGCCCGCGCCAAAGCTCCTCCAACCGGGCCCGTAAGGCTGCTTCTTCCCGCCGGCATCGAGCTGCTGCCGGTTAGTGCTCCGGTGATCTCCTTCAAGTTTGGCATCAAGGTGAGCTCTATCTCCCTTGGTTGGCCGGCGCCTATCACCTCCACCAAAGCTGTCCAGTTTTCTGGACAGCTTGTTCTCCTCTCGTCGGAGCGTCATTTGGACGACGGTTAGAGCTCCGAATGTGGCTAACTTACCGGGGATTCGATCTCTGGTAATCCTATGAGGTGGAGGACGAAGGATTTGTCAATTGGTTGACGAATACCTCTCCGGAGAAGCGAGTTTTGAGAACTCGTATTAGGATCCGAATTTGGATTCGGATCGTGATCATCTCTCGATCACGTCGTCTTCAACACGAGGCTTGTAACCTGTACGAAGACGAAGCTCGTGGCTTAGCGAAGTCATCCCGAGGAACTCGGCGTGGATACGGATAGAGACGATTCTAGCGAGGATCGTTCCGGTTGATGCCGTTCCCGCTACACGTCATACGAAAGGTATAACGTAGATAAATTTCCTTTTATTGCAAATTTAAATTTACGGTTATGTCTACACTTGTTGTAATATGCATGCGTGTGTTGTGTGTGTTGTAATAAATATAGATTTATTAATTTTATTGCTTCCGCTGTGTTCATGTTTACGAAACGTGATCGAACACACACACGCCGCGGTGCCGGAAACCCAACAATCAGTCGACTGTCAGTCAAACTACCCACCTCGAGGAGAGTTAAGATAAGCTCCACTTATCTTGGGGGATGAGGTTCTTTGACCATGAGCTAGAATTGAATGTTGGAGAGCTTCTAAGGCTATAAAATAAGGGGGGTTTCACCCCTTTAGGTTATCAAAAGTGCTTATAAAGTGATCCCACAACGTTGCCTCTCTACGATGTCGAAACGTTGTCGGAACGCCGACAACATGACCACAAACTCAAGATCAGTTCTTCATCGGTATCATTTGTTTCTTGGTTTTCACTTAAATTACTTGTACTCCATTTCTTTCCGAGCTTTTTCGTAAACGAGGTGAGATAGGCTTGTTGCCTCATCCTCGAGTTTTTTGAGTTTCCTTGTATTCGTTGTCTCCTACCTCCAAGGAGGAGGAAATTTTTAGTGCATTGCCCTCCGTACACGATCTCGGATCATAAGGGCCTTGGATTAGAAATCGGTTGGTTGTGAACCAAGTAAAACCAATTTGTGTTTTTTACTTTTTCGCTGTGCAATTTCTTTTACTTGTTTTGCAATTGAACGAACGGAAATAAATTTTTTGTGCGCTATTCACCCTCCCCCCTCTGGCGCTTTTTGATCCAACAATTGGTATCAGAGTGGGGGCGCTACGATTTAGTGCAACCACCAATCTAGCATCATTTTTGACTTTCTTTTCGTATTTATTTCAAATTGCATTCCGTGGTGTTTTTCGTTTCATTTAATTCGCTTTTCTCCCGCACTACTAATCCAAGACAAGAGTCTTGGCAAATTTTTTTTGTCGATTGTGTTTTTGCAAGGTTTTTTTTAATGGCCCATCTCGAAGGGTTTAGCACCGCCCGACCTCCGTTTTACAATGGAGATGACTTCCGTTACTGGAAGGGTCAGATGGAGTGCTACTTGAAAACCCAAGTAGAGATGTAGATCGTAATTCAAACCGGAATCACACTTCCAATAAATGGAGATGGTGAATTCTTGGATTGTGATAAATGGAAAAATGCCATGAAACACCAAGAGGAAGTCGACGCTAAGGCAACACAAATCAAATAATGTTGGCTATCCAAAGAGGAGCTCAACCGTGTCGGCCCGTTCATAAGTGCAAAGGACTTGTAGAACAAGCTCATCGAGCTTCACGAAGGAACCGCCGACACCAAGGTATGTAAGAGGGATTTACTTTTAAATAAATTGTTTAACTTAAAAATATAGGAACACGAGTCGGCCACGCAGCTCCATGCCCGAATTCAAGATATTATTAATGGGTTGCATTCGATCAGACAGAAGGTCAAAAATCGAGACGTGATCAGGTACACACTTAATGCATTCCCTAGGACTACCTTGTGGGCATCCATGGTTGATGTCTATAAGGTTTCTAAGGACCTTTCAAAAATTAGGTTAGACAAATTGTTTTCCAAATTTGAATTACATGAGCAGTCTAATTCAGCCTCCACTGAGAAAAGTATCCCTTTATTTGCAGGTGCGAAGAAGAAGCCTAAGAGCAAACCACCTCCGGAGGAAGAAGACGAGTACGAGTCGAAGGTGAATGATGAGATAGAGATTGAACTAGTGAATCTAGTTCGGAAAATGATCAAGAGTAGAAGGAGGCTAATCAATTAATCCAAGGAGGGTAAGTCAAAAAAAGTTCAAACTATAGATGCTATGAGTGCAATAGGATGGGCCACATCAAGTCGGAGTGTCAAAGACTCAAGAACAAGGCACCACAGTCCAAGAAAGCACTCAAAGCTACATGGAAGGAATCGTCGGAGGAGGTAGACAAGCTCAACAACCTCGTCTTCATGGCCAACCCTACCGAACCCGAGGAAGAGTCTGACTCCGAATCCAAAGATGAGTTTCAATTCAAGACAAGCCACGGATCCGTATCCGTTTCAAAAGGTTCACTCAATGTGAGTCGCTCTTTAATCGATACATTGTATGGTGCAATTAGATTCTTAACTAAAAAATTAGCTAAGTCCGAGTTCAAGGTCGAGACCTTAGTTGAGGAGGTTAAACTTCTTAAACATGAGGTCTCCCTAACCTCTTCGACTAGTCAAGTTCAAGAGGAGGACTCAACTCGAGTTGAAAAACTCGAAGTTGAAAACTCACTCTTGAAAGGACAAATCAAAGATCTTAGGTAAACTTTGGGATCCAAGGGACTTGACCTACTACTTGGATCGCAAAAGGTCGTATACAACAAGGTTGGACTAGGATTTAGATCAACCATGACTAACAAGTCGTATATGTCAATCGTAAACCATAATAGAAAACAAGTCCAAGCATGGGTCCCTAAGACCACTTTAATTTCACAATTAGGATCTAATAAGTATTGGGTTCCCAAGGACCAAATTCACTACGTGGATAGACCGAATCGATTCAATGGTCCAGAAAGAGCTAGTACTAAATTTGTTTGTTCTATTACATGTAATTAGTCTTTGCATGCTTAGTTATTTTGTTTTAATTTTTAGAACGGCTAGATAGGATCAATAACTCGTCAATCTTGACAACATAGTATTAGGATGCGGCGAGATGATAGTATGTTAGGGAAATGAAGTCTTGTGTGTCCAAGTTAGATAAGGCGTATCTAGCATGGTGCACTCGACTAAGTTGAACTAGATGAAGCTACCTCGCCGTATCCTTAACTAGTTAGACCAGGAAATAATCTTAAGTGACTAAAGTAATTGATTTCTTGAATTTGGCTTTGTCTAAGGAAGTGATCATTGTTTCAATCAAAGAAGGCCTTTGTGCCTCCCATGACCTAGAAGTCAATTTCTTGAAAAATTTACTTGACGAACTAAGGGTTAAATCCAAATCTAACCTAAGGTTGATTAGTTTCAATTCACTAAATCTAAATAAGTAAAATTTAAGTCATCTCACAGAACACATAAGGATAACATGCTTGATCATGTAGAAAGGGTGAGATTATTCCTAGGACTAATAACTTTCAACCAACTCTTAAAATCCCAATATCCGATCTAACTACTATATGTGTAGGATCAATGGATGTTGGACAGTGGGTGCTCCCGACACATTACCGGAGACCGATTGAAATTTTCGAAGATCAGATTAAAAAATCAAGGATCGGTAGCATTCAGAAATAATGAGAAGCTCAAAATCATCAGTTCAGGTGATATTGAGCTAAACTCTAATTTTATAATTTGCAATGTTATTTTAGTCAAAAAATTTGATTTTAATTTACTTAGTGTAAGCCAATTGTGTGATAACAACTATAAAGTTACATTCTTAGAAAATGAATGTTCAATTAAAACTAATGATACCTCTAAAAAAATACTTAAAAGAACTAGGAATATCAACATATACACAATTAATTTACCCAACTTCTCATCCAAGTGTCTAATGACACAACAAGAGGAATCTTGGTTGTGGCACCGACGACTCAGACATTCTCATCCAAGACTCGTACACAAAATTAGTCAAAGTGGCATAGTCAGAGGTTTACCTAACCTTAACAACTTAGACAATAAAATTTGTAATGCGTGTCAACAAGTTAAACAAACTAGGGTACAACATCAACTAACTATCCAAGAAAGAACCAAAAGTGTACTTGAGCTCCTACACTTAGACCTATTTGATTCTCATGGAGCCAAGTCACTAAACGGAAGTCAATTCTGCTTAGTCATAATTGATGACTACTCTAAGTGTACCTGGGTCAGGTTTCTAAAACACAAAAGTGAAACCCTAGAACAACTCATCAACTTATGCAAGTTAATATAAAATGAAAAGAACCTTAAGGTTAAGAGACTTAGAAGTGATCATGGTGGTGATTTCGAAAACTATAGGTTCACCGACTTCTGTAACCTAAACGGATACCACCATGAGTTCTCCTGCCCTAGAACCCCACAACAAAACGGTCTAGTGGAGTGAAAGAATAGAACCCTACAAGAAGTCGCTAGAACTATGTTAAACGAGTACAACCTTCCTAATAGGTTTTGGGCAGAAGTCGTTAGTACGATGTGCTATGTCCAAAATAGAATCCTTCTAGCCAAAAGACACCTTAAAACCTCATACGAAATCTATTATGAAAAATTACCCGACATTAAATACTTTAGGGTTTTCGGATATAGGGTTCACATATTAAATACTAAAGACTACTTAGGAAAATTCACTTTTAAAATAACCACCGGAATATTCCTAGGGTACTCAACCACAAGTAGAGCCTATATTTTCTATAATAATGAAACCCTAAAAATCGAAGAAACGATTAATGTGGTATTCAATGAAGAAAATAAACCCACAAAACCTGAAGTAGAACTAGTTAATGAACCAATTGATACTAGACCTGAGTCTGACCATGAAAATGAGTCTAGTATAAATCCTAACTCAAGTAAGTCTACGTTTCAATCAAGTCATCTCATTGATCAAATAATAGGTGATCCCAACCTAGGGGTTTGAACTAGAGCATCTTATAGAAACCTAAGTCAAATTTCATTAATCTCGAAAATCGAACCCAAAACAATTGAACAAGCTCTTCATGATCCCGATTGTAATATTGTCATGCAAGAAGAGCTATCTCAATTCAGTAGGAGTGAAGTCTGGGAATTAGTAGCCCACCTAAAGACAAATCGATCATTGGAACAAGGTGGATATTCCAGAACAAACTCGATGATAAAGGAGAAGTAGTTAGGAATAAGGCAAGATTAGTCGCTAAAGGATTTAGTCAAGTAATAGATTATGAAGAAACCTATGCCCCCGTAGCTAGACTAGAATCGATTAGAATGTTGTTGGCCTACGCTGCACATCGAGGATTCAAATTATTTCAAATAGACATGAAGTCAGTATTTTTAAATGGTTTTATTAAGAAAGAGGTCTATGTTATCCAACCCCCAGGATTTGTAAGTTTAGACAAACTCGACTATGTTTTCAGACTTAAGAAAGTTTTATATGGACTAAAACAAGCTCGTAGAGCTTGGTATGAAAGGTTTTCAATTTATCTCAAGTCAAAAGGGTTTAGTCAAGGCTTAGTAGACCCAACTCTCTTCGTAAAATCAATAGGTAAAGAAATTTTCATTGCCAAAATATACGTAAATGATATAATCTTTGGAACAACCAACTCAATTTTACTAAATGTGTTCATTTCACTAATGGAAAGTGAATTTGAAATGAATTGTGTAGGAGAATTAACATTTTTCCTAGGCTTACAAATAAAACGAACTAAGGAAGTTACCTACATCAACATAAATATGCTAAGGAATTAATTAATAGATTTGGAATGCAAAATGCTAAGGTAATTAATATACCAATGGCTAAAAGTGTTAATGTAGGAGAAGACTTAGATGGAAAACCAATAGACTTAAAATACAATAGGAGCGCGATAGGTAGTCTCCTATACTTAACTGTGAGTTGACCCAATATACTATTTGTAGTGAGTATGTGTGCAAGATTTCAAACTTGTGCTAAGAAGTCGCACCTAACATTAGTCAAATGCATCCTTAGATATCTAAAGGGTACACTAAACGTAGGAATTTGGTACCCTAGATCTAATGAGTTCGAACTAATCGGCTACTCCGACTCGGATTATGTCGGTAGTAAACTCGATAGAAAGAGCATGAGTGAGTGTTGCCAACTTTTTGGCTCAAGTCTAGCGAGATGATGCGGTAGAAAGCAATATTGTGTTGTCTTATCTACCACTGAAGCCGAATACGTCGTGATGGGTGAGTGTATAGCTCAACTCTTGTGGACGAATACACTCTCTAAGACTTTAAGTTAATCTTTAACAACACTAAAATTTACATCGACAACATTAGTGTAGGGATGCATACTGAAAAGTCTACCTTTTGTATGAACATCTTTATTTTGAAATAAGAATCACATGATCATTGTTTGCATTTTTATGGTTATGCAATATTGTCTAATACATTACATTGTAGATAACATGGTGTGTGGTGTCACACGGGAGATCATGTTATCGGCTCCTTGTAAAGTATAAGTAAAGACTCACAATCGAGATGACTTTGGACAAACCATCGGAATGGTTGTAGTGTGATTTGGTATTGGTTTGTCTTGACCATAGAATCACACTAGTGCACTTTGAGTGTATTGAGCAGGGCCGACTTAGAGATAATTCGATTTATTACTGACTACATAATCGAATTGGACCTCAGATATTAATATGTACATGCTCTTAATCCCGATATAATAACGAGCACATATACTTAGTATTCATCTCTTTGATTTACCAATGGGCGAGATTTATAGATTAAATCGATAGGCTCGGTAAGTTGGGAGATGATATTATTTATATGGTGTGTCGTTGATTATAGGAGGAAATCGTGTCCTATCTATTAGGATTATGATGTCCCCTTGAGGAGCTCATAAGGTTCATCATGTAAACCCTACAGGTGGACTTGGTCCGGCATGATGAAAAGGTTGAGTGGTACTACTCAAGGAGTTAGATGTTGATTAATTAATGGTCAGTAAATTAATTAATCGATGGACATTCGAGATCTTAAACACGGGGAGAAAATGTTCAAATAATATATGGAGCCCATATTATCATATGGGGGTTGGTGAGGTAGATCGATGATGATCCTTTAGTGGATTGGATTATCATTAGTGGATCTGACTTTATGTGGGCTTGATCCATGGGTGGCCAAGACCCAACTCCTCCTCATGGTCCCTAATGTAGCCTATTAACACCTCATGAAGCTTAGATCCAATGGATAGAAACAAAACTCTAGATCTATAGGCAGAGATTAAATCTCTAAGATCCGACGTTTGAGATTAAATCTCTAGATCCGACGGTTGAGATTAAATCCCTAGAACCAATGGTAGAGATTAAAAGGAGGCTTATCCCTAACTCTATAAAAGGAGCTTGATAGGTTGGTGTGGAGGATTAATCAAGAGAGGCTAAGGTTTTGGAGTTGCCGGCAAAGCTAGGGTTAGGGTTTTTGGAGGGTGGCAACACCAAATAAGGAAGGTGATTGCTTTCTTCTTCTTCCTTCAAGGTGGCCGGCGTCCAGCTTGTTTTCCTAGCTTTTTCCAGCCATTGTCCGGTGTCCAAACCTCTCCTCTCCTTCTCCTTGAGTGGTGGAAACAAGACTTAGGGGTTTCCCTTGGTGTCTTGGTTGGTTTCCATCATCATCTCCTTCTCCTTGTTGGCCGGTGACATGGATTGTCTTTGCTCCTTGTTGGTTGGCTTTAGGAAGGAGAAGAACCTTGTTTCTATTCTTCCTCTTGCTTTGGAAGAGCAAGGAAGGAAGATTTGCGATCTTGGAGCTTCGACTTTTGGTAGATCGTCGCCCACACGACGTCCGAAAGGAGGAAGGTCCTACATTAGAAGATCGAGAGGTATACCTATTCTCTATTCTCTTTTGTTACTTGCTTGTTTTTGTTTTTCAACTATGAGCATGATATAAATCTGTATATGGCTAAATAATACTTGGATCCCGATCATAAACACAAAAATTGGCGATCCAGACATCGTCTATTCCGCGGCTACTCATAGAATAGAGGATGGTCGCTTGAACAACGAGTTTGTTCAAGTGACCTCTCTAAACGAATAGCACGACGATAACTTGGTTGTTTGGGAAATCCCTTTTTCGTAGGATTATTTTTTTTTTAATCCAGGGACATCGAGGGGATCGCCGTGAACAAACGATCGAGGTGAAGTGGGAAGCAAAGTTTCCCCTCACAGACTCGATAAGCAGAACCCTACAATTGGTAACAGAGCCAAGGTTTCCGCTTTTGTGTGTTTATGGTTCAATTAATTTTTATGCACTTTTCATATATTATATGTGCAGGATAATAGTAGGATATGCGTAGTTTATCTCTTTGGTTGCAAGCATAAGATGGCCATATGTTTGTATGTGATTTTATGTGTATATTTTGTTGAATCCTCGGGGTTGACGAGGCTAGTATTTGATTTTTGGTAAATTAGATACGACATTGTTTAGCCACTCTTTATTTTATTTTACTTTCGATTTAGATTTCATGTACACTCCCTCATGGAGTATAGGATCGATGAATGTAAATTAAAATAGGTTTTAGTCTCGGCTCGGATCTCCGGATGGCTTGTACATGGCGTAGGAGGAGCGGACGAGAAGGCATTGCGACGGGAGACATATTGAAGACAAAAGCCATAATAGTTGGAAAATAATTTATTATTCATATTTATTTCTTTTTGTTTGATATGCATGTCGTAGGCTAGGAAAATTCCTCAATTTCAAATTACTAAGTGGGAGAGGGAATTTTTAAAATTCCCACGGCCTCCATTACGATTTGACAAGTGATGCAAACAAACTTGCGCGTCGCCTCTTAGTGCCTTACTCCATATCGGATGGGTTTGTTTGCGGATCACAAGGTCAAATATGGTTATAGGGAATTATCAAGGAGCGTGTGTACTTCCCCATCGGAAGACACATAACCCGAGATAATTACCTTGGTACCGAGTAATGGTGAACACTTAGATACAAATATAAGTATCCTCCCCATCGGAGTCACTGCTTTTATTTGTAGGGCCAAAGAGGAACCAACTATTAATTTTACTTGTCAAAAAGTTAAGTTGACAAGATAGTAAAATTAATGGGTAAAACCTCCTCTTACAAATGTAGAATTCGTATACGTCCACACTATCGTGGCATACGATATTCTCAGTGTTTTGAGGTGTTTGTTGATTTTAAAATTTTATTGTTTGAGGAATCAATAATTTTTTGATATCTAATGTTTTGATTTATGTGACTCTTAGGTTTTCTTTCAAAATGAATTTCAACCCACTTGCTGTGATACTGAAAGAGAACAAACTTACTAGACCCAACTATGTTGATTGGAAGAGGAATCTAGACATTGTCTTGACTGCTAAGGAATACAAATATGTACTCCTCGAAGAGTGCCCTCCCAAGCCTGCAGATGATTCTGGGGAAAAGGAGAGAGAGAGCTATAAGAAGTGGATCAAGGCCAATGAGATGGCGCGGTGTTACATTTTGGCATCTATGTCAAATGTACTGCAACATCAGCATCAAGCCATGTCCACTGCTTATGATATGATGCTCAATCTCAAGGAGCTTTTCGGACACTAGAATCGGGTTGCGAGGCAAGAAGCCATGAGAAACTTGATGACGACCACCATGATAAAGGGAACACCCGTGATGGATCATGTTCTCAAGATGATGGCTCATTTGAATGAGCTGGAGGTCCTAGGAGCTGAGATCAATGGCGAAACCTAGGTCGACATCATACTCCAGTCTCTACCTAGGAGTTTTGAGCAGTTTCTCCTGAACTACAACATGAACAAGAGGTTGTATTCGTTGGCGGAACTTCTGACAGAACTCCAGGCGGCAGAGGGACTATTTCGTCAGAGTGCTCAGGCGCATGCCATGGTGACCCAAAAGGTTTCTACTTTTAAGCCGAAAGGCAAGAAGAAGAAGAAACAAACTAGGGCGAAGGCGGTGGGAGGTACTCAGGGAAGAGTGAAGAAGACGAAAGGCAAGTGCTTCACTTGTAAGTAGACTGGACACTGGAAGAATGACTGCCCCAACCGCAAGAACAAAGGTATATCTTTTGGTCTAGTCATTGAAACATGTTTAGCTGTGTTATCTACTGACACCTAGTGTGTAGATACGGGAGCCACTGATCATGTCTGCAATACTTTGCAGGGGTTCCAGGAAACCAGACGACTGGCTGAGGGAGAGATTACCATGTACTTGGGTGATGCCACGAAGGTGGCGGCTATTGTAGTGGGAGATGTTCATTTATCTTTTGAGAAAAATAAACTTTTGGTTCTTAAGAATTGCCTTTATGTACCCTTATTTAGAAAGAATTTAATTTCAGTTTCTAAATTGTTTATGGATGGATATTCTATTTCTTTTAATGACAGAGTTGTTATAAGAAGGAATAGGGACATTATCTGTTTGGGTGCATTGATAGGAAATTTGTACACACTTGAACCAAAACCTCCCACGATGCAAATTGAAGTTAATAACTCATCTTCTAATTCCAATAAGAGAAAAGAACCTTCGAAGATGAACAAAACATATCTTTGGCATCTTAGGCTTGGTCACATTAACCTAAGTAGAATTCAAAGGCTGATAGCTGATGGACCTTTGGGTTCATTAGTGGTGGAGGATCTCCCAACCTGTGAATCTTGCTTGGAGGGTAAGATGACCAAGAGGCCTTTTAAGGCCAATGGGTATAGAGCCAAAGATGTGTTAGAATTGGTTCATTCTGATTTGTGTGGTCCTATGTCTATCCATGATAGAGGTGGTTTTGAGTATTTCGTCTCTTTTATAGACGATTACTCAAGATATGGATACATTTGCCTGATGCGCCGCAAGTCTGAATGCTTTGACAAGTTCAAAGAATTCAAGGCTGATGTGGAGAAACGTCAAGGTAAAAGTATCAAGACACTACAATCTGATCATGGTGTCGAGTACCTCTTGGGAGAGTTTAGGGATTACCTATCAGAGGTTGGGATTCAATCCCAATTGACTGCACCTGGCACACCCCAGCAGTGGTGAAGCAGAGCGAAGGAATAGGACTCTTATTGAGATAGTTAGATCAATGATGAGTTATTCTAACTTGCCAGATTCGTTCTCGGGATATGCTCTAGATACGGCGGTGTACATTCTGACTTGGTTCCATCTAAATCAGTGCCTTCTACTCCCACAGAATTGTGGACTAGGCAAAAGCCTAGTCTAAGACATATTCGGATATGGAGGAGTCCAGCACATGTGCTGAAGGCAGATGCTGGTAAGTTGGAACCTCATACAGAAGTATGCTTGTTCGTTGGCTATCCTAGAGGAACGAAGGGTGGTTTGTTTTATAGTCCTAGAGATCAGAGGGTGATCATTAGCATGAACACCAAATTTCTAGAGGAAGACTATGTGATGAGCCACAAGCCCAAGAGTAAAATTGTTCTAGAGGAATTAAAAGGGGAAGTCACTTCTTTAGTACCACCGGTACAAGAAGATATACCACATGTCACTGCACCGCGTGTCACAGAGGATACACAGGTGATACCTCATCGTAGTGGGAGGGTTGTGAGACAGCCTAATAGATTCATGTTCTTGGGAGAATCTTCTGATTTGGTCTCTGGAGAACATGAACCTGATCCCTAGACATATGACGAGACAATCCTAGATAAAGATGCAACATCTTGGCAAAGTGCAATGAATGCTGAGATTGAATCTATGGATTCAAATCAGGTCTGGGAGCTAGTAGAGCCACCCGATGGTGTAAAAACCAATGAATGCAAGTGGATCTACAAGAGAAAGAGAGGAATAGATGCGAAGGTTGAGACCTTCAAAGTGAGGCTTGTTGCAAAGGGGTATACTCATAAAGAGGGTATCGATTATGAGGAGACCTTTTCACCGGTAGCCATGCTTAAGTTTATACGGATTCTCTTATGCATAGCAGCTCATATGGATTATGAGGTGTGGCATATGGATGTCAAGACAGCTTTCCTTAATGGAAGTCTTGAGGAAAACATCTATATGAAGCAACCAAGGGGATTCATTGCTAAGGGCAAAGAGCATCTTGTATGTAAGCTTAATCGGTCCATTTATAGATTGAAGCAAGCTTCGAGGTCTTGGAACATCCGCTTTGATGAGGTAATCCAATCTTATGGATTTATTCAAAGTCCGAATGAGTCTTGTGTATACAAGAGATGTGACGAAAACGTAGTGGTATTTCTTGTACTTTACGTAGATGACATTTTGTTGATTGGCAATAATATCAAGGTGTTATCGGACGTAAGGGTATGGTTGTCCAAACAGTTTGATATGAAGGACTTGGGAGAGGTGAGACACATCCTTGGGATCAAGGTTATAAGGGATCGCAGGAAAAGGATGTTGTGCTTATCCCAAGCTTCATACATAGACACGATTTTGGATCATTTTAGCATGCAGAACTCCAACAAGGGGTTTCTACCTTTCAGGCATGGAGTTCCTTTATCTAAGGAGATGTGTCCTAGATCATCTGAGGAGATAGAGGAGATGAAGGCGGTTCCTTATGCTTCGGCAGTTGGAAGCCTCATGTATGCGATGCTATGTACGAGACCAGATATCTGCTTTGCCGTTGACATGGTCAGTAGATATCAGAGTAATTTAGGACAGGGATATTGGACTGTGGTAAAGCATATATTGAAGTACGTGAGAAGGACTAGGGATTATATGCTGGTTTACCGGGCAGACCAATTACTCCCTGTGGGTTACATGGATTCCAACTTCCAATCTGATAGGGATAACAGTAAGTCTACCTCAGGTTTTGTGTTTACTTTGGGAGGTGGATCCATTGTATAGAGGAGTGTCAAGCAGAAATGCGTGGCAGACTACACCATGGAAGCTGAGTATGTGACAACCTCTGAGGCGGCCAAAGAAGCTATGTGGCTCAGGAACTTCCTG
Source organism: Wurfbainia villosa (assembly GCA_025175895.1). Classification (NCBI taxonomy): domain Eukaryota; kingdom Viridiplantae; phylum Streptophyta; class Magnoliopsida; order Zingiberales; family Zingiberaceae; genus Wurfbainia; species Wurfbainia villosa. Next base: position 4,249,613 of record CM046009.1, read on the forward strand.
ATGGACTTGGATGTGATTCCTGGTTTGCCCAGAACTATCACAATTTATTGTGATAATAGTGGTGCAGTTGCAAACTCGAAGGAACCACGAGCCCATAAGGCTAGTAAACACATAGAGCGTAAGTACCACCTGATACAAGAAATCATAAAGAGAGGAGAAGTTGTGGCCAAGATTGCATCAGAGGATAACCTGACAAATCCTTTCACTAAGGCCCTTCCGGCGAGAGCTTTCGATAGGCATGTGGAGGGAATGGGAATCAGATGTATGACAGTTTGAGGACAACATAGTCTTTTAGTATAAGTGGGAGATTGTAGGGATGTATACTGAAAAGTCTACCTTTTGTATGAACATCTTTATTTTGAAATAAGAATCACATGATCATTGTTTGCATTTTTATGGTTATGCAGTATTGTCTAATACATTACATTGTAGATAACATGGTGTGTGGTGTCACACGGGAGATCATGTTATCGGCTCCTTGTAAAGTATAAGTAAATGCTCACAACCAAGATTGGTTTGGACAAACCATCAGAATGGTTGTAGTATGATTTGGTATTGGTTTGTCTTGACCATAGAATCACACTTGTGCACTTTAAGTGTATTGAGCAGGACTGACTTAGAGATAATTCGATTTATTGCTAACTACATAATCGAATCGGACCTCAGATATTATTATGTACATACTCTTAATCCCGATATAATAACAGACACATATACTTAGTATTCATCTCTTTGATTTACCAATGGGCAAGATTTATAGATTAAATCGATAGGCTCGGTAAGTTGGGAGATGATATTATTTATATGGTGTGCCATTGATTATAGGAGGAAACCGTGTCCTATATATTAGGATGATGATGTCCCCTTGAGGAGCTCATAAGGTTCATCATGTAAACCCTGCAGGTGGACTTGGTCCGGCATGATGAAAAGGTTGAGTGGTACTACTCAAGGAGTTAGATGTTGATTAATTAATGGTCAGTAAATTAATTAATCGACGGACATTCGAGATCTTAAACATGGGGAGAAAATGTACAAATAATATATGGAGCCCATATTATCATATGGGGGTTGGTGAGGTAGATCGATGATGATCCTTTAGTGGATTGGATTATCATTAGTGGATCGGACTTTATGTGGGCTTGATCCATGGGTGGCCAAGACCCAACTCCTCCTCATGATCCCTAATGTAGCCTATTAACACCTCACGAAGCTTAGATCCAATGGATAGAAATAAAACTCTAGATCCATAGGTAGAGATTAAATCTCTAAGATCCGACGGTTGAGATTAAATCTCTAGATTTGACAGTTGAGAGAAATCTCTAGAACCAATGGTAGAGATTAAAAGGAGGCTTATCCCTAACTCTATAAAAGGAGCTTGATGGGTTGGCGTGGAGGATTAATCAAGAGAGGATAAGGTTTTGGAGTTGGCGGCAAAGCTAGGGTTAGGGTTTTTGGGGGGTGGCGGCACCAAATAAGGAAGGTGATTGCTTTCTTCTTCTTCCTTCAAGGTGGCCGGCGTCCATCTTGTTTTCCCAGCTTTTTCCAGCCATTGTCCGGCATCCAAACCTTTCCTCTCCTTCTCCTTGAGTGGTGGAAACAAGACTTTGGGTTTTCCCTTGGTGTCTTGGTTGGTTTCCATCATCATCTCCTTCTCCTTGTTGGCCGGCGGCAAGGATTGTCTTTGCTCCTTGTTGGTTGGCTTTAGGAAGGAGAAGAACCTTGTTTCTATTCTTCCTCTTGTTTTGAAAGCGCAAGGAAAAAAGATTTACGATCTTGGAGCTTCGACTTTTGGTAGATCGTCACCCACACGACGTCCGAAAGGAGGAAGGTCATACATTAGAAGATCGAGAGGTATACCTATTCTCTATTCTCTTTTGTTACTTGCTTGTTTTTGTTTTTCAACTATGAGCATGATATAAATCTATATATGGCTAAATAATACTTGGATCCCGAGCATAAACTCAAAAACCGGCGATCCGGACATCGTCTATTCCGCGGCTACTCGTAGAATAGAGGATGGTCGCTTGAACAACGAGTTTGTTCAAGTGACCTCTCTAAATGAATAGCACGATGATGACTTGTTTGTTTGGGCAATCGCTTTTTCCTAGGATTATTTTTTTTTTAATCTGGAGACATCGAGGGGATCGCCGTGAACAAATGACCGAGGTGAAGTGGGAAGCGAAGTTTCCCCTCACGGACTCGATAAGAAAAACCCTACAATTAGTTCAATTAATTTAACCAAAAACCCAATCTGTCATTCTAGAACCAAACATATAGAGGTCAAACACCACTTCATCCGAGAACATGTAGCAAATGGGACCATACAACTCGAATACGTAGATTCCAAATCGAACCTAGCAGACCTATTTACCAAGCCTTTACCCGAAGAAGAGTTTAGTCTGCTTAGACGAAAATTAGGTATGTGCGTAATAGAGTAGGACTTAAAATTTATATTTTTGTTATACTCTATTTTATTTTTACTTTTCATGCAAAATGGAACTAGCCTAGGGCTTACCCTAGAAAGCATGCACCTATAGATTTAAGGAGCCAATACATCTCACAACACATAGGACTAATGTGTTTGTATACTTAGCCATGTAGATGGGCGTGAGATGTTAGGACTCACTCCTAATTTCAGATGTAGATCTAGTGCATCGACATGAACCATGGGGTATAATTATCTAAATTAACCAACTTTAATCAGGACTTATTGATCATTTTATATCAATCAAGTCAAATAGAGTTGAACATACTATTAGTTGAGCTTATGTTTAAAGTATTATTTTCATAATCTAATAGGAACATGCTTGGACTTATAAAACATAATCACTATGTTTCAAAAGAGGTTTTTCAATAAACCCCCACACTTTTTGATTTATGGAAAAAGGGGGAGAAAAAGACCCAAGTTAAGAGATCAAAAATTATTTTTTGATAACTTAACTTAACCATTTAGGCCAATGTTAAGTAATCTTGGTTACTTAACTTTTTAAGTAGAAAAAGGTTAAGGGGGAGAGCTAAGATCCTTTTTCAAGTACTCACCTAAGGTCAAAGGGGAGGTTACCTCAAGGGGGAGGACTTGAAAAAGAGTTTTTACTCATACTCCTACTTATGCTAACTTACTAAGTTACTCATATAGGGAAAATCTGGATCATGACATTCACAATATCGCGGGCGAATACTTCACACAACCGCAGCGGAAATAAAATATAAACTGGATCCCTCCAGAGATCCATGCAAAACATATAAGTTGTTTCGATTATCCTAATTTATCTAAATTTTATCTAAAAGAAGAAGTATACCTTCGATGCGAGCCCTTCGCAAACCCACTAATCCAAGCGCTCCCAGATCTCAATAGGTAAGTATAACTGTATTTCCATGGTATCCACACTGACACTTAGCAGTTTTGGAGTCACGTTGTGCTAGCAACCCTAGTAAACCACCAAGAACACTTGGAAGAAAGTATGAGAAGAAGGAGAAGGCTCTCTTGGCTTACCCGCCCAACACTCTTGGCTTCTCTAGCTTTCACGCTGAAAGAATATCTTAATACCCACAAGCCATCAACTCCCTTTTCTCCTAATGAATACCATGCCCCTTGGTATTCCCTTTCATCAATGCATAAAACCTCTCATCTCCTCATCATGAATACCAAGGCCCTTGGTATTCTCTTGCATGATTAATCACATTAATCATGCAAAGTGATTGATGACCCTTGGATTTTCTGCATGATGAATCATCTTCCATGGTTTAACTTGAGTCTAACTCAAGCTCAACCAACTTGAGTCTAACTCAAGTCTTGGCCATTTGCTCAATTGTTCTTTTAGCCAACTAAAAGAAACCATATCCAAAGCAGAATGTCATTTGTGTGTGACCTAATAGGCTCTTGTAACGTTAGTAATGTGTCTAAAACTCCCTTTTAGAAGCATAAGCAATGAGCGACATCTAGCAATACATCATTGCTACCCAAGTTATAAGAAAGTTGAGATCTGACAACCTTTCCATGACTATTATCATGTATGATGGTGTCCTTCTATCCTTGATATCTTAGACCGATCAATGAGGTATAGACTGTGTCGTCCCTTTATCAATCTTTATATTTCTTGATCCCCAAGTAGACTTACTCAAACAAATGAGCTCAATATCTCATATTGACTCATTTGAGCATGGTCATGCATTTCGTGGTTATACTCTATCAAGAGGCCAAAGATATCACTCCCATCATATGGGAGGGATAGATCTCATCTACATCACTCACATCCCTCCGCATAATTTGTTACATACCCAGTAATCGCCGTTATAGTGCACCCTATTACGGGTGATGTTAGACAATATCAAAGTACATAACTCCTTATATAGGGAACCATAGTGACTTCAGATATAAGGACTATTCATACCAATAGTCACATGAGAAAGTATATGACACTCATATAACGATCCATGACACTTTCTCATAGTGGGTCAATTCAGTACATATATTCTCCAATATATATACCCATGTGTCAATGTGATATCACATTTCCATGACTTGTGAGATTAAGTCATCCATTTACCTACATGCTAGTCTCAATGTATCAATATATCCCTTTGTCTATTAATACAATACTTGACTAGGAATGTTTAAGTATAGTGTTTTCTTCAGCTTCTCATAATCAATTCTACCAATTGATATATTGTAGATTAGAACCTACTATTCAAGGACATTATTATATTTATTTGGCTGGTACACGATAAAGTAAATATAATAATCAATCTTTGCCTGTTATTAATGAAATATAATATATAATCCATAATCAATCATCTCATGATTGACACTAAGGGCTGACACTAACAACTCACACTAACTTACTAAGTTATTCATTTATGCTTCTTTCATATTTATGCTTATTTCATATTCATAACAATCATTTCACTTACTTAATGCACTCTTATGCATTAATCTTTCCATTAGCTTTGTGTTGGTTTGCCATATATCAAAAATGGGGAAATTGTTGGTGCAATAGGCACCAGATAATCGAACCTAGGTTTTGATTATAGCAAAGACCCAAAGCTAAGGTCATATTGTTGTCTAATGAGCTGAACTAATTGTTCAAGAATGATTAAGCTGAGTTGAAGGTCGACGACACCTAGAGAATCTTGTGTTGAGAAACTGCGGTGGTCGGGCGACACCGAGAGAACTTCAGAGGAAGTCAAAGAACCTAGGTGGAGACCAAAGGCTGAGATACAAGTCACTAAGGTAAGATCGAGTGTGAGTGAAGGTAAGGTTGGGTCCTCAGTATGGGGACATTTTTTGGTGGCGATCTGACTAAGACTTTCAGTGGAAGGTCTAGGTCGAGATCGGACGGTAAGTGACCGTCGGATTTTACTTCTACTTGTTTGTTTAAAGCTAACTCTTTGCTGTAGTCGAAAAACCTAGTCATCAATTGACTGATGGCTATTAGCAGTCGACTGTTGGTGGCATCAATTGACTGATGAGGGTGAATAGTCGACTGCCATTCAAATTTCCAACTTCGATGAGGGTCAAATCCCATCTCCTTATCTTAGGGTGAGGTGGCCTTTTTGGATAGATCTTGATCTCAACATTCACTGGGCTCAAGGGCTATAAAAGAAGGGGGGTTTCACCCCTTTAGGCATCAATTCAAGCTTCCGAAATGCTCCCACAATGCCACATCTCTACAACAATGCTACGACGCTGAAACGCTGTCACGACGCCGACAACACAACCTCAACCTCAACTTCTATTAGCCGTCGGTATTGTTTAGTTGTTGTCATTTCAATTCATTGTATTAAAGTTGTCTTTATTGATCTTTTGATCGTAATAAGGAGAGGTGGGATTGTCCCTCTACCTTGAGTTTTCTTTGGTTTGTAATCATCGTCTCCTTCCTCCAACGAGGAGGAGACTTAGTTAGTGTTTTGCCCTCCGTATGCGATCCAGGATCACAAGGGCCTTGAATTAGCTACCGTTAGGTTGTGAACCAAGTAAATATCTTCGTCTTATTTACTTTTTCATTGTGCTACACTTTGTCTTAATCGAATTGTACAAAAAGAAAGTTGTTATTATGCACGCTATTCACCCCCTCTAGCGCTTTTCGATCCTACACATTGACTGCCCTGGACTTCCCTTGCCAATTTCCAGTTGGACATTCCAACACTAAGTGTTCGGTCACCCTTAACCAACTTGGATTTCTCCCTTGCCAACTCCCAGTTGGACTTTCCATACTCAACTTCTATATGACTATGGATGCCTCATACCATCTCATAGTCATATTATCCTTCATACTCAAATCCCATTGTCAAACATCAAAATTCTACTCGAGTCCCACTTAAATCTGGTCAATCGTGACCTGAGCCGATTACACCAACGATCTCCCCCTTTTTCATGTTTGGCAATACCTTTAAGTTAGGCAAACCTATAAGCCCAACTTCCTTCTTCTTATGACAAAAAATAATGAAGAGTTCCCAATTTCAGAATTTTAAATTTTGAAATTTTGGGGTTTAGTGTATATTTGGATTTATAGGACATCTTTATGCACTAAGTATCTTGAGCCTAACTTGAACCCTTCCATTTCTACCCATTTGGCACACATCAAAAAGTTTCTCATCTTCCAATGAGATCCTTCATTCTCTCCCTTGTGTCACAATTCATCCTACATGCCTTCATTTTCCCTAGTGATAACCCTTATCGCTAAATGAAAGCAACTCACCATTCTCCCCCTTTTTGACAAAAAGTCATCCATCAAGCCTTGATGGACAAACTCCCCCTTAACCATTGCACCAACAATGTCTTTGGTGAGGTCCTAAGCCCATAGGATGTCTAAGCAATCAAAATTAAGGTAAAAAGTTCAACCTTAAACTTTCATACACCTTAAAATTTGATTCTTAACCCTAATCAACTCCCAAATTCAGTTTCACTGAACATCTTACCCTTCCAATTCTTTCCAAAGTATATCCTAGGGATATGAGTAGTTAGGATAGCCTATGGGTGTTGATAAATGACTGAACAGACCTTGATCAATCGAAACAGATCTAACAGTCGACTTTATTAGTGAACAGTCAACTCATACTACCCCAGTCAACTAACTGCATATAGTAGTCGACTGATTTTTGCAATTGCAGAAAATCATTTTCAAGAATGAATTTAGAAAATGCATAAGTAATTATACGTTATTCTAAAAATTTTGTAATTTCATACATATATTACTTATACCAAGTAGTATGGGAGACAAATAGTTTTCTATAAAAATACCCATTCATTTTAAAGACTGATATAAAGTTAAAATATATTGAAACCTTCAATATTTTGTCTAACTTTGTGTCAACATTGTCAATGGTGATTGCTATCAAAAGATAAACTTCACCAAGGTTTTTTCAAAATGATTTTAAAATATTTTCAAAGCCTTATGGTGAATCATAGTCTATGGGCTCAATGTACATGACTTGTACATTAGATATTCCCATAATTCATCCTTATGTTTGAATGAGTTTTAGTTTATTTTGATGTACCATTACAAGCATATGAACTTAACTCATATTCCTAACATCTCACATGTGTATATGGTGTATCAATACACACACATGTTATCTTATAGTCCTTGTGAGATGTGGGTTTTGGTTTTTCCTAAATCTAAGAGTTCATACATTATATCTAGGCATATCCATTTAATTTCTTTATCTAGGATATCAAATAATGTCATTTGTCCTTAAATTCAATTTTAATTCTTTAATGCATGAATATAATCATGGCATAAATGATTTGCATAATTTAAGAATATTTGCCAATGATGCATGATGTCATAGCATTATAGAATTAACTTAAGCATCTCATGACATTTTAAATAAAAATATAAGCATGATGTCATGACATGGTATATGCCAAACAAAGTATGGCAACTTTATAATATAAGGTATAGAAATACCTAGCTTTAAGCCTAATTGTCTTTTGCTAAAACTATACCCAAATTTCCATAATACCCTAATCCCTCAAGTGTGTCAAAGACCCAAAATGACACATTTTTTACTCTAACCTATTTGTGCCAATTTTGATCAATTTTTCAACCTCAATTATTTCACTTGGCATATCCTAATATCTTTTAGGATTAAATTTCAATCTCATTTCTAAAGTATCACATAACCTTGAAAATACCCTAAAGTGTCAACTCTACCATAGTTAGGTTAACTGCCCATCCATATGAGGTTGACACACCCTAACTCATTTAGCGTGAGAGAATCACGCTCCTACGAACCCAAAACCTATTTGAGCTCCTTGGGTTTACTAGGTACTCACTAGGGATAACCTCACTTAGTACCTTCCTATTGACCCTCTTAGGATTCTAGGAAACCTTAGTCATTTTGGTTTTGTCTTTGTTAACCCTAGGGATTTCCTCCCTTGTAACCTTCTTAGTGACTTTCCTAGGTTTCTTAAAAATCTTAGCCACTAGACACTTAACATGGTCAACTCTAGGGATGACTTCCCTTGTGACCTTGGTATACCTAGACCTAGAGCATGCTCTATAGTTAAATAGAATATTATGGTAGGTTGGCATTACCTCCTTGGGCTTAGGCTCTGACCCATGCCTTTCTTATCCTTAGGTGGCTCTTGCCTCCTGTAACTTAGGTTTTGACCATTTAACCCTTTGATCATGTTTTCTATTTTTTTTAGGGTCTTTTCCAGTTTGACAAGATTAAACCTTAAAGCTTGATTTTGAACCTCAAAATTTTTAATCTTTGTTTGTCCATTGTTCTTTTGGACATGATTCTTCTACTCAGGCATGTGTCTAGTCCTCTTTAGATTATTGTCTAGATTATTGTTATCCTTAGGTGGGGTAGTCCTAGAGTTAATGGTTTTAGAATTATCCTTAGGCCTACCATTATAATGTTCAACACCTAAACAATAAGCCTTATTATTAGCATGCCTTCTATCATGAAACTTTGAAATTACAAGTGCATTAAAACAAAAATCATTATTAACATGCTTCATGTTATCATTAATAATTGTAATTGCATTATTAAATGATACCTTACGCCTTGCTCTAGGAGCTCCCCCTATACTTGGTCTCTCTACTATTAGGGCAATCAACCCATATGATATGGTTTTGATGTGTGTGGCAAAGGATTTAAGTTAGGATGATTGGATTTGATATGTGCATTAGAGTCTTGCAGGACTTAGTAATTCACACATGGAGCTTAGGCAAGTGTCACCACTCATAACCTCGTGCTTGAGTCGGAGAAGGATCATTGCAGAGTCGTGCACTTGATGCTGCCAAGGGACCGCCGGACGAGATGACTTAAAGCGAAACCAAGGAAGCAGACTTCGAGGGAAAGAGACATAAAGGAGCATTGTAGAGTCATGCACCTGATGCTGCCAAGGGACGTGGCCATGAACGAAGAGACCTTCGGCGAGGGACTTTAAGTGAGATGAGAGAATGAGTGAATTGTAAGTAGCTCATTAGGTGAACTTGGCAGAATGGCTGAGTGTCGGAGGCTCGACTGCAAGGGTTGAGGGTTACCCGACCACCGGAAGCTCAAACAGATGTAAGATTTGAGTTTACCCGGCACCAGTCGACTGCCATGTCATGACAGTGGGCTACTCCAAGTCGATCGGCAATCAACTGGTGTGGCTGATGAGTCAAGTTGACATCAGTCGACTGCTGAAGGGAAGTAGTCGACTGATAGTACTGTGCATGGGCATAGAAGCTAGTCGAGCTCGCGGGTCACTCGACTGGAAGTCAACATCAGTCGACTAATCATCCGACTGTTGGAGAAAATGACCGCGGATCCCGCGAATCTGGCCTGGTCAGAAGCTGTTAGAGTCGACATCAGTCGATTGATGAAGGCATTAGTCGACTGATAGTGTCCAACGGGAAGAATTGCTTCCTCTCTATAAAAAGAGAGGGTGGGGGCTTTTAGATGGCTAATGCTTATGCTCAAAACATTCTACTAAGTGCCCCACAAAGCTCAAACTCCTTCTTCTAGTTTTATTTCATATCTATTGTAAAAGAAGGAGTGATCTTATTATTGTAAAGGTTTACCTCCGCCTTGCTTAGGCTAAAGGGAGAGACCAATAGTGGATTGGTTGCGGAGTGTTTCACCGGAGACGAATCGGACCGTGGATTAGCGGCGAGGTCGTGAACCACGTTACATATTGTTGTTAGCATTGTTTTATATTTGTGTTTCTTGCTTAATTGCTTGTTTAGTTTTTGTTTCCGTTGCACTAATTATTTTTGTAGACAAGCAATTCATTCATATGACGAAAGAGGGCTATTCACCCCCCTCTAGCCTGCCACCATCGTTCCTACAAGTGGTATTTGAGCTAAGGAAGCTTGTCGAGGACTAACCGCCGCAACGAGCATAATCAAGGATGGTTGGCTCCGACATTCACCCACTGAAGTTTGAAGGAGAATTCTCTTGGTGGAAGAAGAGAATGGAGGTATTTTTTGAAACCGATTTCGAAATTTTATTAATAATGGAAAATAGTTTCGAGGTACCTAGGGATGAAGAGGGGAAGCAAATCGAGAAGTCTAGATGGACTAAAAAGCAATGGGAAGAGTACTTGGCAAACTCAAAGGCAAAGCACCATCTCTACAATGTACTCCCCCAACAAGAAGTGAACTGGATTGAAGAATGTGCAAGTGCCAAGGAAATGTCGGAGAAACTCATAGAGCTTCATGAAGGCACTTCTGAGGCAAAGCTTGCAAGGAGAGACCTCCTACGCTCCCAACTAACAAATATCAAACTTGAAAAGGGAGAAAAGGTAACCTCATTACATTCTAGGTTTAAAGAAATTTTAATTGGGCTAACAAGTGTAGGAGAAAAACATTCGAATCGGGATATGCTCATGAAAGCAATCGATGCTTTTCCCCGGTCATCGAAATGGAGCTCAATGGTGGAGTCCTACTACACGTCGAAGAATTTAGAAGTTAGCACATTGGAGGAGTTCTTCTCAACCATGGAGCTCCATGAAACAAGGCTTGAAGGAATATGTGAAGAATCAAATATCAAGCCATCTAGAGGAGTAGCCTTGGTAGCCAACAAGGGGAAGAAGAAGAAGATAGAGACTCCCTCCTCCTCTGATGAAGCATCCTCCTCATCCTCCATGAATAGAAATGAAGATGCTTGTATGGTAAGGAAGGTAAGGCGTGTTTTAAAAAATTTAAAAATTAACAAATCTTATGATAGGAGAAGGCACAAGAGGAAGATAATATGCTATAATTGCCAACAAGAGGGACATATAAGAGATGATTGTCCCCTCTTGAACAAGAGAAAAGAAGAAAGGAAAAAAGAAAGAGGAAAAGAAGAAGGGGAGCAAGAAGAAAAAGGAAGAAGCGAAGAAGGCCAAAGAAAAAGGGAAGGCCAAACCACTCAAAGCAAGGACTTGCGATGATCCTTCCTCCTCATCATCATCATCAGAGGAAGAAAATGCCTTTGTCACAAATTTGGCTCTAATGGCATTTGATGATCTAGACACCTCATCCTCCGAGCAAGAAAAATCAAGCACAAGTGAGGAGAGCTCTAGTGAAGGGGGAGGCTCATCATCATCCTCCTCATCCGAAGAAGAAGACATGGAGACTATGGTAACGAATCTCTCACCCAAGAAAATAGTTTCCATGATTTCTAGCCTTACTAAGGATTTATTTAGGGCTAATAAAAAGAACAAGTGCATGCTTGATCAAATTAAGGATCTAAAAAATAAATTAGAACAAGCATGTTTACATGTTAATGAGGATGATGCATGCTCACATGATAACTATATGCCATTTGATGTTAATGATGCATGCATTGACGAAAATAGGGCTTTAAGGGAAAAGGTAGACCATTTGACCAAAGCCCTAGAAAAGTTCACCATTGGCTCCAACACCCTTAATATGATTATAGGGAGCCAAAGGGCAAGCTTCAATAGGAAAGGCCTAGGATATAAGGGAAAAACAAATGAAAAGGCCTATAAATGTTTGATTGTTAGGGGTCAAAGCAAAAAATAAGACAATTGCTAGAAAATGGATCCCTAAGGAATATTTAGTGAACCCTATAGGAAAGAACTTGTATTGGGTTCCTAAATCCATCCTTAAGGGTTAGGAAAACCCTAGGATAGTCAACCATAGGGATTTTACTTATATCATATTATTTGGTTGACTTAGGATGGCGGGACAAAATTTTTGAAATAGTGTTGGGTGATGATAATGCACCCATAAATAGTTTAAATCATGCTTTGGTTGATATTTGACTTGTTATCATGATTTTATACCTAATGCATGATTACAAATTGATTAATACATGTGTTTCTGATCGTAATGTGAAATCAATGCATATATGTTTTTATAATCATGTGGTATGTTAGAGTGATACTCAACCATGGGTAAAATTGCATGAATTTGAAGGTTAAGTACATAAATACCTTTAGGAACATCTCACATTCACCATAAGGATAACTTTGATTGAAAACATAGTATGGGTGAGATGATAGTATGATACAAATGGTCCACTAATGCCTATGACATTTAGATGGTCATTTTAAGTATCAAAATAGCAATAATAGACCAATCATGGGGAAGACTTATGTTTAATTCATATACATATTGCCCAAAAATCATGGTTGGATATTTCATATTTTTTCAAAACCATTTCTTACTTTAAAATTTGTGCTTTCATGTTTTGAAACAATTTAAAGCAAAACTAGGTGTTAAAATGGATACAAACTTGGTCAAAATACTAGTTGGTTTTGAAACTTTTGGATTTTTGGCAAATCATTGAAAATATAAGTAATTTTAATGAAAACTCATTTTTCTCTGATAAAGGACCTTAAAAGAAATGTGTTTTCAAAATTTCACAATTTTTTGAATTTTTTGGAATTTATAGTGCATTTCTGAATTTCGTCTAGAAAAATCAAAAAACCTATTTTTTGCGTGCCAATCGACTGGTAGTCTGAACCAGTCGACTGATGTACTGTGCACGAGCACATTAATCTGATTTTATCAAATTTTGTTTGGTTTTTGATATTTTTCCTCCTTAGAGTTGATACCCTAGATTATAACATTTGGATAAATGTTTTTGATGGTGTCAAAGGGGGAGAAATAGGGAAGTTTAAGTTAATCATGCTAATAGGGAAGTTTAGCATGTCTTAAGGGGGAGTTGAATGTTTAAGGGTGAGTTGTTATACTCATGTTTCTACTTACATGCTTTCCTTGCTTATGTTTATTGTTATGTGATTACCTAATTTAAACGGATTGCCACACATAAAAAAGGGAGAGATTGTTAGGGCAATCAACCCATGTGATATGGTTTTGATGTGTGTGGAAAAGGGTTTAAGTTAGGATGATTGGATTTGATATGTGCGTTGGAGTCTTGCAGGACTTAGTAATTCACACATGGAGCTTAGGCAAGTGTCATCACTCACAACCTCGTGCTTGAGTCGGAGAAGGGGCATTACAGAGCCATGCGCTTGATGCTGCCGAGGGACCGCCGGACGAGATGACTTAAAGTGAAGCCAAGGAAGAAGACTTCGAGGGCAAGAGACATGAAGGAGCATTGAAGAGCCGTGCGCTTGATATTGTCGAGGGACATGGCCGCGAACGAAGAGAGATTTGGCAAGGGACTTCAAGTGAGATGAGAGAATGAGTGAATTATAAGTAGCTCATTAGGTGAACTTGGCCGAATGGCTGAGTGTCGGAGGCTCGACCGCAAGGGTTGAGGTTTACCTAACTTTCGAAAGCTCAAACAGATGTAAGGTTTGAGTTTTACCCGGCACCAGTCGACTGCCATGTCATAGTAGTCGACTACTTCAAGTTTATCGGTAATTGACTGGTGTGGATGATGAGTCAAGTCGACATCAGTCGACTGATAAAGGGAAGCAGTCAACTGATAGCATTGTGCATGGGCACAGAAGTTAGTCGAGCTCGCAGGTCACTCGACTGGAAGTCGACATCAGTCGACTGGTGATATCATCAGTCGACTAATCATCTGACTGTTGGAGAAAGAGGCCACATATCCCGCAAATCCGGCCTGTTCAGAAGCCGTTGGAGTCGACATCAGTCGACTGATGAAGGCATCAGTCGACTGATAGTGTCCAACGGAAAGAATTACTTCCTCTCTATAAAAAAAGAGGGTGGGGGCTTTTAGATGGGTAATGCTTATGCTCAAAACATTCTACTAAGTGCCCCACAAAGCTCAAGCTCCTTCTTCTAGTTTTCTTTCATATCTATTGTAAAAGAAGGAGTGATCTTATTGTTGTAAAGGTTTACCTCCACCTTGCTTGGGCTAAAGGGAGAGACTAATTGTGGATTGGTTGCGGAGTGATTCACTGAAGATGAATCAAACCGTGGATTAGCGGCGAGGCCTTGAACCATGTTACATATTGTTGTTAGCATTGTTTCCGTTGCGCTAATTATATTTGTAGACAAGCAATTCGTTCATATGATGAAAGAGGACTATTCACCCCCTCTAGCCGGCCACCATCGTTCCTACATCTACCTTGTCCTTGGTTGGGTGCCTCCCCCTCAGACATTGAGTATGGTAGTGGCCTCTTTGATTGCATCGGAAGCACATTATGTGCTCCTTGCTATTGCATGTCTAGGCATTGGCCTTCTTTGGCTTCTCCTTGGCCTTTGGTGTCAATTGAGCCTTCAACTTGATTTTACTTGGACACTTGCGCTTGTAGTGTCCTCTTTCACTGCACTCAAAGCAAACTATGTGATCTTTATTTTTACAAATTGCATTTGAGTTACCTATAGGGGAATTGTGCTCTTGTTCTTCATGGGCGCTGGAGGTAGAGATTTCCTCTTGCTCTTGCTCCAGTGTTGGTTTTCTCTCCTCCCCCTCAAGCCTAGAGGTGGAGGCTTCTCCAACCTCTTCCCCTTTGGATGTTGAGCATTTGATAACTCACAATTTGACATGATATTTTATATTCATTCCTCGATGTTTTGATTCATTCGTTTGTGTAATTCGACATATTTATCATATTTTACGAATATGGATCATTTTAGAGATTTAATGCAAATACATGCTAATTTGATGTCTTAAATACTAATTTGTTATATACTTTATTTTGTAGGACATTTAAGAGCAAATCGAGGAATGCACATTGAAAAAAATGGGAAGTACTGTAGCAAAGTACTATATCAAAGTTACTATAGCACCGTGTTTTTTTTTTTCAGAAAAAGACACGATTGTGTCACGGGCCCAGATTTAGGGTTGGAGCACATTTAAAAGAAAAAAAGTTCGGACAAAATGTCATCTCTTCTTCCATTAAGCCCTAGCATCCGCCTCCACCTCCCTTCCATCCATCTTCTCCTCGGATTTGAGGAGGAACCTCTTCATCGAGGGATTTTGGCGACGTCTTCCATCTCCATAGCTCATCCACCTTCTCTTTCGGATTTGAGGAGGAGTTCCACCCCAACGACACTTCTTCAAGATCAATTGGATCCGCAAGAGTTTGGAGCATCTATCAAGCTATTGGATTCAGGAGTTTGTGCTATCCCACATCCACCACCATTTGCAGAGTCTCGATCGAGCTCCATTGAACTTAGCCGGAGGAACTTCTTCATACATCGGGCAAATCTTGGGTTGATTAGATCATTTATTTTCTTGTTTATTTTACTTGAGCTTTAATTTTGTATGCATGTCAATTGTTGGGTTAATTTCCCCTTACATTTATGGTAATTTTGGGTTATGCACATTAGGTGTTTGGTTTAATTCGTGTTACAATTTTTGTTTCTTTAATTACTGCAATTAACTTGTTTACTTTAATTTCTGCATTGTTTTACTTGTTGCATGTTTTAATTACTTGCATTGTTAGATTAGAATTTTAATTACCTTGCAATCCTAGGTTAGACTCAAATCACAAACCCCCCATTTACATGAATAAAACCCAAAGCAATAATGGAAACGATCCTAAGAAAACCATTCTACCGATTGCATTTGTTGGGAGACAATCCGAGTCATCTCTATGCTACATTAGTGTAGAGGGGGTTCGGTTTAATTATAAACTTTGTTTTGTAATGGTACCATGACAAAAACTTTTATCAATTTTTGGCATCGTTGTCTGGGAGTGTAATGGTGCTTGGTAGACTTAGGATTGTTTACCAATTTTTCTGAAAAAAAATAAAAAATCCAAAAATTTTGTTTAGGGCTTCATTCTTTTATTTCTTGTATCCATGTATTTATCATGTATACTTCCTATGTTTTTTGATTTGTTTATTAGTGTTTCAGAAAAGAACGGGAAATTTCTTTAAACATGGATCCATATTATCAATGGTTTGGAGATTTCAATGATCTTTATTATTCAGGCACTGGACAACATGAGTATAATCAACTTGAACATCAATAGTATCAGTACCAACCTCAATATCATCATCCTGTTCTTCAGTATCATCAGTCTTATCAGCAGGACAGGTATAATTCAATTTCTGGTACATCTTTTCATAATTTTGATTCAGATTTCAGGTATAGGCACACACCACAGTATGTTCCTCAACTGCCTCAGTGCTATCCACCCCCACCTTTTGTCAATACTTACATGCCTAGTTGGGGAGATCAATCAAGTTACAATTATGGAGAAGCACATCAAGAAAAGGCTCAAAAATTTTTAGCTTATCACAGTCCATTGGGATTTCAAGATGACACAGTGTATGATGGACTACAACCATTCCAACAAGCTGAGTCAACTATCCCAGTCAAGCATATACAGAGACACTAGAAAAGTTTTTACAGCTAGGATCATTGCTACAACAACACCAACAACAAATGAGTGATAGACATCAACAATAGCAATAGTGGATATAGAACATGCAAATCCGGCTAGATCAAATTGCATCATCCATCATCCAGACACAAGCACAAGATTCCTTCCAGTTTTCCTCAGAGATCATTTCTGATGGTAGTGATGTGCTTAAGGAGATGGATTGCAGAGCTAGTTATATGTACATTTCTACCTTTGCAGCTCTACATGACTCCTCTACTAATGGGCATGATGATGATGTACTATCTGATGTTCCAAATAATGATGAAGTTGTTGTTGTGGTCGATGACTTGTAGGATGATACTAGCAGCCTAGATTTACTCTGTGATGTTATTTATGCCCCATATTATACTAAAGAAATGGAGTTGTTTCCATATACCAGTGTCCAGACTTGCTAGCCAGACCACAAGACAAGTGAGATAATGGCGGCAAGTATTTGTGATTAACTGATTTCAATGGAAGTGGAGGATAGTTGGAGGCCCCCAGACTGGACACTTCCATCACAGCCAGAGTTTCCAAGAACCATGATGATAAAGTCCCTGATATCCCATGCAATAATCCAACCCCAAGGCTGGACACTTTATCTGAATCGCCTCTGACTGCTAGAGATTACATATGATGAGGTGATGAAATTGGAGGGAGAAGCATGGAACTATCATGATCACACCATGAAGGCACTCACCTTCATTCAGTCAATCCCACTCCCGGCATGGATGCTTACTTTGAATCTTCTTCAACCGCCGAGATGAGATTTCTCTCGGAGCACTCGATGACCTGCAAGGCTTCTTTTACTGAATCTTCTTCAACCACAGGACCTTAGGGGAGTTTGCTCCATCTCATCTTCTTTTCTTTTATTCGTATATACATTTCTTTTGCCTCGTTTGTTTTTATTTTAATTGTTAAGTTTAGTTTGTTGAGTTTTTGTTTGGTCAGGTTTTTCAGATAAATTCTCTATGCATTCCGTTATATCTTCTTAGAAGTCATGAAAGCTAGTTAAATTTAACTGTCAAATTTTGGGATTTATTGTCATGAATGGATTATTTGATTGCATGTAGTTACTACTTGGTGATGGATTCTATGTTGATAGACTGATTTGATTATTTTTGTTTACCTAGTAAGGATTGAGCCTGTTTTTATTGTTTGTGTGGGGGGCACTTATGGTTATTGTAACTCTAGAACTTGCTTTGATTCTTTCGTGATCACACAACAATAGGTTTGCATGATTATTATGAAGGCAATAACATTTGTTTTCCTTCACTTCTTTTATCGCCACATGCTTATTGAATAATATTCTAGTCGTTCATCATTACATTTTTCTTTCCTTCCATTACTTTCTTCTCCATTTCTATTTCTAGATGTTGGATATTTGGTTGTTCAATGATGAGTATTTTGCCCAGGATGGACAAAAATTTAAGTGTGGAGGAGAGGTGTAGCTCAGGAAAATTCAATGTAAGCATAGGCAAGTCGTGCTTGATCACTATGAGCTAGTCATGCTCTTTATCTTTTTAGCTGAGCTTGATGTTGGAGCATAGGAAAGTGCACTAAATATAAAAAAATAGAGTTTGAAAAAAAAACTTAAAAAAAAAGAAGTTGAAGAAAAAAATAAACATTTGGGTGCCCATGAAATAAAAAAAATATATTGTGAAAATTTTGATATGTTGTGCCATTTTTTTTATTTATATGTGATAGTATCTTTGTGATGGGCATCCCTTGTTGCAAACATTGAGAGATTTATTGTATATCATGAGTAGATTTGTATTGAAGAATGTGATAAGGGTTGTTTACATGTTTATTGGATTGGAAGAGAAAAAATTTAGGGCAATGCTTTCTTGTACTCATCTATGTAGCATTTCATTATTTCCATATCTTCCACTATTTTCTTGATCTCTTTGATTTCTTTGTTTTGTACTCACACCATCATTTCTTTTATTTCATGTTTCCCTTTTATTCATAATAAGCCTTCAAAGATTGTGTATTCTTATGTATATAATAGTGGAGAAGAGTATAAGAGAAGCAAGCATATGGTAGTGCATAAACCATGAGTAGCTTGAGTGAACTCCACTATTACATGCTTATGAGAGTGAGAGAAATCACCACTTACCTTATGAGGTTTAGTCATTCTCAGTCTATTTATAATGGATTGAAGTTACCTTGTTTGTTAACTTATGTAAGATTTGAGTCCATGATTGCTTGAGTCTTTGAGAATTGATGATCCTAGGTAACTTTCTTTCACAATTTTCTATGCAAGATTGGGAATTGATAGGGGAATGCATCTTTAGTTGTTTTCTTAGTTTTTTTACATGCACGAGACGTGCAAGAATAAGTGTGGGGGAATTGATAACTCACATTTTGACATGATATTTTATATTCATTCCTCGATGTTTTGATCCATTCATATGCGTAATTTGACATATTTATCATATTTTACAAATATAGATCATTTTAGAGCTTTAATGCAAATACATGCTAATTTGATATCATAAATACTGATTTGTTATATACTTTATTTTGTAGGACATTTAAAAGCAAATTAAGGAATGCACATTAAAAAAAATGGGAAGTTACTGTAGCAAAGTTACTATAGTAGGTTACTGTAGCACCGTGTTTTTTTTTTCAGAAAAAAAACATGGCCCGGCCGTGTCAAAAGGCACGGCCGTGTCGCGGGACCAAATTTAGGGTTGGAGCACGTTTAAAAGCAAGAAAGGCCGGACAAAATGCCATCTCTTCTTTCCTTGAGCCCTAGCAGCTGCCTCCACCTCCCTTCCATCCATTTCCTCCTTGGATTCGAGGAGGAACTGCTTCATCGAGCTATTTCGATGATGTCTTCCATCTCCACAGCTCATCCACCTTCTCTTTCAGATTCGAGGAGGAGTTCCGGCCCGATGGCACTTCTTCGAGCTAAACCAGATCCGCGAGAGTTCGAAGCATCCATCAAGCTACTGGATTCAGGAGTTTGTGTCATCCCACATCCACCACCATTTGCGGAGTCTCGATCGAGCTCCATTGGACTTAGTCGGAGGAACTTCTTCATACACAGGGCAAATCTTGGGTTGATTAGATCATTTATTTTCTTGTTTATTTTACTTGAAATTTAATTTTGTATGCATGTCAATTGTTGGGTTAATTGTCCCTTACATTTATGGTAATTTTGGGTTATGCACATTAGGTGTTTGGTTTAATTCTTGTTACAGTTTTTGTTCCCTTAATTACTGCAATTAACTTGTTTACTTTAATTTCTGCATTGTTTTACTTGTTGCATGTTTTAATTAATTGCATTGTTATATTGAAATTTTAATTACCTTGCAATCGTAGATTAGAACTCAAATCACAAACCCCCCATTTACATGAAGAAAACCCAAAGCAATAATAGAAACGATCCTAAGAAAATCATTCTACCGATTGCATTCATTGGGAGACGACCCGAGTCATCTCTATGCTACATTAGTGTAGAGGGGGTTCAGTTTAATTATAAATTTCTTTTTGTAATGGTACCACGACAAAAATCATTATCAGCATCTCTCAACTTTCAACCCTTCGAGCTCTTGAGATGATGATGACCTTGCTTTTTCGGACTCATCATCATCTTCATTTTGGGCCGGTGAGCATTCTTTCCCAGCTTCCTCCTTATCTTGTGCCGATGAGGGATTCTCATGGAGCTTGATCAATTTGTTCTATAGATCCTTTGCATTGTCGAATTCTCCTATGCTATACAATAAATTCTTAGGTATTGAACTAGCTAAAGTTATTGCTACCTTTTGATTTATCTTGGATTTATGGATTTGCTCCTCGGTCCACTTCTTCTTCTTGAAGAGCCTTCCCTTCTTGTCCATTGGCGGTTCAAAACCTTTCATTAAAGAAAACCAATTTTCTATATCACACATCAAAAAATATTCCATTTTACCTTTCCAATACTCGAAATCTTTGTCGTTAAAGAAAGGTAGAATTTGTGTTGTAGCCTAATCCATCCCTGAAGTCCATTTCTCTTGATGCTCCCGATGGATCTTCTACTCCTCTAGCGCATGCTCCTTAGGCAATCAGTCCTTGCAGACGGCCTAGCTCTGATACCACTTGTTAGGACAGATTGGATGCACTATAGAGGGATGAATAACATTATTTGATTTCACTGAGATTCATGCTTGCTCGTCTAGACCAATGTTAATGTGCAACGGAATATACAGAATAAACACAAACAACATACAAAATAAGCAACACAAAAATCACAACCACAAGGCACAATGATTTTATGTGGTTTGGAATCTACGGTTCCTACTCCACGGTCGAGCTCTTGTTAAGCTCTAGTGATGCACACCACCACTAAAACCTCTCCTTCTTGATATGACACTAGAGGTGGAGAAACCCCTTACAAGAGTTTACAATAAGTATAACAATCGAAATACAAGTATAAAGTGAATACAAAATGCAAAGAAAACTTTACAACAAAGGGCTTTTGATTGCTTTATTTGCTTGTTGGTTACTTTGAGATTCCTTGGAAAGTATGGAATGCAGTAGCAATTCCCCTTCCAAATCTCTAAGAGCTAGCTCTAGAAATCTCCCTGTCGAGGTCCTTTTATAAGCTCTAAATTGGGTTGCTTTCTCATTAACCAGTCGACTGCTCATCACCCTTAGTCGACTGCCACTCGAATCCAATGGCTATTGACACCGCCATTTCTCTGGATCACCACTCAATGGATACATAATAGTTGATTGCTCACAACCCCAATTGAATATTGTCCTGACAGTCGAGGTGTTGGTCGAGCATGCCTTGCTTCTGATTGGCCACTTTCAAGCCTCCAGTTAACTACTTTACCATAGCAGTCGACTGCGGGTCAGAGCTATTGTTTCTCAATTACCCGAGTAGCTCCTCAATTTCCCAACTACCTATGGCTAGTCGACTATTCTTCCTCAGCAGTCGACTACTGAGCACCGCAGTCATTTCCCAAGCACACATTGACCAGTCGATTGCTCTCCAATAGCAGTCAACTGTCGAGCACTGTGGCTATTTCCCAAGCCACACAGTGTTGAGCACCCAATCTGAAATTTGAGCTCCACAGCGGGAGTCGACCACACGGATCCAATCGACTGGGCAAATCCTCCAGTTGACTGTTAAACCTCAGAACCAAGTTTTAACACTTCAAGTATGTTTCGTTCATACTTGGCACTTACACTTAGTCTAGACCTAAATCTTCAAGACACTTCCATCAGCCTTACACCCTCAGGGTCCATCCGAGTCCTCCATGACTCCTTCACCCTTCACGCTAGCCTTTAAGTGCTTCCATCGACTTAGTCATGCTACTAAGTACCCTTAACCTAGACCTAAGCCTTCAAGTCACTTCCATCAACCTTATGCCTCTAGGATCCATCTGATTCCTCCAAGATTTGTTAAGCCTTGCGCTAGCCTTCAAGTGAATCTGTCGGCTTTGTCATGCTAATAGTTCAACCTTATCCAAGAGGTCGCGCCTCCAGGACTTCCATTTCCATAGCTCCACCCTTGGGCTTTCCCTTTGTCAAGTATCCATACTTGGACTTTCCTCGCTTGCCTAGCATCTAGTCAACCATGACCTTCTAGGACTTCCCTTGCCAAGCTGAATCTCCCTGATCAGCTAGGTCTTCCCTTGCTATGCACGGTCTCCCTGACCTACGAGGACTTCTCTTTCCTCGTGACAAGTGTCCGATCAACCTTGACCGATCTGGACTTCCCTTGCCAACTTTCAGTTGGACTTTCCAATACCAAGTGTCTGGTCACCCTTGACCGACTTGAATTTCTCCCTTACCAACTCCCGATTGGACTTTACATACTCAACTTCCATATGACTACGGATGTCTCATACCATCTCATAGTCATATTATCCTCCTACTCAAATCTCATTGTCAAACATCAAAACCCTACTCGAGTCCCACTCGAGTATGGTCAATCGTGACCTGGGTTGATTGCGCTAATAGGACCAAGATCCATAACAGGGTCTTGAATCCCACCGCTAGGCTCGACTAAACCACTATCCATCTCATAGAAGGTGAAGTCTCGATTGATTTCTCCTCTCTTAGGAAAAGCATTCTTGAGAAATATGAAATCACAAGACTCAATGTCAATTATAGTCCCATCCATATATTCTCCTAGGTACACATATCCCTTGGAGTGTTTAGAGTATCTGATGAAGATGCCCTTCATTCCTTGCTAGCCTAACTTGCATACCAGTGCGAGAAATCATTAGCATATGCAACACAACCCCATGACCTCAAATGGCTAAGGAAAGGTTGCCTCCCTGTTCAAAGTTCGTATGGGTGCAACTATAGATTTTGTTGGAAAATAATTAAGGAAGTAGGTTGCAGTCAATAACGCATCTCCTCAATGAGAGATAGGTAAATTGGCATGCACCATCATAGACCTCATCATTTCTAATAGAGTCCTATTCCTTCTCTTAGCGACTTCGTTTTGCTGAGGAGTAGCATGAATAGTCAACTGTCTTGTAATGTCTTTCTCGAAACAGAGCTCTTTCAACTGTTTAGAAAGATACTCACACTCACCATAGGTTCTAAGTTTTCACCCTTAAGTCTAGCTGATTTTCAACCTCGCTAATAAATCTCCTAAAGCACTCTAGTACCTCAGATTTGTGCGAGATCAGGTAGACATAACCAAAATGTGTCTAGTCATCTATAAATCTAATAAAAGACATGGCTCCGTTTTAGGCTCTCACATTCATGGGTATGCAAATATCAGAATGAACCAACTGTAATAGAGTCTCATCTCTCACTGCTTTCCCAAATAGTTTTCTCATAGTTTTTCTTACCAAATAAAACTCACACAAGGGCAACTCAACCGTGGTTAGTAAACTCAACATACTACTCACTGCTAACCGACCCATTCTCTCTTGTCCTATGTAGCCAAGTCTGCTATGCCATAGTCACATCATCCACTTCACTAATAGATGAAAAGGAAATAGGAGAAGTAGGATATGACTCATGAAATGAAATCAAGTTCAGTACATAAAATCCCTCATGGACTAAACCGAAACAAATTAAGGAACTGTCATACGAGATGGAAACTTTAGAGTTTTCGATTAACATACAATATCCTAACTAGTCTAGACATCAGATAGATGCGAGATTTTGCCTTATCTCTGGAGCATAACACATGTCATGGAGATATAGGACTTGGTTGCTTTACAACAACAACTTGCAAGTGACAATCTCTCTCATCTCCATAAATTCCCTGTAACGCCCGTAAAATTTCTAGCAATTTTACGAGAGTTTTTGGCTTTACAATAATGGGCTTGATGTGGGCTTTTTTCGAAAAATAAAAGAAAATAGCCAAAAAGAGATGCAAGGCCTAGGAATTGAACCCTAAACCTCTAGAGATAGCCAAGCCCTATAGATGCACCCACTAACCAGAAGCCCAATAGGATTATATCATTAGGGGAAGAGGGGAAATTGTAGATAAGTGTGATGAGGGTAAATGAAGAGGCATGGAAAAGAGAAGAGAAACTTCTCTTCCTCCCTTTATAAAGAAGAGTGAAAGTCCCATTTGGCCACTTCTTCTTCTTCCCTCTTCTCTTCTTCTTCCTAACCGAGCTCCCTCTTCATCTTTTGGCCGAAACCCCCATTCAAGCAAGGAGAAAGCTAGGTGGCTTCCATTAGGTCATCTCCCAAGCAAAGCGAAGGAAGTAAGATTCCCTCACCTGCAGTATATTAGCTTTGTAGAGCTTTGTAGGTCATGTACATGAAAGAAAGATGGAGTTCATAGCCTTATATGTTTCGGCCAACCAAGGAATTTAGGGTTAGGGTTTGCATGAAAATGAATCTAAGGATATGATCATAGATTGTAGGCTTCAAGTAGGAATTTTTAGGTGCCAAAAACCCAAGTTCATGGCCATATATGTTTCGGCCAACCAAGGAATTTAGGGTTAGGGTTTGCATGAAAATGAATCTAAGGATATGATCATAGATTGTAGGCTTCAAGTAGGAATTTTTAGGTGCCAAAAACCCAAGTTCATGGCCATATATGTTTCGGCTAACCAAGGAATTTAGGGTTAGGGTTTGCATGAAAATGAATCTAAGGATATGATCATAGTTTGTAGGCTTCAAGTAGGAATTTTTAGGTGCCAAAACCCAAGTTCATAGCCCTATATGTTTCGGCCAACCAAGGTCTTGAGGGCTAGGGTTGCATGAAATGCTTCTAATGAAACTATGATAAGTTGTATCCTTCTTGAAGGAATTTTAGGTAATAAAAATCCAAGCTTGAGCCCTTACATGTTTCGGCCAACCAAGGTATTTAGGGCTAGGGTTACATGAAAATGCTTCTAATAAGACTATGATAAGTAGTATGCTTCATGAAGGAAATTCTAGGTAACAAAAACCCAAGCTTGAGCCCTTACATGTTTCGGCCAACCAAGGTATTTAGGGCTAGGGTTGCATGAAAAGGCTTCTAAGGGAAGTAGGAGATGTTATATGCTTCATGTAGAAATTTTAGGTAACAAAAACCCAAGCTTGAGCCCTTACATGTTCGGCCAACCAAGGTATTTAGGGCTAGGGTTGCATGAAAAGGCTTCTAAGGGAAGTAGGAGATGTTATATGCTTCATGTAGAAGTTTTAGGTGACAAAAAAATAATACAATGTTTGATACCTTACATGTTTCGGCCAACATTGGTTTTAGGGTTAGGGTTTCATGAAACCACCCCCCCTTATGAAGTTATGTTATGTGTATGAGTTTAATATGTTAGGAAATATGCCTATGTGATGAACATGTTTTATGATTTAATATGCCATGAATATGCCTATGAAATATGCTTATGTGATGAACATGGTTATGATGTAATATGCCATGAAATATGCCTATGTGATGAACATGTTTTATGATTTAATATACCATGAATATGCCTAGGAAATATGCTCATGTGATGAACATGTTTATGATGTAATATGCCATGAAATATGCCTATGTGATGAACATGTTTTATGATTTAACATGCCATGAATATGCCTATGAAATATGCTTATGTGATGAACATGTTTATGCTTTAGGACCCCTTTAGAGTACTCTTATGTTATGAATGCATGTATGCTATGAAATGACTAAGAGGGAGATGCTTCCCTTTCAAGTAGGGATTAAGAGCTCTCCTTATGATAAGATAAGATGGAGATGCTTCCCTTTCAAGTAGGGATTAAGAGCTCTCCTTATGATAAGACAAGATTGAGATGCTTCCCTGTTTATGTTGGGGATTAAGAGCATTCTTTATGATATGACAAGAAAGAAAGGAATTAAGTATTTTACTTTGTAAGAGGTTAAGTACCCGACCCATCAGGTGGTCGTTAATCAAATCCATAGGGACATAAGAAGACGTAAGAGGTCTTGCCCTAGTAAGACGTAAGAGGTCTTGCTCTAGTAGGTCTGGTAGCTCGCTACCCCAGCCTATTAGGGAACGCGCATTATGTGGTACTTAACCTGGGCCCCCCCAAACAAGTTATGATTATGTTGAAGTATCTATATGTATATGCTTTGAAAAGAAAAGACT
Organism: Wurfbainia villosa; assembly: GCA_025175895.1. Lineage (NCBI taxonomy): Eukaryota > Viridiplantae > Streptophyta > Magnoliopsida > Zingiberales > Zingiberaceae > Wurfbainia > Wurfbainia villosa. Next base: position 4,275,839 of record CM046009.1, read on the forward strand.
TTTTATGAAATTGTGCATGCTTATGTTAAAGTTTATGAATGCTTATGAATATGTCCTTTATGCAGGTTTAAGATTTACGATGTTACGGATGCTTATGTTATGAATGCTTATTGTTAAGTTTAAAACGTTTATGATTACGTCCTTTATGCAAGTTTAGATTTTATGATGCTATGAATGCTTATGGTTAAGTTTAAGAATATATTGTGTCTATGTACTTTATGCAGGTTTAAGATTTACGATGTTACGGATGCTTATGTTATGAATGCTTATTGTTGAGTTTAAAACACTTATGATTATGTCCTTTACGCATGTTTAGATTTTATGAAGTTAGGATGCTTATGTTCAAGTTAAGAATACTTGTGATTAGGTACTTCATGCATGTCTAAGATTTATAATGTTATGGATGCTTATGTTTAAATTATGCCCTGCTTATATTTAATTATGCTTACCATGCTCATGTAAATTCTATGCCATGCTTAGGTTTTTATTACATGGGCATGTTGTTGATTTGTGTTGCTATGAAATACTTAGGCTATTTATGCTAGCATGCTCATGTTTCTAATTGCTTGATGAAAGTTTGTGGCTTTTGTGAGTAGGCAAGAATCTTACTAAGCTATATGCTTATAGTTTATGTTGTCCATATACTGTAGATAAAGGAAACCTGGACTAGAGGAAGCAGCAGGAGGGGCCAAGTGTGTGTGATAGTGGCATGGTGGAGAAAGACCCTGCTACTATCTGCTTATATTACATGCCCAATGAATCCCTTAAGACTTTGCTTCCGTTTATAAGACTTGTGAACCTTTAGCACCATTCTGGATGTTGCTTAATCATTTTACTGCTCAATTTCTTAAGAACTCATGAATGACACCTTATGTTATGCATGCTATAAATGAAATAAGATATGTTAGCATGCTAATTATGAATATGATATGTGATGCATGTGCAAAAGAAGGTTTGCATGTGCAAAAGAAGGTTTAAGTTATGATGACATGTTAAAGTATGTAGGTTGTGAAATGAACCCTATACGTTAGGTTATATAAGAAAAAAAAAGGGAACAAGTAGCGCCGCCCTGAGAGCAGATAAGGGCGGGCGTTACATTCCCTGTTTCCCATATATAACCTTCTTGCATGTGGACTTAAACGATTGAATTCTACGTTCGTACTCCTATCATGAGCTACATGGTCTGTGTCTCTTGAGTCTACAATCCACAAAGGAGAAGAGTTAGCGAGCATTACACTAGATGGCACATAACTCAAACTATGTAAAGAAGAAGGTGTAGAGGATCGGTGGTCAGCTAGAGGGGGTGAATAGCCCAATTCGGTATACGATGGAAGTCATTCATTCTTGCTTGTCTACAATCTCGTTAGTGCAGCGGAATGATAATATAACGAATACAAGAATACAACACACACACAAACACAATCATATACGTGGTTTAGAACCTTAGGGTTCCTACTCCACGGGGTGAGCTCAACGAGGTCAAGTGATGTACACACCACTACTCAAACTCCTTCTCGACAACACGTCGGAGGTGGAGAAACCTCGTACAAGCAATTACAACAATGTAATACAAAAGTACAAGAAAAATACAAAGACAAGAAGAAATACAAGTAAAGTACACTTTACAAAACATTGCTTTGATCACATGCTTGTTGCTTGCTTTGGATTGCTCTTGAAGGTCTGGAATGCAACAGTAATTTCCCTCCAAAATCGCGCCAAAAATTGTTGTTGAAATCCTCCCCAAGTTCCTCCTTTTATGCTTGTCTCAGGTTGATTCCGCATCGATCAGTCGACTGTTGTTGTAGCCGTTGTCTCACAATGACTTAATCCACACTAGAAAAGTTCTAATGGATAACCATCAGTCGACTGATGAACCCATCAGTTGAGTGCTCAACGTGATCACTCGACTGGAAAATGTTCTGTGTCCAAATTCACCCTGATTAGTCATTTATCATCCTCGGGTCGATGGTGTCGATGTGTCGACGATCATTGCCTACCCAATCGAACTCATTTGACTTGGAGTAGTCGACTGATACCTATATCAGTCGACTGATGTCGGGTAAAACCTCAAACACCAAGTTGTTTGAGCATCCGACCGTCGGGTAAAACTTCAAACACTATGCTTGAGCATTCGACACTCAGTCTTAGCCACTTGGCCAAGTTCAACTCATCTCTCATGGAGTTCCCCACCGAAGCTCTCTTCCCTCGGCCTACGTCCCTCGGATGCACCAAGCGCATGACTTCTTAATGTCATCCTTCGCATCTCTTGCCCTCAAATTCTGCTTCCCTTGGGCCTCACTCAATTTGCTCCCTGTCTGGCGATCCCTCGGATGCCACAAGCGCACGGCTTCGCAATGCCATCCTTCACCGACTCAAGGACCCCGAGCCTACGAGACTAGTGACCTTGCCAAGTCCTCAAGATTTCCCACACCAAGCCTCATGATTGGATTTTCCATGCCAAGGCTACACACTTGGACTTCCAAATGCTAAGCCCCATGCTTGGACTTTCACTGCCAAAGCTACACACTTGGATTTACGTGGCCAACCCATGATGGACTTTCCCAATGACAATCCCATGTCATACATTTTGTCTAACATCAAAATACTATTCGAGTTAAACTCGAGTCCGATCAATCGTGACCTGCGTCGATTGCACCAACAATCTCTCCCTTTTTGATGTTTGACAAAACTTCAAACTTAAGTCTACCAATTATCCCCAATTGGCAATTATTACATCCCAATGAGAATTCCAATTAACCCCAATTGGTAACTTCTCCCCCTTTTTGACATACATCAAAAAGGTCCTCAAGGGTGTCAATGTCTCATATCCCAATGAGATCTTACAATCCTCCCCTTGGTACAAAAACATTTAGGATGCCTTTAATCTTCCTAGTGTTAAGTCTCATATCACATAAGAGAGGCAATCCCCCAATTTTTCTCCCATGAGGAAAAATACACATCCATCTTCCCATGATGGATACCTCCTCCTAAAGGCTTGCTCCCCCTTGACCATTGCACCAACAATGTCCTTGGAGAGTCCCTAAGACAATAGAAACACTAAACTATCAAAATTAAGGGAAAAGATTCAACATTGAACTTTCACCTCCCTTAATTCGATACACACCCTAAACACTTCTCCTAATTCATGTTCAATGAATTTTCACCCTTTTTAATTCTCTCCAAAGCATGTCCTAGGGTTAGGAGTGGTTAGGGAACCAAAACATAGTTGAACATGGGCCTAACAAACATTGTTTACCCGAAATCAACATTATTAGTCGACTATCTCACCTACCAATCGACTGATCTTGACTCCAGTCGACTGCTATCCATGGCAGGCGACTGATAACTGCAAAATGCAATTTTATAGTTTTCAGAAATGAAATTCCAAAATTCATAAGTAATTATACATACATTGAAAAATCATAAAAATTTATATACATAATACTTATTACACACATTATGGGTGAAAAATATTAGAAAATAAAATACCCATAAAATAGTGAGATTGATGTTAGTTCAATCGGCCCAGGTCACGATTAACCGAACTTGAGTTTGACTCGAACTGTATTTTGATGTTAGACAAAACGTATGACATGGGATTGTCAAGGGAAGTCCGACATGGGTTGGCCACGTAAATCCAAGTGTGTAGCCTTGGTGGTGTAAAAAGTCCAAGCATGGGGCTTGGTGTTGGGAAAGTCCAACATGGATTGGCCACGTAAGTCCAAGTGTGTAGCCTTGGCAGTCAAAGTTCAAGCATGGTGCTTGGCATGGAAAATCCAAGCATGGGGCTTGGCATGGAAAGTCTTGAGGACTTGGCAAGTTCACTAGGCTCGGGGTCCTTGAGTTAGTGAAGGATGGCATTGCGAAGGCGTGCGCTTGGTGCATCTAAGGGATCGCCGGACGGGAAGCGAATGGAGTGAGGCCCAAGGGAAGCAGACTTTGAGGGCAAGAGATGTGAAGGATGACATTGCGAAGTCGTGCGCTTAGTGCATCCAAGGGACATAGGCCGAGGGAAGAGAGCTTCGGTGGGGAACTCCATGAGAGGATGAGGAGGACTTGGCCATGTGGCTAAGACTGAGTGTCGGATGCTCAAACATGGTGTTTGAGGTTTTACTCGATGGTCGGATGCTCAAAAAAATTGGTGTTTGAGGTTTTACTCGAAATCAGTCGACTGGTATATGTACCAGTCGACTGCTCTAGGTCAATTGGACTCAATCGGTGTTTGACTGGTGTTAGACTGCATTCTGTGCCTCACAGTCGACTGCCGAGGGATGGCAATCGACTAATGTCGACATTAGTCGACTGCCAAGGGATGACAGTCGACTGATGGAAGTGTCGCGAGCACATAACTCTCCGTAGCCAACTGGGAAATCGGCTACAAGGCCATCAGTCAACTGATGATGGATCCGTTGGAACTTGTCCAACATAGATCGAGTTGTTGTGAGACAACGACTACAGGAGCATTTGACTGGGGCCTTTTTGCAGTCGACTTCTAGGTGCAAAATCAGCTCGATGTAGGTTATAAATGGAGCACAAGATGGAGAATTTTACAAGAGTTTTGGGGGAGATTTTAGAGGAAAATTGTTGTTGCATTCCAGTCCTTCAAGAGCCAAACCAAAGCAACCAACAAGCAAAAGTGATCAAAGCCATTTGTGTAAAGTTTTCTTTCGTATTTTCTTGTACTTTTGTATTACATTTTAATTGCTTGTATGAGGTTTCTCCACCTCTGACTTGTGGTCGAGAAGGAGTTTAAGTAGTGTCGTGTGCATCTCTAGAGCTCGTTGAGCTCCCCCAGTCGAGTAGGAACCCTAAAGTTCCGAACCACGTATATTATCGTGTATTGTGTGTGTGCTTTTGTATTTATTTTCATTATTATTATTCCACTGTGTATTAACGAGAATTGTAGAGACGAGCACGACACACGAACAATTTCCATCATACACACGTAAAGGGCTATTCAGCCCCCTCTAGCAGCCACCGATCCTCCAATAAGTGGTATCAGAGCGAGGAGCTTGTCAAGGACTAATCACCAACACAAGCACGACACGATGGTCGGCTTCAACCTCCAACCACCAAAATTTGAAGGGGATTTTCAATGGTGGAGAAGAAATATGGAGGTATATTTCAAAATCGATTTCGATATTATGTTAATTATTGAAAATCATTTTGAAGTGCCTAGGGATAAGGAAAACAAGCCAATAGAAAAATCAAATGGACCAAGGAACAAATCAAGGATTTCAAGATAAATATTGAGGTAATAAAAATGCTAAGTTATTTGATTCCTAATAATATTTGGTCTAGATTAGATAATTATAGGGATGCAAAGGACCTATGGCATAAGGTGGTCAAATTCAATGAACATCCCGAATCGACATAAGTAGAAGAGGAAGCCGAGGAAGAACGTCCATCAACATCCGGATCCGAGGATGTTGAAGAATCACCATCTACATTTGAAGATGTGGATGACTTGGTGGAAACCTCCACCTCTAGCATTGAGGGGGAGGAGAGGTCTTCCATCCCGGAACAAGATCAAGACAAAGCATCTACATCCGGAAGAAGTGAAGATCAAGAGACTTCCACCTTCCTAGGTAACTCATGCATTATAATTAAAAATAAAAGTCACATAATATGCTTTGAGTGCAGGGAAACCGGGCATTACAAGAGCACATGCCCAAAATTGGCTAAGAAGAAGGTACCGATGTCAAAAGTCAAAGGATACCGGAGTCCTCATCAAGAAGAGCAAAGACACATTGTGTGCTTTAAATGTAATCAACGGGGACATTATAGAAGCCAATGCCCTAGGGGGAAGAAGAAATGGCAAGAAGGGGCATCTCATGTAGGGGGAGCTTCTAAAGCTAACCCTAAGGTAAATTTAGTTAATGCACCTTCAATTTCTAGAACTAAGAAGCATGCTAAAAAATTATTTTAGTTCACTTGCTATTATTAATGAAAAGCATGCTAGTAGGAATAGATATTTTTGCCTAAGTGCCAAGCATGTTGATTTACCTAAGGACAAACCTAGACACCATAATTCTAGACCAATTCTACCTAGGGAGTCCATTAGGAGAGTAGAAGAAAACATAGGCATAAACCCTAAGAAGGGTAGACACATGCCTAAGAAGAAAAACAATTTCCAAAAATCTAATTAAAAATCAAAATTGGGAAGGTTAGAGGTGGAAAACCAAGCCTTGAGGTTAAGGCTTGAGAAACTTGAGAAGACCCTAGCAAGAATCACAAATTCAATTAAAGGGTCAAATGTTCAAAACTTAAGGCCTAGGAAATAAGAAATGTCCAAGGGCAAGAAAGGTTTGGGTCACAAACCTATGCCCAACCATAATGTTCCCTTTGATTATAGAACTATTTCTAGGTCTAGAAAAATCAAGGCTAATAGAGAAGTTATCCCTAAGATTAGCCATGGTAAGTGTTTAGTGGCTAAAGATTCAAGAAAAACTAAGGTAGCCACTAAGAAGGTCAAAGGAGGAGTCACCTCTAGAGTTGACCTAAGAAAGACCCAATTGACTAAGGCTTCAAAGCCAAAAAGGGTCATTAGAAAGATATCTAGGGAAGTTATCCCTAGTGAATACCTAGTTAATCCAAGGAGCTCCAATAGATATTGGGTTCCTAGGAGCGTGATCGATTCACGCTAGATGGGTTAGGATGTGTCAACCCTAAGTAGATAGGTAGTTAACATAACCATGGTGAGTTGACACTTTAGGATGGGCCAATGTGGTTTGAGAAAATGAAAAATGATTATATTGGCACAAGTAGGTCTTAGGAGTCATGGTGTGTCATTTTGGGTTTTTTGCACACTTAGGGGATAAATGGTATTAAGGCAAAATGAATTTAATTCTAAGAAATGACAATTTGGGCTTAACACTTAGGTATCTTATACCTTAGTATTTTATAATTGTCATGCTTTGTTTGCCTTGCCATGTCATAACATCATATTTATTTTTATCATATAAAATATCATGATAATACTTAGGTTTAGTCAAATGTCATGTATGTTTAGTTTTTATATTATCACATGCTATGACATCATGATTATCTGACACATTCTTTCATTCTTGTATCAATTATGCCATAATCATCATTCATGCATAAATAAAATGGATTTAAGGACTAAGGCATGATTTGAAGTCTCATGCATAAGGAAATCAAATAATGTTGCCTAGAAAAATGTATGAGATCCTAAATGAACAAAGTCCATATCTCACTAGAACTTGACTTGTATGTGTTTCGCACATCTAGATACAAGTGAGATGTTTAGGAAAATGAAATTAAAGGTTTTAAAAACATTTCAAAATATGATTGAAAAACCTTGGTGAAGTCTATCTTTTGATAGCAATCACCATTGAATGAGGTGATACAAAGAGGGCTCAATATTGAAGCTTTTCTCTACTTTTGAACTTTGTATCAATCTCATTATTTTGTGGGTAAAATAATTTTCTAATATTTTTCACTCATAATGTGTGTGATAAGTAATGTACGTAAAATATTTCATGATTTTTCAACGTATATATATTTACTTATGATTTTCGGAAATTCATTTCTAAAAAATTGAAAATTGCATTTTGCAGTTATCGATCGTGATCATTCTGACGATCGATGAGGGAAATCATCGTAGTAGTGAAGGAGTCAACTGCTAGGCTAATTTCGGGTAAACTATGGTTGTTAAGCCCATGTTTAGGTGTATTTTGGTTCCCTAATCACTCCTAACCCTAGGACATGCTTTGGAGAGCATTAGAAAGGGTAGAAATCCATTGGAAATGGATTAGGAGAAGTGTTAAGGGTGAGTATCAATTTTAAGGTGTCTGGAACTTTAATGTTGAACTTGTGCCTTAATTTTGATGATTTAGTGTTCCTATTGGCTTAGGGACTCTCCAAGGACATTATTGGTGCAATGGTCAAGGGGGAGCAAGCCTTTAAGGGGAGGTATCCATCATGGGAAGATGGATGTGTATTTTTCCTCATTGGAGGAAAATTGGAAGATTGTCTCTCTTAAGTGATATGGGACTTATCACTAAAAAGATTGAAGACATGTGTTTTCCTCCAAGGGAGAGATTGTAAGATCTCATTGGGATATGAGACATTCATACCCTTGGGGAGGACCTTTTTGATGTATGTCAAAAAGGGGGAGAAGTTACCAATTGGGGTAGTTGGAATTCTCATTGGGATGTGAGAATTGTCAATTGGGGATAATTGGTAGACTTGAGTTTGCGATTATATCAAACATCAAAAAGGGGGAGATTATTGGTGCAATCGGCCCAGGTCACGATTAACCGGACTCGAGTTTGACTCAAACTATATTTTGATGTTAGACAAAACGTATGACATGAGATTGTCATGGGAAGTCCGACATGGGTTAGCCACGTAAATCCAAGTGTGTATCCTTGGTGGTGTGAAAAGTCCAAGCATGGGGCTTGGTGTTGGGAAAGTCCAACATGGGTTGGCCACGTAAGTACAAGTGTGTAGCCTTAGCGGTGAAAGTTCAAGCATGGGGCTTGTCATGGAAATTCCAAGCTTGAGGCATGGTGTGGGAAGTCTTGAGGACGTGGCAAGTTCACTAGGCTCGGGGTCCTTGAGTCGGTGAAGGATGGCATTTCGAAGTTGTGTGCTTGGTGCATCAAAATCCTAGCATGAGGCTTGGTGTGGGAAGTCTTGAGGACTTGGCAAGTTCATTAGGCTCGGGGTCCTTGAGTCGGTGAAGGATAGCATTGTGAAGCAGTGTACTTGGTGCATCTGAGGGACCGTCGGACGGGGAGCGAATGGAGTGAGGCCCAAGGGAAGCAGACTTTGAGGGAAAGAGACACGAAGGATGCCATTGCGAAGTCATGCGCTTGGTGTATCCGGGGGATGTAGGCCGAGGGAAGAGAGCTTCGGTGGGGAACTCCATGAAAGGATGAGGTGGACTTGGACAAGTGGCTAAGACTGAGTGTCGGATGCTCAAACATGGTGTTTGAGAATTTACTCGACGGTCGGATGCTCAAACAACTTGGTGTTTGAGATTTTACCAGAAATCAATCGACTAGTATAGGTACCAGTCGACTACTCTAGGTTGATTGGACTCGACCGGTGTTTGATTGGTGTTAGACTGCATTCTGTGGCCTAGCAATCGACTGTCGAGGGATGGCAGTCGACTGATGTCGACATCAGTCGACTGCCAAGGGATGGCAGTCGACTAAAGGAAGTGCCACGGGCATAGAACGCTCAATAGTCGACTGGGCAGTCAGATACAAGGCCATCAGCCGACTGATGGGCATGATCAGTCGACTGATGATGGATCCGTTGGAACTTGTCCAACATGGATCGAGTCGTTGTGAGACAACGACTACAGGAGCAATCGACTAGGGCCTTTTGGCAGTCGACTGCTAGGCGCGAAATTAGCTTGATGTAGGTTATAAATGGAGCACGAGATTGAGGATTTTGCAAGAGTTTTCGGAGAGATTTTGGAGGGGAATTGCTGTTGCATTCCAGTCCTTCAAGAACCAAACCAAAGCAAGCAACAAGCAAAAGTGATCAAAGTCATTTGTGCAAAGTTTTCTTTCGTATTGTCTTTGTGTTTGCTTGTACTATTGTATTACATTGTAATTGCTTGTACAAGGTTTCTCCACCTCCGACTTGTGGTCGAGAAAGAGTTTGAGTAGTGTCGTGTGAATCTCTAGAGCTCGTTGAGCTCGCTCCGTGGAGTAGGAACCCTAAGGTTCCGAACTACGTATATTGTCGTGTATTGTGTGTGTGCTTGTGTATTTGTTTTCATTATTATTATTCCACTGCGTATTAACGAGAATTGTAGAGACGAGCACGACGAACGAACAATTTCCTCCGTGCACGCATAAAGGGCTATTCACCCCCCTCTAGCCAGCCACCGATCCTCCAACAATTGATACAAAGTTCAAAAGTTGAGAAAAACTTCAATATTTGAGCCCTCTTTGTATCAACATCATCAATGGTGACTTCTATCAAAAGATAGATTGCACCAAGTTTTTTCAAAATGGTTTTGAAATGATTTTAAAACCTTATATTCAATTTCCTAACATCTCACATATATCTAATGTCAAATAACACCCAAGTCAATTTGTTGTGAGATGTGGATTTTATTCTCCTTAAATTAGGGTCTCATGCAATTTACTAGGCAACACTATTTGATTCCCTTATGCATGGAACTTCAAATCATTTCATAGTCCTTAAATCAATTTTAAATCATACATGAGTAATGATTATGACATAAATGATAATATAGGCAAGCATATGCCAATAATCATGATGTCATGGCATGTGAATGAAATCTAAGTATACATGACATATAAAAATAACCCTAAGTATGATCATGATATTTTATATGATAAAATTAAATATGATGTCATGACATGGCAAGACAAATAAAGCATAACAAGTATAAAATACTAAGGTATAAGATACCTAAGTGTTAAACCCAAATTGTCATTTCTAAGATTAAATCAATTTTGCCTTAATGCCAACTATCCTCCTAGTGTGCCAAAAACCCAAAATGGCACATCATGACTTCTAAGACTTACTTGTGCCAATTTAATCAATTTTTATTTTCTCAAACCACATTGGCACATCCTAAAGTGTCAACTCTGCCATGGCTAGGTTAACTACCCTTCCACTTAGGGTTGACACACCCTAACCCATCTAGCGTGAATCGATCACGTTCCTAGGAACTCAATACCTATTGGAGCTCCTTAGGTTAACAAGGTATTCACTAGGGATGACTTCCCTAGATACCTTCCTAATTATACTTTTTGACTTTGAAGACTTAGTCATTTGGGCCTTCCTAGGTCAGCTCTAGAGGTAACTCCCCCTTTGACCTTCTTAGTGGCTACTTTAGATTTTCTTGAATTTTAAGCCACTAGACACTTACCATGGTTAGTCTTAGGGATGACTTCCCTATTAACCTTGGTTTTGCTAGACCTAGATTTAGTTCCATAATCAAATAGAACATTGTGATAGGACTTAGGTTTGTGACCCAAACCTTTCTTGCCCTTAACCGGTTCTTGTCTACTAGGTCTTAGATTTTGATTCTTTGACCCCATAATTGAGTTTGTCATAATTTTGAGGGTCTTTTCCAATTTTTCAAGCCTTGACCTCAAAGCTCGATTTTCTAATTCTAATTTTCCCAATTTTGATCTATCATTAGATTTTTGGGAATTATTTTTCTTCTTATGCATGTGTCTACCCTTCTTAGGGTTTATGCCTAAGTTCTCTTCTATTCTCCTAATAGACTCCTTAGGTAGGATTTTTTTAGAATTAGTATGTCTAGGTTTGTCCTTAGGTAAATTAACATGCTTGGCACCTAAACAATAAAATTTTTTATTTCTACTAGCATGGTTTTCATTGACAATAGCAAGAGAACTAAAAGCATGCTTTTTAACATTGAAATTTGAAGGTGCATAATTTAAGTATACCTTAGGGTTAGCTTCAGAAGCTCCCCATACATGTGATGCTCCTTCTTGGCCCTTCTTCCTCCCCCTAGGGCATTGACTCCTATAATATCCCTTTTGATGGAATTTGAAGCACACTACGTGCTCCTTGCTTCTAAATGTGGGTGTTAGTGAAAGCCCTAGAGTCAATCATGTGATGATTGTTGTATGGACTTTGTTGTATCATATTCCTATTTATAAAGGCATTTCTTTATGGTTATTATAGTTACTTGTATTGGTGCTAAATAACTAAGTATAATAACGTCCTTGAGTAGAAGGTTCTTATCTATATCAATTGATTGGTTGAATCGATAATGAGATGATATAGAGAACACTACTCTTAATCAATCCTAGTCAAGTATTAACATTCAGGGACAATGTTAATGCGTAAAAACTAGCATGTAGGTAAACTCGATGACTTGATCTCACAAGTCATGGATATGAGATATCAAGTTGACACATGGGTATGCATTGGAGAATATATACTGAATGACCCACCATGAGAAAGTATCATGGATCGTTATATGAGTGTCATATACTTTCTCATGTGACTATTAGTATGACAATTAGTCCATGGACCTGAAGTCACCATGGTTCCCTACATAAGGAGTTGCATACTTTGGCTTCGTCAAACGTCACCCGTAAATGGGTGGACTATAAAAGCAATTACTGGGTATGTAACAAATTATGTGGAGGGATGTGAGTGATGTAGATGGGATCTATCCGTCCTATATGACGGGAGTGACATCGTTATTCTTGATAGAGTGAGACCACTAAGTGCATGACCATGCCCAAATGAGTCAATATGAGATATTGAGCTCATTTGATTAGAGTGAGTCTACTTGGAGTTCAAGGTATAGATTGTATCAAGGATGACATGGTATATGCCTCAATTGGTCATTCTAGATGTCAAGGATAGAGGGACATTGTCACATATTGTGAGAGTCACAATTAGTAGTCACAAAGGTGATGTTGGATCTCAACATTCTTGTAACTTGGGTAGCAATGATGTGTTGCTAGATACCGCTCATTGCTTATGTTCCTAAATCGGTTTAGGAGCATTGCCAACGTTACAAGAACCTATAGGGTCACACATAAAGGGCAATTAGATGGAGATTAGGTTCATATGATGGACCATGAGGATTAGGTTCATGTGATGAACCAAATTGGATTAAGAGTAATCCAAATTAGACTAATTGAGTTAGACTCAATTTGATTCAAGTGTTGAATGGGTCTAATTTAGATTTGATTCATTGAGTCAATTTAAAGTAATGAATAGAGATTCATTAAATCAAATTGACTTGAATCAAATGGTTAGATTTGATCAACCATGGGAGATAAGAGGTCAAGTTTGACTTGACTTGGGAGGGAAGATGAAAGGTCAAGTTTGACATGACCAAATGCCATGTCATGGTGACTTGGTTGGGGCCAGCCAATGATGATGTTCAACATCATCATGGACACATCATGGGGTGCCACCTCATGAGGGAGACCAAGAGCCATAGCTCTTGGAATTACTTACATGCATGTAACTCCCTATGGAGTGGCCGACCACTTTATGATGGTGAGCATTAGTGTGAAGTTAAGTGTTGTAACTTCATCTTCTTCCTCCTCTCTTCCCTCAAGCTTTCTCCCCTCCTTTGACATGGACTTCAAGGAGTTCTAGCACACTCTATGTTGTCTTTTCTCCACCTATTGCTCATGTGGATACCGATAGAGGAGTGTACACTTGACACTCTCGAGTTCCGGCAAACCATTTGGACGAGTGGGATAAGCGAAGGGCGTCGCATCTAGGGTAATGCTCCTTTCATGTAGATCTAAGGTAGATCTAGGTTTTCTAAACACGTACATGTATTTTTATTTATCTTCGCATGGATCCGTGGCCAACTTCTAAGGTTTCCACAACGCAAAAAGCGGTTTTTGCAGCTCGGACAGTCCAACAGTGGTATTAGAGCAACGTGCGAAGCATGTATGTGTTTTAATTTTGTAGTTTTTGTATTAGATATAAAAATTATATATATGTAAGTTTCTATAAATTTCCTATTTTTATAGATTTTTTGGGCATTTTTCTCGAAGAGTTGAAGCAACAAGTGTTTGGACACTTGTAGGCTTCAACCACCGAGAAAAACTCTTCGGAATGACAAATTATCACTCTAGGTTTTTGGGACAGAGACTTAAGTCACTGTAAGATCAAGATGGTACACTCGCAAGGTTAATTTTGCGAGTAGGGGCGCTGCCCCTAACCCCGAAAGGGGCATTGTTTCGCGATTACGCCCGGAAATCGCTTAGCGGGACTGTTACGGAGATGTGACTCATAAAAATTGAAAAAAAATAAGAAAAATTATAGAAATTTCTGTAAAATACATAATTTAGAATTATATATGTATAATACTGTGATGGTCATGGCCCAAGAAACCCAATGTGTTTGGTAAATGTGTTGTAATTCATAATACGGCTGCATGTTGTATAGGGTATGCAACCTGTGCATCGTGCCTCTTTTTCTAATATTCCAGTTGTAAATAGTTTTAGACTCGAATGTAACTCGAGTTTCATGTTTGTAATGTACAAAAATGGAGCGGTGGAAGGTCCACTAGTAGACGGAGTTATGAGGAGGGTGTTGACGACACATGACGGTCAAATGAGGTGCTTGGAGAAGTCGCTAACCCTAAGTTGACCGTCCGATCTTCTCATTGGCTTGAGAAGATCGTAGTAGGGTCATGACCTCATCACAATTTATTTATATATGTATATATGTTGATATATATATATATATATATATTTGTTTTTGCTTGTATATATGTGATGCATGCTAGTAAATTTTGCTTGTATGTATATGAAACATGCTAGGATATTTTGCTTGTATGTATATGATGCATGCTAGTATATTTTTTGTATGTATGTGATTCATGCTATTGTAGGGTAATAAAGGCCTTAATGCGTATATGATACACATTCACGATTAGATTAGATCTTAATCGAATCAACTCGAAAATGTCTATCAAGTTTTGATACCCATCACTACCTCGATCATTTGTTATTGTTGAATCTGCCAAAGCAGAGCAATGTATATTATCTTGGTAGGGTGCGGAGGGACAATCTTGGTCCTGCCTATCACAGCTTGGGTGAGAATAAGCTCAATTAGATTGAGTAAAACTCGTTAGCTCAATTGGATCGAGTAAAACTATAGCCATATTCCAACCATTGGAAAGGTAGGATAAGATCCGATTTACACTAAATCTTGGGCAATTTAGCCAAAGCTAACTCAAGGTCTTTTGTAAATGTAGATCTTGATCCTATAAACAAGAGTTGCATAGAGATGTAATCGGTATTTTGTTACCTACTGATCATACTAAGTCTTGGGCGATTTAGCCAAAGGTAACTCAAGGCGTAGTATGATGTGGATCTTGTCCCATGAGAATTATAGTTAATTTGTATGAATCTAGTAATGTGATTTGACCATATCCATGACTCGATTCTACAAAAGTCCTATAATTCAGTGCGAGCATCATTTGATTAAAGGCATAATTAAATGATAAATGGAATATGATATTAATTTTCTGCATTGTGTATGTTGTAGATTACCATGTCGACAAACACGAACACTCTCTCCCTATGTTTTGTCCTTGAGAAGGACAAGCTCAATTGAGCAAATTTTCTGGACTGGTACAGGAATCTGAGAATCGTTCTCACCCAAGAAAGAAAATTGTATATCCTGGAGCAGCCCATTCTGGAGGCACCTCCTGCCACTGCCTCGTGAGCTGACCGAGATGCTTACAAGAAGCATCAAGATGATGCATTAGATGTGTCATGCCTCATGCTCGCGACCATGAACTCTGAGCTTCAGAAGCAACACGAGTTCATGAATGCTTTTGATATGGTTGAATATCTTCGTCAACTGTATCAAGGACAAGCTAGGCACGAGAGATACGAGATCTCTAAGGCACTATTTCAGTCCAAAATGCAAGATGGGACTCCCGTAAGTCCATATGTACTCAAGATGATTGGGTACATAGAAAACCTATAGAGGTTGGGATTCCCACATGGCCAAGAGCTGGCCACTGACTTGATCTTGCAATCTTTGCCACAAAGCTACAATCAATTTTTCATGAATTACAACATGAATGAAATTGATAAGCCACTACCTAAGATGCTCAACATGTTGAGAACTACTGAGGTCAACCTTAAGAAGGGAAAACCTGACTCCATTTTGATGGTGCAAAAGAAGAAAGGCAAGGGCAAGCCTAAAGGTAAGGGAAAGTCCCAAGCCAAGGGAAAAGGCAAGGCACTGAAATCGAAAAGAGGGGTGGCCAAGGAAGGGATTTGCTTCCACTGTAAGGAAGCTGGACATTGGAAGCGTAACTGCAAAGCATACCTGGAAGATCTTAAGAAGAAGAGAAGTGAGACTTCTACTTCAGGTATAAATGTTATAGAAGTCAATCTATCTATTTCTTCATCATGGGTATTAGATATCGGATGTGGATCTCACATTTGTACTAATATGTAGGCGCTGAGAAATAGCAGGGCATTGATGAAGGGCGAGGTGAACCTACGAGTAGGCAATGGAGCAAGGGTTGCTGCTGTTGCTGTAGGAATTTATTTTCTATCCCTGCCCTCTGGGCTTGTACTAGAACTAGATGAATGTTGTTATGTGCCTGCTTTGACCAAGAACATAATTTTAGTTTCTTGTTTGGACAAGAAAGGCTTTTTATTTATAATAAAGAACAAATGTTGTTCAGTTTATTTAAATGATATGTTCTATTGTAGTGCACCTCTAATGAACGGACTCTACATTCTAGACTTAGAGAGCCCCATCTATAACATAAGTATCAAAAGATTCAAGTCAAATGAGTTGAACCAAACCTATCTCTGGCATTGTCGCTTAGGTCACATAAATGAGAGTCGCTTATCCCAGCTCCATAAGGATGGGCTGCTGGACTCATTTGATTTTGAATCATATGAGACATGTGAGTCATGCCTTTTGGGCAAGATGACCAAGACTCCCTTTAGTGGACATAGCGAGAGAGCAACAGACTTGTTAGGACTTATACATAGTGATGTATGCAACCCTTTCAATGTTACTGCTAGAGGTGATTACAGGTACTTCATTACATTTACTGATGACTTCAGTAGATATGGTTATGTGTATCTGATGACACATGAATCGGAATCCTTTGAAAAGTTCAAAGAATTCAAGAATAAAGTACAAAACCAACATGGCAAGAGTATTAAGATACTTTGATCAGATCGAGGTGGTGAATACCTTAGCCATGAGTTTCGTGACTATCTAGCTGAGTGTGGGATTCTATCCCAACTCACTCCTCCTGGAACACCACTGTGGAATGGTGTATCCGAAAGGAGGAATCGTACCCTATTAGATATAGTATGATCTATGATGAGTCACACAGATCTTCCTATATCCTTTTGGGGATATGCTCTAGACACAACAGCCTTCACACTTAACTGTGTACCATCCAAGGTTGTGATAAAGACACCATATACGATATGGATAGGGAAAAATCCCAAGATATCTTTCATGAGGATTTGGGGTTGCGAGGCTTACGTTCGACGTCAAGTCTCAGACAAACTGAGACCCAAATCCGATAAGTGTTATTTTGTTGGATATCTCAAGGAAATGAAGGGATATTACTTCTATATTCCTAGTCAGCACAAAGTGTTTGTGGCAAAGACTGGGGTATTTCTAGAAAAGGATTTTGTTTCTAGAAATACTAGTGGGAGTACGTTCGATCTTGAAGAAATTCAAGATAAGGACCATAGCACTGAGGCCTTGATGGAGGTTGAACAGGAACCACAAAGTGTTGTGAGTGATGAGATTGTTGCACAAAAAGTTATGGAACAACAACCTGTTCAGGTAGACCTACCTCTTCGCAGGTCTGATAGGGTACGTCGTCAGCCTGAGAGATACTCATTTCTCTTGTCTGACCAAGATGATGTTATGCTCATTGAGAATGAGCCTACCTCCTATCAGGAAGCTGTGATGAGCCTAGATTTTGAGAAATGGCTAGAGGTCATGAGATCCGAGATGGAATCCATATACACCAACCAAGTATGGACTTTGGTTGATCCACCTAAAGGCATAAAACCCATTGGATGTAAGTGGGTCTTTAAGAGAAAGACTGACATGGATGGACTTACGCATACCTATAAGGGTCGATTGGTGGCTAAAGGTTTTAAGCAAATTCATGGTATTGACTATGATGAAACTTTTTCACCAGTGGCGATGTTTAACTCCATTCGGATAATGCTTGCTATTGCAGCATACCACGATTATGAGATCTGGAAGATGGATGTCAAAACTGCATTTCTGAATGGAAACTTACTCGAGGATGTGTACATGACACAACCTGAGGGTTTTGTAGATCCACAGCATACTGGCAAAGTATGCAAGCTACAAAGGTCCATTTATGGGCTACAGCAAGCTTCTCAAAGCTGGAATCTTCGATTCGATGATGCGATCAAACAGTTTGGTTTCATCAAGAATGAAGATGAACCCTGTGTCTACAAGAGAGTTAATGGAAACACAGTTTTCTTCCTTGTATTATATGTGGATGACATACTACTCATTGGGAATGACATCCCTTCGCTACAGTCTGTGAAGACTTGGCTGGGGACGTTCTTTTCAATGAAGGACTTAGGTGAAGCAGCTTGTATTCTAGGCATCAAGATCTATAGAGATAGATCTAAGAGATTGCTTGGCCTAAGTCAGAGTACATATATTGACACAGTATTACTACGATTTGCCATGCAGAATTCCAAGAAGAGACTTCTGTCGATGTCACATGGTGTGAGTCTTTCGAAGACTCAAAGTCCCTCTTCTAGAGAGGAGAGAGACCGCATGGATAAGATCCCTTATGCATCGTCCATAGGATCTATGATGTATGCCATTCTATGTACTCGTCCTGATGTCTCGTATGCTTTGAGCATGACGAGTAGATACCAGTCAGATCCAGATGAGCATCACTGGATAGCAGTCAAGAATATTCTTAAGTACTTGAGAAGGACTAAAGAATATTTCTTGATATTTGGAGGCGATGAGGAGCTAGCTATAAAGGGTTACAACGATGCTAGCTTCCAAACTGACAAAGATGATTATAGATCGTAGTCAGGGTTCGTGTTTTGCTTGAATAGTAGCGATGTGAGATAGAAGAGTTCGAAGCAGGACACAGTTGTTGATTCTACAACAGAGGCCGAGTATATTGCTGCATCAGAGGTAGCAAAGGAGGCAGTTTGGATCCGCAAGTTCATTACTGAGCTTGGGGTGGTTCCTAGCATAGCAGATCCGATAGAGATCTATTATGAAAACAATGAAGCGATTGCATATGCTAAGGAACCTCGCTCACACCAGTGGACCAAACACATACTACGGCGCTTCCATCTCATTCGAGAGATTATCGATAGAGGTGATGTGAAGATTTACAGAGTACCCACAGAGGTTAACATCGCAAATCCCTTGACCAAGGCTTTGGCACAGAAAGAGCATGACGGTCACACTAGGTCATTGGGTATTAGATACTACAGTGATTGACACTAGTGCTAGTAGGAGATTGTTAGTGAAAGCCCTAGAGTCAATCATGTGATGATTTTGTATGGAATTTGTTGTATCTTATTCTTATTTATAAAGGCATTTCTTTATGGTTATTATACTTACTTGTATTGGTGTCAAACAACTAAGTATGATAACGTCCTTGAGTAGAAGGTTCTTATCTATATCAATCGATTAGTTGAATTGATAATGAGATGATATAGAGAACACTACTCTTAATCATTCCTAGTCAAGTATTAAAATTCAGGGACAATATTAATACGGAGAGACTAGCATGTAGGTCAACTCAATGACTTGATCTCACAAGTCATGGATATGAGATATCAAGTTGACACATGGGTATGCATTGGAGAATGTATACTGAATGACCCACCATGAGAAAGTATCATGGATCGTTATATGAGTGTCATATACTTTCTCATGTGACTATTAGTATGACTATTAGTCCTTGGACCAGAAGTCACCATGGTTCCCTACATAAGGAGTTGCATACTTTGGCTTCGTCAAATGTCACCCGTAAATGGGTGGACTATAAAGTTGATTACTGGATATGTAACAAATTATGCGGAGGGATGTGAGTGATGTAGATGGGATCTATCCCTCCTATATGACGGGAGTGACATCGTTATTCTTGATAGAGTGAGACCACTAAGTGGATGGCCATGCTAAAATGAGTCAATATGAGATATTGAGCTCATTTGATTAGAGTGAGTCTACTTGGAGTTCAAGATATAGATTGTACCGATGATGACACAGTCTATGCTTCAATTGGTCAATCTAGATGTCAAGGATAGAGGGGCATTGTCACATATTGTGAGAGTCATAATTAGTAGTCACAAAGGTGATGTTGGATCTCAACATTCTTGTAACTTGGGTAGCAATGATGTGTTGCTAGATACCGCTCATTGCTTATGTTCCTAAATCAGTTTAGGAGCATTGTCAATGTTACAAGAACCTATAGGGTCACACACAAAGGGCAATTAGATGGAGATTAGGTTCATATGATGGACCATGAGGATTAGGTTCATGTGATGAACCAAATTGGATTAAGAGTAATCCAAATTAGACTAATTGAGTTAGACTCAATTTGATTCAAGTGTTGAATGAGTCTAATTTAGATTTGATTCATTGAGTTAATTTAAAATAATGAATAGAGATTCATTAAATTAAATTGATTTAAATCAAATGGTTGGATTTGATCAACCATGGGAGATAAGAGGTCAAGTTTGACTTGACTTGAGAGGGAAGATGAAAGGTCAAGTTTGACTTGACCAAATGTCATGTCATGGTGACTTGGCATGGGTGCGGCCAATGATGATGTTCCACATCATCATGGACACATCATGGGGTGCCACCTCATGAGGGAGACCAAGAGCCATGGCTCTTGGAATTACTTACATGCATGTAACTCCCTATGGAGTGGCCGACAACTTTATGATGGTGAGCATTAGTGTGAAGTTAAGTGTTGTAACTTCATCTTCTTCCTCCTCTCTTCCCTCAAGCTTTCTCCCCTCCTTTGCCGTGGACTCCAAAGATTGCTAGCACACTCTATGTTGTCTTTTCTCCACCTATTGCTCGTGTGGATAGCGATAGAGGAGTGTACACTTGACACTCGAGTTCCGGCAAGCCATTTGGATGAGCGGGATAAGCGAAAGGCATCGCATCAAGGGTAACGCTCCTTTCTTGTAGATCTAAGGTAGATCTAGGTTTTCTAAAAATGTACATGTATTTTTGTTTATCTTTGCACGGATCTGTAGCCGACTTTTGAGGTTTCCGCAATGCAAAAAGCGGTTTTTGTGGCTCGGACAGTTCAACAGTGGAGACACCGAAATTTTTCACCTTTGGCACCGGTTGAGCCCTCTTAATCTTCTTTGGACACTTGATTTTATAGTGTCCTTCTTTCCTACACTCAAAGCATATGATGTGATCTTTATTATTTAGAATTGCATTTGAGTTACCTAGGGTGATGGAAGCCTCTTGATCTTCACTTCTCCCGGATGTAGATGCCTCTTCTCGTTCTTGCTCTAGGATAGAAGATTGCCTCTCCTCCCCCTCAATACTAGAGGTGGAGGTTTCCTCTAATTCTTCAACATCCTCGGATCCAGATGTTGATGGACATTCTACTTCGGCTTCCTTCTCTACTCGTGCCGGTTCAGAATTTCCGTGGAATTTGACCACCTTATCCCACAATTCCTTGGCATCTCCATATTCACCTATCTTACACAAGATATGGTTAGGTATTAATTTATTTAACATTTTTGTTACCTTAACTGTTGTCTTGAATTATTGTCGTTGTTCCTTGGTCCATCTTGATTTTGCTAACGGCTTGTTGTCTTCACCCCTAGGTATTTCAAAACCATTTTCAATTGTTAGCATCATATCGAAATCGGTTTCGAAATATACCTCCATCCTTTTCTTCCACCATCAGAATTCTCCTTCAAATTTTTGTGGACGGATGTTGATGCTGACCATCTTTTTGTGCTTGTGTTGGCAATGAGTCCGGACAAGCTCCTCGCTCTGATACCACTTGTTGGAGGATCGGTGGCCGACTAGTGGGGGTGAATAGCCCAATTTGGTATACGATGGAAGTCATTCGTTCTTGCATGTCTACAATCTCGTTAGCACAGTGGAATGATAATAAAATGAATACAATAATACAACAAACGCATAAACACAATCATATACATGGTTCGGAACTTTAGGGTTCCTACTTCATGGGGTGAGCACAACGAGCTCAAGTGATGTACACACCACTACTCAAACTCCTTCTCGACAACACGTCGGAGGTAGAGAAACTCGTATAAGAAATTATAACAATGTAATACAAAAGTACAATCAAATTACAAAGACAAGAAGAAATACAAGTAAAGAACACTTTACAAAACTTTGCTTTGATCACTTGCTTGTTGCTTGCTTTAGATTACTCTTGAAGGCCTGGAATGCAACAATAATTCCCCTCCAAAATCGCCCCAAATATTGTTGTTGAAATCCTCCCCAAGCTCCTCCTTTTATGCTTGTCTCGGGCTGATTCCGCGTCTATTAATCAACTGCTCATAACCATCAGTCGACTGTTGTTGTAGCTGTTGTTTCACAATGGCTTAATCCACTCTGGAAAAGTTCCAACAGATAACCATCAGTCGACTGATCATGCACATCAGTCGACTGATAATTCCAATCAGTCGACTGATGAACCCATCAGTCGAGTTCTCGACGCAATCACTTGACTGGAAAATGTTTTGTGTCCAAATTCACCTTGATCAGTCGACTACCATCATCGACAGTCGACTGATGGTGTCGACAGTCGACTGCCAACCCTTGGCAGTCGACTGTTCGGCTAGAAATAGATCAATCGAACACCAGTCAAACTCATTTGACTTGGAACAGTCGATTGGTACCTATACCAGTCGACTGATGTAGAGTAAAACCTCAAACCCCAAGTTGTTTGAGCATCCGACTGTTGGGTAAAACCTCAAACACCATATTTGAGCATCCGACACTAAGTCTTAGCCACTTGGCCAAGTCCACCTCATATCTCATGGAGTTCCCCACTGAAGCTCTCTTTCCTCGGCCTACGTCCTTCACAATATCATCCTTCACATCTCTTGCCGCTGAAGTCTGCTTCCCTTGGGCCTCACTCCATTCGCTCCCCGTCCGGTGATCCCTCAGATGCACCAAGCGCACGACTTCGCAATGCCATCCTTCACCGACTCAAGGACCCCGAGCCTACGAGACTAGTGACCTTGCCAAGTCCTCAAGACATCCCACACCAAGCCTCATGCTTGGATTTTCCATGCCAAGGCTATACACTTAGACTTCCAAATGTCAAGCCCCATGCTTGGACTTTCACCGCCAAGGCTACACACTTGGACTTACGTGGCCAACTCATGTTGGACTTTCCCAATGACAATCCCATTTCATACATTTTGTCTAACATCAAAATACTGTTTAAGTCAAACTCGAGTCTGGTTAATCATGACCTGGGTCGATTGCACCAACAGAAGGATTTACCTTTCGCTTGCTACACTTGCATGCAAAATGCTCAAGCATACTACATACATAGCATCGAACATTGCTCTTTACGAGCTCCTTCTTCTTGTTCTTTTGTCCTTTCTCAATTGTCTTTAAAAATGGCTTCTTCTTTCCTTGACCTTTGATCTTCTTTTCATTCTTGCATCACTTTCACTTTGTTCTCCGAGAGCCCTTACTCAACTCTCCAAAGTAAGCATGACCTGAAGCAAACTTGGTCATCTCTTAGCGCTCCTTCTCGAGCTCACAAAGCCTACTCACATCTATGAAAGTAAGGATACTCTAAGTGTGTGTGTGATAGGTCTTAGCTATATCCCAGCCCCAGTACTTGAAGCTCATTAGACATAAACTCTCCTATATTCATTAAGAGGGGTAATCATACTTGACATATGCATTAAATGTTGCTTCATAGTATGATCGACCCTCTTCTTATATGTGATGAATTTATAGTTCAACATTCTCAACTTAAGAGTTGACAGGGCGCCATAATGCTCTTTCAGAGCAAGCTAGACTGACATAATAGTAGGATACTGCTCAAATATCGGTATTAGCTCATCGTGCATGCTACTAAGAAGAATTACCCTAGTTTGACCATCCTTCTTTTTTCAAGCACAATAAACTTTTTGATCCTATCTCGCCTGTGTTGTGGTACCTTCCTCAGGGCCAACCATATTGTAATGAAGAACCTCCTCGAGTTCTTGTTCCTCGAAAATAAACTGAACCTTCCGATGCCAAACATCATAGTTGTCATCATTCAACTTGTCTTCCTTTATGAGATTCAATATGACATTCTTTGTTGCAGTCATATTTCTATCACACAGAATAGAGAGACGTTAGTAATATTTGATGCTTAATATCTCAACTATATGTACCCTACGAATCATTACAAATAACTCGAGTACAAATCAAAGATGAGTATATGAGTCAACGGACACCATACACCACAATATGGAATCGCATCTCAACATTCGGACTAAGATAGAATACACAATGAGTCACATTATAGCATAATGTGTTGGGAGTATTGTGAATGCAATCAAAACTCCCACATTGGTAAGACATGGAAAAGGTCATGTGCTTATAAGATGAAAAGATATCTCCATTAGAATGAGGCATTTTAGGTATAATCCAAAAACAAAATCATGCGAGCTTAGATCCAAAGTGGACAATATCATACTATTATGAAGATTTGTGAATATTATTTGCACTAACAATTAGTATCAGAGTCATGGTCCATGTCAAGTCATGCACCTTGAACGAAGAAAGTGCGGCTCCCATGGGATCAAGAGAACCAGACACTAGGCAGAAAGTCCAATTGGGTCAGGAGGATCAGACAACTGGTAGGAAGTCTAGCATAGGTCAGAAGTGTTAGTGCCTATAAGATCCACATATCTCCACAATGACATGATATTGTCCACTTTGGGCCTAAGCCCTCATGGTTTTATTTTTGGGCTTTAACCAAAAGGCCTCATTCCAATGAAGATATTGTCACGCCCCGATGGCATATTCGTCATTCAAATGATAGAGGAGCCTCTTAGTAACAATATTCCGCAAAACATCGTTGGAACCAAATCAGGTAAAAACTTTGAAATAATATAGAAATATAATTATTTTATTAACCTCATGCATGCACGACTAAAATATATATATCAATTAAAAGTAAATTAGTTTTATGACATCAAATCCAATTACGACAAAATCTAAATATGTAAACAAAATGCGAAAACAATAAAGAGAGACAAATCGGCATGTCGACAATGCAGTGGGACCAGGATGACAAGGGACTCTCTGAGCGACACAAAGGTAAGCCAATTGGACTCGTCCTCTATTAGCTAACCTGGAGGATAAGATAAGAGAGGGTGAGTACAACCACTCAATGGGTGGATAGAAAATAGTGCATAATCATAGTGGACATAATGGAAGTCAAAGAAAACAAACTAGAGTAACCCAAACCTCAGAGTACAAATATCAGTCTGCAACTAACCTGGTCAGTAGTATAACAAATATACCTGCAACATATACAACCAACTGAAATCTACAAGCAATACATATCAAGATACCACGACAAAGCCACGTGGCTCTCGAGGTAATACAAAGGGCACTATCTATGGGCAACGACATGCTACCATGACTGGGAGTCGTGGGCAGATAAGCAATATACAGAGCATTGTCTACACGCAACGACATGCTAACATGACCGAGACTCATGGATAGACAAACAATAAAAGACTCAATGTCTGCGGGCAACGACATGCTACCATGACTGGGTCTCGTAGGCAAACAGAGTATATAGCTATCTAGCTATAGATTGCACGTAACAACATGCTACCATGATCAGGTCTCATGGGCAGTCAAGATGTAAGGTAATTATCTAGCTACAGACGATATATGAATCCAACTATCACTAACTCCAAACGAGTAGTCCAAGAGTATAACTCCATGGTAGATTCTCTCAACCATGGATGGGAGACATGATCAACCACAGGTATACAAATGCAACCATAGTTTAAAAGTAGGGACCCTCTACTACATACCCTCTCAACCACGAATGAGAGACATAGCTAGCAGCCGAGATAGGAGAAAAGTTATAAATCCTCTACTGCAGACCCTCTCAACCACGAATGGGAGACATAGCTGGCAGCCGAGATAGGAGAAAAGTTATAAATCCTCTACTACAGACCTTCTCAACCAAGAATGGGAGACATAGCTGGTAGCTGAGATAGGAGAAAAGTTATAAATCCTCTACTGTAGACCCACTCAACCACGAATGAGAGACATAGCTGTCAGCCGAGATAGGAGAAAAGGTATATATCCTCTAATGATTAATCTCATCTTAATTATACTATTTCACTAGTCCAATCATGATACCAATCCAACAAATAATAGGTAAACATCTACCAGCAATATCTACCAATTTATATCTCAGCAATAAATAGGCACATATAATAGTAATATCAATCAATAACTACATGCTAATGATGAGCAAGCAATCTAGAATCTAAGGGTTCAACAAATATAGTATCAAATCAATTCTAGCAATAACGTAAAAGGGTAACTACTATATAACATAAATAAACCACATAACCAATATAACCATGCACTAAATTTTAAAGAGATCATAGATCCACCCACCTCTGTTTGTCGAACGTCCTAGCTATCTTCCTATCTAAGGATTTGTTTCAGCTTTCAACTCTGTTATAATTAATCCATTCAACCGATTAATTACTCCATTTTAATTAACTAATTAATTACCTTAACTAATAGTTTAAAAACACCCCTCTATCACATTACCCGATTAATCAAAATCTAATTAATCCAGATTTTATTAGTCTAACAACAAATCAATTTAACCCAAACTGTTTAATCAAACTTAAGATAATTTAATTGATTCCAATTAACAGATTAATCACCCACCTTAATTAACTCAAAGATATCCATTTTTTCCTAGCCCACTAAATCAATTGATCACAACTTTTGATTTATTAATCATAAGCTAATTAATTAATTAAATCTGGATTGATCAAGTGATAACTACCTAAGTCAACAAACGAAAATCCTACGACTAAACTAATTACTCACCTAACTAAGTCAACTAAAGTTGAATGTCCTCTTCCCCTGTTTTGTAGTTTCCACCGGTGATCGTCAGATTTTGGTCCCAGTTGAGCGGGAGACGGCGGCTGAGTTCCTGGCAGTGCTGGAAAGTAGCTACGACAGTGGAAGGAGGCCCTATGGGCACACACCGATGTCTTCAAGCTAGAGATGACGTGGTGGTGTAATGACCGTGGGTCGACAGCAGCTGCCGCAACCCCGATGGTGAACGACCAACGGGATCGACGCTTTCTAGAGGTGAGGCCGACACTATCCGACTAGCAGCAACAATGGCCATGACGACGAGCAGGATGAGCTGGGAGATTTCCGCAGTGGAGGCCGGTCACGACAGGGTAGGCTAGTCGGAGGACGGCCGACGCTGGCAGCGATGGCGGGAAAGGTGGGCACGTGATGCGAGTGTGTGGGAGGTAGGGCCTGAGATGCGTGTGCATAGGGAGGCAGCACCGACGCAAATTTGTGGAGGCCAACAAAGAAATAGGTTTAGTTATAACTAAGTTCATTGAATTAATCAACTTGATTAATTCTTTAGCGATTTTTAGGTTTAGTTATAAGCTAGGCTTTGTTGAATTAATTCATTTGATTAATTCCTTTTAACCGAGTCCTAGCAAACATTATCCCGAAAATATCTATATATATACAAATGTGTATATACGTATATTTATATTATTATTATTTTTATTTTTATTTTATTTTATATTATTATTATTATCATTACTATATCCCCTACTAATAAAAATTTAGTCCCCAAATTTCCTACTTGATATGCCCTAATAAAGGTATCCTATCTACATGTCGTTCTTCTACTCTAAGCAGTTTCTTCATTAAAATCTCGTTAGAGTCCAATCTCTATCCAGTAGAAGTCCTTGTTTCATCTCAACATTCTTCGCGCCTAAAATATAATCTGGAACTTCAACTATATCCTTCACAACATAAATAAATTGAGTACATACTCCCATATTAATAAAATATGGAAGTCATTATGTACTTCTATGGTTAGTTAACCCTAACTCTCATGCTACTCTTCTAGCTCATTCTAATATCTTAATAGTCCACACTTATCAAAGTGTAAACTTCTCTGTGGGTTATGAGCCCACCATGCTTCCGTTGCGCAACTCCGATCCATATCCCATTCAGTTACTAGCAAGTGTGAGATCTAGTGCATTTGTTTGGTTTCTATATATATCAGAATCTCTTACTCTAAGTACACGGTAGTCTAATCTCAAGTCAAGGTATGACTATCAAAATCCAAGGGTTACCCCTTTACTTCGTAACGAGACGTTAAAGTCTTCCTTTATTATAACTAATCTACGAAGGTGAGGTATCGTAATTCTACTAATTTTCCTAAATTATCGAGATATACAGGAATGCGAACTATCAGTGTATCAGCTAGAATGGGATAAACCAACACGATACCTTATATAGCAAATACATTGGCTCGCTGAGTCATCTCGATCAGTATGACTCAACATAGTGTCTCTTGATAAATACCAATGGAGGATTTGGATATCCTAATCCGACTGTAGGCTGCAAGATCATGGACAAACTGGAGCATACGATCATAGTCCTGAGCTCCTTAATGGGGTAAAAATTCTACAAGACGATTAAATTTCTCCAATGTAATCCATGATGCTTCGATCATCTTGCGTAAGATTCCGAAACTTCTGATGATAACTTATACCGAAAGAAATCAAAAAATATTAGTACCTCGGTGGCCGCTAGAGGGGGGAGGGTGAATAGCGCGTACGTCGTAGATGGAGGAATTCTTTCGCGATCACGTGCTTGGTACAATTCGGTTAGTGCATAGCTGAAATAGTAGAAATAAAACAATAACAAAATATACCAGCACAACAATATGATGTAACGTGATTCGGAACCGAATGATTCCTACTCTACGGATTGGGCTCTAAAAGCCCTAGTGATGCCAACACACACCACTATAACAATAATACTCCTCGACAACAAGTCGGAGGCGGAGAAACCTCATACAAAGATTACAACAGTAATACAATAAGAATATAAGCAAATAAAATAGAATGCAAGTAAAGAAAACTTTACCAAGAGCTTTTAGATGCTTTCTTGTTGATTACTTGAATCGTGGTTGAAGACCCTGATTTGCACCAGCCATCGCCTCAAGAATGTCCATGAAACCAATGGCAAAAACCTCCTCCTCGATCTCCCTTTAAAGCTTCTCCTTGGGCTGGATTCCGCCTAGCAGTCGATTGATTGGGACCATCAGTCGACTGCCCTTGTATCCATTGTCTCATAACGACATGAGCCATGTCGGATAAGTTTAAACAGATAGACCATCAATGGACTGATCATGCCCATCAGTCGACTAATGTCTCAATCAGTCGAGTGTTAGGGCCGATCACTCGACTGGCGAGCTTACTGTGCTCGTGGTCGAAGTATCAGTCGACTGCAATACCCTAATAGTCAACTGATGGCACAATCAGTCGACTGCTAGGCCATCTACCCGCAGTCGAACCCTAGTCGACTCCCATCAGTCAATTGACCATAGTCCCAGTCGACTGATACACCTCAAACATGAGATTTTAACCCAAGTATGGTGCCCCCATACTTGATAGACCACTCTTAGCCTAGACCTAAGACTTCTAGCCACCTTCATCAACCACATGCCTATCGAATCCCTCCAAGTCATCCATGACTTGTTCATCCATACGCTAACCTTCAGGTGCTTCCATCAGCTATTGTCATGATAATGTGGTCTACACCGCCAAGGCACATTGGGCTTACACTGTCAAGACTCCCGCTTGGACTTTATGCCACAAACTATTTGATTTATGCTGCCAAGACTCCACCCTTGGACTTTATGCCGCCAATATTCCCCTTGGACTTCTCAATTGTCAAAACTCAAGCTTGGACTTTCCCTTGCCAACCCATGTTGGACTTTCCATGCCAAGACCCATGCTTGGACTTTCCCTTGCCAAGACCCATGCTTGGACTTTCCTTCTCAACCCATGTTGGACTTTCTATGCCAAGATTCAAGCTTGTATTTTTTATGCAAGTACATAAGACTTGGACTTCTCCAATGACAATGGTCAAACCATCATCAAACATCAAATGTAACCTGAGTCGATTGCACCATCAATCTCCCCAACACATGTCAAACATCAATGTCAAACATCAAAATACTACTCAACTCAAACTCGAGTCTGGTCAATCGTGACCTGGGCCGATAGGAACAATACATCCATCATCCCATGATGGATACCTCCCCCTCATGAGGAAAAATACATCCATCATCCCATGATGGATACCTCCCCCTAAAGGCTTGCTCCCCCTTGACCATTACACCAACAATGTCCTTGGAAAGTTCCTAAGCCAATAGGAACACTAAACCATCAAAAATTAAGGTCCAAAGTTCAACATTGAACTTTCCACACCTAAAAATTGCTAAATCACCCTAACAACTCTCCTAATCCATATCCAATAGATTTTCACCCTTTCAAATGCTTTCCAAAGCATATCCTAGGGTTAGGAGCAATTAGGGAACCCTAACATAGCTGAAACATGGGCTAAACATCCTTGTTTACCCGAAATCAACTCTAGCAGTCGACTCTATCGATCATTGATATTGTTGTACTTATCCATCGATTTTCAATTATCAGAAACAAATTTCAGAAATTCATAAGTAAATATATGTAATTTGAAAAATCATAAAAATTCATACGTATAATACTTATAACAAATACAATGGGTGAAAAATATTTTACTCATAAAATATTGAAATTGATATAAAGTTCAAAAGTGAAGAAAAACTTCAATGTTTTAGCTTACTTTGTTTCAACATCATCAATGGTGATTGCTATCAAAAAATAGACTTCACCAAGGTTTTCTAAAATGATTTTAAAATGTTTTAAAACCTTATATTGGATCATATTCCTTTGGCTCAATTTACATGGCTTGAACATAAGCTTTCCCAATGGTCTATCAATAATGTAAGATGAGTTTGAGTTCATCTAGATGCAAAAACTATGCACCTTGAACTTAACTCATTTCTTAACATCTCACATGTATCTAAAGTGTATCAATACACATACATGTCAATGTGATGTGAGATGTGGGTTTTGTTCTCCTAAACTAGGGGTTCATGCATTTTCTAGGGCAACACTACTTGATTCCCTTATACATGGGACTTCAAGTCATGTCAATTGTCCTTAACTCAATTTTTATTAATGCATGAATGATTATGACATTAATGATAATATAATTAAACATATGCTCATAATCATGATGTCAGGGCATAAAATGGAATCTAAGCATACATGACATAAAACCTTAATCCTAAGTAATATCATGACATATATATGATCAAAAGTAGATATGATGTCATGACATGGTATATGACAAATCAAGCGTGGTAAATAAAAAGTAAAGGTATAAAATACCTAAATTTTAATATTAATTGCCATTTGTTAGGATTAAATTCATTTTTCCATATTACTAGTGTATCTCAAGTGTGTTAAAAACCCAAAATAGCACACCTTAACCTCTAAATCTAATTTGTGCCAATTTGATTGATTTTTCATAATCTTCAAAATATATTGACACATCCTAAAAACCTTTAGGATTAAACACTCAAACATATTTCCAAGGTATCCATAATCTTGAAAATGACCTAAAGTGCCAACTTTGATATGGTTGGGTTAGCTACCCTTCCAATCAAGGTTGACACACCTAAACTCATCTAGCATGAATCAATCACGCTCCTAGGAATCCAAAACCTATTGGAGCTCTTTGGGTTTACTAGGTATTCCTTAGGGATGACCTTCCTAGATACCCTACTAATGACCATTCTTGGCTTGGTAGCCTTGGTCATTTGGGTCTTGCCTAGGTTAACTCTAAAGGTAACTCCCCTTGTAACCTTCTTAGTGGCTTCCCTAGGTTTCCTTGAGACCTTAG
Source organism: Wurfbainia villosa (assembly GCA_025175895.1). NCBI lineage: Eukaryota > Viridiplantae > Streptophyta > Magnoliopsida > Zingiberales > Zingiberaceae > Wurfbainia > Wurfbainia villosa. The sequence continues at coordinate 4,307,402 of CM046009.1, forward strand.
CCACTAGACACTTACCTTAGTCAACCTTAGGGATGACTTTCCTATTGACCTTGATTTTCTTAGACCTAGGTTTAGTTCCATAGTCAAATGGAACATTGTGGTAAGTAGGCATTACCTTCTTAGACATAGGCTTGTGACCCAAACCTTGCCTCCTAGATGGTTCTTGCCTCTTACACCCTAGGTTTTGACTATTTGACCCTTTAATTGAATTTTTCATCTTCCTAAGGGTCTTTTCAAGTTTCTCAAGCCTTGACCTCAAGGCTTGGTTCTCAACCTCTAATTTTTCTATTTTGGTGGGTCCATTGTGTCTTTGATTATTTTGGTCATTCCTAGGCATATGTCTAGATTTCATGGAGTTAAAGCCTAGGTGGTTCTCTATCCTCCTAATACTTTCCTTAGGTAAAATTGTAAAATTGTTTTAGGGATATTAGTCCCAAATTTCTCCTTCTTTCTAATGTGGACATTTTTAGCTCTTAGACAATAAAATCTATTTTTACTAACATACTTTTCATGAGTAATAGTAAATGAATTAAAAACATGCTTTTGACTTTTAATTGAAGAAGATGCATACTTAAAGGTTACCTTAGGGTTTGCCTTAGCTCCCTCTAGTTGTGATGCTTCTTCTTTTCTCCTAGGGCATTGACTCCTATAGTGGCCCCGTTGTTGGTACTTGAAGCACACCACGTGCTCCTTGCTCTTCCTAATTGGGGTTCCGACTTCATTTGACTTTTCTTGACTTTTAGGCGCCGGTGGAGTCTTCTTAAATCTTTTTGGACACTTACTCTTGTAGTGTCCTTGCTCCCTACACTCAAAGCATATAATACGAATTTTATTTTTAATCGAAATGCTTGAGTTACTTTCCATGGTAGGGGAATCCTGAGCTTCCTCTTCCTCTTGACCGGAGGTAGACGGTTCTTCTTGTTGCTCTGGTATTGAGGATGCCTTAATCTCCTCCCCCTCAATCCTAGAGGTGGAGGTCTCCTCCAATTCTTCCTCTTCCTTTGACCCGGATGTTGACTCCTCTTCAACTTCCGAATCCTCACTTTCTTGTGAGGATGAAGATTTTTCTTCTTTGGGTTCTCTTTCTACTTAAGCCATGGAGGGTTCTTCATGGAACTTAGCCAATTTTTCCCATAGCTCCTTGGCATCTAGAAATTCACCTAACCTAGACACAATATCATTAGATAATGAATTTAATATTAATTGCATTACCTTATCATTTCTTTCGAAGGCTTGGATTTGCTTTTCGGTCCATCTTTTCCTCTTGAGGTATCCACCTTTTGGACCTCTTGGAAGTTCGAATCCATCTTGTATTATGAACCATTGCTTGATGTCCATCATCAAGAAGATCTCCATCCGTGCCCTCCATTGCTGAAATCCTTCTTGTCCATAGAGGGTATACGAGACCGGAGTGTTGATGTCCCATTCTAGTCTTTCTTCAAATTCCATCTTCTTCCTCTATCGTGCTCCCTCGGATGTGAAGTCGGTGAAGAGTGACCCGCTCTGATACCAATTGTTAGGACCACGGTGGCCGCTAAAGGGGGGTGAATAGCGCATACATAGTAGATGGAAGAATTCTTTCGCGATCACGTGCTTGCTACAATTCGATTAGTGGGCAGCAGAAATAGTAGAAATAAAACAATAACAAAATATACAAGCACAACAATACGATGTAACGTGGTTCGGAGCCGAATGGTTCCTACTCCATGGATTGGGCTCTAAAAGCCCTAGCGATGCCAACACACACCACTATAACAATAATACTCATTCTCGACAACAAGTCGGGGGCAAAGAAACTTTGTACAAAGATTACAACAGTAATACAATAAGAATACAAGAAAATAAAATAGAATGCAAGTAAAGAAAACTTTACAAAGAGCTTTTAAATGCTTGCTTGTTGATTGCTTAAACAATGGTTGAAGACCCTGATTTGCACCAGCAAATCGCCTCAAGAACGTTCAAGAAACCGATGCCGAAAACCTCCTCCTCGAGCTCCCTTTAAAGCTTCTCCTTTGGTTGGATTCTGCCTAGTAGTCGACTAATCGAGACCATAAGTCGACTGCCTCTGTAGCAGTTATCTCACAACAACATGAGCCACATCAGATAAGTTCCAATGGATAGACCATCAGTAGACTGATCATGCCCATCAGTCGATTGATGTCTCAATCAATCGAGTGTTGGAGCTGATTACTCGACTGGAGATCTTACTGTGCTCGTAGTCGAAGCATCAATCGACTGCAATACCCTAGCAGTCGACTGATGGCACAATCAATCGACTGCCCAATGCTGGAAGTTGACTGCTAGGCCATCTTCCCATAATCGAACCCTAGTCGACTCCCATCAGTCGACTGACCATAGTCCCAGTCAACTGATACACCTCAAACATGAGGTTTTAACCTAAGTATGGTGCCCCCATACTTGCTAGACCACCCTTAGCCTATACCTAAACCTTCTAGCCACCTCCATTAGCCTCATGCCTATCGGATCCCTCCAAGTCATCCATTACTTGTTCATCCATACGCTAGCCTTCAGGTGCTTCCATCAGCTATTGTTATGCTAATGTGGTCTACATCGCTAAGGCACATTGGGCTTACACTGCCAAGATTCCCGCTTAGACTTTATGCCGCCAACCATTGGACTTATGCTGCCAAGATCCCTCTGAAGCAGTTATCTCACAACAGCATGAGCCACATCAGATAAGTTCCAATGGATAGACCATCAGTAGACTGATCATGCCCATCAGTCGACTGATGTCTCAATCAATCGAGTGTTCGAGCTGATTACTCGACTGGAGAGCTTACTGTGCTCATGGTCGAAGCATCAATCGACTGCAATACCCTAGCAGTCGACTAATGGCACAATCAATCGACTGCCCAATGCTGGCAGTTGACTGCTAGGCCATCTTCCCACAGTCAAACCCTAGTCGACTCCCATCAGTCGACTGACCATAGTCTCAGTCGACTGATACACCTCAAACATGAGGTTTTAACCTAAGTATGGTGCCCCCATACTTGCTAGACCACCCTTAGCCTAGACCTAAACCTTCTAGCTACCTCCATTAGCCTCACGCCTATCGGATCCCTCCAAGTCATCCATGACTTGTTCATCCATACGCTAGCCTTCAGGTGCTTCCATCATCTATTGTTATGCTAATGTGGTCTACATCGCTAAAGCATATTGGGCTTACATTGCCAAGACTCCCGCTTGGACTTTACGCCACCAACCATTGGACTTATTCTGCCAAGACTCCACCCTTGGACTTTATGCCGCAAATATTCCCCTTGGACTTCTCAATTGGCAAGACTCAAGCTTAGACTTTCCCTTGCCAACCCATGTTGGATTTTCCATGCCAAGACCCATGCTTTGACTTTCTCTTGCCAAGACCCATGCTTGGACTTTCCTTGCCAAGACTTATGCTTGGACTTTCCTTGCCAACCCATGTTGGACTTTCCATGCCAAGACTCAAGCTTGGACTTTTCATGTCAAGTACACAAAACTTGGACTTCTCCCATGACAATGGTCAAACCATCGTCAAACATCAAATGTGACCTGGGTCGATTGCACCACCAATCTCCCCAACACATGTCAAACATCAATGTCAAACATCAAAACACTACTCGTGTCAAACTCAAGTCTGGTCAACCGTGACCTGGGCCAATTGCACCAACAGAAAATACTATCTCTCAACAGTCTCTCGGAATAGTATCCAAGTGATACCTTGCTCCCAAAAATCATCTGCTGTATTTTCCACCATGTGATGGTCTGACCTCATAAGTAATACAAAATAAGCTCCACCTTCTCTGTATCCATGCAGGTTATGTATCCAAGTGAGTCTTCTACATTTTCCATCTATGCATGAGCAATCCATGGATCGGTATCCCCTAAAATAAGGTAAAATGATCCTTCATCGTCTTGGCCAGTGTAGGTATACACACCTTGTCTTATGACCAAATCACTAGTAGTAGGGACTGATACTCTCTGAGGGGTTACTCCTTTGACATCCAATGGGTGGTTGGCGGGCCTAACCTTGACCTCCTAACTCAATATCAATTGACACCTCGGAAGAGTCTACATTTCCAATATCAAGGTTAGGTCCCGCAGTGTCAACAGGTCACTTTCGAGGTTGACCTTGTCCATGACCATGTGTAAGGGTAGTCTCACTAGGTAGCATTTCCTACTATGACCAAATATGTAAGTATCTAGCAATACATAATGATAACTTCCTATGATATAAGGAAAGTACAGTGACCACTAAAGTCAACTACTTTTCCTATAGTTCAGAGATGTCCTTCAGCTTGCCTATCAAAAAACACGAGAACTCCAAAAACAAAGGAAAAGAAAATCTCGAAACACAAAACCAACAAATCAAAATCGCAAACCTAAGCTATGATACCAATAAAATTGTCACGCTCCGAGGGCATATTCGTCATCCAAATGATGGAGGAGCCCCTTAGTAACAATATTCTGTAATACATCTCTGGAACCGAATCAGGTAAAAACTTTGAAATAATATAGAAATACAATTATTTTATTGACCTCATGCATGCACGACTAAAATATATATATCAATTAAAAGTAAATTAGTTTTAAGACACCAAATACAATTACAACAAAATCCAAATATGTAAACAAAATGTGACAACAATAAAGAAATATAAATTGACATCCCAATGATGCAGTGGGACCAGCATGGAAAGGGACTCTCTGAGCTATGCGAAGGTAAGCTAACTGGACTCATCCTCTATCGGCTAACCTGGAGGATAAGAGAAGAGGGGGTGAGTACAATCACTCAGTGGGTTGATAGAAAATTGTGCATAATCATAAAAGACATAATGGAAGTCAAAGAAAACAAACTAGAGTAACCCAAACCTCAGAGTACCAATATCAGTTTGCAACTAACCTGGTCGGCAGTATAACAAATATACCTGCAACATATACAACCAACTGCAATCTACAAGCAATACATATCAAGATACCGCGACGAAGCCTCGTGTCTCTCGAGGTAATACAAAGGGCACTATCTGTGGACAACGACATGCTACCACGACCGGGACTCGTGGGCAGATAGGCAATATACAGAGCACTATCTACACGCAACGATATGCTACCACGACCGGGATTCGTGGGTAGACAGGCAATAAAAGACTCAATGTCTACGGGCAATGACATGCTACCACGACTGGGTCTCGTGGGCAAACATAGTATATAGCTATCTAGCTATGGACTGCACGCAACAACATGCTACCATGATCGGGTCTCGTGGACAGTCAAGATGTAAGGTAGCTATCTAGCTATAGATGATACACGAATCCAACTATCACTAACTTCGAACGAGTAGTCCAAGAGTATAACTCCATGGTAGATTCTCTCAAACACGAATGGCAGACATGATTGACCATAGGTATACAAATGCAACCATAGTTCAAAAGTAGGGAACCTCTACTGCAGATTCTCTCAACAACGAATGAGAGATATAGCTGGCAGCTGAGAGAGGTGAAAAGTTATAATCCTCTAGTGCGGACCCTTTCAACCCCGAATGGGAGACATAATTGGCATCCTAGATAGGAGAAAAGTTATAAATCCTCTACTGTAAACCCTCTCAACCATTAATGGGAGACATAACTAGCAATCGAGATAGGAGAAAAGTTATAAATCCTCTACTGTAGACCCTCTCAACCACGAATGGGAGACATAGCTAGCAGTCGAGAGAGGAGAAAAGTTATATATCCTCTAACGATTAATCTCATCTTAATTATACTATTTCACTAGTCCAATCATGATACCAATCCAATAAATAATAGGTAAGCATCTACCAGTAATATCTACCAATTTATGTCTCAGCAATAAATAGGCACAAATAACAATAATATCAATCAATAACTACATGCTAATGATGAGCAAGCAACATAGAATCTAAGGGTTCAACAAATATAGTATCAAAGAAATTCTAGCAATAACGGAAAAGGGTAACTACTATATAACATAAATAAACCACATAACCAATATAATCATGCACTAAATTCTAAAGAGATCACAGATCCACCCACCTATGTTTGTCGAACGTCCTAGCTATCTTCCAATCTAAGATTTGTTTCGGCTTTCAACTCTGTTATAATTAATCCATTCAACCGATTAATTACTCCATTTTAATTAACTAATTAATTATATCAATTACCTTAACTAATAGTTTAACAACACCCCCCTCTATCACATTACCTGATTAATCAAAATCTAATTAATCCAGATTTTATTAGTCTAACAACAAATCAATTTAACCCGAACTGTTTAATCAAACTTAAGCTAATTTAATTGATTTCAATTAACAGATTAATCACCCACCCTTAATTAACTCAAAGATATCCATTTTTTTCCTAGCCCACTAAATCAATTGATCACAACTTTTGATTAATTAATCATAAGCTAATTAATTAATTAAATCTGGATTGATCAAGTGACAACTACCTAAGTCAAGAAACAAAAATCCTATGGCTAAACTAATTACTCACCTAACTAAGTCAACTAAAGCCAAATGTCCTCTTCCCCTGTTTTGCATTTTCCACCGGTGATCGTCGGATTCTGATCCCAGTTGAGCGACAGACGACGGCTGAGTTACTGGTAGCGTCGGAAAGTAGCTACGGCGACGGAAGGAGGCCCTGTGGGCACATGGCGACGACTTCAATCTAGAGACGACGTGGTGACTGTGGATCGACAGCAGTTGCCGCAACCCCGACGGTGAACGATCAGCGGGATCGGCACTGTCCAAAGGTGAGGCTAACACTGTCCGGTTGGCAGCAACAATGGTCATGGCGACGAGCAAGATACGCTGGGAGATTTTTACGGTGGAGGTCGGTCACGGTAGGGGAGGCTGTCCGGAGGACGACCGACGCTGGCAGCGACGGCAGCTGAGGTGGGCACGCGATGTGTGCGTATGAGGAGGCAACACCGACGCAAATTTGTGGAGGCCAATGAAGAAATAGGTTTAGTTATAACTAAGTTTGTTGAATTAATCAACTTGATTAATTCTTTAGCGGTTTAGTTATAAGAGCATCCACAATCCACCCCATTATAACATCCTCCACATCACTAAAAATTATGAGGTTCACTACCATATATTCATTATAACAACATATCTCTTCCATTCACATCTCTTTTTAACATTAATACTGGGTTCCATGATCTACTCAATTATCTTAAAATTATATCATATTAAATAAATATATTTTAAAAATATTTTAAAATATTAAAATTATTATTTTTAATAATAATTTTACTTTTAAAAAATAATTAACCATTTTATTTTATTTTTTTAATTTTAACTTTTAATAAATATAATTTAAAAAAAATATGTAGAGTGGGCGAGCAGGGGCTGACCCACCCCACGTTCTCTTGAATGTGTTCAATTCTTTGAACGCGTTCAAGAGCAAGCATTATCCCGAAAATATCTATATATATTCAAATATGTATATACGTTTATTATTATTATTATTCTATATATATATATATATCCATATATTATAGATATCTTTTCATCTTATAAGCACATGATCTTTTCCATGTCTTACCAATGTGGGACTTTGATTGTATTCCCAATACTCCAACAATCCCCCCTCAAACGAAGGACCACATTGAGTCCCTCTCAAGCCTATACGTTCTCGAAGGACATCCTCTGCTTGATGTCTGATCCTCAACCGACTAGGAATTCCTGCCAACTATCTTGTCCTCCTAACCCAACTGGACTTCCTGCCAGTTGTCCAGCCCTTCTAGCCCAACTGGACTTCCTGCCAATTGTTCGATCCTTGCGACCCAACTGGACTTTCTACCTGGTGTCTAGTTCTCTTGATCCGAACATAGGAGCTCAACTTCCTTCATTCGAGGTTTATGGCTTGACATAGACCATGGCTCTGATACCAATTGTTAGTTCTTATAAGATCCACATATCTCCACAATGGTATGATATTGTCCACTTTGGGCCTAAGCCCTCATGGTTTTGTTTTTGAGCTTTACCCAAAAGGCCTCAATCCAATGAAGATATCTTTTCATCTTATAAGCACATGATCTTTTCCATGTCTTACCAATGTGGCACTTTGATTGTATTCCCATACTCCAACAAGAAGGACCAGACAATTGGCAGAAATTCCAACTGGGTTAGGAGGACAAGATAGTTAGTAGGAAGACCTACTGGATTGAGGATCAGATATCAAGTTGAGGAAGTCCTTTGAGGGAAGAAAGGCTTGAGGGGGGAGGCCTAATGTCTACTTTGTTTGAGGGGGATTATTAGGAATATTGAAAATACAATTAAAGTCTCACATTGGTAAGACATGTAAAAGATCATGTGCTTATGAAATGAAAAGATATTTCCATTGGAATAAGATCTTTGGGTATAATCCAAAAATAAAATCATGCGACCTTAGGCCCAAAGTGGGCAATATCATACCATTGTGGAGATATATGAATCTTATTTGCACCAACATAATGCCCTTGGTAAACCTACGTGCCATCGTGAGTGTCCATGTTGGGAATTTGACCGTCGCTAAAGGGGGGTGAATAGAGATTTGTACGTCGATGGAATTCGTTTGCGTGCTTGCTATAATTTGATTAGTACGAAGCGGAAATAATAGAAAAAAATAAACAAAAACACAAGAACATAATTGCACAATTGATATAAAGTGGTTTGGAACCTCAAGGGTCCTACTCTACGGGTTGGGCTCGAATGAGCCCTAGCGATGCAAACAACACCAATAAAAAATAACGCTCCTTCTCAATAACACGTCGGAGGTGGAGAAACCTCATAAAAAGATTACAACAGTAATACAATAGAAATACATCAAGAAAAATTAAGCAATACAAAAAATAAGTAAAGAACACTTTACACAAGAACTTTAGATTGCTTGTCTGTTGCTTGCTTTGGATTGGCCTTGAAGGTCTAGAATGCAGCAGCAATTGCCCTCCAAAACCGCACTAAAATTTGTTGCCCAAATCCTCCATGAGCTGCTCCTTTTATGTCTACATCGGGCTAGATTCACGCCTAGCAGTCGACTGTCGTAAGGCCCCCAGTTGACTGCCAACAGTACCGTTGTGAGACAATGACTTAATCCACATAGGCATCCAAGCCAAGTTACCTTTGGCGTATTGCCGGTACCTAGTGATGACTACGGTACCCGATCGACTATCAAGGTCGTAGCCGACTGACCAGTCGACTACTGAGCATTCTGTCCCACAACTTGACTAGCAGTCAACTGCCCTCCATTGTAGTCAATTGCCATCAGTCGACTGCCCAATACTGGCAGTCGACTGTCAGGTCATTTCCTACAGTCGAACACCAATCGAGTACGAGCAGTTTGACTGGCCATAATCCCAGTCGACTACTGCAAGTCAACTCGACTGCCAAGTGTCAAAATATTTGACCAGTCGACTAGTCCAAAGCCCCAGTCGACTATTAATCTCAAACATGAGGTTTAACTCCAAGTATGATGCCCTCATACTTTCTAGACCACCCTTAGCCTAGACCTAAGCCTTCTAGCCACCTCTGTTAGCCTCATGCCTATCGGATCCCTCTAAGTCATCCATGACTTGTTCATCCATACGCTAGCCTTCTGGTGCTTCCAACGGCTATTGTCATGCTAAGTTGGTCTATACCACCAAGGCACATTTGGGTTTACGCTGCCAAGACTACCGCTTAGACTTTAAGCCACTAACCATTGAACTTATGCTACCAAGACTCCCGCTTGGACTTTACGCCGCCAATATCACCCCTTGGATTTTCCTTGACAACCCATATTGGACTTTCTATTTGCCAAGACTCAAGCTTGGACTTTCCCTTGCCAAGACCCATGCTTGGACTTTCCTTGCCAACCCATGTTAGATTTTCAAATTTCCAAGACTCAAGCTTGAACTTTCCCTTGCCAAGACCCATTCTTAGACTTTCCATGCCAAGTACCCATGACTTGGACTTTTCATGCCAAGTACATAAGACTTGGACTTCTCAATCATATGGTCAACCCCATGTCAACCATATAGTCAAACAATGGTCAAACCATCGTCAAACATCAAAATACCACTCGAGTCCAGTCAATCATGACCCGGGTCGATTATACCAACAATCTTCCCAAAACATTGTCAAACATTAAAACACTACTCAAGTCCAACTCGATTGTGGTCAATCATGACCTGGGCTAATTGCATCAACAATCCACACACCGCCAAACACTACAATACTTTTTCACATGCCTCAGAGTTGAACCTCTTCATATTCCTTGAGACACTCGGCTTAAGTCTAGTCCGAGTGGGATTCTCCCACTCAACGCCAAGTCCGAGTGAATTTTGATCACTCAGCTTGTTCAAACATTCTCAAAGTCCGAATTGGCATGCCATGTACAAGTAATCAGATTACCCACTCAGCTTGTCGATTACCCACTCGATATGTTTTTTTTAGTACTTGCGCTTGTGTCAACACTTCATCTTGGGCTTATGCCTAACACCTCCGCTCGTGCTGAGCACCTTGGCACGAGCTCGTGTCAAGCACCTCTACGCGTGTCGAGCAATTCATTGCATGACGAGCACACGAGAACCTCGACATCCCGAGCACTTGGACACCTCTACTCTGCTCGTGTCAAGCTTCCAAGCATTGTTGCTCATTCCAAGCGATCGAGCATTGTGGTTCATGCTGAGTGTCTTGAGCATCGTGGTTCGTGTCATACTCACGAGAATAGTAGCTAGTCCTTAGCACCACCAAGAACCTCTATGCATGCCCAACATCCCGAGCACCTCTGTGCATGCGAAACATGACTACATGAGTGCACGTCCAAAGCAACCCTGCACACGCTGGTGTCCTGAGCACCTCTGTGTGTGCCCAAGCACATTTACGCATGGGCACCCTGAGCACCTCTGCTCATGCCTAAGCACCTCTACACGCACGGGCATGCCGAGCACCTCTACACATGCCAAGTACCTATGTGCACGTTGATGCGCACGGATGCGACCTCAAATCTCACGACGGATACCGTCGAGGACTCAAAGCGCATGCTCGCGCTCAACGCCCGCAAGTGCACAGATGTCGTCAAGTAATAAAGATTATCGATCCCACAGGGGATGGGATTCGAATACCAATATACTTAGTGGTTGTAATTGTTTGGACGTGATCTCTAAGAGGTTACAGTTGGTGAGGGTTGTCGGCGGACTCTACTTTGTATGGTGTCACACGGAGGAGGAAAGGAGTGTGTCGAGGTCTTCAAAGATGATTCTAGGACTTTGATTTCACTTACGTATCGCATAACAATGTTGTCAATTGGCGTTGTCTAGATGTTTACCTACATTTTTGAGGAAGGGACATTATACACTCTCTTGTAGAGCCGCCGCATTCATCGGGACCTATCTCTGCCCACAAAGACGGGATAGACGGTACTAGGATGTCAAATCAATCCCTATGATGGACTGGTTCCGATTCCACTGCACCCTTTTCCCCGCAGTTGCAGGAGATCAGGTTTACCCCTAGGTTCCTTAATCAAATCTCTTAAATTTTAGATTGCGAGGGATGTCACCCCTTGTATCGCCTAAGCACAGTGGAAAGAAAGCCAAATATGCATAGATATAATAAAGAGCAACTACCAATTGTCAAATCAAACTTTTGGCCAGAATTTAACATGAACCAACATTGTTTATGTACACAAGCTACTCCCTAATCCTAGAATCGAAAGTACTACTCCATATATATGAAGGAAGAATCACAAAGCATGTTTAAGTTTGAATATAATAGGAATAAAGTGCAGAAATAGAAATATACAATGCTTTCGTGATCTTCTCTCTGACATTGTATTGCAAGGTGTGGACCTCCGGCGGTGTTCCTCCTCCCCGTTGTGAGTTACCGAAGATTTTTAGGTCTTCGGTGTGTCGTCCTAGCCATCGTGCCTCCCTCCTAGGGTTTGGGCGGAGCCATCCTTATATAGACAATGCCTCGGACCGCTGCAAAATCTGTAAAAAGCCCTAGTCACGCAAATTTGTCGGGTCGCCACACAGTCGTGTGTTTCCACATGGCCAAGCCATGTGTGGCCCTGGGGTGCTGATCTTTGCCCATTGGACACGGCCGTGTGAATCCACATGCCCTGGTCATGTCCCACTCTGCGTCTAGCTGTGAAAGTCCTTCTTTTGCTCCGAAAATGCGTCTTTTTCACCTGAAAAGCTAACCTGCACACAAAAGTACAACGAGAAGACCTCCGAACTAGAAAATAGACAATGCGTGCAAGAATAGAGTAACATATGCATGAAACTAACACAAAATATAATAAGATGTGAGCAAAAACTACTCCTAAAACCCTATATATTTTGCTCACATCACTTCCCCCAGACTTAAATCTTTACTTGTCCTCAAGCAAACCTCAGTGCCATAAAATTATAAAAATATATTGTTCCATAATTAGCATTCTAACGAAATTTATCAGGTGGTATTTGCAATCGAAGCAAAACAAATATGTTCTAGAAATTCACTAAGTTAGCTCCTCGTGCTCGTGCTAGGCGAACCATTCTTAGGCGATGCCCGTTCCATGGTGAGTTAAGACGTCACCCCATAGCTTTCCTAAGGTTTTCGACTCTTAGGCACTTACCTGCCCAAATCGAGGGTCATTCCCTAGATCTAGCATAAAGTCTCAAAGGCGTGCTCGGTATTGAGAGAAATTGGTAGGTATTTCCCCAATAACCTAACTCGGTCTCAAAGGGGCACCTAGCCATTTCCACCCACGACAACTGTTTTTTATCCCTTATAATCCTTTCTCTCTCTTTTTTTTTCATTTCTTTTTCACTTTTTCTTTTATTTCTCTTTTTCTTTTCGGCTCACTAGGATTTTGATTTTTCCAAATGGGCTTACACAATTCGAGCATCTCTAGTAACTAAAATACTAAACCTAGAGTCACCTATGGATTCCAAAGTACTAGACTACTGAAGTGAATCATAACTAGGTATATACTAGATTCTCTCTTTCAAAATGTTTGACATGTGTAAGTGCAAAAATAAAGCTAACCAGTGTAAGTCTAGAACATTCAATAGAGCGAATAAAATAAAATACCACAAGATAAATGAAGTTAAGCTACCTATGAGAACAACTCATGCAAGAAACTTTCAAAAATACTACCGAGGTAGCTTATCAGACAACAAAAATTAAGTACTGAAAGAAACTCAACTACTCAGGCATGAATAAATGAATGAAAATACCAGAAAAGAAACTACTACAAGAAATAAAGCAAAATAAACCTTGGGGTCTCCCCCCCAGACTTAAATGAAAATATACCTCTAATATGGTGGACGAGGTGGAAAGTATGGGACCCTGGGCATCTCTGGATCCTGGGAGAACCTACTGCTGAGCCGCTGATGCCACATATACATGTGGTCGATCTGGGAGCTGGTGGATGCAGCGGCTGCTCGTTGCTCCTCCTCCCTAGCCCACTGTGCCTGTTGGGCATGCATGTGTTGCCACATCTCCCTACAGTAGGCGGCCTCATCCTAGAGACGAACAACCTCCTCCTGGAAGTATATGCGGGCCTCATCGTAGAACTCCTCAGCCCACTGGAAATGCTCCTGGAATCCCTGAAACTCTGTCTGTTGGTAGGCGCTCTGCACCTCCCATCGCTGCCTATGCATCTGCTGCTCAGTGTAAATATCGTCAAGGCGCGATGGGAACTCCGAGAAATCATAGGCCGACATACCTGCTTCCTACTCAAAAGTAGAAAAAGGTGATGGTGCAGGTGTAGGCTCATGTCGGCGTGGACTAGGTGGGCTCCTATGCATGTGTGGACTGGAGGGAGAGTGATACAAAGGTGGAGAGATGGGCACTGACGTGGATGGTCCCTCATGTGGAGGGCACTCCACTATCAAGTCCAAGCGCGAGTTGGCGCATATAGCGATGGTAGTACGATCTAGGTCGGGGAGCCTAAGGGCTGTAAGATTTTTCCTTACAAAGCATAAGGAATCTCCTTCTCTCACAATCATTTTCATGGCCATGCATACCCCTAGGTCGTTCCTAGGGCTCCCCTCTATACTCTCTAATGTTGTATAATCATACCCCATCCTATGGCAAATATGGGTAAGTAGGCCTCCCACATTGATCTCTCCTCGTGCTGCTTTGCTCATCTTCACTAAGTGTCTGATGAAGTGGGACCCTACATTGATGTTACTCCTTTCTTGTAGCATATCCCATAGGCAAAGCATCTCGCTAGCTCTAAATAAACCGTCACTCTCCTCACAACCAAATATAGTACTGGCCATGATGCGGTGGAGGTATTGAAAGACGGGATTTTGGAGGCACGACGCTTTGGCCTTAGATGGGTCATAAGCATGCTCCCTTGTCAACTCAGTCCAAATCATATGAGAGTTGTACCCATTAGGGGTCCTTCTCTCTCCCCCACTTGGCAAGCCAAAGCATGAGTTCCATTGGTGAAGGGTCCACTGATGCTCAATGTTAAAAAGCCTAAAAGTTATCCTACCCTCCTCGCTTTCTCTACCCGTTAAAACTTCCGCCTCTAAAGAACTCAAAAATTCCAAAACTATCCTATGGTAGGTTAGGTGCCTTATTCCCATAATCTCATCCCACCCCATTTTTGCAAATAGGGTTTGCATATCACCCAACAACCCTAAAGATTCTAGCAAATCCTCATATAAGTACCTAGTAGCAATAAGTTTACGAGTAGATAGCATATTGTATCTATCTCTATGTTCATTATTGCGAAAAAGTAGAGTGGGTAGGGCGTTACCCTCCTCCGGAGCTTGAGGAGCATCGGCTCTCCTTGTTCGTCGCTCCAAGGCGCCGAATCGGGGTGCTTGGTCCTCCTCATCCTTTCTCCTTTTGGCTTCTTGAGAGGTTAAAATTGCTTCTAGATGGTGGGGAAGATGAAATCACACGGCTACGACAAGAACTTTCGAAGCACACGGCGCAAATGGGGTGAAAACACATAGCTCACCCCTTTTAACCTCGCGCGCCACGGCCGTGTGAAAACACACAGCCAGGCCGTGTGCGCCTCGGGTTGGTCGGACATGGCCGTGGAAAAACACACGACCAGGCCGTGTGTCCTCATTTTTCGCCCATTTATGCACCATGGTCCGAATTTTCTCATACACTTCACCGTGTAGGCTAATATGGGTCTCATTTTTGCCTAGCAAAGTTCTTTTCTAGTCCTAACTCTAAATGTGATGGACATCAAAACTAAAATCAAACAAATGTATGCAATGCAATCGAAAAGGGAAATCTAAAACTAAACTTGGGTTGCCTCCCAAGCAGCGCTTTGTTTAAGGTCGTTTAGCTCGACCACACTCTACTATCAACTCGGCTCTGGTGGTTCGGTGAACCTCCATTCATCCATCTTGGGATCTGGGGACTCCCCTAGATACTTCTTCAATCGTTGTCCATTACCTTGATCTCCCCCGATTCTCTACTCCATATGTCCACTGCCCTGTATGGGTATACCCTTTTTACCCGAAACGGTCTTGACCACCTTGATTTTAGTTTTCCTGAAAAAAGTTTCAACCTGGAGTTATATAGGAGAACTAAGTCTCCTTCCTCAAACTTCCTTCTCAAGATGTGTTGGTCATGTCATTTCTTGGTTCTTTCCTTATATGCCTTAGCATGCTCGTATACATCTCTTTGAATTTCGTCCAATTCGCTTAACTGCAATTTCCTTTTCTCTCCCGCCGCACCGTAGTCTAAGTTGAGTTTCTTAATGGCCTAGAAAGCCTTGTGTTCTAACTCAACGGGGAGATGGAAAGGCTTCCCGGAGACTAAGCGGAATGGGGTCATGCCTATTGGAGTCTTATAAGTCATGCGGTAAGCCCAAAGAGCATCATCCAGTTTCGGTGCCCAATCTTTCTGTGATGCCACTACCATTTTCTCTAAGATACTTTTGATTTCCCGATTCGAAATTTCCACCTGCCCGCTAGTTTGTGGGTGGTAAGCTATCGAGACTTTGTGGATCACCCCAAACTTATGTAGAAATTTTATAAACTATTTTTCAATGAAGTGGGATCCTCCATCACTGATTACTACTCGAGGAACTCCGAATCTAGAGAATATGTTCATTTGAGCATCTTTATTACGGTCCTAGCATCGCAATGGGGCGATGCCACGGCCTCCACCCATTTGGAGACGTAGTCTACAGTGACCAGGATGTACCTATTTCCGTCAAAAACGGGAAAGGGTCCCATGAAATCCACTCCCCATACGTCGAAGAGTTCTACCTCTAATATGGTGCTTGTCGGCATCTCATGTCTCCTTCCTATATTTCTTGTTCTCTGACATCGATCGCAGGAAACTACATAGTTGCACGTGTCCCTAAACAAACTAGGCCAGTAGAATCCTAACTAAAGCACTTTTGCGGCCATTTTTGCAATCCTGGCATGACCCCCATGTTGGGTTTCCGGCACCACGGCGAGTATGTGTTCGAACATGTTTCGTAAACATGTGCACAGCGGAAGAAATAAAAATAATAAATCTAATTTATTACAACACACACACCACAAGCATGCATAGTACAACATGTGTAGACATAACTGTAAATTCAAATTTTGCAATAAAAGGAAATTTATACTACATATACCTGACATATCACGTGTAGCGGGAAAGGCATCAACCAGAATGATCCTCACTAGAATCGTCTCTATCCGTATCCACGCCGAGTATCTTTGGGATGACTTCACAAAGTCATGAGCCTCGTCTTCGTACGAGTTACTAGCCTCGTGTTGAAGATGATGTGATCGAGAGAAGATCACGATCCGAATCAAAATTCGGATCCAAAATGAGTCCTCAAAAACTCGCTTCTCCGGAGAGGTATTCGTCAACCGTTTGACGAATCCTTCGTCCTCCTCCTATGAGGATTACTGGAGATCGAATCCCCAGCAAGGATACCGCTGTCGGAGCTCCAAACGTCATCCAAATGACGCTCCGACAAGAAGGAAACAAGCTGTCCAGAAAACTGGACAGCTTTGGTGGAGACCTTACGCCGGCCAAATAAGGAAAGCAAGATGCTCACCTTGTCGCCGGAGCCAAGGAAGATCACCGGAGCTCCTCCGGCAAAAGCTAGACGCCGGCAAGTGGGGAGGACGGCAGCTACTTGATGTTGGTGCAATCGGCCCAGGTCATGATTGACCAGACTCGAGTTTGACTCGAGTGATGTTTTGATGTTTGACAAAGTATGTTTGACAAAGTATGTTAGACATAGGTTTGACATTGATGTTTGACATTAATGTCGGTTAATATGTTGGGGAGATTGTTTATACAATCGACCCAGGTTATAATTGACTTGATGGTTGACCAGGGTTGACCATGTGATTATGGGAAAGTCCAAGCATGGGTCTTGGCAAGGGAAAGTCCAAGTCATGGGTACTTGGCATGGAAAGTCCAAGTGGGACACTTGGCAATTGGGAAAGTCCAAGTCTTGAGTACTTGGCATGGGAAGTCCAAGCATGGGTCTTGGCAAATGAGAAGTCCAAGCATGGGTCTTGGCAAATGGAAAGTCCAAGCATGGGTCTTGGCATGGAAAGTCCAACATGGGTTGGCAAGGGAAAGTCCAAGCTTGAGTCTTGGCATTTGAGAAGTCCAAGGATTGATATTGGCGTACAGAAGTCCAAGCTGAGTCTTACGGCGTAAGTCCAATGTGCCTGTGTAGACACCGCTAGCATGACATAGCCAATGGAAGCACTGAAGCTAGCGCGATGGATGAACAAGTCATGGATGACTTGAGGGATCCGAGAGGCGTGAGGTCATGGAGGTGGCTAGAAGGCTTAGGTCTAGGCTAAGGGTGGTCTAGCAAGTATGGGGCACCATACTGGGTTAAAACCTCATTCTGAGGTTGGCGACCGGGCATTATGGCCGGTTCGACCGCCGTGAGTCGACTGAGTTCGACCGATTGGGCTTAGAGCTGACAGTGCAATGATCGCCATGGGAGCGAATGATCGGTGTGGCTCGCAATGATCGCTAAGGGATGGCAATGATCGCGCCGAGTATCGAGCATTAGATCGCCCGTAGCCGATCACGGGCCGATACGGGCGGGCCGATCGCCAATGTTGGCGCCGATCGCTAAGAGATCCGTTGGAGTTTTTCCAGCGTGGATCGAGCCGTTGTCTCACGACAACAGTGGCATCAGTCGACTGGTGGCTTATGGCAGTCGACTGATAGGCGGAAATCTAGGTCGCGCGCAAGGATAAAAGGAGCTCGACGGGAAGGATTTTGGCATCGGTTTCTTGAGGCTTTGGGCGATTTGTCACGCAAATCGTGGGGTCTCAAGTTGACATCAAGCAACCAAGCGATCAAGCATCCAAGAGCATTTGTAAAGTGTTTTCTTTACTTGTATTGCTTTGTATTTCATTGTCTTAGCTTGTAGCTTTTGATTATTGTTGTAATCACTATTGTACGAGGTTTCTCCACCTCCGGATTGTTCCGAGAAGGAGTTATTTGATTAGTGATTGCATTGGCATCGCTAGAGCTCGTTAGAGCTCAATCCGTGGAGTAGGAACCGGTGGTTCAACCACGTTATATGATCGTGTTGTGATTGTGTGTCTTGTTATATTTATTTAACAAGAGTGTAGACGATCAAACGCGAAAGAATTCCATCTACGTACGGTTACACGCTATTCACCCCCCCCTCTAGCGGGCGCCAAATCTCCAACAAGTGGTATCAGAGCCTGGTGGCTCTTCAACGGATTAACAACCGGGAGCAAGACGCTAGAGGGTAAAGATGGAATTCCAAGACAAGCTTGGATGGGACATCAACACACCGTCCCTTATCATTATATGGACAAGAAGGCTTCGATTCTGGAAGAGAAGAATTGAAGATTTTTTGATGATGAAGGACTTGAGGAATGGTCTCTATTAATGGAAGGATTTGAGTATCCTAGAGGACCAAAAGGTGGCTTCTCAAGAAGAAGAGATGGAGTGAAGATCAACTCCAAAGATTCGAGAAAACAAGAAGGTAATCAAATTCATTTTGATTTAATTCCAAATGAATTCTTGTGTAGCCTAGGTGAATGCATGGATGCTAAGGAGCTATGGAGCGATTTGGCAAAGCTCCATGAAAGCCCATCAATGGTCCAAGAAGAAGAAGAAGAGGAGTGCTCACCTCTCAAGCTCAAGAAAGTTCACCATCGATTCAAGAAGATAAGGAGGGTGAAGAAGAGAGATCATCCTCACAAGGAAGTGAGGATTCTGGAGGTTGATAGGGAATCAACATCCGGATCGAAGATGGAAGGAAGTGGAAGAAGCATCCACTTCAAGGATTGAGGAGGAGAGAACTTCCATACCGAACATCAAGAAGAAGCTTCACATCCGGTCAAGATGAAGAAGCCCAAAGTCCAATTCCGTCTCCACTAACCTAGGTAACTCAAACATATGTGTTAATAATAAAATGCATATAATATGTTTTGAGTGTAGGAAACCGGCACTATAAGAGCAAGTGCCCAAAGAAGATTAGGAAAGCTCCACCGTTCCAAAAGTTAAGGATGCCGTTCCCCAAATATCAAGAGCAAGGAGCATATCATATGCTTCAAGTGCAACAACCGACACTAATGAGTCAATGCAAGAAAGGGGACAAGAAGACTCAAAATGGAGCATCATATGTAGGGGGAGCTAAGGCAAACCCTAGGTAACTTCTAATTTTGCTCCTCTTCAATTTACAAGCAAAAGCATGCTAGGGATTTCAATTCACTTGCAATTTATAAAAAGCATGCTAATAGGAATAAGTATTTTTGCTTAGGAGCTAAGAATGTTTACTTAGATAATAGGAGAAATTTTGGGACTAATGTCCCTAAAAATAACTTATCTAAGGACAAACCTAGGTCAAATAACTCTAGAAAACTTTACCTAGGGAGACTATTAGAAAGGTGCAAGAGCACCTAGGTCTTAATCCCAAATGGACTAGGCATATGCCTAAAAGTCCCATGCCCAAGAACTCAATCAAAAATCAATTGGGCAATTGGAATTAGAAAACCAAGCCTTAAGGTCAAGGCTTGATCAACTTGAAAAGACCCTTAGAAATATACAAAATCAAGTTCAAGGGTCTAATGGTCAAACTCCTAGGTCAAAAAGTCAAAGTCAATACTTAAGACCTAAGAGTCAAAAGTCAACCAAGGGCAAGCAAGGTTTGGGTCACAAACCTAAGCCTAAGGTAGCTTATCATAGTGTTCCATTTGACTATGGAACACAAACTAGGTCTAGGAAGACCAAGGTCAATAGGGAAGTCATCCCTAGAGTTGACCAAAGGGTGTGCCTAGTGGCTAGGGTTTCTAGGAAACCTAGGGTGGCCACTAAGGAGGTTGCAAGGGGAGTTACCCCTAGAGTCAACCTAGGTAAGATCCAAATGACCAAGGCTAACAATCCTAGGAGGGTCATTAGGAGGGTATCTAGGGAGGTTATCCCTAGGGAATACCTAATTAACCCTAGGAGCTCAAATAGGTTTTGGGTTCCTAAGAGCGTGATTGATTCACGCTAGATGGGTTTAGAGTGTGCCAACCTTGATTGGATGGGTAGTTAACTCAACCATGATAAAGGTGGCACTTTAGGATATTTTCAAGGTTATGGTCACCTTGAAAATACATTTGAGTTTTTAATCCTAAAAGATTTTAGGATATGCCAATATTAATTATGAAGTTTGATAAAATGATCATTTTGGCACAATTTAGGTTTAGAGGTTGGTGTGCCATTTTGGGTTTTGGCACACTAGGGAGATTAGGTTAATATGGCAAAATATGTTTAATCCCAACAAATGGCAATTAATATTAAAATTTAGGTGTTATTATACCTATATATTTTATATACCATGATTTGTCTGCCATATGTCATGACATGACATCATGTTTACTTTTATCATCTAAATGTCATGATCATGCTTAGGATTAAGATATTAAATGTCATGTGTTTTTAGATTTCATCATATGCCATGACATCATGATCATTGGCCATGATTTATTTTTCTATTATTATGCCATGATATTTTCCTTGCATCTAAATTGATTAAAATTGATTTAAGGACTATGGCATGACTTGAGTCCCATTTATAAGGAATCAAGTAGAGTTGCCTTAGAAAAATGCATGAAACCCTAGTTTAAAGAACAAAACCACATCTCATCAATTGACATGTATGTGTATTTATACCCTAGATACATGTGAGATGCTAGGATATGAGTTGAGTTCAAGGTGCATAGTTTTTGCATCTAGTTGAACCAAACTCATCTAATTTTATTGGTGGATCGTTGGGAAAGCTTGTGTACAAGTCATGTACATAGAGCCCAAGGAATATGATCCAAAATAAGGTTTTGAAAACATTTTAAAATCATTTTGAAAAACCTTGGTGAAGTCTATCTTTTGATAGCAATCACCATTGATGAGATTGATACAAAGTGAGCTTAAACTTTAAAGTTTTTTTTGTCACTTTTGGATTTTGTATCAATTTCTCTATTTTATGGGTAAAATATTTTTAAAACATTTTTCACCCATTGTTTTGGTCATAGTTAATTATACGTATCAAATTTCATGATTTTTCGATGTACGTATAATTATTTATGAATTTTGAATTGTTCGATATGAAATTCGGAATTTCTACGATCGGCCCACTAGTGGATCGGTGATAAAATGTGATCGTGATTCTTTATCGAGTCATTGCCGGGTTAACAAGGTTTATTTAGCCCGTGTTGACTATGGTAAGGTTCCTAACCACTCCTAACCCTAGGATATGCTTTGGGAAGCATTATGAAGGGTGAAAATCCATTGGATATGGATTAGGAGTTATGTTAGGTCAAAGTATCAAACTTAGGGTGAGTAAAAGTTCTATGTTGAACTTAGAACCTTAATTTTGATGGTTTAGAGTTCCTATTGGCTTAGGGGCTTTCCAAGGACATTGTTGGTGCAATGGTCAAGGGGGAGCAAGCCTTTAGGGGGAGGTATCCATCTTGGGATGATGGATGTTTTTTTTGGAGAATGTTATCAATTGAAAATTGATGGGTGTTTGATACCCAATTTGGAAATTGGGAGAGTGAGATAGGAGTGCCTCTCTTGAGTGATATGGGACTTATCACTAGGAAGATGGTAGGCATCCTAAGTATTTTTGATCAAGGGGGAGATTGTAAGATCTCATTGGGACATGAGACATTGACCTCCTTGGAGAGAAAACCTTTTTGATGTTAGTCAAAAAGGGGGAGAATGTTTGGGGGAGAACATTTGATTTACTTTTTCACTTGAATGTTTGGGGGAGAACATTTGATTTACTTTTTCACTTGAATGTTTGGGGGAGAACATTTGGTGAGTATTTACCAATTTGGGATAATTGGTAAGGGATTTGAGTTAGTGTTCTAACTCATGGTTTTATTTGGTTTTTGTCAAACATCAAAAAGGGGGAGATTGTTGGTGCAATCGGCCCAGGTCATGATTGACCAGACTCGAGTTTGACTCGAGTGATGTTTTGATGTTTGACAAAGTATGTTTGACAAAGTATGTTAGACATAGGTTTGACATTGATGTTTGACATTAATGTCGGTTAATATGTTGGGGAGATTGTTTATACAATCGACCCAGGTTATAATTGACTTGATGGTTGACCAGGGTTGACCATGTGATTATGGGAAAGTCCAAGCATGGGTCTTGGCAAGGGAAAGTCCAAGTCATGGGTACTTGGCATGGAAAGTCCAAGTGGGACACTTGGCAATTGGGAAAGTCCAAGTCTTGAGTACTTGGCATGGGAAGTCCAAGCATGGGTCTTGGCAAATGAGAAGTCCAAGCATGGGTCTTGGCAAATGGAAAGTCCAAGCATGGGTCTTGGCATGGAAAGTCCAACATGGGTTGGCAAGGGAAAGTCCAAGCTTGAGTCTTGGCATTTGAGAAGTCCAAGGGGATTGATATTGGCGGCGTAAAATCCAAGCGGAGTCTTGGCGGCGTAAGTCCAATGTGCCTTGGCGGTGTAGACACCGTTAGCATGACATAGCCGATGGAAGCACCTGGAAGCTAGCGCGATGGATGAACAAGTCATGGATGACTTGGAGGGATCTGAGAGGCGTGAGGCTGATGGAGGTGGCTAGAAGGCTTAGGTCTAGGCTAAGGGTGGTCTAGCAAGTATGGGGGCACCATACTTGGGTTAAAACCTCATTCTTGAGTTTGGCAGTCGACTGGCATTATGGCCGGTTCGACTGCCGTGAGTCGACTTGAGTTCGCGATTGAGAGTGAAAATGCTCGCGATCGGCTCATTGCTCATAGGAAGCGATCGGTGGCTCGGCGATCGCTGAGGATGGCGATCGCCGGTCAGTGTCGAGCATTAACGCTCCGTAGCCTAACCGGGCGATGACGACGGGCGTTAGCGATCGGCCAATGTTGGCGCGACCGCTAAGATCCGCTGAGATTTTCCAGCGTTGATCGAGCCGTTGTCTCACGACAACAGTGGCATCAGTCGACTGGTGGCTTATGGCAGTCGACTGATAGGCGGAAATCTAGGTCGCGTGCAAGGATAAAAGGAGCTCGACGGGAAGGATTTTGGCATCGGTTTCTTGAGGCTTTTGGGGCGATTTGCTGCTGCAAATCAGGGTCTCCAAGTTGACATCAAGCAACCAAGCGATCAAGCATCCAAGAGCATTTGTAAAGTGTTTTCTTTACTTGTATTGCTTTGTATTTCATTGTCTTAGCTTGTAGCTTTTGATTATTGTTGTAATCACTATTGTACGAGGTTTCTCCACCTCCGGATTGTTCCGAGACGGAGTTATTTGATTAGTGATTGCATTGGCATCGCTAGAGCTCGTTAGAGCTCAATCCGTGGAGTAGGAACCGTGTGGTTCCGAACCATGTTATATGATCGTGTTGTGATTGTGTGTCTTGTTATATTTATTTGTTATTACTATTCCGCTGTGCTAACAAGATTGTAGACGATCAAACGCGAAAGAATTCCATCTACGTACGGTATCACGCTATTCACCCCCCCTCTAGCGGGCGTCTAATCTCCAACACTTGACGCCGGTTGAAGAAGCTTTGTGCGGCGGCTTGGAGTTGGGCGCCGGCAAGACTTGGAGAGGAGAGGGAGGTGGGCGGCAACTTTAGGGTTGCAAGGATTAAGGCTTAACAAAACCCTTAAGCCCTATTTTATAGAGAACAAATTCTCTTAATGGTTATCGGATCACAACCAAAAGCCCGTTAACCCGCTCCATTAATTTAAGTTAAAATAAACCAAACCATGTTGGTCTATTTCAAGTTAAAACGAACCGAACCAACTTTGGTTCATTCGTTTAAAACAAGCCAAACCCCTTTGGTTTATTCTCCTCCATTGGATTAGAACCAAACCAATTTGGTTCATCCATCATGTCTTCATAAGACATGGCCCATCCATGCTTCCATTGCGACTGAAACGATTTCATGCTCGCTCCATGTTTGGTCTAACCAAACCTAGTTTCTATCGGTCTGAGAATCTCATTCTCAAGCTCATTTTAAATCCTTCCGATTACGCTCGTTGTGCGTGTGATCAAAAATAGGTTCTCGGTTTATGTTGGCCCTCTATAATTAACCATTAGTTATAGAACGATCATGAGTGACACCTAGTAGTACATCATGATCCCCAATTAACCGAAAAGATCAATGGTTGATCCAGAACTATTTCTGAAACCCTTCAGCAGCTCGAATTCGAATGAATCGTGCCGCATTCCCTTCACTCATCTTATACCCACTTGGTTCAGGACATGGTCTATGTTGGTGCAATCGGCCCAGGTCACGATTGACCAGGACTCGAGTTTGACTCGAGTGATGTTTTGATGTTTGACAAAGTATGTTAGACATAGGTTTGACATTGATGTTTGACATTAATGTCGGTTAATATGTTGGGGAGATTGTTTATACAATCGACCCAGGTTATAATTGACTTGATGGTTGACCAGGGTTGACCATGTGATCATGGAAAGTCCAAGCATGGGTCTTGGCAAGGTAAAGTCCAAGTCATGGGTACTTGGCAATGTAAAGTCCAAGTGGGACACTTGGCAAATTGGAAAGTCCAAGTCTTGAGCACTTGGCATGAGAAGTCCAAGCATGGGTCTTGGCAAATGGAAAGTCCAACATGGGTTGGCAAGGAAAAGTCCAAGCTTGAGTCTTGGCATTTGGGAAGTCCAAGGGGATTGATATTGGCGGCGTAAAGTCCAAGCGGAGTCTTGGCGGCGTAAGTCCAATGTGCCTTGGCGGTGTAGACACCGTTAGCATGACATAGCCGATGGAAGCACCTGGAAGCTAGCGCGATGGATGAACAAGTCATGGATGACTTGGAGGGATCTGAGAGGCGTGAGGCTGATGGAGGTGGCTAGAAGGCTTAGGTCTAGGCTAAGGGTGGTCTAGCAAGTATGGGGGCACCATACTTGGGTTAAAACCTCATTCTTGAGGTTGGCAGTCGACTGGCATTATGGCCGGTTCGACTGCCGTGAGTCGACTTGAGTTCGACTGCCAGGTTAGAGCTGGGATTGCTCTGGCGGCGCTCATGGGAGCGATCGATGATGCGCAGCGATCGGCTAAGGATGGCAATCGACCGGTCGAGTGTCAAGCACGAACGCTCCGTAGCCGATCGGGCAATCGACTACGAGGCGTTAGCGGCCGATCGCCAATGTTGGCGATCGGATCGCCAAGAGATCCGTTGGAGTTTTTCCATGGATCGAGCCGTTGTCTCACGACAACAGTGGCATCAGTCGACTGGTGACTTATGGCAGTCGACTGATAGGCGGAAATCCAGGTCGCGCGCAAGGATAAAAGGAGCTCGACGGGAAGGATTTTGGCATCGGTTTCTTGAGGCTTTTGGGGCGATTTGCTGCTGCAAATCAGGGTCTCCAAGTTGACATCAAGCAACCAAGCGATCAAGCATCCAAGAGCATTTGTAAAGTGTTTTCTTTACTTGTATTGCTTTGTATTTCATTGTCTTAGCTTGTAGCTTTTGATTATTGTTGTAATCACTATTGTACGAGGTTTCTCCACCTCCGGATTGTTCCGAGAAGGAGTTATTTGATAGTGGTGTGTGATTGGCATCGCTAGGGCTCATTTGAGCCCGATCCGTGGAGTAGGAACCGGTTCGGTTCCGAACCACGTTATATCGTGCGTGTTGTGATTGTATCTTGTTATATTTATTTGTTATTACTATTCCGCTGTGCTAACAAGATTGTAGACGATCAAACGCGAAAGAATTCCATCTACGTACGGGTCACCCGCTATTCACCCCCCCTCTAGCGCCGTCGAATCTCCAACAAGTGGTATCAGAGCCAGGTTGCTCTTCAACGGATTAACAACCGGGAGCAATACGCTAGAGGGTAAAGATGGAATTCCAAGACAAGCTTGGATGGGACATCAACACACCGGTCCCGTACTCATTATATGGACAAGAAGGCTTCGATTCTTGGAAGAGAAGAATTGAAGATTTTTTGATGATGAAGGACTTCGAGGAATGGTCTCTATTAATGGAAGGATTTGAGTATCCTAGAGGACCAAAAGGTGGCTTCCTCAAGAAGAAGAGATGGAGTGAAGATCAACTCCAAAGATTCGAGAAAAACAAGAAGGTAATCAAATTCATTTTTGATTTAATTCCAAATGAATTCTTGTGTAGCCTAGGTGAATGCATGGATGCTAAGGAGCTATGGAGCGATTTGGCAAAGCTCCATGAAAGCCCATCAATGGTCCAAGAAGAAGAAGAAGAAGAGGAGTGCTCACCCTCTCAAGCTCAAGAAAGTTCACCATCAATTCAAGAAGATAAGGAGGGTGAAGAAGAGAGATCATCCTCACAAGGAAGTGAGGATTCGGAGGTTGATAGGGAATCAACATCCGGATCGGAAGATGTGAAGGAAGTGGAAGAAGCTTCCACTTCAAGGATTGAGGGGGAGGAGAGAACTTCCATACCGGAACATCAAGAAGAAGCTTCGACATCCGGTCAAGATGAAGAAGCCCAAAGTCCAATTCCGGTCTCCATTAACCTAGGTAACTCAAACATATGTGTTAATAATAAAATGCATACAATATGTTTTGAGTGTAGGGAAACCGGGCACTATAAGAGCAAGTGCCCAAAGAAGATTAGGAAAGCTCCACCGGTTCCAAAAGTTAAGGATGCCGGTTCCCCAAATATCAAGAGCAAGGAGCATATCATATGCTTCAAGTGCCGACAA
The DNA here is from genome assembly GCA_025175895.1 of Wurfbainia villosa. Lineage (NCBI taxonomy): Eukaryota > Viridiplantae > Streptophyta > Magnoliopsida > Zingiberales > Zingiberaceae > Wurfbainia > Wurfbainia villosa. Next base: position 4,334,519 of record CM046009.1, read on the forward strand.
CCGGGACACTACCGGAGTCAATGCAAGAAAGGGGACAAGAAGACTCAAAATGGAGCATCATATGTAGGGGGAGCTAAGGCAAACCCTAGGGTAACTTCTAATTTTGCTCCCTCTTCAATTTACAAGCAAAAGCATGCTAGGGATTTAAATTCTCTTGCAATTTATGAAAAGCATGCTAATAGAAATAAATATTTTTGCTTAGGAGCTAAAAGTGTCCATTTTAGTAATAAGGAGAAATTTGGGACTAATGTCCCTAGAAAAACCATACCTAGTGAATCTATTAAGAAAATACAAGAACATCTAGGTTTCAATCCCAAGTGGACTAGGCATATGCCTAGAAAGTCTCATGCCCATGATTTAAATCAAAATTCAAAAATTGGGCAATTAGAGTTAGAGAATCAAGTCTTGAGGTCAAGGCTTGAAAAACTTGAGAAGACCCTTAAAATTATACAAAATCAATTTAAAGGGTCAAAAGATCAAAAGTCAAGGTCCAAAAGTCAAAGTCAACACCAAGGACCTAAGAGTCAAAAGTCAACCAAGGGCAATCAAGGTTTGGGTCACAAACCTAAGCCTAAGGTGGCTTACCATAGTGTTCCATTAGATTATGGAGCACTAACTAGGTCTAGGAAGACCAAGGTCAATAGGAAGTCATCCCTAGAGTTGACCAAAGGGTGTGTCTAGTGGCTAGGGTCTCTAGGAAACCTAGGGTGGCCACTAAGAAGGTTGCAAGGGAGTTACCCTAGAGTCAACCTAGGTGAGACCAAATGACCAAGGCTAATAAGCCTAGGAGGGTCATTAGGAAGGTATCTAGGAGGTTATCCTAGGGAATACCTAATTAACCCTAGGAGCTCAAATAGGTTTTGGGTTCCTAAGAGCGTGATTGATTCACGCTAGATGGGTTTAGAGTGTGCCAACCTTGATTGGATGGGTAGTTAACTCAACCATGATAAAGGTGACACTTTAGGATATTTTCAAGGTTATGGTCACCTTGGAAATACATTTGAGCTATAATCCTAAAAGTTTTTAGGATGTGCCAATATTACTTGAGAAGTTTGATAAAATGATCAAAATTGGCACAATTTAGGTTTAGAGGTTAGTGTGCCATTTTGGGTTTTTGGCACACTTGGGAGAAAACTAGAAATATGGCAAAATATAATTAATTATATGAAATGGCAATTAATATTAAAATTTAGGTATTACTATACCTATATATTTTATATGTCATGCTTTGTTTACCATATGCCAACATGCCATGACATCATGCTTATTTTTTAATCATTCTATATGTCATGTTCATGGTTAGGATTAAGGATTAAATGTCATGTGTTTTTAGATTTCATATTATGCCATGACATCATGATTATGAGCATGTGTTTATCTATATCATCTCTAATGCCATAATCATTCATGCATTTAAGATATTTTGATTGAAATTGATTTAAGGATAATGGCATGACTTGAAGTCCCATTTATAAGGGAATCAAGTAGGTTGCCTTAGAAAAATGCATGAAACCCTAGATTAAATGAACGTAACCCACATCTCACATCCAATTGACATGTATGTGTATTTATACACCCTAGATACATGTGAGATGCTAGGATATGAGTTGAGTTCAAGGTGCGTAGTTTTGCATCTAGTTGAACCAAAACTCATCTAATTTTATTGGTGGATCATTGGGAAAGCTTGTGTACAAGTCATGTACATAGAGCCCAAGGAATATGATCCAAAATAAGGTTTTGAAAACATTTTAAAATCATTTTGAAAAACCTTGGTGAAGTCTATCTTTTGATAGCAATCACCATTGATGAAGTTGATACAAAATAGGGCCAAAACATTGAAAATTTCAATGGTTTTGAGTTTTGTATCAAACTCACTATTTTATGGGTAAAATATTTTTCAAACATTTTTCACCCATTATTTTAGTCATAAGTATTATACGTATCAAATTTAGTGATTTTTTGATATACGTATAATTAGTTATGAATTTTTACGAAATTGATCCGATACCAAATTTGAATTTACGATCGACGCCACTTGGTGGCGATCGATCGATGTATGGCGCGATCGATTCGTCAAGTCGATCGCCAGTCTGATTTCGGGTTAACAAGGTTTGTTTAGCCCGTGTTCAGCTATGGTAAAGGTTCCTAACCACTCCTAACCCTAGGATATGCTTTGGGAAGCATTATGAAGGGTGAAAATCCATTGGATATGGATTAGGAGTTGTGTTAGGTCAAAGTATCAAATTTAGGGTGAGTAAAAGTTCTATGTTGAACTTAGAACCTTAATTTTGATGGTTTAGAGTTCCTATTGGCTTAGGGGCTTTCCAAGGACATTGTTGGTGCAATGGTCAAGGGGGAGCAAGCCTTTAGGGGGAGGTATCCATCGTGGGATGATGGATGTTTTTTTTATGGGGAGAATGTTATCAATTGAAAATTGATGGGTGTTTGATACCCAATTTGGAAATTGGGAGAGTGAGATAGGAGTGCCTCTCTTGAGTGATATGGGACTTATCACTAGGAAGATGGTAGGCATCCTAGGTATTTTTGATCAAGGGGGAGATTGTAAGATCTCATTGGGACATGAGACATTGACCTCCTTGGAGAGAAAACCTTTTTGATGTTAGTCAAAAAGGGGGAGAATGTTTGGGGGAGAACATTTGGTGAGTGTTTACCAATTTGGGATAATTGGTAAGGGATTTGAGTTAGTGTTCTAACTCATGGTTTTATTTGGTTTTTGTCAAACATCAAAAAGGGGGAGATTGTTGGTGCAATCGGCCCAGGTCACGATTGACCAGACTCGAGTTTGACTCGAGTGATGTTTTGATGTTTGACAAAGTATGTTTGACAAAGTATGTTAGACATAGGTTTGACATTGATGTTTGACATTAATGTCGGTTAATATGTTGGGGAGATTGTTTATACAATCGACCCAGGTTATAATTGACTTGATGGTTGACCAGGGTTGACCATGTGATCATGGAAAGTCCAAGCATGGGTCTTGGCAAGGTAAAGTCCAAGTCATGGGTACTTGGCAATGTAAAGTCCAAGTGGGACACTTGGCAAATTGGAAAGTCCAAGTCTTGAGCACTTGGCATGAGAAGTCCAAGCATGGGTCTTGGCAAATGGAAAGTCCAACATGGGTTGGCAAGGAAAAGTCCAAGCTTGAGTCTTGGCATTTGAGAAGTCCAAGGGGATTGATATTGGCGGCGTAAAGTCCAAGCGGAGTCTTGGCGGCGTAAGTCCAATGTGCCTTGGCGGTGTAAACACCGTTAGCATGACATAGCCGATGGAAGCACCTGGAAGCTAGCGCGATGGATGAACAAGTCATGGATGACTTGGAGGGATCCGAGAGGCGTGAGGCTGATGGAGGTGGCTAGAAGGCTTAGGTCTAGGCTAAGGGTGGTCTAGCAAGTATGGGGGCACCATACTTGGGTTAAAACCTCATTCTTGAGGTTGGCAGTCGACTGGCATTATGGCCGGTTCGACTGTCGTGAGTCGACTTGAGTTCGATCGCCGAGGTTAGAGCCGATTGCTCGGCGATCATTGCTCATGGGAGCGATCGATGATAGCTCGCGATCGGCCGCTAAGGATGGCGATCATTGCGCCGGTCGAGTGTCAAGCACGAGCGCTCCGTGAGCCGGGCAATCGACTACGCGCGTTAGCGATCGGCCGCCAATGTTGGCAGTCGACTGCCAAGAGATCCGTTGGAGTTTTTACAGCGTGGATCGAGCCGTTGTGTCAAGACAACAGATGGCATCGATCGTGACTTATGGCGGCAATGATCGATAGCGGAAATCCGTGTCGCGCAAGGATAAAAGGAGCTCGACGGGAAGGATTTTGGCATCGGTTTCTTGAGGCTTTTGGGGCGATTTGCTGCTGCAAATCAGGGTCTCCAAGTTGACATCAAGCAACCAAGCGATCAAGCATCCAAGAGCATTTGTAAAGTGTTTTCTTTACTTGTATTGCTTTGTATTTCATTGTCTTAGCTTGTAGCTTTTGATTATTGTTGTAATCACTATTGTACGAGGTTTCTCCACCTCCGGATTGTTCCGAGAAGGAGTTATTTGATAGTGGTGTGTGATTGGCATCGCTAGGGCTCATTTGAGCCCGATCCGTGGAGTAGGAACCGGTTCGGTTCCGAACCACGTTATATCGTGCGTGTTGTGATTGTATCTTGTTATATTTATTTGTTATTACTATTCCGCTGTGCTAACAAGATTGTAGACGATCAAACGCGAAAGAATTCCATCTACGTACGGGTCACCCGCTATTCACCCCCCCTCTAGCGCCGTCGAATCTCCAACAGTCTATAGTGTCAGTCCCCACTAGGTTGACTACGTCACACCTAGCCCAAGTATCATTTCCTCATCCTACGGATTCTAATTACTGCACATGTATCTAAGAGTACCTTACTCTAAACATGTAATGCTTTGGCCAAAGACTTTAGTAACAATCCGACGAGAGGCCATGGGTATACATCTCCTCGCAAGGAGTGGTGAATCCTTTATAGGCTTTTCAAACACCTTCGATCACTTTGACTTATACCCAATCATCCCGGGTCCACATCTCCTCAGAGATGCTTGCTTAAGATGTCAAAGCATAAGTCTTTATGATCAAGATGACTTGAATACCGCAAGTCAAAGGAACATCACACTTAACTTGCAGTAAGAACTTCATTGACATATCTATATATGCAGAGAACCATATGAAGTCTTACGGCTGGTCACTCCAATGAACTAGTTACCATAACTAGCATCTACGATTAACTTCGGACATCACAATGTCTCCAGCCAGTGAGAATCAGCTGCTTGGATATACCAAGGAGTATACCTCGTGCTAGTCTCGACAGAATCAATGGTGTCCAAATCCATCAATTCATCGACTAGGGATAATTTCGATACATCACAATTACACATGTAGAGATACTCACTAGTTGTGATCCAATCACAAATTCTCTCATGTTGTGAATTGTATCGTGGACATTCAGTAAATGAGTTTAAGATCTAATCAAATACATGAAAACATGTATATTCAAATAGTCAATCTTCATTTATCATATAAATGGTTCAAACATAAGGAGATTGCCTTGGGACATCTCTCATATATATTACTAACAAACTCCCACTTGGCCTAATGTCAATCGCTACGGTATTCAATACCATAAGCTCTAACATGACCCTCAAACTTACTTTGAGGTAATGCCTTAGTCAAAGGATCCGCTAAGTTCCATTCAGTGGGGATTTTCTCGATTTGTATTTCCTTCCTACTAATGTTCTCTCTCCTAGGGTTTGGGCGGAGCCATCCTTATATAGACATCGCCTCGGACCGCTGCAAAATCCATAAAAAACCCTAGTCGTGCAAATTTGTTGGGCCGCCACACAGCCGTGTGTTTCCACATGGCCAAGCCGTGTGCGGCCCTGAGGTGCTGATATTTGCCCATTGGACACGGCCGTGTGAATCCACATGCCCTGGTCGTGTCCCACTCTGTGCCTAGCTGTGAAAGTCCTTCTTTTTCTCCAAAAATGCATCTTTATCACCCGAAAAGCTAACCTGCACACAAAAGTACAACGAGAAGACCTCTGAACAAGAAAATAGGCAATGTGTGTAAGAATAGAGTAACATATGCATGAAACTAACAAAAAATATAATAAGATGTGAGCGAAAACTACTCAAAAAACCATATATATTTTGCTCACATCACTTCCCCCAGACTTAAATCTTTGATTGTCCTCAAGCAAAACTCAGTTCCATAAAATTATAAAAATATATTGTTCCATAATTAGCATGCTAACTAAATTTATCAGGTGGTATTTGAAATTGAAGCAAAACAAATATGTTCTAGAAATTCACTAAGTTAGCTTCTCGTGCTCGTGCTAGGCGAACCATTCTTAGGCGATGCCCGTTCCATGGTGAGTTAAGTCGTCACCCCATAGCTTTCCTAAGGTTTCTGGCTCTTAGGCACTTACCTGCCCAAAGTGAGGGTCGTTCTCTAGATCTAGCATAAAGTCTCAAAGGCGTGCTCGGTATTGAGAGAAATTGGTAGGTGTTTCCCCAGTAACCTAACTCGGTCTCAAAGGGGCACCTAGTCATTTCCACCCACGACAACTATTTTTTATCCCTTATAATCCTTTCTCTCTCTTTTTTTTTCATTTCTTTTATTTCTCTTTTTCTTTTCGGCTCACTAGGATTTTGATTTTTCCAAATGGGCTTACACAATTCGAGCATCTCTAGTAACTAAAATTCTAAACCTAGAGTCACCTATGGATTCCAAAGTACTAGACTACTGAAGTGAATCATAACTAGGTATATATTAGATTCTCTCTTTCAGAATGTTCGAATGTGTAAGTGAAAAAATAAAGCTAACCAGTATAAGTCTAGAACATTCAATAGATCGAATAAAATAAAATACCACAAGAAAAATGGAGTTAAGCTACCTATGAGAACAACTCATGCAAGCAACTTTCAAAAATACTACTGAGGTAGCTTATTAGACAACAAAAATTAAGTACTGAAAGAAACTCAACTACTCAGGCTTGAATAAATGAATGAAAATACCAGAAAAGAAACTACTACTAGAAATAAAGCAAAATAAACCTTGGGGTCTCCCCCCAGACTTAAATGAAAATATACCTCTAATATGGTGGATGAGGTGGAAAGTCTGGGAGTCTGAGCATCTCTGGATTCTGGGAGAACCTGCTGCTGAGCCGCTGATGCCACATATACATGTGGTCGATCTGGGAGCTGGTGGATGCAGGGCTGCTCGGTGCTCCTCCTCCCTAGCCCACTGTGCCTGCTAGGCATGCATGTGTTGCCACATCTCCCTACAGTAGGCGGCCTCATCCTGGCGATGAACAACCTCCTCCTGGAAGTATATGCGGGCCTCATCGTAGAACTCCTCAGCCCACTGGAAATGCTCCCGAAATCCCTAAAACTCCGCCTGCTGGTAGGCGCTCTGCTCCTCCCATCGTTGCCTCTGCGTCTGCTGCTCAGTGTAAATGTTGTCAAGGCACGATGGGAACTGTGAGAAATCATAGCTCGACGTACCTGTATCCTGCTTAAAAGTAGAAAAAGGTGGTGGTGCAGGTGTAGGCTCATGTCGGCGTGGATTAGGTGAGCTCCTATGCATGTGTGGACTGGAGGGAGAGTGATACAAAGGTGGAGAGATGGGCGCTGATGTGGATGGTCCCTCCTGTGGAGGGGACTCCACTATCATGTCCAAGCACGATTTGGCGCATATAGTGATGGTGGTACGATCTGGGTCGGGGAGCCTAAGGGCCGTAAGATTTTTCCTTACAAAGCATAAGGAGTCTCCTTCTATCACAATCATTTTCATGGCCATGCATACTCCTTGGTCGATCCTAGGGCTCCCCTCTATACTCTCTAACATTGTATAATCGTACTCCATCTTATGGCAAATGTGGGTAAGTAGGCCTCCCACATTGATCTCTCCTCGTGCTGCTTTGCTCATCTTCACTAAGCGTTTGATGAAGTGGGACCCTACATCGATGCTACTCCTTTCTTGTAGCATATCCCATAGGCAAAGCATCTCGCTCGCTCTAAATAAATCGTCACTCTCCTCACAACCAAATATAGTACTGGCCATGATGCGGTGGAGGTATCGAAAGACGGGGTTTTGGAGGAGTGACGCTTTGGCCCTAGATGGGTCATAAGCGTGCTCCCTTGTCAACTCAGTCCAAATCATACGAGAGTTGTACCCATTAGGGGTCCTTCTCTCTCCCCCACTTGGCAAGCCAAAGCATGAGTTACATTGGTGAAGGGTCCACTCATGCTCAATGTTAAAAAGCCTAAAAGTTATCCTACCCTCCTCGCTTTCTCTACCCGTTAAAACTTCCTCCTCTAAAGAACTCAAAAATTCCAAAACTATCCTATGGTAGGTTAGGTGCCTTATTCCCATATTCTCATCCCACCCCATTTTTGCAAATAGGGTTTGCATATCACCCAACAACCCTAAAGATTCTAGCAAATCCTCATATAAGTACCTAGTAGCAGTAAGTTTACGAGTAGATAGCATATTGTATCTATCTCTATGTTCATTATTGTGAAAAAGTAGAGTGGGTAGGGCGTTACCCTCCTCCGGAGCTTGAGGGGCGTCGGCTCTCCTTGTTCGTCACTCCGAGGCACCGGATCGGGGTGCTACGTGCTTGGTCCTCCTCATCCTTGCTCCTTTTGGCTTCTTGAGAGGTTAAAAATGCTTCTAGATGGTGGGGAAGATGAAATCACACGGTTAGGGCAAGAACTTTCGAATCACACGGCGCAAATGGGGTGAAAACACACGACTCACCCCTTTTAACCTCGCGCACCACGGCCATGTGAAAACACATGGCCAGGCCCTGTGCGCCTCGGGTTGGTCGGGCACGGCCATGGAAGAACACACGCCAGGCCATGTGTCCCCATTTTTCGCCCATTTATGCACCATGGTCCGAATTTTCTCATACACTTCACCGTGTAGGCTAATATGGGTCTCATTTTTGCCTAGCAAAGATATTTTCTAGTCCTAAATCTAAATGTGATGGAAATCAAAACTAAAATCAAACAAATGTATGCAATGCAATCAAAAAGGGAAATCTAAAACTAAAGTTGGGTTGCCTCCCAAGCAGCGCTTTGTTTAAGGTCGTTTAGCTCGACCGCACTCTACTATCAACTCGGCTCTGGTGGTTCGGTGAACCTTCATTCATCCGTCTCAGGATCTGGGGACTCCTCTAGATACTTTTTCAATCATTGTCCATTTACCTTGATCTCCCCCGATTCTCTACTCCATATTTTCACTGCCCCGTATGGGTATACCCTTTTTACCCGAAACAGTCCTGACCACCTTGATCTTAGTTATCTTGAAAAAAGTTTCAACCTGGAGTTATATAGGAGAACTAAGTCTCCTTCCTCAAACTTCCTTCTCAAGATGTGTTGGTCATGTCATTTCTTGGTTCTTTCCTTATATGCCTTAGCATGCTCGTATGCATCTCTTCGAATTTCGTCCAATTCGCTTAACTGCAGTTTCCTTTTCTCTCCCGCTGCGTCGTAGTCTAAGTTGAGTTTCTTAATGACCTAGAAAGCCTTGTGTTCTAACTCAATGGGGAGATGGCAAGGCTTCCTGTAGACTAAGAGGAATGGGGTCATGCCTATTAGAGTCTTATAAGTCGTGCGGTAAGCCCAAAGAGCATCATCCAGTTTCGGTGCCCAATCTTTCCATGATGCCACTACCATTTTCTCTAGGATACTTTTGATTTCCCGATTCGAAATTTCCACCTGCCCACTAGTTTGTGGGTGGTATGCTATCGAGACTTTGTGGATCACCCCATACTTATGTAGCAATTTTTCAAACTATTTTTCAATGAAGTGGGATCCTCCATCACTAATTACTACTCGAGGAACTCCGAATCTAGGGAATATGTTTCTTTTGAACATCTTTATTACGGTCCTAGCATCGCAATGGGGCGATGCCACGGCCTCCACCCATTTGGAGACGTAGTCTACAGCGACCAGGATGTACCTGTTTCCGTCAGAAACGGGAAAGGGTCCCATTAAATCTACTCCCCATACATTCAAGAGTTCTACCTCTAATAAGGTGCTTGTCGGCATCTCATGTCTTCTTCCTATATTTCCTATTCTCTGACATCGATCGCACGAAACTACATAGTTTCACGTGTCCCTAAACAAACTAGGCCAGTAGAATCCTGACTGAAGCACTTTTGCGACCATTTTTGCATTCCCGGCATGACCCCCATATGCAGAAGAATTGCAGTGAAAAAGGATGCTCTCCACTTCCTCTTCTGGCATGCACCTCTGATATATTTTGTTTGTACACTTCTTGAATAGGAAGGGGTTGTTGGATCGAAGCGGATCGCTAGAGGGGGGGATGAATAGCGATAAAAACTTTTCTTTTAAATCGTTCGATAGATAATTAAACGCAGCGGAAATGTAAATAAAAACTAAATGAGACAAATAGTTTTTTTACTTGGTTCATAGCCTTCGGCTACTACTCCAAGGCCCTAACGGTCCTAGACCGTGTACGGAGGGCAATTCACTAAAACACTCCTCCTCGTTGGAGGTAGGAGTTTTACGATTACAAAAGCCTTCGAAGCAAAAAGATAGAGAGACAAACCCTCTCTTCTATTAAAGTAAAATGCAACGAAAAGCCTCGATTAAAAAGACTTGCAATATTGAAAGCAATAACAAATTAAGATTATACCAACAACTAAACAAAAGAAACATTAAGCTTGGGTTGTTGGCAGCACTTCGTTGTTGTAGAGTCGTCGGAGAATTGCAGCGTAACGGAGGCTTTTGAGCACTTAGAATTGAGGATAAAACCCTAGGTTTGGCCCTCCTTTTATAGCCTTTAAGCCCCTCAATGAATGGGTCTTCAACCAATCATAAATGGGCACAAAACTCCTTGAAAAATGGTGATAAAGCTTGACTCCTCGAGGCTGATTTTTGACCACCGGTTGAACTGGCGTCGGTTGAACTGGCCGGTTGAACTGATGGCCAGGATTTTTGACTACAATAAAGAGTTAGCTCAAAATATAAGTGGATTCGACGGCCACTTGCCGTCCGATCTCAACATAGACCTTCCATGGGAAGTCTTGGGTCGGATCGTCGCCTAAGATCATCCCCGTAAAGAGGATACGACCTCACTTACGCTCACACACACGAGCTTACCTCGATACTTACGTGTCGCTTTTGCTTCCGGCCTTCCACTCGATTCCTTCGGCTCCCTCCGAAGTAACTCGAGTGTCTCCCGGCCACCGCGGCTTCCTCCGAGTGTCGCTAGCCTTCAGCTCCAGCATTGAGACTTTTTTGCACACTTGATTTAGCTCGTGAGATAACAATATAAGCTTAACTTTATATCGTTTTCTATAATCAAAACTTAGGTTCGACTTAGGTGCCCACTGCACCAACAATCTCCTCCTTTTTGATTTATGGCAAACCCACATACAAAGTTAAGACAAAAATAAGTTTGAGATTATGCATGAATGAGTAGGAGTATATAAAAATTCTTTTTCAAGTTCTCCCCCTTGAGGAATCCTCCCCCTTGACCGAGGGTGAGTACTTGAGAAAGGGTTTTAACTCTCCCCCTTGATATGTGCTACTAAGAAAAAGAATTAAGTAACCGAAATTACTTAATATTGGCCATAGTGTTTAAAATAAGTTTTAAGTTAAGAAACCAAATGATTTCTTAACCTTGGCCTTTTGTTAAAAGTTAAATAAGTTTTCAAAATTTAAAGTTAACTTTTGGTTTAATTATGAAGTAAGAGTTAAGTTTTCAAAAAAAAAAATTTTGACCCCTTAACTTTTGTCCTTTTTCTCCTTTTTCTCCCCCTTTTGCCGTATATCGAAAAGAGTAAGGGGTGTGTGGAAAAAAAAATAAATGTTAAATTTAAAGTCCAAGTATGTTCCACATTTTTATTTTTAAAAATAATATACTGAAAATAAGTTCATCTATAAAATGTTCGACTCATATTTGGCTTGATTGATATGAAGGATCAACCACTACCCGTCGTAGTTTGATGATTATACTCAGTGGTTCATAGCGATGCACTAGCTCTACATCCGAACTGTGAGTAAGGTCCTAACATCTCACGCCCATCTACGTGGCTAAGTACACAAACACATTAGTCCTATGTGTTGTGAGATGTATTGGCTCCTTAAATCTATAGGTGCATGATATCTAAGGTATGTCCTATGCTAGTTCCATGAACAAAAGTAAGAAATAGTAGTAAGAAAATATAATTTGCAAGTTCCTATTCTATTACGCACATGCCTAATCTTCGTCTCAAGAGACTAAATTCGGCTTCGGGTAGTGGTTTAGTAAATATGTCTGCTAGGTTAGACTTCGAGTCAACATATTCGAGTTGTATGGAGCCGTTGGCTACATGTTCTCGAATGAAATGGTGTTTTACCTCTATATGCTTTGTTCTTGAATGGCATATAGGGTTCTTAGTTAGATTTATCGAACTTATGTTGTCTACAAAAATTTTAGTTTTGGTGAAGTCCAACCTAAAGTCTCGGAGAGTGTGCTTCATCCAAAGAAGCTGAGTTACACACTCACCCATCGCAACGTATTCGGCTTCGGTGGTAGATAAGGCAACACAATGTTGCTTCCTACTGCACCAACTCACTAGACTTGAGCCGAGTAGTTGACAACAACCACTCGTGCTCTTTCTATCGAGTTTACTACCGGCATAATCCGAATCGGAGTAGCCGATTAGTTCGAACTCCGTAGATCTAGGGTACCAAATACCAACGTTAAGTGTACCCTTAAGATATCTAAGGATACGCTTAACTAGGGTTAGGTGAGACTCCTTAGCACAGGTTTGAAACCTGGCGCACATACTTACTGCGAATAGGATGTCGGGTCGACTCGCAGTTAAGTATAGGAGACTTCCTATCGCGCTCCTATAGTACTTTAAGTCAATGGACTTACTTTCTAGGTCTTCTCCTATGTTAACATTAATCGCCATTGGGGTGTTTATTATCTTAGCGTCTTGCATTCCAAATCTTTTAATTAACTCCTTAGTGTATTTTTGTTGATATAGGTATATACCATCCTTAGTTTGTTTAATTTGTAGACCTAAAAAGAAACTTAACTGTCACTACCAAGTTCATTTCAAACTCACTTTCCATGAGTGAAACGAACTCGTTTAGTAAGGCTGAGTTAGAGGTTCCAAAAATTATATCGTCTACGTAAATTTGAGCTATGAATATTTCTTTACCTAAGGTTTTTATGAAGAGAGTTGGGTCAACTAAGCCTTGGTTAAACCCTTTTGACTTAAGATGGATTGAAAGTCTCTCGTACCAAGCTCGAGGAGCTTGTTTAAGTCCATAGAGAGCTTTCTTAAGTTTTAGAACATGGTCGGGTTTATCTAGATTTTCGAATCCGGGGGGTTGGCTAACATAAACTTCTTCTTTAATGTATCCATTTAAGAATGCCGACTTAACATCCATTTGAAACAGCTTAAATCCTCGATGTGCGGCATAAGCTAGCAACATTCGAATGGATTCGAGTCTAGCTACTGGGGCATAGGTTTCGTAGTAATCTAAGCCTTCGACTTGACTAAACCCTTTGGCGACTAACCTAGCCTTGTTTCTAACTACTTCACCTTTATCATCAAGCTTATTTCGAAACACCCACCTTGTTCCAATTATCGTTTTGTCTTTAGGTGGTGGTACTAATTCCCACACCTCATTCCTAGTAAATTGAGCTAGCTCTTCTTGCATTGCAATAATCCAATCGGGATCAAGAAGAGCTTGTTCAATTGATTTGGGTTCTATCTTTGAAATTAAGGAAATTTGACTAAGGTTCCTATAGGATGCTCTAGTTCAACTCCTAGATTAGGATCTCCTATCACTTGATCGATAGGGTGGTTAGTCCTAATCCTAGATTGGGTTGGGTTTGTGTCACCTAATGCTTGATCAATGGGGTGACTTGGTTGAACATTAGTTTGGTTGGAGTCATCTATCACTTGATCAATAGAGTGACTTGGTTGACTTAGGTTAGGATTAACACTAGACCTGATCTCCGGATCAGAGTTAGGTCTAGTATGAATCGGCTCACTAATTGGGGATGCCGGGGGTTTTGTAGGTTCATGTCCTTCATCAAATACTACATTGATAGTCTCCTCAACTCTAAGGGTGTCGTGGTTATATACTCTATAAGCTCGACTTGTAGTCGAGTATCCTAGAAAGATTCCGGTCGTGGTCTTGGATGTAAATTTCCCTAGGTAATCCTTAGTGTTTAGGATATGTACCTTACACCCAAATACCCTAAAGTACTTGATGTTAGGTATTTTATCGTGATAAATCTCGTATGAGGTCTTAAGGTGCCTCTTTACCATAAGGATTCTATTTTGGACATAGCATGCCATACTCACGGCTTCTGCCCAAAACCTATCGGGTAGGTCATATTCGTTCAACATGGTCCTAGCGGCTTCTTGTAGAGTTCGGTTTTTCCGCTCCACTAGGTCATTTTGTTGAGGGGTCCTAGGGCAAGAGAATTCATGGTGGTATCCGTTTAGGTTACAGAAGTCGGTGAAACTTTGATTTTCGAATTCACCACCATGATCGCTTCTAATTCTTTTAACCTTAAGGTTTTTTTGATTCTCGATTAATTTGAATAAATTGATTAATTGATCTAGGGTATCATTTTTATGTTTGATGAACCTAACCCAGGTAAACCTGGAGTAGTCGTCAATTATGACTAAGCAATATTGACTTTTATTGAGTGACTTGGCTCCATGTGAATCGAATAGATCCATATGCAGGAGCTCAAGTACACTTGAGGTTCGTTCTTGGTTAGTTAACTTTTGTTGTGTCCTAGGTTGTTTTCCTTGTTGACAAGCATTACAGATTTTATTAACCAAATTGTTAAGGTTGGGTAAGCCTCTGACTAGGCCACTCTGACTCATCTTGTGGACGAGTCTTGGGTGCGAGTGACCGAGTCGTCGGTGCCACAATAATGATTCCTCTTCCTGTGTCATAAGATATTTGGCTGAGGATTTGATTAAGTTAATTGTATAAATGTTATTTGTCCTAGTTCCTTTGAGTATTGTTTTAGCTGTTTCATTTGTTTTAATTACACATTCATTTTCTAAAAATACGACCTTATAATTATTGTCACATAATTGGCTTACGCTAAGCAGGTTATATTCAAAATTCTCTACAAGTAATACATTTTTAATAACAAAATTCGAGTTAAGCTCGATATCACCTGATCCGATGATTTTGAGCTTGCATTGATGTGCTGTAGATAAGAACCTACTTTTCTAGGGCATTATTATATTTAAATTAGCTGGCACAAGCAAGATGTAAATATAATAACCAATCCTTTGCCTTTATAGAATATGATACAAAATGTTCCCTATTCAACCATCACATGATTGGTTCTAGGGCTATAACTAACAGTAAGTTGTTAAACCTAGGTCATCTCACCGGAGTCTATATGATCAAGCATGTTATACTTATGTGTTCTTTGTGAGATGACTTCCAATTAAGTTGATTAAGTGCATTTATGTTTAAGTAATGTTAGATTTGGATTTGACCCTAGGCTTGTCAAGTTTACCTTTTCAAGATCATGGCTTCCAGGTCGTGGTGAGGCACAGGGGCCTTCTTTTATCGGATCATCGACCACTTCCTTAGACAAAGCCATTTTCAAGAAAATGATGACTTGACTCACCTAAAATTATTTCCTCGTCTAACTAGTTATTTTTGAAAAGAGACTCCCCGAGGCTCAATCTTTTCGAAGGATTTTAGTTGATTATTTGAAAAGAGGCTCCCTGAGGCTCAATCTTTTCGAAGGATTTTAGTTGGTTATTTGAAAAGAGGCTCCCCGAGGCTCAATCTTTTCGAAGGATTTTAGTTGGTTATTTACGTGTTCTAAGTGAGTTCACGAAAGAAAGAAAAAATCTAAGCATGCAATTTCTAAGTTAAAACACAAACATGTTTTGTACTGGCTCCCCCTAGACCGTTGAATCGGTTCGGTCTATCCACATAGTGGATTTGGTCCTTGGGAACCCAGTACGAGTTGGATCCTAGAGTTGAAATCAAAGTGGTCTTAGGGACCCATGCTTGGACACATTTTTTATGTCTACTTATGATTGACATATATGACTTATTGGTCGTGTTTGAGCTAAACCCTAGTCCGGCCTTGTTGTACACGGCCCTTTGCGATCCAAGTAGGAGGTCAAGTCCTTTGGATCCCAAAGTAAACCTTTCCAACGTATTCCTAAGATCTTCGACTTGACTTTTCAAGAGTGAGTTCTCAACTTCAAGTTTTTCAACCTGAGTTGAGTCCTTCTCTTGAACTCAACTAGTCGAAGAGGTTAGGGAGACCTCGTGTTTGAGGAGTTTAACTTCCTCAACCAGGGTCTCGACCTTGGACTCGAACTTAGCTAACTTCCTAGACAAAAACCTAACCGTATTATGTAAAGTATTAAATAAGGTTCGACTCACCTTAAGGGTATCTTTTGAACCGGATGCGTATCCGTGGCTTGACTTGAAGGTAGCTTCGTAGTCCGAGTCATCCTCAGGTTCTGACTCAAGTTCAGGTTCGGTCTCCGTGTTGGACTCAATCGATTTCGCCATGAAGACGTGGTCTTCGTCTTCTTCGGATGACGCTTCTTCCCATGTCGCATTGAGGGCCTTCTTGTGCTTAGGTGCTTGGTGGTTGAGCTTGGGGCACTCGGACTTTATATGTCCAAACCTGTTACACTCATAACACCTAATATTAGAACTTTTAGGCTTACCTTGGTTGGGCCGAGTTGTGGTTCGCTTTCATCCCTTGGCTATCCTTCGAGCTAGGTTCATTAGTTCGGCAGTCAATTCCGGGTCAACTTCTTCTTCGGACTCATCTTCCTCCTCGGTTGGTGGTGGCTTGCTTGCGATTTTCTTCTTCTTTGAACCTGCAAACAAGGCTATACCCCTCTCGGGTTCCGAGTTGGACTGCTCATGTAATTTAAAATCCAAAAAGAGTTCATCTAATCTAAGTTTAGAAAGGTCCTTGGAGACCTTGTAGTCATCGACCATGGATGCCCACAAGGTAGTCCTCGAAAAAGAGTTTAGAACATACCTTATAAGGTCGCGGTTTTCGACCTTTTGCCCGATTGCGTGTAGGTTGTTGACTATGTCTTGGACACGGGCGTGGAGTTGCGTCGTGGACTCGTGTTCCTGCATTTTTAGTGTGTACAATTTATTGAACAACAAATCACGTTTGCAAACCTTAGCTTGATCCGATCCTTCGTGTAACTCGATCGGCTTTGTCCAAAGGTCCTTTGCGCTAATGAAGGGGCCGACGCGATTTAACTCCTCCTTGGACAAGCTGCATTAGAGGATTTGTGTTGCCTTGGCGTCGGCTTCGACTTGTCGTTTTGTCGCAATGGTCTATTGATCATAATCCAAGGAGTCACCCACTTCATTAGTCGGAAGTGTGAAACCCGTTTGGATTATGATCCACATCTCGATTTGGGTTTTGAGAAAGCATTCCATCCGACCCTTCCAATAACGGAAGTCATCTCCGTTGTAAAACGGAGGTCGGATGGTGCTAAAACCCTCGAGATGGGCCATTATAACAAAATACAAAAAGGGACGAAGACGAAGAAACTAGCAACGACAAAAACACAAAACAAGGTACCAAGACTCGCGTCTTGGATTAGTAGTGCAGGAGTAAATTTAACAAAGCGAAATAAATCAGAAATAAACAGAAATAAAAGAAAAATAAATCTGTGAAAAATGGCTAGATTGGTGGTTCCACCAAATCTTAGCAACCCCCGGCTCTGATACCAATTGTTGGATCGAAGCGGATCGCTAGAGGGGGGGTGAATAGCGATAAAAACTTTTCTTTTAAATCGTTCGATAGACAATTAAATGCAGCGGAAATGTAAATAAAAACTAAATGAGACAAATAGTTTTTTTACTTGGTTCGTAGCCTTCGGCTACTACTCCAAGGCCCTAACGGTCCTAGACCGTGTACGGAGGGCAATTCACTAAAACACTCCTCGTTGGAGGTAGGAGTTTTACGATTACAAAAGCCTTTGAAGCAAAAAGATAGAGAGACAAACCCTCTCTTCTATTAAAGTAAAATGCAACGAAAAGCCTCGATTAAAAAGAATTGCAATATTGAAAGCAATAACAAATTAAGATTATACCAACAACTAAACAAAAGAAACTTTAAGCTAGGGTTGTTGGCAGCACTTCGTTGTTGTAGAGTCGTCGGAGAATTACAGCGTAACGAAGGCTTTTGAGCACTTAGAATTGAGGATAAAACCCTAGGTTTGGCCCTCCTTTTATAGCCTTTAAGCCCCTCAACGAATGGGTCTTCAACCAATCATAAATGGGCACAAAACTCCTTGAAAAATGGTGATAAAGCTTGACTCCTCGAGGCTGATTTTTGACCACCGGTTGAACTGGCCGGTTGAACTGGCGCCGGTTGAACTGGTCAGTTGAACTGATGGCCAGGATTTTTGACTACAATAAAGAGTTAGCTCAAAATATAAGTGGATTCGACGGCCACTTGCCGTCCGATCTCAACATAGACCTTCCATGGGAAGTCTTGGGTCGGATCATCGCCTAAGATCATCCCCGTAAAGAGGATACGACCTCACTTATGCTCGCACACACGAGCTTACCTCGATACTTACGTGTCGCTTTTACTTTTGGCCTTCCACTCGATTCCTTCGGCTCCCTCCGAAGTAACTCGAGTGTCGCCCGACCACCGTGGCTTCCTCCAGGTGTCGCTAGCCTTCAGCTCCAGCATTGAGACTTTTCTGCACACTTGATTTAGCTCGTGAGATAACAATATAAGCTTAACTTTATATCGTTTGCTATAATCAAAACTTAGGTTCGACTTAGGTGCCCACTGCACCAACAGGGGTCATCCCATACGTATTGCTGAACTTCCGAGAAGAATCTTTTCCTTTGTTGGGTCGTGAATTCTAGTGGTATCACTCTTCCCGCAAAAAAAATCACCAAATCTGCATATAGGGGGTGGTGACCTTAACAACCATGAGGGTATCATCCCGTAGAGCATCGTCTATTTGGGCATTGTCTCCTTCCTCTATTCCTCGATCTATGGGCATGCGTGATAAGTGGTCTGTGACGACATTGTTCGTCCCTTTTTTATCCCTGATATCTATATCAAATTCTTGAAGTAATAAAATCCAACGAATAAGGTAGGGTTTTGCATCCTTCTTGCTTAGCAAGTAATGAACTGTAGCATGGTCGGTGTATAACACTACCTTTGAACCTACCAAGTATTGTCTGAATTTGTCGAATGCGAACACAACTGCTAGTAATTCTTTCTCAGTCGTGGCATAATTAATTTGTGCCCCTTTCAGTGTCTTACTGGCATAGTGAATGGCATGTATTTTTTCTCCTTTCGTTTCCCTAAGACTTCCCCCACTGCATAATCACTAGCATCACACATGACCTCGAATTGTAGGCTCCAATCAGGCGACTGAATTATGGGGGATGTCACTAAGGCTCTCTTTATTTCCTCAAATGCCACTGAGCATTTTTTATCAAAAATAAAGTCCGTGTCTTTAGCTAGTAGATTTGTCAGTGGTCTAGTTATCTGGGAAAAATTCTTTATAAACCTTCGATAAAAACCTGCATGCCCAAGAAAGCTCCGAACCCCCTTTACATCCCTGGGTGGCGGCAATTTCTCTATTACTTCGACCTTCGCCTTGTCTACTTCTATACCATTCCCCGATATCTTATGCCCTAGAACTATCCCTTCAGTCACCATGAAATGACATTTTTCCCAATTTAGAACCAAGCTATTCTCCTCATACCTTTGCAAAACCCTTTCTAAATTCTTTAGACATGCATCGAAACTTGTTCCATAGCCTAAAAAACCATCCATGAATACCTCCACAATTTGTTCGATCATATCCGAAAAGATAGCTGTCATACAACATTGGAAGGTGGTTGGGGCATTACATAGGACAAAGGGCATTCGTCTGTATGTGAAGGTTCTGTATGGACAAGTGAAGGTGGTCTTCTCTTTGTCTTTGAGGTGGATTGGGATTTGGAAAAATCCTGAGTACCCGTCAAGGTAGCAAAAATTGGAATGTTTAGCCAGGCGTTCCAGCATCTGGTCAATAAACGAAAGTGGAAAATGATCCTTTTTTGTTGCTTTGTTTAATTTATGGTAATCTATGCACATTCTCCACTCCGTTACTGTTCGAACAGGGATCAACTCATTCTCCTCGTTTTTGACTACCGTAGTACCGCCTTTCTTTGGGACTACGCGTACTGGACTCACCCACTCACTATCTGAAATTGGGTATATTATTTCGGCATCTAAGAGTTTAAGAACTTCCTTTTTCACTACCTCCTGCAAATGAGGGTTAAGTCACCTTTGGCGCTCCATGGTTGACTTACACCCGTCCTCATGTGTTATCCTATGCATGCACAGAGATGGGCTTACCCCTTTTATGTCATCGATGGTATAACCCAACACTTTTTTATATGTCTTGAGCACGTCCAACAATTTCCTTGTCTCTTCTTTACTCAAATTTGCGTTTATAATCACCGGATGGGTTGCAAGTGGGCCTAAAAATTCATACTTTAGATTGGGGAGAAGTGGCTTCATCTCAGGCCCTGTGTGTTTTTCTTCTGCCACCTGGCCCGATTCTTGCTCTTCTTCGGATCTGGAGGATAAGGAGTCTTCTTCCATCAAGTACTCTCTCTCCTCTTCCTCTCCCCGTACCTGGTAGACTTCTTCAGTGCTATCTATCCCCTTGATCGGAATAGCCTCCTAAAAGTGTGGCTCGTTGTTAGCCCATATTTCAAGAGTCCCCACCACTGTCTCTATAATGTCATGTGCGTCGTTTGTGCTCTTTTTCATCAACACGCCCCCGCGGCTGTGTCCAAGAGTTCTTTCTACGTGTTAGTTATTCCGGAATAAAAAACATGGAGGAGTAACCAATCTTGTAATCCATGGTGCGGGTAGCGAATCACTAGCCCCTGTAGCCTCTTCCATGCTTCGACCAGAGTCTCTTCTTGCCCTTGCTCAAATGAAAGGATTTCATTCCTAAGGTAGGCCGTTTTGTGTGTGTGGGGGGGGGGGGGGGAGAATTTACTTAGGAATGTGTCCTCCATTTGTTTCCATGTCGTTATACTTCCTTCAGGTAGCACGTGTATCCATTGCTTAACCCCTCCTTTCAGTGAGAATGGGAACAGAATGAGCTTAATGGCCTCTACTGGGACTCCTTCATATTGCACCGTCCCGCAGTATGCAAGGAATTCTTTAAGGTGTAGATAGGGTTCCTCAATCTGAGTCCCTCCAAACTGTTTTCCTTGAATGAGAGCAATTAATGCAGGGTTTATTTCCCAGCTTGCTGCCTAAATTTGGGGAATAACAATGCAGGAGTTCTAGGTTTCTCGTTTAGGCGCTATGTAATCTTTCAAGGGTCGAGCGACCTGTATTAACATTTCAACACCCTTCGATGAGAGACGCTTAATAGATCATATGCAATATATGACTTGGAGGGTAAAACCAAGGGTTTTTAGTTTTAAGGAGAAAAGTTAGGAGTGCTAATCTAATTCTAAAAGCAGAAAATAAATCAATCTAGCAAATAAAAATCTAAGATGCAATGAGTAAATAGGAAACTACTACTAAAAATAAAAACCAAATCTAAATGTGGAAAATAAAACTAAAGCAAATAAAGTAAACTAGGAAGAAAATAAAGCAAACAAATAATCTAATCCTAAGTCCGATCCAATTTTCCACTGTTCGATTTGATATCGAATCGATCAGTCCCCGGCAACGGCGCCAAAAACTTGATGCGCACGGATGCAACCTCGAATCTCGCAATGGATACCGTCGAGGACTCAAAGCGCACGCTCACGCTCAACGCCCACAAATGCATGGATGTCGTCAAGAAATAAAGATTATCGATCCCATAGGGACTGGGATTCGAATACCAATATACTTAGTGGTTGTAATTGTTCGGACATGATCTCTAAGAGGTTACGGTTGGTGAGGGCTATCGGTGGACTCTACTCTGTACGGTGTCACACGGAGGAGGAAAGGAGTGTGCCGAGGTCTTCAAAGATGATTCTAGGACTTCGGTTTCGCTTGCGTATCACAGAACAATGTTGTCAATTGGCATTGTCTAGACGTTTACCTACGGTTTTGTAGAAGGGACATCATACACTCTCCAGCAGAGTCGCCTCATTCACTGGGAGCTATCTCTGCCCACAAGGATAGGATAGACGGTACGAGGATGCCAAATCAATCCCTATGGTGGACCGTTTCCGATTTCACCGCACCCTTTTCCCCGCAATTGCAGGAGATCAGGTTTACCCCTAGGTTCCTTAATCAAATCTCCTAAATTTTAGATTACGAGGGTTGTCACCCCTCGTATCACCTAAGCACAGTAGAAAGAAAGCCAAATACGCATAAATATAGTAAAGAGCAACTACCAATTGTCAAATCAAACTTTTGGCAAGAATTTAACATAAACCAACATTGTTTATGTACACAAGCTACTCTCTAATCCTAGAATCAAAAGTGCTAC
This sequence comes from Wurfbainia villosa, assembly GCA_025175895.1. Classification (NCBI taxonomy): domain Eukaryota; kingdom Viridiplantae; phylum Streptophyta; class Magnoliopsida; order Zingiberales; family Zingiberaceae; genus Wurfbainia; species Wurfbainia villosa. Next base: position 4,356,550 of record CM046009.1, read on the forward strand.
TCCATATATACGAAGGAAGAATCACAAAGCATATTTAAGTTTGAATACAATAGGAATTAAGCGCAGAAATAGAAATATACAATGCTTTCGTGATCTTCTCTCAGGCTTGTATTGCAAGGTGTGGACCTCCGGCGGCATTCCTCCTCCCCGTTGCGAGTTACCGAAGCTTTTTAGGGCTTCGGCATGCCGTCCTAGCCATCGTGCCTCCCTCCTAGGGTTTGGGCGGAGCCATCCTTATATAGACATTGCCTCGGACCGCTGCAAAATCTGGAAAAAGCCCTAGTCGTGCAAATCTATCGGGCCACCACATGGTCGTGTGTTTCCACACGGCCAGGCCGTGTGCGGCCCTAGGGTGTTGATCTTCGCCCATTGGACACGGTTGTGTGAATCCACACGCCCTGATTGTGTTCCACTCTGCGTCTAGCTACGAAAGTCCTTTTGCTCTGAAAATGCATCTTTTCACCCCGAAAAGCTAACCTGCACACAAAAGTACAACGAGCAGACCTCCGAACTAGAAAATAGGCAATGCGTGCAAGAATAGAGTAACATGTGCATGAAACTAGCACAAAATGTAATAAGATGTGAGCGAAAACTACTCCTAAAACCCTATATGTTTTGCTCACATCACACGTGGTCTTCCTGAGCACCTCTGCACACGCTCAAACACTTCTGCGCATGTGGACATCCCAAGCACCTTTGTTCATGACCAAGCACCTCTATGCATCAAGCATCGTGTCCCAGGCATCTCGAGCACTTCTACAACGTCGATCTTAGATTCGACAAACGTGTTCTTGAGTAGAATACTCAGCAGCGATTCTTTTGAGTACTTTCGAGAACTCATTTGAAGAATTTATCGAACGTTGAGTCAATGACAAAGATGTGCATCCAATCTTTCTCTGATACCAATGTTGGATGATGAATGAAAAAATGAAACTTGCAGAACAATAAATATCATACCTCAATTGATGCAGAAATTTCAAAACTACAAATTGTGATCACAAACAACTCACAGTCGGGATGATAGTCACAAATATTGAATCATCATCATAACGTCACAATGTCACATCCCTCAACCTAGTGATGTGAGACGATGGATATCTTGTTCTTCTCAACAAGATGAGAACTCTCTAAGCTTTTCTCTCTTCTCACACCCTCCATGATTCATCATCCATCATCATTATACTTCTCATGAGAAATATCATATAGAGAAAAGGATCAATAATATAGCTAGTGGGGTCATGGTTGTTAGGAATTGGACGTTTCTATAGGGGGGGAGGGGGGGGGGGGGGGGGGTAAATGGCGCGTCTTCATCGACTTGACGAAATTCGTTCATGCTTGCAACAAAACTTGTTATGCGCAGAGGAAATAAAGATAATAAAGAAATAATAAAAACTCAAGCACAAAAACACAAACACACAAACATAAAACAAAGTAAACAAAACTTTACAACTATTGCTTTAGATGCTTGCTTGTTGATCGCCTTGGACTAGCCTTGAAGGACTAGAAAGAAACAACTATTCCCCTTCAAATCGCCCAAGAAAATCGCTGCTAAATCCTCCCTTTTGAGCTCCCTTTAAAGCTATAACTCGGGCTGATTTCTGCCTAGTAGTCGACTGCCATAAGGCCCCAGTCGACTGCTCCTGTAGATGTTGTCTCATAACGACTTAATCCACATTGACAAACTCCAATGAATATACTAGCAGCGACTGCCATTACACATCAGTTGACTGCCAAGGCTGTAGCCAACTGACCAGTCGACTACTGAGTGTTCTGCTCCCACAATCTTGACTAGCAGTCGACTACCATCCATAGCAATCGACTGCTCAAGTCATCAGTCGATTGCCTAATGTTGATAGTCGACTATCAAGGCCATTTTCCATAGTCGACCGTCAGTCGACTTCTGACCAATCAACTGGTCATAATCCCAGTAGACTGTCCGGAGTCAACTCAGCTGCCAAATGTCAAAATACTTGACCAGTTGACTAGTCCACAACCCCATTGACTGACAAACCTAAAAAATAAGGTTTAATCTCAAATATGATGCCCTCATACTTGCTAGACCACCCTTATTCTAGACCTAAGCCTTCTAGCCACCTCCGTCAGCCTCACGCCTATTGGATCCCTCCAAGACATCCATGACTTGTTCATCCATACGCTAGCCTTTAGGTGCTTCCATGGGTTATGGTCATGCTAAACTAGTTTACACTGCCAAGGCACATTTGGGCTTACGCTGCCAAGATTATCGCTTGGACTTTACACTGCCAAACCATTAGACTTATGCTGCCAAGACTCCTGCTTGGAATTTACGCCACCAATATCAACCCTTAGACTTCCCTTGCCAACCCATGTTGGACTTTCTATTTGCCAAGACTCAAGCTTAGACTTTCCCTTGCCAATACCCATGCTTGGACTTTCCATACCAACCCATGTTGGACTTTCCAATTGCCAAGACTCAAGCTTGGACTTTCCCTTGCCAAGACCCATGCTTGAACTTTCCATGCCAAGTACTCAAGACTTGGACTTTCCATGCCAAGTACACAAGACTTGGACTTTCCATTGCCAAGTGTCCTACTTGGACTTCTCAATCATATAGTCAATCTCATGTCAACCATATAGTCAACCCATTGTCAAACAATGGTCAACTCATTGTCAAACATCAAAACACTAACATCAAACCACTACTTGAGTCAAACTCGTGTTTGGTCAATCGTGACCTAGGCCGATTGCACCAACAATCTTTCCCTTTTTGATGTTTGACAAAAACCAACATCTTTGGTTAGAGCACTAACTCAATTAAATCCTCCCAATTGTCCAAATTGGGAATTCAATTTTCTCCCCCTTTTTGACATACAACAAAAAGGATCTCCCCAACGGTGTCAATGTCTCATATCCCAATGAGATCTTACAATCTCTTGCTTTGTCCAAAAAACATCTAGGATGCCTTCACTCTTCCTAGTGATAAGTCCCATATCACTAAAGAGAAACAATCCTCACTTCTCCAAACTCTCCAAATTCTCCCCCTCACAAGGAAGAATACATCCATCATCCCATGATGGATAACCTCCCCTTAAAGGTTTGCTCCCCCTTGACCATTTCACCAACAATATCCTTCGAGAGTTCCTAAGCTTATAAGAATACTAAACCATCAAAATGAAGGCTAAAAGTTCAACCTTGAACTTTCACACACCTTAAAATTGATACACACCCTAAATAACTCTCCTAATCCATATCCAATGGATTTTCACCCTTTTCAATGCTTTCCAAAGTATATCTTAGGGTTATGAGCAGTTAGGATAGCCTAACATAGCTGAAATTAGGTTAATCAACCTTTGTTTACCCGAAAATCAGGCTTGGCAGTCGACTCTGGTAGTCACCAGTCGACTTCCCTTGACTCGATTAGTATCCATAAGCGATAGTCTGGTGCAGATGTTAGTGTTTTGATGTTTGACATGGATGTTTTATAATGAGTTGACTATTGTTTGACAATGGGTTGACTGTATGGTTGACATGGGGTTGACCATATAATGGAGAAGTCAAAGTGGGACACTTGGCAAGGGAAAGTCCAAGTCTTGTGTACTTGGCATGGAAAGTCCAAGTCTTGGGTACTTGGCATGGAAAGTCCAAGCATGAGTCTTGGCAAGGGAAAGTCTAAGCTTGAGTCTTAGCAAATGGAAAGTCCAACATGGGTTGGCAAGGGAAGTCCAAAAATTGATATTGGTGGCGTAAAGTCCAAGCGGGAGTCTTGGTAGCATAAGTTCAATGGTTTGGAGGCGTAAAGTCCAAGCGTGTGTCTTGGCAGCGTAAGCCCAAATGTGCCTTGGCAGTATAGACCAGCTTAGCATGACAATAGTTGATGGAAGCACTTGAAGGTTAGCATATGGATGAACAAGTCATGGATGACTTGGAGGGATCCGATAGGCATGAGGCTGATGGAGGTGGCTAGAAGGCTTAGGTCTAGGCTAAGGGTGGTCTAGAAAGTATGAGGGCATAATACTTGGAGTTAAACCTCATGTTTGAGATTTATAAGTCGACTGGGATTATGGCTCAGTCGACTGGTCAAGTATTTTGACACTTGGCAGCCAAGTTGACTCTGAGCAGTCGATTGGGATTATGACAAGTCAACTCGTCAGGAGTCGACTAGCGTTCGACTACGACCATGTGGCCTTGGCAGTCAACTGCCAGTATTGGGCAGTTAACTGATGGCTTGATCAGTCGATTGGCTTGGAGGTCGATCAATTGATGGTCGAGGACACAGGCACAAAATGTTTCTGAGTTGATTGCTAGGGTTTGGCAGTCGAGTGAGGCATGATCAGTCAACTGATGGTCTATCTGTTAGAACTTATCCAACATGGATTGAGTCATTGTGACTCTACAACTACAGGAGCAGTTGACTGATGGTCGCTATCAGTCGATCACTAGGCGAAATCTAGCCCTAGTTATAACTTTAAAAGGAGCTTGTGGATTGGGATTTTGGTATGGTTCTTTGGGGCGATTTGGGGCGATTGCTGGTGCAATTCAGAGTCTCCAAGTGCAACTCAAGCAACCAAACAAACAAGCATCCAAAGCAATAGTTGTAAAGTTTTCTTTACATTCTTTTATGTATTTCATTTGTATTTGCTTGTTTTATCTTGTATTACTTTTGTAGTCTATTATAAGAGGTTTCTCCACCTCCGACTTGTTGTCGAGAAGGAGTGTATTTGATTATTAGTGGTATTTTCATCACTAGGATTCATTTGAGCCCAACTAATGGAGTAGGAAACCAAAGGTTCCGAACCACGTTATATTTGGTATTGTGTTCTTGTGTTATGTATTTATTTTTATCATTATTATTCAGCTGCGTACACTAACACTTATAGAAAGCACGCGATTGATTTCCATCTATGCAATGTACGCGTCATTCACCCCCTCTAGCGATGTACTGATTCCTAACAAGTGGTATCAAAGCGAGACTGCTCTTCATTTGGACTAACCGCCAAGGAGCAAACGCGTTAGAGGGTAAGATGGAATTTGAAGAAAAATTGGGTTGGAACATCACCACTCCAGTCCCATATGTGATCTATGAACGAGAAGGCTTCAATCAATGGAAGACAAGGATTGAAGAATTCATTTTGATGAGGGACTTCAAAGATTGGTCCGCATTGATAGAAGGATTTGAATATTCAAAAGGACAAAAAGGAGGATTCCTCAAAATGAATAAGTGGACCGGGGAACAACTCCAAGAATTCGAGAAAAATAATAAGGTAATAAAATTCTTGGTTGATTTAATCCCTAATGATATTTTGTGTAGTTTAGGGGATTACATGAATGCCAAGGAGCTATGGAGCAAGTTGGCAAGATTCCATGAGGAACCTCACTCGGCACAAGAAGAAGAAGAGGAGAAGGAAGAAAGCTCATCATCACAAGCAAGTGAGGATTTGGAAGTTGAAGAGGAGTCAACATCTAGGTCGATAGAAGAGGTGGAAGAGGTAGAAGAAGACTCCACCTCTAGGATTGAGAGGGAGGAGATTAGGTCATCTTCAATGTTGGAGCCAACTCAAGAGGAACCATCCACCTCCGGTCGAGAAGATGAAGAAGTCCAAAAGTCCACCACTATTAACCTAGGTAACTTAAGCAATTTAGTTAAAAATAAAAATCATATAATTTTCTTTGAGTTTAGGGAATATGGGCACTATAAGACCAAGTGCCCTAAGAAGGTCAAGAAAAGTCAACCGGTACTAAAACCTCAAGAAATCTCAAAGGATATTGGTGCCCCAATTAGGAAAAGCAAGGAGCACGTGGTGTGCTTCAAGTGCCAACAACTGGAGCATTATAGGAGTCAATGCCCTAGGGGGAGGAAGAAAGGGCAAGAAGGAGCATCACATGTAGGGGGAGCCTCTAAGGCAAACCCTAAGATATATTTTAGTAATGCACCTTCTAAGTTTAATGTCAAAAAGCATGCTAGAAATAATTTAAACACTCTTGCTATTGTTCATGAAAAGCATGCTAGGAATAACAAATATTTTTACTTAGGTGCTAAAAGTTGCAATTTTAAAAATAAAGAGAAATTTTAGACTAATAGTCCTAGAAAAATCCTACCTAGGGAAACTATTAGAAAAGTAGAAGACCATCTAGGCATTAATCCCAAGAACCATAGACATATGCCTAGGAAAGGAGAAAATACTCAAAGAAATAATAGGCTCACAAAATTTGAGAAATTAGAGCTAAAAAATAAAGCCTTGAGGTCAAGGCTTGAGAAACTTGAAAAAACCCTTAGAAATATGCAAAATCAAATTCAAGGGTCTAGGAGTCAAAGTCAAGGGTGTAAGAGGCAAGAACCATCTAGGAGGCAAGGTTTGGGTCACAAGCCTATGTCCAAGAAGGTAATGCCTACTTATCACAATGTTCCATTTGATTATGGAACTCAACCTAGGTCTAGGAAAGCCAAGGTCACAAGGGAAGTCATCCCTACAGTTGACCATGGAGTGTGCCTAGTGGCTAAGGTTTCAAGGAAACCTAGGGAAGCTACTAAGAAGGTTATTAGGGGAGTCACCCCTAGAGTTAACCTAGGCAAGACCCAAATGACTAAGGCTTCTAAGCCTAGAAGGGTCATTAGGAGGGTATCTAGGGAGGTCATCCCTAAGGAATACCTAGTAAACTCAAGGAGCTCCAATAGGTATTGGGTTCCTAGGAGCGTGATCGATTCACGCTAAATGGATTAGGTTGTGTCAACCTTGTTTGGATGGGTAGTTAACTCAACAATAGCGAATTTGGCACTTTAGGTCATTTCCAAGGTAATGGGATACTTGGAAATAAGTTTGAATTTCAATTCTAAAAGATTTTAGGGTGTGCCAATATTATTTAAGAAGTTTGATAAATTGATCAAATTGGCAAAAACTAGGTCTAGAGATCATGGTGTGCCATTTTGGGTTTTTGGCACACTTGGGGGTAATTGGTAATATGGAAAAATAAACTTAATCCTAACAAATGACAACTAATATTAAAATTTAGGTACTCTTATGACTTATACTTTATTTGTCATGCCTTGATTGCCATATAACATGTCATGACATCATATTTCTTTTTAGTCGTATAAAATGTCATGATTATGCTTAGGACTATTTTTGTCATGTGTTATTTAGGTTGTCTTTATATGCCATGACATCATGATTATTGGCACATATTTCACTTATGCTATCATTATATGCCATTATCATATTTCAAGCATTTAGGTTTAATGAAAATTGATTTAAGAACAATTGGCATGACTTGAAGTCTCATGTATAAGGGAATCAAGTAGTATTGCCTTAGAAATGCATGAGGACTTAGATTAGGATGAATAAAACTCATATCTTACATCAAATTGACATGTGTGTGTTTTTAAACACCCTAGACACATGAGATGCTAGGAAATGAGTTAAGTTCAAGGTGTATAGTTTTTGCATCTAGACGAACCCAAACTCATCATATACCATGGGTGGATCATGGGAAAAACTAATGTGCAAGTCATGTGCATTGAGCCCATTGATCATGATCCAATATAGGTTTTTAAAAACATTTTAAAATCATTTTAGAAAACCTTGGTGAAGTCTATCTTTTGATAGCAATCACCATTGATAGAGTTGATACAAAGTAGGGTCAAAACATTGAAATTTTTAATGGTTTTGAACTTTGTGTCAATCTCATTATTTTATGGGTATTTTATTTTCTAAATATTTTTCACCCATAATGATTGACATAAGTATTATACATATGAAATTTCATGTTTTTTCAATTTATGTATAATTACTTAAGATTTTCATAATTTCAGTTTCTGATTCTGATTTCTGCATTTTGCAAATATCAGTTGATTGTTGCTTGTGGGCAGTCGACTGTTTACTGAAGGAGTTGACTGTCGATGCTGATTTCGAGTAAACAAGGATGTTTAGCCCATGTTTCATCTGTGATAGCCTACCCTAACTACTCCTAACCCTAGGATATACTTTAAAAAGCATTATAAAGGGTGAAAATCCATTGGATATGAATTAGGAAAGTTGTTTGGGTGATGTATCAATTTTAAAGTGTTAGAAAGTTTAAGGTTGATCTTTTAACCTTAATTTTGATGGTTTAGTGTTCCTATAGGATTAGGTGTTAGAGGATCGGTGGCCGGCTAGAGGGGGATGAATAGCCCAAATCGCGTGTATGGTGGAAATCGATCATTCGTCACGTGTTGTTTGTCTACAATTCTCGTTAGCACAGCGGAATATAAAATAATGAAAACACAACAAGAATACAAGCACAAATACACACGATGTACATGGTTCAGAACCTTAGGATTCCTACTCCACTGGGTGAGCTCAACGAGCTCGTGTTATGTGCACGACACTAACAATACTCCTTCTCGACCACAAGTCGGAGGTGGAGAAACCTCGTACAAACAATTACAACAAGTAATACAAAATGTACAAGCAAATACAAAGACTACAAATGAAATACGTAAAGAACACTTTACTACAAATGGCTTTGAACTCTTGCCTGTTGCATGCTTTGGTTTGCTCTTGAAGGACTGGAATGCAGCATCAATTCCCCTCCAAAATCTACCTAAAATCCCTTGCAAAGTCCTCCATCTCAAGCTCCATTTATAACCTGCATCGAGCTGATGTTGCGCCCATCAATCGACTGATCGTGACCATCAGTCGACTGATCGTGACCATCAGTCGACTGGTCTTGTAGCCAATGTCTCACAACGACTCGATCCACAGTGGACAAGTTCCAATGAATCCATCATCAGTCGACTGATCATCCCATCAGTCGAGTGCTCACCGTGATCACTCGAATGAAAAACATTCTGTGCTCGAATTTACCCTGATCAGTCGACTGTCATCCCTCGGCAGTCGACTGCCATCCCTTTGCAGTCGACTGTTCGACCAGAACCAGGTCAGTCGAACATCGGTCGAATCTAATCGACCTAGAGCAGTTGACTGGTACCTATACCAGTCGACTGATGTCGGGTAAAACCTCAAACACTAAGTTGTTTGAGCATCTGACACTCAGTCTTAGCCACTTGGCCAAGTCCACCTTATCCTCTCATGGAGTTCCCCACCAAAGTTATCTTCCCTCGGCCTACGTCCCTCGGATGCACCAACCACACGGCTTCGCAATGTCATCATTCGCGTCTCTTGGCCTCGAAGTTTTCTTCCCTTGGGCCTCACTCCATTCGCTCCCCGTTCGGCGGTCCCTCGGATGCACCAAGCGCATGGCTTCGCAATGTCATCCTTAACTGACTCAAGGACCCTGAGCCTAGTGAACTTGCCAAGTCCTCAAGACTTCCCACACCAAGCCTCATGTTTATATTTTCCATGCCAAGCGCCATGCTTGGACTTTAATCGCTAAGGCTACACACTTGGACTTATGCGGCCAACCCATGTTGGACTTTCCCAACACCAAGCCCTAAGCTTGGATTTTCCCAACACCAAGCCCCATGCTTGGACTTTTCACAACCAAGGCTACACACTTGGATTTACGTGGGCAACCCATGTTGGACTTCCCATGATAATCCCATGTCAGGTCATACATTTTGTCTAACATCAAAATACAGTTCGAGTCAAACTCGAGTTCGGTCAATCGTGATCTGGGCCGATTGTATCAACATTCTCCCCCTTTTTGATGTTTGACAAAACCTCAAACTCAAGTCTACCAATTATCCCCAATTGACAATTCTCACATCCCAATGAGAATTCCAACTAACCCCAATTGGTAACTTCTCCCCCTTTTTGACACACATCAAAAATGTCCTCCCCAAGGATATGAATGTCTCATATCCCAATGAGATCTTACAATCTCTCCCATGGAGGAAAACACATGCCTTCAATCTTTCTAGTGATAAATCCCATATCACTTAAGAGAGGCAATCTCTCAATTTTCCTCCCATGAAGAAAAATACACATCCATCTTCCCATGATGGATACCTCCCCCTAAAGGCTTGCTCCCCCTTGACCATTGCACCAACAATGTCCTCGGAGAGTCCCTAAGCCAATAGGAACACTTAAATAATCAAAATTAAGGCACAAGTTCAACATTGAACTTCCATACACCTTAAAATTGATTTTCACCCCAAACACTTCTCCTAATCCATATCCAATGGATTTTCACCCTTTCTAATGCTCTCCAAAGCATGTCCTAGGATTAGGAGTGGTTAGGGAACCAAAATATAGCTGAACATGGGCCTAACAAATGTGTTTACCCAAATCAGCATAAGCAGTCGACTCCTTCAGCTACCAGTTGACTGCCACCCTCATCAGTTGACTGCCATCCATGGTAGTTGATTGATATCTGCAGAATGCATATTTCAATTATCAGACTTGAATTTTCGAAAATCATAAGTAAATATACATACATTGAACAATCATGAAAATTTGTATGTTCATTACTTATTACAAACATTATGATTAAAAATTATTTTAAAATTATTTTACCCATAAAATAGTGAGATTGATAGAAAGTTTAAAAGTTGAGAAAAGCTTCAATATTGAGCCCTCTTTGTATAACCTCATTCAATGGTAATTGTTATCCAAAGATAGACTCCACCAAGGTTTTTCAAAATGATTTTGAAATGTTTTTAAAACTTTTAATTTCATTTTCCTAAATATCTCACTTGTATCTAGATGTGTGAAACACATACAAGTCAAGTTCTTTAGTGAGATGTGGGTTTTAGTTATTAGGGTCTCATGCATTTATCTAGGCAACACTATTTGATTCCCTTATGCATGGGACTTCAAATCATGTCATAGTCCTTAAATCCATTTTATTTATGCATGAATAATGATTATGGCATAATGATACAAAAATAAGAGCATGTGCCAAAATCATGATGTCATGGCATGTGAATGAAATCTAAGCATACATGACATATATAAATAACCCTAAATATGATAATGACATTTTATATGATAAAAATAAATATGATATCATGACATGTCAAAGCAAACAAAGCATGATAATTATAAAATACTAAGGTATAAGATACCTAAGTGTTAAGCCTAAATTGTCATTTCTAATATTAAATCCATTTTTGCCTTAATGTCATTTATCCCCCTAGTGTGCCAAAAACCTAAAATGGCACACCATAACTTCTAAGACCTAATTGTGCCAATTTAATCATTTTTCAACTTCTCAAAGAACATTGGCACATCCTAAAGTGTCAACTCTACCATGGCTAGGCTAACTACTCATCCACTTAGGGTTGACATGCCCTAACCCATCTAGTGTGAATCGATCACGCTTCTAGGAACCCAATATTTATTGGAGCTCCTTGGATTAACTAGGTATTCACTAGGGATAACTTCCCTAGATACCTTTCTAATGACCCTTTTTGCCTTTGAAGCCTTAGTCAATTGGGTCTTTCCTAGGTCAACTTTAGAGGTAACTCCCCATTTGACCTTCTTAGTGGCTACCTTGGATTTCTTTGAATTTTTAACCACTAGACAAACACCATGGTTAGTCTTAGGGATAACTTCCCTATTAACCTTGGTTTTTCTAGACCTAGAAATTGTTTCATAATTAAATGGAACATTGTGATAGGACATAGGTTTGTGACCCAAACCTTTCTTGCCCTTGAATGGTTCTTGACTCCTAGGTCCTAGATTTTGACCGTTTGACCCCTTAAATGAATTTGTAATTCTTGCTAGGGCCTTCTCATGTTTCTCAAGACTTGACCTCAAGGCTTGGTTGTCTACCTCTAATCTTCCCAACTTTGATTTTTCATTCTTATTTTGGAAGGACTCTTCCTAGGCATATGCCTAGACTTCTTAGGGTTATTATCCAAATTTTCTTCAATTCTCCTAATGGACTCCCTAAGTAGAATTGGTCTAGAGTTATGGTGTCTAGGTTTGTCCTTAGGTAAATCAACATGCTTGGCTCCTAGGCAAAAGTATTTATTTCTACTAGCATGCTTTTCGTTAATAATAGCAAGTGAACTAAAGTAATTTCTAGCATGCTTCTTAGTCCTAGAGCTATAAGGTGCATTAACTAAATTTACCTTAGGGTTAACTTTGGAAGCTCCCCCTACTTGTGTAGCTCCTTCTTGCCCTTTCTTTCTCTCTCTAGGGCATTGTCTTTAGTAATGTCCTCTTTGGTTGCATTTGAAACACACAATGTGCTCTTTTCTCTTCTTGACGAGGACTCCGGCATCCTTTGACTTTTGGTTGACTTTTGGCACTGGTACCTTCTTCTTAGCCAATTTTGGGCATTTGCTCTTGTAATGCCCGGTTTCCCTACACTCAAAACATATGATGTATTTTTTTTATCTTTAATTACAATGCATGAATTACCTAGGGAGGTGGAAGCCTGTTGATCTTCACTTCTCCCGGATGTAGATGCTTCTTCTCATTCTGGTTTCGAGATGGAAGACCTCTCCTCCCTCTCAATGCTAGAGGTGGAGGTTTCCTCCAAGTCATCCACATCTTCAAATGTTGATGGCGATTCTTCAACATCCTCGGATCCGGATGTCGATAGACATTCTTCGTCGGCCTACTTCTCATGTACCAATGTGGTCTCTTCATGAAATTTGACCACCTTGTCTCATAGGTCCTTAGCATCACTATAATTACCTAATCTAGACCAAATGTTGTTAGGAATCAAATCACTAAGCATCTTGATTACCTTGATATTGGTCTTGAAGTCCTTCATTTGATCCTTGATCCATCTTGACTTCTCTATCGGCTTATTTTCTTTGTCCCTAGGCATTTCGAAATCATTTTCTAAAATTAAAATAATATCAAAATCGGTTTTGAGATATACCTCCATCTTTCTTTTCCACCATTGAAAATCCCATTCAAATTTTGGTGGTTGGAGGTTGAAGCGGGCCATCTTGTTGTGCTTGTGTTGACGATTAGTCCTCGATAAGATCCTCGCTCTGATACCACTTGTTGGAGGATCGGTGGTCAGCTAGAGGAGGGTGAATAGCCTAAATTATGTGTATGGTGGAAATCGATCGTTCGTCACATGTTGCTTGTCTATAATTCTCGTTAGCACAACGGAATATACAATAATGAAAACAAAACAAGAATACAAGCATAAATACACATGATATACGTGGTTCAGAACCTTAGGGTTCCTACTCCATGGGGAGAGCTCAACAAGCTCGTGTTATGCGCACGACACTAACAATACTCTTTCTCGACCACAAGTCGAAGGTGGAGAAACCTCGTACAAGAAATTACAACAAGTAATACAAAATGTACAAGCAAATATAAAGACTAGAAATGAAATACGTAAAGAACACTTTACTATAAATGGCTTTGAACTCTTGCTTGTTGCTTGTTTTGGTTTGCTCTTGAAGGACTGGAATGCAGCAGTAATTCCCCTTTAAAATCTCCCCAAAATCCCTTTTAAAATCATCCATTTCGAGCTCCATTTATAACCTGCATCGAGCTGATTTTGCGCCCATCAGTCGACTGGTCCTGTACCCGTTGTCTCACAACGACTCGATCCACACTGGACAAGTTCCAACTGATCCATCATCAGTTGACTGATCATGCCCATCAGTCGACTGATGATCCCATTAGTCGAGTGATAATCGCGATCACTCGATTGGAAACCATTTTGTGCCCAAATTCACCCTGATCCGATCATTGTCATCCTCGTGAATGATCCGATGGTGTCGGCAGACGATCATCATCCCTAGCGGATCGCTCGGCTAGAACAGTCGATCGAACCGATCGAGTCCAATCGGCCTAGAACAGTCGATTGGTACCTATACCAGTTGAATGATGTCGAGTAAAACCTCAAACACCAAGTTGTTTGAGCATCCGACACTCAGTCTTAGCCACTTGGCCAAGTCCACCTTATCCTCTCATGGAGTTCTTTACCGAAGCTCTCTTCCCTCGGTCTACATCTCTTGGATGCACCATGACCACGACTTTGCAATGTCATCCTTCACATCTCTTGCCCTCGAAGTCTGCTTCCCTTTGGCCTCACTCCATTCGCTCCCCGTCCGGCGGTCCCTCAGATGCACCAAGCACATGACTTCGCAATGTCATCCTTCACCGGCTCAATGACCCTAAGCCTAGTGAACTTGCCAAGTCCTCAAGACTTCCCACACCAAGCCTCGTGCTTGGATTTTTCATGCCAAGCCCCATGCTTGGACTTTCACCACCAAGCTACACACTTGGACTTACGCGGCCAACCCATGTTGGACTTTCCCAACACCAAGCCCTATGCTTGGATTTTCCCAACACTAAGCCCCATGCTTGGACTTTTCACAACTAAGGCTACACACTTGGATTTACGTGGCCAAACCATGTTCGACTTCCCATGACAATCCCATGTCATACGTTTTGTCTAATATCAAAATACAGTTCGATTCAAACTCGAGTCCGATCAATCGTGACCTGGGTCGATTACACCAACATTAGTCAAGGGGGAGCAAGCCTTTAGGGGGAGGTTATCCAGCATGGGATGATGGGTGTGTTCTTCCTCATGAGGGGGAGAATTTAGAGAATAGAAGAGTTTGAAGGATTGCCTCTCTTTAGTGATATGTGACTTTTCACTAGAAAGAGTGAAGGCATTCTAGATGTTTTTGGACCAAGGGGAGATTGTAAGATCTCATTGGGATGTGAGATATTGACACCCTTGGAAAGAGTCTTTTTGATGTATGTCAAAAAGGGGGAGAATTGATGTAGGATATTCCCAATTTGGACAATTTGGAGAATTGGATAAAGTTAGTGTTCTAACTCCAATATGTTGGTTTTTGTCAAACATCAAATAGGGGGAGATTGTTCGAGCAATCGACCCAGGTCACGATTGACCAGACTCGTGTTTGACTCGAGTAGTGGTTTAATGTTAGTGTTTTGATGTTTGACATGGATGTTTGATAATGAGTTGACCATTGTTTGACAATGGATTGACTATATGGTTGACATGGGGTTGACCATATGATAGAGAAGTTCAAGTGGGACACTTGGCAAGGGAAAGTCCAACTCTTGTGTACTTGGAATGGAAAGTCCAAGTCTTAGGTACTTGGCATGGAAAGTCCAAGTATGGGTCTTGACAAGGGAAAGTTCAAGCTTGAGTCTTGGCAAATGGAAAGTCCAACATGGGTTGGCAAGGGAAGTCCAAGGGTTGATATTGACGGCGTAAAGTCCAAGAGGGAGTCTTGGTAGCATAAGTCCAATGGTTTGGTGGCGTAAAGTCCAAGTGTGTGTCTTGACATTGCAAGCCCAAATGTGCCTTGGCGGTATAGACCAACTTAGCATACAATAGCCGATGGAAGCACCTGAAGGCTAGCGTATAGATGAACAAGTCATGGATGACATGGAGGGATCTGATAGGGGTGAGGTTGATGGAGGTGACTAGAAGGCTTAAGTCTAGGCTAAGGGTGGTCTAGAAATATGAGGGTATTATACTTAGGATTAAATCTCATGTTTGAGGTTTATCAATCGACTAGGATTATGGCTCAGTCAACTGGTCAAGTGTTTTGACACTTGGCAGCCGAGTTGACTCTGAGCAGTCGATTAGGATTATGACCAGTCGATTGGCCAGGAGTCGACTGGCATTCGACTGTGGTAGCGTGGCCTTGGAAGTCGACTGATGGCTTGATTAGTTGACTAACATGGAGGTCAGTCGACTGATGGTCGAGGACATGGGTACAGAATATTTCCAAGTCGACTACTAGGGTTTGGCAGTCGAGTGGCGGCATGATCAGTCGACTGATGGTCTATCCATTGGAACTTATCTAACATGGATTGAGTCATTGTGAGACAACGGCTACAAGAGCAGTCGACTAATGGTCGGAATCAGTTGACTGCTTGGCAAAATCCAGCCCGAGTTGTAGCTTTAAAAGAAGCTCATGGAGAGGGATTTTGGTATGGTTCTTTAGGGTGATTTGGGGCGATTTGCTGGTGCATTTTAGGGTCTCCAAGTGCAACTCAAGCAACCAAACAAGCAAGCATCCAAAGTAATAGTTGTAAAGTTTTCTTTACATTGTTTTGCGTGTTTCATTTCTATTTACTTGTTTTATCTTATATTACTTTTGTAATCTTTTGTAAGAGGTTTCTCCGCCTCTGACTTGTTGTCGAGAAGGAGTGTTTTGATTATTAGTGGTGTTTGCATCACTAGGGCTCATTCAAGCCCTACCCGTGGAGTAGGAATCCTAAGGTTCCGAACCACGTTATATTTGGTATTGTGTGCTTGTGTTGTGTATTTGTTTTTATCATTATATTTTCTACTGTATACACTAACACTTGTAGCAAGCACGTGATCGATTTCCATCTATTTAACGTACGCGCCATCCACCCTCCTCTAGCGACGTACCTATTCCTAACACATTCGACTGATTTCTGCAAATGCAGAAATCTAGTTTCAGAAAATAAAATTACAAAAATCATAAGTAATTATACATAATATGAAAAATCATGAAAATTCATATGTATAATACTTAAGTCAAACATTATGGGTGAAAAATATTTGAAAAATAAACTACCCATAAAATAATGAGATTGATACAAAGTTCAAAACTATTGAAAAGTTCAAAATTTTTACCCTATTTTGTATCAACTCTATCAACAGTTATTGCTATCAGAAGATAGACTTCACCAAGATCTTTCAAAATAATTTTAAAATGTTTTTAAAATCTTATATTGAACCATGGTCTATGGGCTTAATATAGATGACTTGTACATAAGCTATCCTCATGATTCATCCATGGTATAAGATGAGTTTGAATTCATCTAGATGCAAAAACTATGCACTTTGAAATTAACTTATTTCCTAGCATCTCACATATGTCTAGGGTGTTTGAAAACACACACATGTCAATTTGATGTGAGTTGTGAATTTTGGTTATCCTAAACTAAGGTCTCATGTATTTTTCTAAGGCAACACTACTTGATTCCCTTATACATGAGACTTCAAGTCATGTCATAGTTGTTAACTCAATTTTATTAATGCATGAATAATGATTTTGGTATAAATGATAACATAAATAAGCATTGTCAATAATCATAATGTCATGGCATAAAATTAACCTAAGTATACATGACATAAAACAAATAGACCTAAGCATTATCATGACATATAATATGATTAAAAAGAAATATGATGTCATGACATGATATATGACAATCAAAGCATGACAAATAAAAAGTAAGGCATAAGAATACCTAAATTTTAATATTAGTTATCATTTGTTAGGATTAAATTCATATTTGTCATATTACCACTTATCCCCCAAGTGTGCTAAAAATCCAAAATGACACACCATGACCTCTAAACCTAGTTTGTATCAATTTGATCAAATTTTCATAGTTCTCAAAATACATTGGCACGTCCTAAAATCCTTTAAGATTAAATTCTAACCACATTTCGAAAGTGCCACGATACCTTGGAAATGACCTAAAGTGTCAACTTTGCTATGGTTAGGTTAACTACCCATCCATTCAAGGTTGACACAACCTAACCCATTTAGCATGAATTGATCATGCTCTAAGGAACTCAATATCTATTGGAGCTCCTTGAGTTTTCTAGGTATTCACTAGGGATAACTTCCCTAGATACCCTCCTAATGACCCTCCTAGGCTTGGTAGCCTTGGTCATTGTGATCTTGCCTAGGTTAACTCTAGGGGTGACTCCCCTTGTAACCTTCTTAGTGGCTTCCTTAGGTTTCTTCAAAACCTTAGCCACTAGGCACTTACCATGGTTAGCCTTAGGGATTGTTTCTCTAGTAATTTTGGCTCTCCTAGACCTAGATTTAGTTCTATAATCAAATGGAACATTGTGATAAGTAGGCATTACCTTCTTGGGCATAGGCTTGTGACCTAAACCTTGCCTCCTAGATGGTTCTGGCTCTTACACCCTTGACTTTAACTTCTAGACCCTAGATTTTGACAATTTGATAATTTAATTGAATTTGTCATTCTTGCAAGGTTCTTTTCAAGTTTCTCAAGGCTTGACCTCAAAGCTTGGTTCTCTAACTCTAATCTTCCCAATTTTGATTTTTCATATATCCTTTGGGAATGAGACTTCCTAGGCATATGTCTATGGTTCTTGGGATTAATGCCTAGATGATCCTTTACTTTCCTAATAGTTTCCCTAGGTAGGATTGTTTTAGGGATATTAGTCCCAAATTTCTCCTTATTTCTAATATTGACATGTTTAGCCCCTAAGCAATAAAATCTATTATTTCTATCATGCTTTTCATGAACAATAATAAGGGAATTGAAAGCATGCTTTTTAACATTAAACTTAGAAGGTGCATTAGTAAAATATACCTTAGGGTTTACTTTAGAAGCTCCATCTACATGTGTAGCTCCTCCTTGGATCTTTTTCTTCTCCCTAGGGCATTGACTTCTATAATACCCCTTTTGCTGGCACTTGAAGCAAATTACATACTCCTTGCTCTTATGTGTTGGGGCACCGACATCCTTGACCTTTGGTGTCGGTCCTCTTGAGCTGGCTCTAGTATTGAAGATGGCCTGGTCTCTCTCTCCCCCCCACCCCTCAATCCTAAATGTGGAGGCTTCCTCCAATTCTACTTCTTCCACCGATTCGGATGTTGACTCCTTCTCAACTTCCAAATCCTCACTTTCTTGTGAGGAAGAACTTGCTTCTTCGGTCTCCTTATCCAATTGAGCCGAAGAGCATTCTTGTTGCTTAGGCTCCTCTATCTCTTGAGCCATTGAGGGTTCTTCATGGAGCTTAGCAAGATTTCTCCAAAGCTCCTTTGCATCCTTACAATCTCCGAATCTACACAAAACATCATTAGGAATTGCATTAAGCAATATACCCATTTTTAGGGCAATAAACCCATGAATGATGTATTTTAATGTGTGTGGAAAAGGGTTTAAGTTAGGTTGATTATGGATTTAATATGTGTGTTGAAGTCGTGCAAGACTTAGTAATTCACACATGGCGAAAGCATTGGCAAGTCACCATCTCATGACTCGGTCCTTGAGTCAGTGAAGGATAGCATTGCGGAAGCTATGTGCTTGGTACATCCCAGGGACCGTCTGACGAGGAGCATTAGAGTGAAGCCAAAGGAAGTAGACTTCAGGGCGAGACGCGAAGGATGACATTGTGAAGCCATGCGCTTGGTGCATTCGAGGGACGTGGTCGGATGAAGAGTACTTCAAGGCGAGGGACTCCAAGGGAAGATGAGAGTGAGCGATTGTAACCCGGGATAGGGTAGCTAGTAGGTTAAATTGGCCAAATGGCTAAGTGTCGGATGGGTTTTCGACATCACCGATCCATGTATGGCGCGATCGCTCAGTCGATCAAGACTCGGATGGTGTTCGAGTCCGGTTTTGGCGAGCTTGATCGCTAAGGATCACGATCGTAACGCCAGCGTTATCGATCGACCGATTCGAAGATCGATCCGACTGATGTCGAGGGTTTCAGGCACAGAAGCTTTAGCAGTTGAGTGATCTTGTCAACCACTCGATTGTTGGCTCCATCAGTCGACTGATGGGAAGATCAGTCGACTGATGTGGGAGTCGTTGGTTAAAATCCAACATGGATGAAGTCGTTGCGAGGCAACGACTACAGCAGCAGTCGATTGATGGCTTCATCAGTCGACTGCTCAGTGCCCAACGGAAAGAAAGACTTCTTCTCTATAAGAAGGGGCCTTGGGTCATCTTGGGGGGTTAATGCTTCATCTCCAAACAGACTCCCAAGTGCCCAACGAATTCTACTCCTCTTACTTGCTTTTATTTCAATTATATTATAAGAGGGAGTGTTCTTGTAAGAAAGGTTACCTCCACCTAGCTTTGTGCAAAGGAGAGATTAGTGAATTGGTTAAGGCGTGATTCACCTGGAATGAATCGGGTCATGGACTAGTGGCAAGGGTCGTGAACCACGTTACATTGGTTTGTTAGCATTGTCTTCTTAATTGTCTTTATTATTTGTATTTCTGTTGTGCTAACCATTGATTGTAGACAATTAAGTAAGCAATTACCATCTACGATAAAGAGGGTTATTCGCCCCCCTCTAGCCAGCCACCGATCTTCCAACAAGTGGTATCAGAGCGAGAAGATTGTCACCGAACTCACCGCTGCTACAATCAACTACAATGGCCAGCTCCAACATTCATCCACCCAAATTTGAAGGCGAATTCTCTTGGTGGAAGAAGAGAATGGAGGTATTCTTTGAAACTGATTTTGAAATTATGTTAATAATGGAAAATGGTTTCGAGATACCTAGGGACGAAGAGGGTGAACCAATTGAGAAATCACGATGGACCAAGAAGCAAAGGGAAGAGCACCTTGCAAACTCAAAAGTGAAACACCACCTCTTCAATGTGCTCCCCCAACAAGAGATCAACCAGATTGGAGAGTGTGCAAGTTCTAAGGAGATGTGGGAAAGATTGGTAGAACTTCATGAAGGCACTTCCGAGGCGAAGCTTGCAAGAAGGGACCTTCTCCGCTCCCAACTCAATAACATCAAACTCGATAAAGGGGAGAAGGTATTATCACTACACTCTAGGTTTAAAGAAATAATTAATGGATTGTCAAGTGTAGTGAAAAGCTCTCCAACCAGGACATGATCATGAAGGCTATAGATGTCTTTCCCCGATCATCAAAGTTGAGCTCAATGGTGGATTCTTTTTATATTTCGAAGAATCCAGAGATCAACTAGATTGGAGAGTGTGCAAGCACTAAGAAGATGTGGGAAAGATTGGTAGAACTTCATGAAGGCACTTCCGAGGCGAAGCTTGCAAGAAGGGACCTTCTCCACTCCCAACTCAATAACATCAAATTCGATAAAGGGGAGAAGGTATTATCACTACACTCTAGGTTTAAAGAAATAATTAATGGATTGTCAAGTGTAGTGAAAAGCTCTCCAACCGGGACATGATCATGAAGGCTATAGATGCCTTTCCTCGGTCATCAAAGTGGAGCTCAATGGTGGATTCTTTTTATATTTCGAAGAATCTAGAAGTAAGCACCCTAGAAGAGTTTTTCTCCATCATGGAACTCCATGAAACATGGCTTGAAGCAGTAGTAGAAGAGCAAATCAAGCCATCAAGGGGAGTGGCACTAGTAGCAAGCAAGAGGAAGAAGAAGAAGGAGACTCCAATGAAGACTCTTCCTCCAATGAAGACTCTTCCTCCTCCTCCATGGATAGCAATGAAGAAGCCTACATGGTAAGGAAGGTAAGATGTGCTTTGAAAAGTTTTAAGTTTAATAAATCTAATGATAGGAGGAGAAGGCCAAGAAGAAAGATAATATGCTACAATTGCCAAGGAGAGGGACATATAAGAGATGATTGTCCCCTCTTGAACAAAAGCAAAGAAGAAAGGAGAAATAAAGAAGAGAAGAAGAAGGGGAGCAAGAAAAAGGAAGAAGAGAAGAAAACCAAGGAAAAAGGGAAGTCTAAGGCACACAAGGCCACATGGGACGATCCATCTTCATCATCGGAAGAAGATCAAGCCTTCACAAGCCTTGCCTTAATGGCAATAGAAGATCTAGACTCCACCTCCTCCGAGGAAGAAGAAATAAGTTCAAGTGAAGGGGGAGCGTCTACCTCATCGGAATCGGAAAAAGAAGATTGGGTAAGTGAGGTAACGAATCTTCCTCTCAAGAAAGTTATTTCCATGATTACTAGTTTAACTAAGGACCTATTTAGGTATAAGAAGAAAAATAAGTGCATGCAAGATGAAATTAAGGCCCTAGAAGAAAAGCTAGAAAAAGCATGTTTAAATGTTAATGATAATGCTTCTTCTAGTATTGATAATGCATGCTCACATGATGATTATATGTCTTTTAATGTTAATGATCCATGTATTGAAGAAAACAAGGCCCTGAGGGAAAAGGTAGATCACCTAACTAAGGCCCTAGAGAAATTCACAATAGGCTCCAACACCCTAAACACGATTATTGGGAGCCAAAGGGCTAGTTTCAATAAAAAAAGGATTAGTCTATAAGGGGAACAAAAATGAAAAGGCCTACCATTGCCTAATTGCTAAGGGTCAAGCAAAAACCACCATGGTAGCTAGAAAGTGGATCCCAAAGGAGTATTTAGTGAACCCTATAGGAAAGAACTTATATTGGGTTCCCAAATCCATCCTCAAGGGTTAGCAAAACCCTAGGATAGTCAACCATACTTGGACTTAAATATTTCATGTTAATTGTTTGACTTAGGATGATGAGGGTGATAGTTTTTTTATTTAAGTGTTGGGTGATGATAATGTGATCATGATATGGAATCATAATAATATTTGATTTATGATCATGATATGCAATAATTGAAAATATTTGATCGTGATTAATAATATATGATTTTATGATCAAGTTAGGTGTTTTAGGATATAGATACTTAACCTTGGTAGAATTGCATGAAAATTGATGGTTAAGTATAAATACCTTTAGGTTCATCTCACACTCACTATAGGATAACTTGATTGAAAACAAAGCATGAGTGAGATGTTAGGTTGATATAAATGTCCACTAATGCTTATGGAATTTAGATGGTCATTTACATGTATCATGTCATATTAATCATAGACCAACTATGGGGAAAGCAAATGTTTAATCAATGGACATATTGCCCATAGATCATAGTTGAATATTTTAAATGTTTTAAAAACATTTCATGTTTCATAAACTGCAAGTTCATATTTTGAAAGGGTTCTAAGGCAAAACTAGCTTTCAAGTTGATACAAAGTTTAGTAATTTTCAAACTTTTGAGTTTTTACCTTATTTTAAAAAAAAGAATGAATTTTCATGAAAAATAATTTTTCACTGATAAAGGAACTCATTAGAAATTTGTTCCCCAAATCTCACGATTTTTCGAATTTTCTATAATTTCTGGTGCATTTCTGAAGTTCATTCGAAAAATCAGAAATTTCTGAATTTTGGGTGCTAGTCGACTGATCCTTTGATTCAGTCGACTGATGTACTGTGCACGAGCACAGTAACCTGTTTTATCAGGTATTGAGTTGGATTTTGGTATTTTTCTTTCCCTAGACTTGATGTCATGTTTATTTAACATATGATAGATGTTTTTGATGGTGTCAAAGGGGGAGAAATATTAGGGTTTAAGTTTATCATGCTAGAGGGAATTAGCATGGGTTAAGGGGGAGTTGCATGTATTTAGGGGGAGTGTTTGATATCCATGTTTTACATGCTTTCTTCCTTATGTATTTTGGTTAAATGTTTTACCTAACTTAAACAGATTGTCACGCATCAAAAAGGGGGAGATTGTTAGGGCAATCAACCCATGAATGATGTGTTTTGATGTGTTTAGCAAAGGGTTTAAGTTAGGTTGATTATGGGTTTAATATGTGTGTTGAAGTCGTGCAGGACTTAGTTGTTGGGGATCCTTGGAAGGTTATAGAGGGGTGAATAGCCTCTTTTCGTTTCTACAAGCAAGGTTAGTGGAAGAAAATCAAGAAACTAAAAGAAATTAAGAAGCAAACAAACAATCGCTAACAAGAGAGCTCTTACATGGTTCGAAGATTAAGCTCCTACTCCACGGTGATCCTTAAGGTGGATCAATCCAATGAATCTCTACTAAGAAAGCTTCCTTTACAAACACTCTCTTCTTACAATTGATGATGAAGAAGTTTAGAGAAGAGGAGGATTTAAAACACTTAGAATGCTTAGAAAATCGTGGGGAGCTTGAGAGTAATGTTGGAAGATAAACACTAGCCTCATCAAGCACCCCATGACCTCTTTTTATAGAGAAGAGGCTGATTTTTCCATTAAGCCTTGATCAGTTGACCGATGATCTCCATCAGTCGACTGATGCTGTAGACGATGCGATCCAATGGCTTCTGACAAGCTGGATCCGCAATCGTCACTATTCAATGGGAGGTTGATCAGTCGACTGTTCCAAGCGATCACTCGATTGATGACCTTTATATGCCGAAGTCGACTTATAGCAGCCGACTGCTAGGTATAGCAGTCCACTAATGGGTGAATCAGTCAACTGCCAAACCATAGCAGTCGCCTGTTGGCCACCGAACTCAGCCAACTTCAGTCGAGTGACTGATCAGTCGACTGAGACAAGGCTCCAGTCGACTGATACCTCAAGTATGATGAAAATCATACTTGAAATTAACTCCCTAGACCTAGACTCAACCTTCTAGCTCTTCCTTTAGCCTTGCGCCTCCAGGATCCCTCCGAGTCCGCGACTTGTTCATCCTTTGCGCTTGCTTCCAAGAGCTTCCTTCGGTTTCATCATGTCTTGGATTTCTCTTTGCCAAAGTACACTTGGACTTTACACCACCAAGACTACATGCTTAGACTTACACTGTCAAAACTTGCCTTTGGACTTCCTTTGCCAAGGTCTGCTTAGACTTTACGCCGCCAAGACTATATGCTTGGACTTACGCCGCCAAGACCTTTCCTTGGACTTCTCTTGCCAAGATCACACTCGGACTTTTTCTTTTACAAAGTCTTTATACTTGGATTTTCCTATCACTTAAACATGTTCACAATTAGATCACAAATATTGCCTAACTTAGATGATTATCCAAACATCAAAACATATAAATACTTGGGGCATTGTTTCACCAACAATCTCTCCCTTTTTGATGTTTGACATCATTTAAGTTAGGTCTTCAAATATTCTCAGAAATCATATATCACCATATATCAATATGAATTCTAACTTAAATCTTCCTTCTCCCCCTTTGACATACATCAAAAAGAGAAGGATTCATACAATGATAAGTACTTGAAAGAATTAAATTTGTTATATCTTGAACTAAGGTATAAGATAGATATGAGGCTCCCCCTTAATCCAAGACATGGTTCATGATGTTTGAATAACATGTGGAGCAAAGCATAAATAAAAGATATAAAGCTATGTCCTAACTTTGCACCAACAATATAATTTTAGGGATGAAAAGATTTCACTATGAAGCTCCCCCTAATGTATTAATTAGTCCTATACCCTTTTAATTACTTGAATTATCATATCATAGGGTTAGGATACTTAATAGTACACTTAAGACCAAGGAATAAGGTTGATATGCAGAAAAATCAGGGTGGCGATCGGTAGTATACGAGGCGATCGACATCACAACGCAAATTTCAAATTTAATTTTAGCCTTTTTAGCCCAACTTCGAAAATATGCTAAAAATTTTAGAAACATTGAAAAATCATGAAATTTTGTGTACATATTTCTGAAATCATTGTCTATCAAAGAAAAATAATTTGAAAAATATATGTTTTCCATATTTCGAAATTGATACAAATTTGAAAACTAGCAAAAACTTTAAGTATTTTACAAACTTTGTATCACTTTTGCTTAGTAATTGAAAATTATTTTTCAAAGTATGATAAACATAGTTTAAAATATATTTTGTTTGACATTTCCAATCATATTATTAGAGCTATATGCACATCAATTGTACATAAGTCTTCTCAATGATTGGTCCAATGACGAATTAATGTCTCTAGATGACATTTTGGTTCATAGTAATGCATCATAACAAGCATGATGAATCAAATGCATCTTTCTAACATCTCACATATTTTCTAAGTGGCTCAATGCAAAAATCATGGTTTCTTAGGTCTTTTGTGAGATGCTTAGAGGTATAAATTCTAGAATTTCTATAGGATCATGCAAATCTATACCTCTATTCTACTAAGCACATTCCAAGTTCTCTCCTAAGTGATGAAAATTTCTCTTCGGGAAGAGCCTTGGTGAATATGTCGGCTAGGTTGGACTTGGATTCTATGTAATTGAGTTCAATGTCCCCCTTAGCCACATGATCTCTAATGAAGTAATGCTTCACTTCAATGTGCTTAGTCGTAGAGTGATGTATTGAATTTTTGGTCAAATTTATGGTACTCACATTATCACAATAAACTTTTATATTGGAGTAGTGTAGCTCATAATCTTCTAATGTGTGTCTCATCCAAAGTAATTGAGTCACACAACCACCCATGACTACATATTCAGCCTCGGTGGTGGACAAAGCAACACAAGGTTGCTTTCTACTACTCCAACTCACTAGGGAGGAGCCAAGAAATTGGCATCCACTGCTAGTACTCTTTCGATCCAACTTGCAACCCGCATAGTCGGAGTTGGTGTACCCAACCAAATCAAAAGACTTAGTCCTAGGGTACCAAAGTCCTACATTTAGTGTGCCTTTGATATATCTTAGAATTCTCTTAACGGCCACTAAATGGGACTCTTTGGCACAAGATTGATATCTTGCACATATACCTACCACAAATAAAATGTCGGGTCTACTAGCGGTTAAGTATAAAAGACTATCAATCATGCTCCTATAAAGCTTAAGATCAATTGATTTTCTTTCATGATCATTATCTATTTTTGTATTGGTTGCCATAAGAGTTGAAACTACCTTAGCATTCTCCAAACCAAATTTCTTGATCATTTCTTTGGCATATTTGGTTTGGTATACATAGGTTCCTTCATTAGTTTGTTTGACTTGTAATCCTAAGAAGAATTTTAATTCTCCAACTAGACTGATTTCAAATTCATTTTCTATATTTTTGATGAAATCTTGAAGAAGTTCATCATTGGTTGACCCAAAAACTATGTCATCTACATATACTTGGGCTACAAATATATCCTTTGATTTTGATTTAATAAAGAGAGTTGGATCTATTTTACCCCTTCTAAATCCTTTTGACAATAAGAAAGATGACAATCTTTCATACCAAGCTCGGGGAGCTTGTTTTAACCCGTATAAGGCTTTTCGAAGCTTGTATACATGGTTAGGGTAATGTATATTTTCAAACCCAGGAGATTGTTCTACATATACCTCTTCCTTAATGAACTCATTTAGGAATGACAATTTTTCATCCATTTGATAGAGTTTAAAACCCATGTAGGAGGCATATCCTAATAGAATTCTAATGGATTATAACCTAGCAACCAGGGCATATGTTTAATCATAATCAAGTCCTTCAACTTGATTGAAGCCCCTTGCAACTAGCCTTGCCTTATTCCTAGTTATATTGCCTTGATCATCTAGTTTGTTCCTAAAGACCCATCTTGTAGTAATGATGGTACTATCATTAGGTCTACGAACTAACTCTCATACTTGACTCCTTTCAAATTGAGCCAATTCATCTTGCATTGCTAAGATCTAATCCGGATCAAGTAATGTATCATCAATCAATTTGGGCTCAATTTGGGAGATAAGAGCTATTTGACTAGAGGAAGATCTATGGAATGACCTAGTTCTAACACCTTAAGATAATTCTCCTACAACTTGATCAAGAGGATGATTTTGATTCATTCTTAATATTCTAGGAGGTGTATTAAATTGATTTTGATCATAATTATCCTCAATTCTCCTTTCATCATCCGAATCTCCTCTTGTTCCCCCTTGATTATTACTCTCTAATCCTCCCCCTTGATTATTACCCCTTAAGGTCATGTTTTGAAATTTTTGGGTAATTTCTTGATTTTTGTCATTGATATCATCATCAATGGGGGATTTCCTAGGGTAAGTGGTAGAGGTTTCATCAAATTGAACATTTGATGACTCCTCAACTATTTGGGTCCTTTTGTTATATACTCTATAGTCCCTACTAATGGATGAGTATCCAACTAGGATTCCCTCATCTGCTTTGGACTCAAATTTCCCCAAATTATCTTTGGTGTTCAAGATATAGTTTTACATCCAAAGACCCTCAAGTAGTGAATTGTTGGAATTGAGCCATTCCATAATTCAAATGGAGTTTTTCCTAAAAACCTATGGATTTGGACTCTTTTTTGGATATGGCAAGCGGTATTAACCGCTTCCATCCACAAGTAGGTAGGTAATGAATATGCATTAAGCATATTTGGGGAGTCCTAGCGGCTTCTTGTAGGGCACGATTTCTCCTTTCCACCACCCCATTTTGTTGAGGTATTCTAGGACAAGAAAATTCGTGCTTGTACCCTTGTTTTAAGAAAAATTTGGAGAAATTAGAATTCTCAAATTCTCCACCGTGATCACTACGGATCCGATTGATTTTGAGATTTCTCTCATTCTCTACTCTTTGCTAAAGCCTATGATTATTTCTAGGGTATTGTCCTTATGTTTCATGAAATACACCCAAGTATATCTAGAAAAATCATCTACTATAACTAAGCAATATTTTCTACCATTTAATGAAGGAGTACTTGATGTGAACAAAACATATAGGGTTTTAGGAGTAGTTTTCGCTCACATCTCATTACATTTTATGTTAGTTTCATGCATATGTCACTCTATTTTGCACGCATTTCTTATTTTCTAGTTTGGAGATCTGCTCTTTGTACTTTTGTTTGCAGGATAGCATTTTGGGGGAAAAGGCACACTTTTGGAGGAAAGAAAGGACATTTTGTAGCTAGACGCAGAATGGGACACGACCAGGGCATGTGACTACACACGGTCGAGTCCAATGGGCGAGATCAGCCACCCTAGGGCCGCACATGGACTGGCCATGTGGAAACACATGGCCGTGTGGTGGCCAGTCAAATTTACGCAACTAGGGCTTTTTTCGGATTTTGCAGCGATTCAAGGTGATGTCTATATAAGGATGGCTCTGCCCAAACCCTAGGGGAGAGGCACAATGGCTAGGACGGCACACCGAAGCCGTAAAAAACTTCGAGGACTCGCAATGGGGAGGAAGAATGTCGTCGGAGGTCCATGTTTTGCACTTTAATGCCGGAGAGAAGACCACGTAGGCATTGTAATTCCTTGTTCCTGCAATTTATTTCTGATGTATTCGAACATGTACATGCTTTGTGATTCCTCTTTTATATACATGGAGTAGTTCCTTTGATTCTAGGATTAGGGAGTAGCTTGTGTGAGCATAACATTTTGGTTCAAGTTAAATTCTATTTTTGAGTTTAAATTGGCAATTGAAAATTGTTTATACCCATATCTATGCATGTTTGGTTTTCTACCTGTTGTGCTTAAGCGATACGAGGGGTGACAACCCTTGTATCTAAGATTTAGGGGATTTTATACAAGGAACCTATGGGTAAACCTGATCTCCTGTAACCATGGGTAGAAGGATGCGATGGAACCTGAAATGGTTCATCGCAGGGATTGATTCGACATCCTCATACCATCTATCCAGTCCTTGTAAGGTAGAGATAGCTCCCAGTAGATGCGGTGGCTCATCGGGAGAGTATATGATGTCCCTTCCACAAGACCATAGCTAAACGTTTAGACAATGCCCAGTTGACAACATTGTTTTGCTAAACACAAGTGAAATCGAAGTCCTAGAATCCCTTTTAAAGATCTCAGCATGCTCATTTCTTCCTCAGTGTGACACCGTATTAGAGTTTAGTCCACCGACAGCCCTCGCAACTCGAAACCTTTTAGCGTTACTTTCCAAACAGTTTCAACCATTGAGCATATCGGTATTCAATCCCAGTCCCTGTGGGATCGATAATCTTTTATTACTTGATGACATTCATGCACTTGTGGGCGTTGAGCGCGAGCGCACGCTTCGAGTTCTCGACAGCCTCCATCATGAGATTTTGGGACGCGTTCGTGTGTATCAAGTTTTTGGCGCTGTTGCCGGGGACTGATCGATTCGATATCGAATTGAACAGTGGAAAATTAGATCGGATCTAGGATTAGATTTATTTACTTTTTAGTTTGCCTTATTTACTTTAGTACTAAATTTTCCATATTTAGATTTAGTTTTAGATTTTCATTTTTTTTTTGACAGTAGGTTTCTATTTCCTTATTGCATCTTAGATTTTATTAGCTAGATTGTTTTATTTCCTGCTTCTTAGGATTAGGTAGAACTCCTAATTTTTGTGGCTCGGTTCATCGTATGCTTAGACACTTAGGATTAGAAGGCCTGATTTTGATCAACTTAGAGATCGAACGAACCTTTCATTGTCGGAAAGCAGAACAACGAAGGATGGAGGATCAAGCCGCATCCGAAGTGAACATAAGTAGCCGACCTCTACGGGATTACGCAGCTCCTAGCGTTAGAGGATTTAGGCCGAGTATAGCTGGACCATCTATTTCGGTGAACAACTTTGAACTTAAACCAGCACTTATACATATGGTCCATCAGAGTCAATTTGGGGGAGCTGCGACTGAAGACCTGAACAGGCACCTAGAGGCACTTTTAGAAATCTACTCGATAATGAAGATGAACGGAGTCCCTACCGATGTGATTTGCCTGAGCCTATTCCCGTTCTCATTACGGGATAAAGCTAAGGCATGACTTCACTCCCTACCTTCGGGAAGCATCACTACATGGGAGCAATGTGAGCAGCAGTTTCTGAACAAATACTTCCCACCAAGAAAGACTGCTCACATGTGTCATCTCATCACGAGCTTTTGTCAGAAGGAGGGGGAGTCCTTATTCGAAGCTTGGGATCGCTACAAGGGGCTACTCTACCAATGCCCCCACCACAGACTGGAGAGGTGGCTAGTGATCCACATCTTCTACAATGGGATCGCATACGCCACGAAGATATCCCTAGATTTTGCTGTAGAAGGAGCACTGATGAACAAGACCATAGAGGAAGCAGAGGAGCTGATAGAAGAGGTGGCCCAAAACTACCATCAATGGGCTTCCGAACGTGGTCAACCAACGCCTGCAGCGGGATGATACACTATCAACTCCATGGACCACCTGGAAGCAAGGATGTACACGCTCAGCAGACAGTTCGAATCTTTGAATCCTTCATCTGCATGCGCAACCATTGACTTTGGAGAGGGAGCGACAGCGTATTGAGAGGACCACTATGGAGGGCAGGGAACCTCAGAGGAGCAGATTGAGCATATTGATGCGGTTGGGGACTATAATCAAAGGCCCAACAACCCATACTTCAATACCTACAATCCCGGATGGAGGAATCACCCGAATTTCTCCTATATGAATAACTCGGGAAACTCCCAACCATCAGGAGGGTATGGGCGTGCTTGAGGCAATGGGCAAGAACCATAGAAGTCAGGTAGGCCCGATGATAGAGGACTTCATTGCTACCCAAACTAAGGCCAATGAGGAATTTCATCGCCAACATCAGAAATCTGAAGAATCACTTAGAGACTTAAAGGCCACCGCTGACAGCCTTGTAAGTCACACAAGGATGTTGGAGATGCAAGTGGCCTAGATAGCTCAAACCGTGTCACAACCCATGAGGAGATCTCCGTCATTACCCGAGCGGAGTCAAGCTAAAGAGAAAGGAGTGGGGCAGAGTAGCAAATTTGCCAAGGGGTGTGCGTCCATGATTTCCACCCTACCTGACCAAGCTGAAATCGAAGATAAGATTCCACCACAGCTTGAGGACCCCAGTGAATTTGTTATCCCATGCTCAATTTACGGGGAGAGCTTCGATGAAGTGCTATGTGACTTGGGGTCATCAGTCAGTGTGATTCCCTATGCATACTATCTCTGAAGATGGGACTGAATGGGCTCCAACTAATGAATCTTGGTATTCGTATGGGGGATGATTCAGTGAAGGAGCCCGTTGGCTTGCTAGCACATGTGCCTGTGGTTGTCGAGGATTTTGTGATACCCACGGACTTCATCATACTAGACACAGGACCCAATCCCCAGAATCCCATCATTCTGGGAAGGCCTTTTCTAGCGACTGTAGGGGCGTGCATAGATGTGAAGGCACACCAGATCTCCCTTGAGATAGATGGGGAGATCATCCTTTTCAGCCTTTCGGAGCACAGAGCCCCCTATCTTGATGGCTTCACGTTTACCAGAATGAAGCCGGAGTCACAAGATGAAGCTTCCAAGACGGAAGAATGGAGGTTCACTGAACCTCCAGAGCCAAGTTGATAGTGGAGTGCGGTCGAGCTAAACGACCTTAAACAAAGCGCTTCTTGTGAGGCAACCCAAGTTTAGTTTTTAGATTTCCCTTTGATTGTATTGCATGCATTTATTTAATTTGAGTTTTGATTTCCATCTCATTTAGAGTTAGGACTAGAAAGGAATTGTGCTAGGTGAAAATAAAATCCATATTAGCTTACACGGCGATGTGTATGAGGAAATTTAGACCATTACGCAAAAATGGGAGAAAAATGGGGACACGCAGCCTGGCTGTGTGTTTTCCCACAACAGTTGACCGAAGGCAGGCGCCACTGTGGTTTTCACAAGGTTAAAAGGGGCGAGCCATGTGTTTTCACCTCATTTGCATCGTGTGCTTCGAGTGCTCTTGCCCTAGCCGTGTGGCTTCATCTTCCCCGCCACCTAGAAGCTCTTCAAGCCTCAAAGGAAGCCAAAAGAAGCAAGGATGAGGAGGACCAAGCATGTAGCACCTCGATCCGGTGCTTCGGAGCGACGAACAAGGAGAGTCGATGCCCCTCAAGCTCCAGAGGAGGGTAACGCCCTACCAACTCTTCTTTTTCACAATAATGAACATAGAGATAAATATAATATGTTTTCTACTCGTAAACTCACTGCTACTAGGTACCTAGATGAAGATTTTCTGGAGTCTTTAGGGTTGTTGGGTGACATTCAAGCCCTATATGCAAAAATGGGGTGGGAAGAGATGATGGGAATAAGGCACCCAATCTACCCTAGGATAGTTCTAGAATTTTTGAGTTTTTTAAAGGCATAATTTTTAACGGGTAGAGAGAGCGAAGAGGGTAGGATAACTTTTAGGATTTTTAACATTTAGCATGAATGGACCCTTCACCAATGGAATTCATGCTTTGGCTTGCCGAGTGGTGGAGAGAGAAGAATCCCTATTGGGTTCAACTCTCGGGTATTTTGGACCGAGTTGACGGGGGAGCACGCTTATGACCCTTCTAGGTCCAAAGCGTTGTACCTCTAAAACCTCGTCTTCCAATACCTCCACCACATCATGGCCAGTACTATATTTGGTTGTGAGGAGAGTGACGGTGTAGTTAGAGCTAGCGAGATACTTTGCCTCTGGGATATGCTACAAGAAAGGAGTAGCATCGATGTAGGGTCCCACTTCATCAGACACTTAGTGAAGATGGGCAAAGCAGCACGAGGAGAGATTAATGTGGGGGGCCTACTTACTCATATTTTCCATAGGATAGGGTACGATTACACTGCATTAAGGAGTATAGAGGGGAGCCCTAGGATCGACCTAGGAGTGTGCATGGCCATGAAGATGATTGTGAGAGAAGGACACTCCTTATGCTTTGTAAGAAAAAATCTAACAGCCTTTAGGCTCTCCGACCCTGATCGTACCACCATCACTACATGCGCCAACTGATGCTTGGACCTGATAGTGGAGTCCCCTCCACATGAGGGACCACCCACATCGATGCCCATCTCTCCCCCATTACATCACTCTCCCTCCTATCCACACATGCATAGGAGCCCACCTAGTCCACACCGACAGGAGCCTGCACCTGCACCACCACCTTTTTCCACTTTTGACCAGGATGCAGGTATGTCATCCTATGATTTCTCGGAGTTTCGATCGCGCCTTGACAACATATACACCAAGTAGCAGACGCAGAGGCAGCGATGGGAGGAGTAGAGCACCTACACGCAGGCGGAGTTCCAGGGTTTCCAGGAGCACTTCCAGCGGCCTAAGGAGTTCTACGACGAGGCCCACATATACTTCCATGAGGAGGCTGCTCGTTGCCAAGATGAGGCCGCCTATCGTCAGGAGATGCGGCAGCACATGCATGCCCAACAGGCATAGTGGGCTAAGGAGGAGGAGCATCGAGTAGCCGCTGCATCTACCAGATCGACCACATATACATGTGGCATCAGCGGCTCAGTAGCAGGTTCTCCCAGGATCCCGAGATGCCGAGGCTCCCATACTTTTCACCTCGTCCACTACACTAGAGGTATATTTTCATTTAAGTCTGGGGGGGACCCCAAATTTTATTTTGTTTCTAGCATTAGTTTCTTTCCTGGTATTTGCATTATTATTAGCATTCATTTATTCATGCATAGGTTGTTGAGTTTCTTGCAGTACTTAGTTTTTGTTATCTGTAAAGCTGCCTCTGTAGTATTTTTAAAAGTTGCTTACATGAGTTGTTCCCATAGGTAGCTTAACTTCATTTTATCTCATGGTATTTTATTTTATTCGCTCTAATGAATGTTCTAGACTTACATTGGTTAGCTTTATTTTTACACCTTCACATGTCGAACATTCTAAAAAGGAGAATCTAGTACATAACTAGTTATGATTCATCTCAGTAGTCTAGTACTTTGGAATTCATAGGTGATTCTAGGTTTAGCATTTTAGTTACTTGATATGCTCGGATTGTGTAAGCCCATTCAAAAAAATTAAAATCTCGGTGAGCCGAAGAATAAAAGAGGGAAAGGAAAAGAGAAAAAGAAATGAAAAAGAAAACAAAAAAAAAAGAGAGAGAGAAAAGATTATGAGGGATAAAAAACAGTTGTCATGGGTGGAAATGACTAGGTGCCCCTTTGAGACCGAGTTAGGTTACTAGGGAAACACCTATCAATTTTTCTCAATACCGAGCACGCCTTTGAGACTTTGTGCTAGATCTAGGGAACGACCTTAGCTTTGGGCAGGTAAGTGCCTAAGAGCTGGAGACCTTAGGAAAGCTATAGGATGACAACTTAACTTACCATGGAACAAGTATTCCCTAAGAATAATTCACTTAACACGAGCACGAGGAGCTAACTTAGTGAATTTCTAGAACATATTTATTTTGCTTTGATTGCAAAAATCACTTGATAAACTTAGTTAACATGCTAAGTATGGAACAATATCTTTTTAAAAATTTCATGGCACTGAGGTTTTCTTAAGGACAAGCAAAGATTTAAGTCTAGGGGAAGTGATGTGAGCAAAACATATAGGATTTTAGGAGTAGTTTTTGCTCACATCTCATTACATTTTATGTTAGTTTCATGCATATGTTACTCTATTTTACACGCATTTCCTATTTTCTGGTTTGGAGGTCTGCTATTTGTACTTTTGTGTGCATAATAGCGTTTCAGGGGAAAAAGGCACACTTTCGGAGCAAAAGAAGGACATTTTGCAGCTAGACGTAGAATGGGACATGGCCAGGGCATGTGGCTACACACAGCCATGTCCAATGGGCGAGATCAGCCACCCCAGGGCCGCAAACGGCCTGGCCGTGTGGAAACACACGGCCATGTGGTAGCCCGCCAGATTTGCGCGACTAGGGCTTTTTCCGAATTTTGCAACGGTGCGAAGTGATGTCTATATAAGGATGGCTCTACTCAAACCCTAGGGGAGAGACACGACGGCTAGGAAGGCACACCGAATCCCTAAAAAGCTTCGGGGACTCATAATGGGGAGGAAGAACGCCGCCGGAGGTCCACATTTTGCACTTCAATGCCAGAGAGAAGACCACATAGGCATTGTAATTTCTTGTTCTTGCACTTTATTTCTGATGTATTTGAATATGTACATGCTTTGTGATTCCTCTCTTATATACATGGAGTATTTCCTTCAATTCTAGGATTAGGGAGTAGCTTGTGTGCACATAACATTTTGGTTCAAGTTAAATTCTATTTTTGAGTTTAAATTGGCAATTGGAAATTGTTTATACCCATATCTATGCGTGTTTGGTTTTCTACCTGCTGTGCTTAGGCGATACGAGGGGTGACAGCCCTCGTATCTAAGATTTAGGGAATTTTATACAAGGAACCTTGGGGTAAACCTGATCTCCTATAACCGTGGGTAGAAGGATGCCATGGAACCAGAAACGGTTCATGTCGTAGGGATTGATTTGACATTCTTGTACCATCTATCCCATCCTTGTAAGGCAGAGATAGCTCTCGGTAGATGCGGTGGCTCATCAGGAGAGTGTATGATGTCCCTTCCACAAAACCATAGCTAAATGTTTAGACAACGCCAAGTTGACAGCATTGTTTTGCGACACACAAGAGAAACCGAAGTCTTAAAATCCCTTTTAAAGAACTCGGCAAGCTCCTTTCTTCCTCAGTGTGACACCATATTAGAGTTTAGTCCACCGACAACCCTCGCAACTTGAAACCTTTTAGAGTTAACTTCCGAATAATTTCAACCACTGAACATATCGGTATTCGAATCCCAGTCCCTGTGGGATCGATAAACTTTTATTACTTGACGACATTCGTGCACTTGCGGGCATTGAGCGCGAGCACGTGCTTCGAGTCCTCGACGACCTCCGTCGTGAGATTTGGGGACGCATTCGCGTGCATCAGTACTATGACAATCAAATAAATCTAAATGAATGAGCTCTAAAGGTAATGATGTGTTGGATCGATCGGATCGCTAGAGGGGGGGTGAATAGCGATAGAAACTTTTTAGTACGAATTCGTTTTAAAAAAAACTTATATGCAGCGGAAAGATAAACAAAATAAAAAGTAAAGAAGATAATAGACACAAGAGATTTACTTGGTTCGTAGCCGAAGGCTACTACTCCAAGGCCCTAGTGGTCCTTGACCACGTACGGAGGGCAAACTACTAAAGAACTCCTCCTCGTTGGAGGTAGGAGTTAGACGGATACAAAAAGCCCAAGGTAGAAGGATACTCCCCCTCCCCTCGTTATAATGAAAGCTTTACTAAAAGGAATAAACTGAAATACAATTTAGAACTTTTGTTACCGACGACTTTAAAGGTTGGAGGTTGAAGCTCTAGTCATCGTCTCGGCAGCGCTTCGTCGTAGGGATGTCGGAGAGTCGGAGTGTATTGGAAGCACTTGGAAGCTTTTGAATTGATGAAAAACCCTAGGTTTGGCCCTCCTTTTATAGCCTTTGAGCCCCTCATCGAATGGGTATTTAGCCAATCACAAATGGGCACAAAACCCCTTGAAAAATGGTGATAACTCTTGACTACTCGAGGCTGATCCTTTGACCATCAGTCGACTGATGGCCATCATCGATCGGTGATATGCGCATCGGTCGATTCTTGACCTTCGGCAATCGATCATTGTTTGGCAACGATCGAGTCCTCCAAGCGTTAGCTCAACAAAAACATAATTTCGATGGTCGTCGACCATCCGATCTCGACCTAGACCATCTATAAGAAGTCTTTGGTCGGATCTATGCTTAAGATCATCCCCGTAAAGAGGATACGACCTTACTTACGCTCACACACATGATCTTACCTCAGTACTTACGTGTTGCTTTTGCTTCCGGCCTTCCACTCAATTCTTTTGGCTCCCTCCGAAGTCTCTTAAGTGTCGCCCGACCACCGCGGCTTCCTCCGGGTGTCGCTAGCCTTCAGCTCCAGCGTTGAGACTTTTCTGCACACTTGATTTAGCTCATGAGATAACAATATATTCTTAACTTTGTATCGTTTGCTATAATCAAAACTTAGGTTCGACTTAGGTGCCTACTGCACCAACAATCTCCCCCTTTTTGATTTATGGCAAACCCACATACAAAGTTAAGTAAATAGCAAGCATGAAGAGTAATAATGTGCATGAGAAACAAAAATATGAAGATAAAGTTGGAGTAGTAAGGATTTTCTTCAAGTACTCCCCCTTGACCGAGGGTGAGTCTTGAAGAAAGACCTTAATCCTCCCCCTTGAGGGTTGCTTTAAGTAATTAACATTACTTAAAGTTGGCCTTAGTAAAACGTTTTAGTTAAGCCCTTTCTCCCCCTTAAGTAAAACATTAACGACATAAAGTTTAAAAAATAAATTTAAGTAAAACGTAGACGGCACAAATAAGTTTAAGTTAAGAATTCTTTGGCCTTTTGGTAAAAGTTAACTAAGTTTTAACTTTTGGTTTAAATATGAAGTAAGAGTTAAGTTATCAAAAAAAAATTTGACCCCTTAACTTTGGCCTTTTTCTCCCCCTTTTGCCGTATATCGAAAAGAGTAAGGGGTGTGTGGAAAACAAAATAAGTGTTAAATTTAAGGTCCAAGCATGTTCCCCATTTTTTATATAAAAAAAAATATACTGAAAATAAGATCATCTATAAAATGTTCGACTCATATTTTGCTTGATTGATATGTAAGATCAACCATCTGATCAGTCGGTTAGTATGTATGATTATACTCCGTGGTTCATAGCGATGCACTAGCTCTACATCTGGAACCAGGAGTAAGGTCCTAACATCTCACGCCCATCTACGTGGCTAAGTATACAAACACATTAGTCCTATGTGTTGTGAGATGTACTGGCTCCTTAAATCTATAGGTGCATGATATCTAAGGTATGTCCTATGCTAGTTCCATAAAAATGAAATTAAAGAAATAGTAGTAAGAACATATAATTTGCATGTACCTATTCTATTACGCACATGCCCAATTTTCGTCTTAATAGACTAAATTCGGCTTCGGGTAGGGGTTTAGTAAATAGATCTGCCAAGTTAGACTTTGATTCGACGTATTCGAGGTGTATGGCTCCGTTGGCCACATGTTCTTGAATGAAATGGTGTTTATTACCTTAGCGTCTTGCATTCCAAATCTTTTAATTAACTCCTTAGTGTATTTTTGTTGATATAGGTATATACCATCCTTAGTTTGTTTGATTTGTAGACCTAAAAAGAAACTCAACTCGCCTACCAAGTTCATTTCGAACTCACTTTCCATGAGTGAAACGAACTCGTTTAGTAAGGCTGAGTTAGAGGTTCCAAAAATTATATCATCTACCTAAATTTGAGCTATGAATATTTCTTTACCTAAGGTTTATACGAAGAGAGTTAGGTCAACTAAGCCTTGGTTAAACCCTTTTGACTTAAGATGGATTGAAAGTCTCTCGTACCAAGCTCGAGGAGCTTGTTTAAGTCCATAGAGAGCTTTCTTAAGTTTTAGAACATGGTCGGGTTTATCTAGATTTTCGAATCCGGGGGGTTGGCTAACATAAATTTCTTCTTTAATGTATTCATTTAGTAATGTCGACTTAACATCCATTTGAACCAGCTTAAATCCTCGATGTGCGGCATAAGCTAGCAACATTCGAATGGATTCGAGTCTAGCTACTGGGGCATAGGTTTCGTCGTAATCTAAGCCTTCGACTTGGTTAAACCCTTTGGCGACTAACCTAGCCTTGTTTCTAACTACTTCACCTTTATCATCAAGCTTATTTCGAAACACCCACCTTGTTCCAATTATCGTTTTGTCTTTAGGTGGTGGTACTAATTCCCACACTTCATTCCTAGTAAATTGAGCTAGCTCTTCTTGCATTGCAATAATCCAATCGGGATCAAGAAGAGCTTGTTCAATTGATTTTTAGGATCTCCTATCACTTGATCGATAGGGTGGTTAGTCTGAATCCTAGATTGGGTTGGGTTTGTATCACCTAATGCTTGATCAATGGGGTGACTTGGTTGAACACTAGTTTGACTCGGATCACTTGTCACTTGGTCGACAAGAGAAGTTGGTTGATGTGGATTAGACTCGATCTCAGGGTCGAAGACGAGTTTGGTATCAGTGGGCTCAACACTTGGGGTAAATAAGGGTTTTGTAGGTTCGGGTACTTCATCAAATACTACATTGATAGTCTCCTCGACTCTAAGGGTGTCGTGGTTATATACTCTATAAGCTCGACTTGTAGTCGAGTATCCTAGAAAGATTCCGGTCGTGGTTTTGGATGTAAATTTCCCTAGGTAATCCTTAGTGTTTAGGATATGTACCTTACACCCAAATACCCTAAAGTACTTGATGTTAGGTATTTTATCGTGATAAATCTCGTACGAGGTCTTAAGGTGCTTTTTTACCATAAGGATCCTATTTTGGACATAGCATGTCGTACTCACGGCTTCTGCCCAAAACCTATCGGGTAGGTCGTATTCGTTCAACATGGTCCTAGCGGCTTCTTGTAGAGTTCGGTTTTTTCGTTCCACTAGGCCATTTTGCTGAGGGGTCCTAGGGCAAGAGAATTCATGGTGGTATCCGTTTAGGTTACAGAAGTCGGTGAACCTTTGATTTTCGAATTCACCACCATGATCGCTTCTAAGTCTTTTAACCTTAAGGTCTTTTTGATTCTCGATTAATTTGAATAGATTGATTAATTGATCTAGGGTATCATTTTTATGTTTGATGAACCTAACCCAGGTAAACCTGAAGTAGTCGTCAATTATGACTAAGAAATATTGACTTCTATTGAGTGACTTGGCTCCATGTGAATCGAATAGATCCATATGCAGGAGCTCAAGTACACTTGAGGTTTGTTCTTGGTTAGTTAACTTGTGTTGTGTCCTAGGTTGTTTTCCTTGTTGACAAGCATTACAGATTTTATTAACCAAGTTGTTGAGGTTGGGTAAGCCTCTGACTAAGCCACTCTGACTCATCTTGTGGATGAGTCTTGGGTGCGAGTGACCGAGTCGTCGGTGCCACAACCATGATTCCTCTTCCTGTGTCATAAGACATTTGGCTGAGGATTTGATTAAGTTAATTGTGTAAATGTTATTTGTCCTAGTTCCTTTGAGTATTGTTTTAGCTGTTTTATTTGTTTTAATTACACATTCATTTTCTAAAAATACGACCTTATAGTTATTGTCATATAATTGGCTTACGCTAAGCAGGTTATATTCAAAATTCTCTACAAGTAATACATTTTTAATAACAAAATTCGAGTTAAGCTCGATATCACCTGATCCGATGATTTTGAGCTTGTCGTTATTCCCAAAGGCTACCGATCCTTGTCGTTTGAATCGAAGCTTTGTGAATTTGAGTTGATCCCCGGTCATGTGTCGGGAGCAACCGCTGTCCAACATCCATTGATCCTACACACAAGGTGGTTGGATTGGATGTTAGATTTTTTATTATTTTTTTTTTAAAAAAAAGTTGTAAGTTTTTAAACCTAGGTCATCACACCTGTGTCTATATGATCAAGCATGTTATACTTATGTGGTTTTTGTGAGATGACTTCCAATTAAGTTGATTAAGTGGATTTATGTTCAAGTAATTTTATGTTAGATTTGGATTTAACCCTAGGCTTGTCAAGTTTACCTTTTCAAGATCATGGCTTCCAGGTCGTGGCGAGGCACAGGGGCCTTCTTTTATCGGATCATCGACCACTTCCTTAGACAAAGCCATTTTCAAGAAAAAGATGACTTGACTCACCTAAGACTATTCCTAGTCTAACTGGTTATTTTTGAAAAGAGGCTCCCCGAGGCTCAATCTTTTCGAAGTTGGTTATGTTTTTGAAAAGAGGCTCCCCGAGGCTCAATCTTTTCGAAGAATTTTAGTTGGTTATGTTTTTGAAAAGAGGCTCCCCGAGGCTCAATCTTTTCGAAGAATTTTAGTTGGTTATGTTCATGTTCTAAGTGAGTTCACAAGTTTTAAAGCACAAACTTTCTAAGTTAAAGCATGCAATTTCTAAGTTAAAGCACAAACTTTCTAAGTTAAAACATGCAATTTCTAATTTAAAGCACAAACTTTCTAAGTTAAAACATGCAATTTCTAAGTTAAAGCACAAACATGTTTTGTACTGGCTCCCCCTAGACCGTTGAATCGGTTCGGTCTATCCACATAGTGGATTTGGTCCTTGGGAATCTAGTACGGGTTGAATCCTAGAGTTGAAATCAAAAGGTTCTTAGGGATCCATGCTTGGACATGTTTCCTATGTCGACTTACAATCGACATATACGACCTATTAGTCGTGTTTGACTTAAACCCTAGTCCAGCCTTGTTGTACAGGGCCCTTTGAGATCCAAGTAGGAGGTCAAGTCCTTTGGATCCCGAAGTGAACCTTTCCAACGTGTTCCTAAGATCTTCGACTTGACTTTTCAAGAGTGAGTTCTCAACTTCGAGTTTTTCAACCCGAGTTGAGTCCTTCTCTTGAACTCGACTAGTCGAAGAGGTTAAAGAGACCTTGTGTTTGAGGAGTTTGACCTCCTCAACTAGGGTCTCGACCTTGGACTCGGACTTAGCTAACTTCCTAGACAAAAACCTAACTGTATTATGTAAAGTATTAAATAAAGTCCGACTTACTTTAAGGGTATCTTTTGAACCGGATGCGTATCCGTGGCTTGACTTGAAGGTAGCTTCGTAGTCCGAGTCATTCTCAGGTTCCGACTCAAGTTCAGGTTCGGTCTCTGTGTCTGACTCAATCGATCTTGCCATGAAGACATGGTCTTCGTCTTCTTCGGATGACGCTTCTTCCCATGTCGCGTTGAGGGCCTTCTTGTGCTTAGGTGCTCGGTGGTTGAGCTTGGGGCACTCGGACTTGATATGTCCAAACCTATTACACTCATAACACCTAATATTAGAACTTTTAGGCTTACCTTGGTTGGGTCGAGTTGTGGTTCGCTTTCGTCCCTTGGCTATCCTTCGAGCTAGGTTCATTAGTTCGGCAGTCAACTCCGGGTCAACTTCTTCTTCGGACTCGTCTTCCTCCTCGGTTGGTGGTGGCTTGCTTGCGATTTTCTTCTTCTTTGATCCTGCAAACAAGGCTATACCCCTCTCGGGTTCCGAGTTGGACTGCTCATGTAATTCGAAATCGGAAAAGAGTTCATCTAACCTAATTTTAGAAAGATCCTTGGAGACCTTGTAGGCATCGACCATGGATGCCCACAAGGTAGTCCTCGGAAATGAGTTTAGAACATACCTTATAAGGTCGCGGTTTTTGACCTTTTGCCCGATTTGCGTTGTTGACTATGTCCTGGACTCGGGCGTGAAGTTGGGTCGCGGACTCGTGTTCCTGCATTTTTAGGTTATATAGTTTATTGAAAAGAAGATCACGCTTACATACCTTGGCTTCATCGGTCCCTTCGTGTAGCTCCACTAGTTTCGTCCAAAGATCTTTTGTGCTTATGAAGGGGCCGACGCGATTTAGCTCCTCCTTGGATAGGCTGCATTAGAGGATTTGTGTTGCCTTGGCGTCGGCTTCGACTTGTCGTTTTGTTGCAATGGTCCATTGATCATAATCCAAGGAGTCACCCACTTCATTAGTCGGAAGTGTGAAACCCGTTTGGATTATGATCCACATCTCGATTTGGGTTTTGAGAAAGCATTCCATCCGACCCTTCCAATAACGGAAGTCATCTCCGTTGTAAAACGGAGGTTGGACGGTGCTAAAACCCTCGAGATGGGCCATTAGAACAAAAGACCGAAGGAGACGAAGACGAAGAAACTAGCAATGACAAAAACACGAAAGCAAGTACCAAGACTCGCGTCTTGGATTAGTAGTGCGGGAGAGAAACTTAACAAAGCGAAATAAAATAAAAAAAAACAGAATTAAAAGAAAAAATAAATCTGTAAAAAAGGCTAGATTGGTGGTTTCACCAAATCTTAGCAACCCCCGGCTCTGATACCAATTGTTGGATCGATCGGATCGCTAGAGGGGGGGTGAATAGCGATTGAAACTTTTTAGTACGAATTCGTTTTAAAAAAAACTTATATGCAGTGGAAAGATAAACAAAACAAAATGTAAAGAAGACAATAGACACAAGAGATTTACTTGGTTCGTAGACGAAGGCTACTACTCCAAGGCCCTAGTGGTCCTTGACCACGTACGGAGGGCAAACTACTAAAGAACTCCTCGTTGGAGGTAGGAGTTAGACGGATACAAAAAGCCCGAGGTAGAAGGACACTCCCCCTCTCCTCGTTATAATGAATGCTTTACTAAAAGGAATAAACTAAAATACAATTTAGAACATTCGTTACCGACGACTTTAAAGGTTGGAGGTTGAAGCTCTAGTCGTCGTCTCTCAGCCGCCTAGGGATGTCGAGAGTCGAGCGTATCGGAAGCACTTGGAAGCTTTTGAATTGATGAAAAACCCTAGGTTTGGCCCTCCTTTATAGCCTTTGAGCCCCCTCGAATGGGTCTTTAGCCAATCACAAATGGGCACAAAACCCCTTGAAAAATGGTGATAACTCTTGACTACTCGAGGCTGATCCTTTGACCATCACATCGATGATGGCCATCATCGATCGTGATCGCGGCATCGATCGGGTCGACCTTCGCAATGATCGCTTGACGGCAGAGTCCTCCAAGCGATCGATGCTAGCTGCAAGGCAAGGTTAACTCAATAAAAACATAATTTCGATGGTCGTCGACCATCCGAACTCGACCTAGACCATCTATAAGAAGTCTTTGGTCGGATCTACACTTAAGATCATCCCCGTAAAGAGGATACGACCTTCCTTACGCTCGCACACACGAGCTTACCTCAGTACTTACGTGTTGCTTTTGCTTCCGGC
This sequence comes from Wurfbainia villosa, assembly GCA_025175895.1. Lineage (NCBI taxonomy): Eukaryota > Viridiplantae > Streptophyta > Magnoliopsida > Zingiberales > Zingiberaceae > Wurfbainia > Wurfbainia villosa. The sequence continues at coordinate 4,400,451 of CM046009.1, forward strand.
CTTCCACTCAATTCTTTCGGCTCCCTCCGAAGTCTCTTGAGTGTCGCCCAACCACCGCGGCTTCCTCCGGGTGTCGCTAGCCTTCAGCTCCAGCGTTGAGACTTTTCTGCACATTTGATTTAGCTCATGAAATAACAATATATTCATAACTTTGTATCGTTTGTTATAATCAAAACTTAGGTTCGACTTAGGTGCCTACTGCACCAACATGAAGTACTAATTAAATTTTTACCCTTGTGTGATGACCTTGATTATTTCCCTTCTTGGCATGCATCACACATTTTATTCTTCATGTACTTCACTTTCGGCAATCCCTTCACTAGCTTCAATTTAGATACTTTGGCTATGTTCTTCATGTTGATATGCCTTAATCTTCTATGTCATAGTCAACTCTCTTCTTCTTTTGTCATAAGACACTTAGGGGAAATGTTAGTGGCATATGATAAATCAACATAATAAATATTTGATTTCCTATATCCAACTAACATGCAATAATTTAATTTCTTATGTCTTATAATGCATTTAGAAGAGTCAAATTGAACATCAAAATTTGCATCACATAATTGACTTACACTAAGCAAGTTAAACTTTATGTTTTCAACCAATAGTACTTTATGAATGGCAAGATTTGAGGATACCTCAATTGTGTCTTTTCCTAGAATTTTAAGTTTTCCACTATTTTCAAAAGACACTTTCCCCTTGATAATGTGGTTGATTGTTGAAAATTTTCTCTCATCACCGGTCATGTGTTTTGAGCAATCACTATCAACAATCCACAAGATTGGTCCTCCTACCTATACAATATGAAAAATACAAGTCTTAGGCACACAAATCTTAGGACTGGTAGCATTAACTACATAGTTCTTAGGAACTCATGCCTTTCTAACCTTGCTCCTAATGGTTGATTTTCTACTAACAAGGGAGGTAAAGGCTACTTCCTTCTCCTTAGGCCTATATCCTATTCCGGCCTTGTTGTAAATAGCCCTTTGATCCTTAATTATCATATCTAGCTATTTGGAGTAATTTGTAAATTTTTCTAAGCATGCTCTTAGTTCACCTATTTCTTTTCTTAGTTCATCATTTTCATTCTTAAATGAACATGCATCATTACAGGAAGGTTCTACATCTCTAATTTTTCTAATTTCTACTTTTAAGTCCTTAATCCTAGATTTTGATCTATTTAAAGCATTTTGAAGACATGCAATATTTTTTTAAAGTAATTCTATCCTAGGGGAGTCTTTTACCTCATCGTCACTAGAGGACGACTCATCACTTGATGAGGAGGATGACTCTTCACTTGAGCTTCCGGTTTCATCCTCCATGGCCATGAGTGCAAGGTTGCGGGTGACATGGAAAAGCTCATCATCATCCGATGTATCTTCCAAGCTCTGTGTATCCCACGTTTGGGCTACCATGGCCTCCTTCTTCTTCTTCTCCTTCTTTTCCTTCTTCTTCTTTTCCTTCTCCTCCTTCTTTAGGTCCGGGCAATTTGGCTTGATGTGCCCTTTCTTGTTGCAACCATAGGAGTAGAAATTGAACTACTAGAATTTTTACCTTTGGAGGATTGAAAAATCCTCCTCACATCCTTCTGGGTGAGTTTTCTTGACCTCCCACCAAACTTTACATAGTGAGCTACCTCACTAGCCGATAGCTCCTCATCACTACTTGAAGATTCTTCCTCCGACTCGGATGATGAAGAAGCTTCCTTCTTTTCCTTTTTCTTCTTGTCCTTCTTGCCTATAACAAAAGTTATACCCTTTTCTTTTGAAGAGGTGTTAGCTCACTCATGCAATTTGAATTCATAAAAAAGTTCATCTAATTTAACTAATGAAAGATCCCTAGACACCTTATAAGCATCTACCATTGATGCCCATAACTTTATTCTAGGGAAAGCTTGAAGAATATACCTCACAAGGTCTCGTTTTTCGACTTTTCACCTATCACATGTAGTCCGTTGACTACCTCCTTGAAGCGACCGTGCTTTTGGCTCATGGTCTCGTTGGTCTTCTTTGGAGTTGGCCTGTCAAAAGGTCCCTCTTGGCTCTCCTTGTCTCCTTTGATCCTTCATTCAATTCGATGAGCTTCTCCCAAAGCACTTTAGCAGAGTTGAAGGGGCCAACTTTGGATAATTGCTCCTTTGATAAACCACATTGGAGTGTGGTCATTGCTTTTGCATTCGCTTGCGCCTTCTTTTCCATCTCTCTTGTCCAATCCTTTGTTGGTATTGGCACTCCGAATTCATCGACCAACTTCTCGAATCCATCTACAATACTAAACCAATTGTCAATATCGTTCATAAGGTAGTATTCCATCCTACCTTTCCAATAGCCAAAATCATTGCCGTCGAAGAATGGAGGCGGCGTCGTGCTATACCCCTCTTGAAAAGTCATTGTGCTCCAGTTGATGGTTAGATCTTTCGACGCGATCCGGGCTCTGATACCACATGTTGGGGATCCTTGGAAGGCTAGAGGGGGTGAATAGCCTCTTTTCGTTTCTACAAGCAAGGTTAGCGGAAGCAAAACAAGAAACTAAAAGAAATTAAGAAGCAAACAAACAATCGCTAACAAGAGAGCTTTTACGTGGCTCGGAGATTAAGCTCCTACTCCATGGCGATCCTTAAGGTGGATCAATCCAATGAATCTCCACTAAGAAAGCTTCCTTTACAAACACTCTCCTCTTCTTACAATTGATGATGATGAAGTTTAGAGAAGAGGAGGATTTAATGTATGATCGAGTGAACCGAGAGAGGGGGGTGAATCTCGGTATTTTATATTTTTAAATTAATTTTATATTATTTATTCTAATCAAAGTACGCAGCGAAATATAAAGACAATTATCAACACATGCAATTTACTTGGTTCCAACCCGGACTGGGTTGCTACTCCAAGGCCCGTAGCTCTCCCGCGGGCTACCTCGATGGGCAATTCACTAAATACCCTCCAACTCGAGAATTCTCGATTTCGGAGGGTTTCGCTTTTTACAAATAATGAAGAAGGGTAACACACTACCCACTCTTCTTAAAGTTAAGTGCAGAAGTGAAATAATAAATTAAAAATAAAGTACAAGGCTTTATACCGACACTAAGAGATTGTAGAGGTAGTTACAGTGTGTTGTAAGGTCGCCTTGTTGTGGAATAAAAATTTAGTGGACGAGCAAGTATTTCAACAACACTTCGACGTTGATTGAATGTTCATTCCAAGTTCTAGTCGAGCATGACTTTTATAAACTCTTTCCAGTCGACTGGAATGCCTTCCAGTCGACTCCACATCAACCCGTCGATATGGTATTCGTGGTCTTCCAATCGACTGAATCCCCTTCAGTCGACTCCACATCATTCGGCTCTGCATTGGGAAATTTCTCTCTTCAGTCAACTCAAGCCCTTTCCATCTGCATCACATGATCTTTAATCGATCACCAGCTGATCCTGCCAAATAGGTATCCAGTTGACTGATACATCTCCAGTCGACTGGACTTCAGTCAACTTGAGTACATTCAGTCGACTGATTCTTGCAAAATAGGATTAGCACAAAACAAATAATATGCAATGTAATAGTAGTAGTAATACTGCTCGATCTCAACTACTAAGTCCCACGCAGACTTTTTCGTCGGATCGATGCCTAACTTTGTCCTCCTACAGAGGACTCAACCTCACCTCTTCACTCGAGGCTTACCTGCCTGCTACATGACGGACTTACCATCCTTGACATCCAATCTGACCCACCAGGGCTTCCACCAGGTGTCCGGTCTGCCTAACCCAGCTGGACTTTTTGCCAATTATCCGGTCTTCTGAGCCAATCGGTCTTCATGTCAGATGTCTGATCCACGCGACCCATCTAGACTTCATGCCTAGTGTTCAGTCCTCCTGATCTGTCAAGATTCATGTCTAGTATCCAGTCAACAAGACCTACTAAGACTTCCTGTTAAGCCTGCACACTTAACACTTATATTAGATCATACGTGAGTCCTAACTATTAACTGTAGTACATACATCAAAACTAAGGAGTGATGCTTGCTGCATCAACAATCTCCCCTTTTTTTTTATGTATGACAACACATCAGTTAAAGTTAGGAGAATCAAATACCAATCTCCATATTTAACATGTATAAGTAATGAACTTACAACTTTTGTAATGAATATTGATGCATAAATTTAACCATATATTACATGTATTAATCCTTATCAAATTTTTGCATATTCTCTAATTATATCTCTTCTCTCCCCCTTTGGCATACATCAAAATAAGGGTGAAATTAAAGATTTATCACATTTTCAAAAACTACCCTTGAACAATTTATCCTTTTCAAAAAAAAAATCAAGAATTAACAATTTTTCCTTGAATAACAAATTTTCAAACATTTTCAGAAAATCCCTCTGAACATTTTAATAATTTAAAAAAAAATTCAAAGTATTCACAAGTCCCCATGAAAAATTCAAAATTTTCAAATATTTAAAAAAACTTTCATTCAAAAATTTTCAAACATTATCAGAACTCCCCCTTCAAAGTATTCACAAGTACACATGAAAAATTCAAAATTTTCAATCATTTAAAAAACTCAAAAATTTTCAAACTCCCCCTGAAAAATTTAATAATTTAAAAAAAATTCAAACAATTTTTTTTTAATTTGATGCACAAATGATAGGGAGTAAGCCCAAGCATGAATTTCTATTACATTTAACTTTTGAAGATACACATTTAAAAATTGTCCTTAAAGCAAATGTCCCACTTTTTCTAGCTCAAATGATATAGAGTAAATCATCAAGCTTTGAATTGCAGTCAGTCACCGAAGTGATCGATTTGCTTTTGTAAACCCCATGTTGGTTCATGTCGATGCACTTGATCTACATCTGGAACCTAGGGGTGCAGTCCTAACATCTCACACTCATCTTCGTGGCTCAGTACACAAACAGGTAAACCTAGGTATTTGTGAGATGCAAAGGCTATCTAGATCTATAGGATCATGAATTCTTGATTGACCTATTCTAGAATAATTTTTTAATTTTCTTACAAAAATAATATAATATTACTTTTCAAAATAATTCGGAATGGTAAGCAAAAAGAAAATTCCTAGTCTACCAAGCATAACCCTAATTGTCTTCTAAGCATACTAAACTCAGCTTCCGGAAGTGGTTTAGTGAATATGTCGGCAAGGTTTGATTTGGACTCAACATAGTTGAGTTCAATGTTACCTTTTGTCACATGATCTCTTACAAAGTGATATTTAACATCAATGTGTTTAGTACGTGAGTGATGAATTGGATTTTTTGTTAAATTTATTGAACTTATATTATCAACTAAAGTCTTTACTTTTTTGTAATATAGTTCAAAGTCCTTAAGTGTATGTATCATCCATAATAGTTGTGCTACACATTCACCTAATGCTATGTTTTCTGCTTCAGTTGTGGAAAGTGCAACACAGTGTTGTTTCCTACTGAACCAACTTACTAAGCAAGATCCTAAGAGCTGACATCCTCCACTGGTCCTTTTCCTATCTAGTTTACATCCTGCATTGTCCGAGTCAGAATATCCTATTAACTCAAAGGTACTATGTCACGCCCCGAGAGCATGCCGAGCCGAAAATCAAACGGACGACATCTCCCCTGTACATGGCAACATTTCGGGTTAATACAAGGCCCGTAGGCCCACAATAACAACAATATATAAATATATAAACAACCACAACAACATAACAACTAATTACAACAACTACACAGCGGAAACATAAAACACAACATCATACCGGTATGACTAACACCTCACAACACGGAACCTCGAAAAAATCCAAATATACAACATGTACATCACGAAAACTCCAAAATACAATACACGACGGACGGAAAGCCCAAAACAAACATGGGAGCCTCGGAGGTGAGATGAGATGTCAGCCAGCAGTGCTCCAAGCTGTCACGAAGACTTCTACCTGTTACTTGGGCGACAGAAAAACCTAGGGTCCGTTGGGGTGGAGAGTAAAACTCAACAGGTAATAGAAAAACATGTATATATGTAATATCACATGTATTTCAATAACATAATCTAGAGGTACAACAGGTATATCAGCATAGTATATAAATACAAGCACATACCGTCTAACCAAATGAACAACGTAAAATGCAGACATACCTGAAGTCTGCTACGCTACTCTGATCCAACCTTAACATATATCCAACATATATATAACAGGAAGAGTAATACCAACTCATAATCTACTCATGCTACAGGTCAAGGTATCTAATGGTCTGTCCAACACATACCAATATCCGACACAATTGTATAACATATGCAAGAAACATGCATGAATATGATGTACACCCAAATGCAGCAAGCATAGTACAATCAAATGCAACATCACAATAATCATATATATATATACCACATCTATATATATATTAATCACAACCATGCATATATATATATATATATATATATATATATGGTAATAAGCAAAGCGCCATCAGATACGACAATGCAGCATTCATGGTCATGCCTGCTCACCCCTACTCGCTACCACGACCCCAGTGTGGCTTAGGTGGCACGACATGACAACTGTCCCAACTCACACCAACCACTGCTATAGAGTGGTCGAGTGGGCAGTATGATCAAGTAGCATATGAGCGTAAAGAGATCGCTACACAATGGGGGTCCCTGCTGCTGGCCACTCCGACTAACACTACCAATGAGTGGTCGAGTACCACGCACCCAGGACAACTGCACGCAACTCCAACTACCACCGTCTATAGTGGTAGAGTGCGGCACAACAAATGCTTTGCCCTCACACCAGTTACTCCTCGGGGAGTGCTTTGCGAGGCAAGATAACTGACGACTCTCTCAACCCCAAGGGAGACTATATCGTCAGAATGCATGCAAATGACATGTGTATGCTGTCACACGTACATCCATCTACCACAGACTCTCTGTGCAGCAAAGAGTCATACCCATCTAATCAATACACTCTCTATCCTATAGAGAGTCGTACTCAACTGATTGACGGACTCTCTATCCTGTAGAGAGTCGTACTCAACTGATCATAACTCTCTCTCCAATAGAGAGTCGTACTGTCATTTACACCCTACTAAATATTTAAGCCAATTTACATCACATCTATAACTCCTAAATCATGATAGGGTATATGTGATATCAACAATTGAGCATAAATACATCCAACGATAAGTTCAAGCATAAGATAATAAGAGCAGGGTCAAGATAATATGAACACCTAACATGCTCATATTTATGACTAAATCTGAATGCATTAAACTACCTGACCAGGGTAAAAATTACCCACCTGTTGTAAAGCTCATGATAAACATCTTCACGGTCGCGGTCCTGTCTCGTATCCACATCCTATACATATCAATATTATAATTAAGTGCAAGAATACAACGAATGATCAAATCAAATTCTATATCAACTTCGTATCCCGATCAACTAGATTGATCTAGTTATCCAAGTAACCCAATCTGTTGGTGCAGGGGCACTAGATAATCGAACCTGTGTTTTGATTATGGCAAAGACACAAAGTTAAGTTTATATTGTTATCTCACGAGCTAAATCAAGTGTGCAGACAAGTACTAAAGCTGGAGCTGAAGGCTAGCGACACCCGGAGGAAGCCGCGGTGGTCGGGCGACACTCGAGTGAATTCGGAGGGAGCCGAAGGAATCGAGTGGAAGGCCGGAAGCGAGAGCTACTATCAAGGTAAGCTCGTGTGAGTGAGAGATTGTAAGGTCGTGTCCTCTTTACGGGGATGACCGTAGGCGGCGATCCGACTAAGACTTCCTGTGGAAGGTCTAGGTCGAGATCGGACGGTTAAGCAAATCATTGATCATTTTCCGAGCTAACCTCTTCTGCGGAAGTGGCAATGTGATCAGACATTGGGCGATCGTATTATCGCTGATGATGAGGCATCGATCATTGTCATCGATCCGATGAGAGGCATCGATCGTGATGGCGGCGATTCGACTTTGCGATAAGTCAAAACGGATAACGTTTGACGCGGCCACTTCGCGATAAAGTTTGGAAAACTTCATGATCCGTTCCAAAGAAATAGGAGACAAGTTCAGAGCCAAAAATCTATAAAAGGAGGAGGAATCCAACTCCAAAAATATATCAATTATTCATCAAGTGCTCCTACAACGCCAACGCTTCAACACCGTCATAACGCCGACGCGACGCCAAGTTTTGATCTTCTTCGTCGGCAGCAGATTCAAGTAATATTTTTGATATTATATTCTGTATTTTTATCTTCATAACGAGGTGAGGTAGGCTTGTTGCCTCATCCTCGTATATTCGGTTTTTGTAATCGTTGTCTCCTACCTCCAACGAGGAGGAGACGTTTTAGTGCTTTGCCCTCCGTACGCGGTCTAGGACCGATAGGGCCTTGGAGTAGCAACCGCTGGGTTGTGAACCAAGTAAAATAAACGTGTCATTTTATTTTCCGCTGCTTACTCGCTTACTCGTGCCTTAACGAACGATTACGAACGAAAGATTTTCGATCGCTATTCACCCCCCCCCCTCTAGCGACGCTTCATCGATCCAACAATTGGTATCAGAGCGGGGGCGCTAAGATTTGGTGAAACCACCAATCTAGCACGTTTTGGTTTTCTTTTCGTATTTTTCGATTCGTATATTTCTTAGATTTTGTTTCCCTTTTACTAATCCAAGACCAAGTCTTGGTACATAGTTTTTGTTGTGTTTTGCAAGTACTAATCGCCTTCGGAGTACCTCACGATCAAACGAGCATAACTTTTGCTACAAGTGGACTCACGAAAAGATCTACACTTCTTACAGGGGGTTTACCCCCGTAACAAGCTGTTTCCAGCCCCAAAATCCAACGTTTAGTACCCTTTCGGGGACATAAAAGGTCGTAAGTTTCAAATTTTTGTTAGATTCTTATCCTCCTTATTTATTTCTGTTTTTTTCTATTATTTCCTCAGATTACTAATCCAAGACCAAGTCTTGGAATTCTCTTTGGTTTTTATTTGTGTTTTGCAAGATACTTAATGGCTCACATTGAGGGATATAGCACCACCCGACCTCGATTTTTTAACGGAGATGATTTCCGTTATTGGAAAGATCGGATGGAGTGTTTCTTGAAAACACAAGTCGAGACTTGGATAATAATCCAAACCGGCTTTGCTCTACCCACCAATGATCAAGGAGAACCCTTGGATTTCAACAAGTGGACAAATGCAACCAAGAGGCAAATCGAAGCCGATGCAAGAGCAACCCAAAATATTGCAATGCGGCTTGTCCAAGGAGGAACTCAACCGCATCGGACCATTCATTAGCGCCAAGGACCTATGGAATAAATTAATCTAGCTACACGAAGGAACGTCCGATGCTAAGGTATGTAAACGTGACCTTCTTTTCAATAAGTTGTATAACCTCAAGATGCGAACACGAACGGCAACGCAACTACACGCCGCGTCGGGACATTGTCAACGGCCTGCATACCATCAGACACAAGGTCGAAAACCGTGACCTACTAAGGTACGTTCTTAATTCATTTCCTAGGACTACCTTGTGGGCATCCATGGTCGATGCCTACAAGGTCTCTAAGGACCTATCGAAGCTTAGGTTAGATGAATTATTTTCCGAGTTTGAACTTCACGAGCAAACTAACGTGATCCGGGCCGAGAGAGGTATTGCTCTACTTGCAGGACAAAGAAGCAAGCCACCTACTAGGCAAGTAGATGAACTCAACCCAAGACGAATCCGAATCCAAGAGGAGGCCATAATAGTCAATATTGTGCGGAGAATAGTTCGACAAGAAAGAAGGAAATTGAAGAATGAGAACCAAAAGAAAAAGGGAGCAAGGAAAGCCTTCCATGCAACTTGGGACAACAGAGAAGACATAGCTTACATGGCAAGAACGGAGGAGTCCGAGTCAGAATCCGGCCGAGTCCAACTACAACTCCGACTCGACTCAAGATTATTTCGAGAAAAACTCAAAGCCGGACCAAAGGGAAAGTTAAGGTTGATTTCTCTTAATTAGTACACTTTACAGTACAATTAAACCGCTTAATAGGAAATTAACTAAGTCCGAGTCTAGGGTTGAGTCGTTACTTGAGGAGGTTGAAACCCTCAAGCAAGAGGCTTACTCTAATCTCTTCAACTAGTCAATTTCAAGAGAGAAACTCAACCCAAATTGAAAAACTTGAGAAGGAGAATTCTCTCTTGAAAGACCAAGTTCAAGAGGTCGAGGCTAGGTTAGAAAAGTTCACGTTGGGATCTAAGAACCTTAACCGACTACTTGGAACCCAAAGAGCCGTGTACAACAAAGCGGACTTGGATTTAAGTCAAAGACTACGAATAGGTCTTATATGTCTATCGTAAATCGTAGTCATCAAAGAGTCCAAGCATGGGTCCCAAAGGTTTTATTGAACTCACATATAAGGACTAATAAGTATTGGATTCCTCAGGATCAAGTTCATTATTTGAATAGACCTTATTGGTTCAATGGTCCAGGGGGAGCTAACACTAAAATAGTATACCCGCTTACTTAGCAAAACCATTGCATGCTTAGAATTTACATTAACTTGTGAACTTACTTAGAATCGTACATAACCAACTAAAATCCTTGAAAAGATTGAGCCTCAGGGAGCCTCTTTTCATAAATAACTAGTTAGTCAACTCTTGATAATATAGTATCGTGGACGCGTAGATGATAGTACGTTAGGAGACAAAGTCTCGTGTATTCGAGCTAGATAAGGCGTATCTAGCTTGGTGCACTTGACCGAGTGGAACTAGTGAAGCTACCTCACAGATCCTAAACTAGTTAGACGAAGTAACCCTAAGTGACTTAAGTGATATTTTCTTGAATTTGGCTTTGTCTAAGGAAGTGGTCATTGTTCCGATCAAAGAAGGCCCTGTGCCTCGCCACGACTGGAAGCCAGTTTCAAAAAGTTACTTAACGATCTAAAGGTTAAATCTGAATCTAACCTAAGGTTGACTATCTTTAATCAATTTAAAATCATCTCACAAAACATATAAGGTGAACAAATTATGAGACACATAAAATGGGTGAGATGTTAAGGATAATTGAAATATACTTGAAACAATCCTTCAAAATACTACTTATTTTCTCAACTATTGTACTTAACAACTCGAGGCTAGCGTTTGCGCCCTACATCTCTTATACTTCATATATTTGACTAAGGGGAGAGCAAACTAATCTTAAGGGTTATATTATAAATCTTTAGATTATTAGTGCAGAGGACACACCTCGAACCAATCTATCTAACTATTGCTAGACGATGCTTGGACTCATATTTGGTTTATCTAGATGCATGCATAAACGACATTGTTTTAAACCCCTATTTTATACAAAAACCCCAACACTCTTTTTTGATTTATGGCAAAAGGGAGAAGAGCGAAAGTTAAGGGAGTAATAGCTTAAGGGAGTAACACAAAATTATAAAGTTAAGTGGGAGTAACACAAAATTTAATTTTGAAACACAAAATTTGTTTTGAAAACTAAAGTATCTCTTTCAAAACTCACCTAGGGTTAAGGGAGTTTTGGTTAAGGAGTTTTTGGGAATGGCATTCATCATCTACTATATGTGTTTTATGCTTTAATTTCCCTTAACTTTGTGTTGATTTGCCATGGATCAAAGGGGAGATTGTTGGTGCGGGGCACTAGATAATCGAACTGTGTTTTGATTATGGCAAAGACACAAAGTTAAGTTTATATTGTTATCTCACGAGGCTAAATCAAGTGTGCGGACAAGTACTAAAGCTGGAGTGAAGGCTAGCGACACCGGAGGAAGCCGTGGTGGTCGGGCGACACTCGAGTGGTCGGAGGAGCCGAAGGAATCAGTGGAAGGCGGGCGAGAGCTACTATCAAGGTAAGCTCGTGAGTGAGAGATTGTAAGGTCGTGTCCTCTTTACGGGGGATGACCGTGGCGGCGATCCGACTAAGACTTCTGTGGAAGGTCTAGGTCGAGATCGGACGGTTAGAAACCCGTCTATTTATCATTTTCGAGCTAACCTCTTCGCGGAAGTGGCCAAGGCGATCATAGCATACATTGGGCGATCATTATCGATGTTGATGAGAGGCATCGGTCATTGTCATCGATCGGCCGATCGATGAGAGGCATCGATCGGTGATGGCGGCGATTCGACTTTGCGATAAGTCAAAGCGGATAACGTTTGACGCGCCACCAGCGATAAAATTTGGAAAACTACATGATCCGATACAAAGAAATAGGAGACAAGTTCAGAGCAAAAAATCTATAAAAGTAGGAGGAATCCAACTCCAAAAATATATATCACAATTATTCATCAAGTGCTCCTACTGGCAACGGCGCTTCAACACCGTCATGCGCGACGCGGCCTCAAGTTTTGATCTTCTTCGTCGGCAGCAGATTCAAGTAATATTTTTGATATTATATTCTGTATTTTTATCTTCATAACGAGGTGAGGTAGGCTTGTTGCCTCATCCTCGTATATTCGGTTTTTGTAATCGTTGTCTCCTACCTCCAACGAGGAGGAGACGTTTTAGTGCTTTGCCCTCCGTACGCGGTCTAGGACCGATAGGGCCTTGGAGTAGCAACCGCTGGGTTGTGAACAAAGTAAAATAAACGTGTCATTTTATTTTCCGCTGCTTACTCGCTTACTCGTGCCTTAACGAACGATTACGAACGAAAGATTTTCGATCGCTATTCACCCCCCCCTCTAGCGACGCTTCATCGATCCAACACAATCAATCCTCTCTATTAATACTTATCAACCATTAGGCCACTTAACAACCTATTTAGGGATCTACACCCTAATTGAAACACCCACTCCATCAGTCCCTTCTCACTCAACCACAGCCGAGTAAACCTCGGAACCAACTATTCACCGCCATTACAGTCCCTTCATGGCCAAGAGCAACCTTATTCACAGTCGCACAGCCGGCAATTCCTTGCTCACAGTCGCACAACCGTTCACCGCTTACTCACACAACCACCAACGACTTACCACAACGAAACAACCTCCCACAATCACTCTCACAGCCACCAACAGCCTCTAAATAGCCAACATAGCCTATTCTATTCACCGGAACAACCCATAACCGCCCAAAACTCCAACTCACCGCTGTACACAGCCGACACAGCCTTGTTCACAACCATAGAAACAATACTACATCTCTATTCATAGCCCAGAACAGAGCTATTACTTCACAACCGACCAAACTCCCTTTCACAACCCTCACAGCCAATTCCACCGAAGGAAATCCACATAATCGAAATGAACAACAAAGAAAGAGGGAGATCAAGATGTTATACCAGAAATTGAAGCTGCAACAATGGTATACCCTCCCTGTGCCAAACACAGCTGCATAACCAAACAACAATCTAAGATCCTTACCATCATTCATTCAACCACCGGCAGAAATCCACATCACACGACAATTTATTGAACCAAACAACCATCTTACGAAAAGGAGAAGATGGTTCAAGGTATACCTGAAATTGAGCATTCACCGGTGGTACTCCCCACTGCTCTGTTCGCCGACCACAACTACACCTCCGGCCAGAACGACCAACTGCAGTGTCGCCGTCATCGCGCTTGGTCCGGCAGCAATCGACAGAACTCCCCCAAATCGGCAGTTCACCGTCTGAACGTCGTTGATTCAACCTCCCGCTGGAATCCCTCGGCTCCGGCAGCAAGTCGCCTCTTTCCCTATCCAAGCATCGTGCTTTCACCACCGACCCAAGCCCTCAAATCGCGATCCCCCCACCCCTTTGTTGCTCTAGTCTATCCGCGAGCACCGTCGAGGGGATGTCGCTTGCTGCCGTCCACTCCCGCAAAGGAGCCGACGAAGTCCGGGCGACAGGAGTTAGAGAGGTTGCGCGGAGAAGAGGAGCGCTGAGATTCGGGGAGAAAAGTTGTCGTCGCGAGAAATAAAGATCGCGGATGGCATTAAAAGAAAGAGGCTACGAGAAAATGCTTGGCTTAATGGTAATGGGTCGGGTCTGGCAGATAAACAGATCACATTTCAGACCCTTTAAGCTCTTTAATCCTTTCTAAGCAAAGAGGGTCTTAGAAATCTCCATTCGAGTCTAGAAAAATTCATAAAAATTTCTGAAAAATTCCATAGGATATTCTCCTAATTACCCAACATTTATTTATATTTTTTTTTGTGGTATTTTACATTCTCCCCCACTTATAAAAATTTGGTCCCCAAATTTCGTGCTAACATGCAATAATTTACTTCAACAAGTTTCCGAGAGGACCACTTACATTCCTCAAGTGAATAGACGAGACTATCGAGCTCGGATAGTGTCTTCCAACTCCCCAGTAGCCTCCTCATCAATATGTTGCTACCATCCAACCTTTATAAATCAGATGGTTTTGTTCCGCACTGTCGCTCCTTGCGACCTAGGATCCACCCTAGAATCTTCTCGTAAGTCGCATTAGACTAAGGTAGAATTCAGAACCTCTTTTTAAGAACATGATCAACATGCGACACGTATTTCCTTAGTATAAAAATAGGAAATACGTTGTGAGCACCCGCAAGTGTCGGAGGTAAAGCCAACCGATAAGCTACACCTCCATAATCCACGACACTAGATCTGAATAGATCCTCCAACGTCTAAATGATACACTCAAATTGTTCATCTGTCTGCGGATGAAACGTTGCACTAAGCCGAAGCTCTGTGCCCATAGTCTGGTGCAGACTCTGCCAAAATCACGAGGTAAACCGCGAATCTCTATCTGATATGGTACTTAAAAGTATCCCACGCAATCTGATAATCTTTCGGTAATACAACATTGTCGGATGGTACAACGAGTACGACCCATGAATGGGAAGGAAATTAGCTGATTTGGTCAGTCAATCCACAATCACCCAAATCGCATCACGTCCTTTACGGCTTCTAGGCAATTCCGTAACGCAATCAATCGTGATATGCTCCCACTTCCATTCCAGAATCAAAATTTTCTAGAGCAATCTAGCGAGTTTCTGATGTTCAGCCTTCACCTACTGGCATACTAAACATCGAGTAGCAAAATCTGCTATAACTCTCTTTATACCATTCCACCAGTATAAACGTTTCAACTCTCGGTACATCTGAGTACCACCAAGGTATATAGCCCATCTCGAATGATATGCTTTTTGTCGCAACTCTTCCATAATTACTGCAACTCCGGAACCCACTATCCTTATCAGAGACGAGGAAAATTATCTTCTCAAAAGAGAAGTCCATCTGTCGTCAAAAAATTCCACTCCACCACACATTCTGTAAGTGCATGGGAGACTATAGCGATCAACTCTCGCAAATTACAACTATTCGTGTTCCAGCAACTTAATACTAGCTACCCAGTAGTTAGTTAAAATCCCATGAGCATTCCTGCTCCTTATATCCATAAATCCAGACAATAACTACTAAAGTCATGTCATGTATATGACAGACTATCTCGTAGTTTCTTAACTGACGTAGATATAAGATATGCCTCATTCAACTGCAGCGGAATCGTTCTGATCCCTGAAATGATGCATCTGCATACAGCATCCTTTTATCCACTCCGGAAGGATTAACTAATACTCATGTAAAAGTTAATCGCCGTCTAGGTCTTGTAAACTGGTTTCACCAACTTTCGACTAAATGATTTCCAACATCGCCTTTGTCAAACAAGTCTGTTGTATAGTAATGCTAATACATTCTATCCACATCTACAGTACTAACCAAAACATACAAGGCAAACCACCATCTACGGTGGTCGAGTGTGCAACTCCATCTACCATAATCAACAGTGGCCAGATTACGCAACTCCAACAACCATAAACTGATCAAATCGTGTCCAGGATACACGATTCTCAAATCCAGTAGCGATTAAATCATTAATTAGTCTAACAACTTAATCACAACTCATAGAATTCATACTAAGTATGAAATTGTCATCCTCCATACACCTGCATCCTGCTTACTCTAAGTTGATGATATATCAATCATCACAACGACTATGATAATTGTATGACACCATGTCACTACAATATCAACACTCTAGTCGTAAACCAATCCTAGAGTATACACAGGTGTCTTTAACTAATCTAAATAGATCATTTATCCACAACGAAGGATATTCATTTACAACAACTACTGTATTCACCATCGATAATCGATGCCTAATCTCAAAGGTCCACCTCTCTTTCAACAAAGAGTTCCGGATCTTCTTAAGGAAGAATACTGGGATAGATAAATATCCCTTCCAACTTCTCCTATAATTACAACTTACATTCTTCCAATTTCTATAGTGTTTAGCAACACTGATACCAACAAAATTATCACTTATATAAAGTATTCAATATCGACACTACCCTCGAAATCTCTCCAATCGCCTACTCCACTTGCTTATGCAGCGACAAGCCTAGGAGTTCATCCAAAACTACATCCGACTACTCTCGGATTATACGCACATCTGAGAGACATAATCATACTATAATCTCAGCAACTTGACCATCCGTAAGGATATGTCTACAGTAAAGATATGTCTATCCAAGTCTAAGGGCCTCCCTTGCCTTTTTAATTGTTGGTCCACTTCTCACCTGATGGTAGAGATACCACCGACCCACAAGTCGATGTAAAGGACCCCTTTTTTTTAATCCAAACTAAGAATGTTCTAGACAAAGATACCTGTAACTACAAGCATCTCTCTATATATTAACCAGAGGGTAAACTAAAGTAATTCCCTGAACGATCAATTTATCTGTCGATCCGATCCAATGGCTCCCCGCAGGTCTCCGCCTTTCTCTGAAGAGAACAAGATCAGATCCAACAATCCGCGACAAAGCGATTGCATTTCTACGATGAATGATCTGAGGATTTTTCCTAGATCATTCCATCCCATCACTAAATCCTACGAGTTGCAACTGTAGAATATAAAATAGATACGACCATCGTTGTATACTCTCTCCTCTGTACAAATCAACTCACATCTGGAGGTAATTGTTGTTGTCTGCTAAATCTTCTAAGATGTCTTCTGATGATGCTGCTTCTGTGTTGATCTCTGCTGAAGGGGAGTATCAAGGAACTCCAACCACACCTGAGGTAGTAGGTTGTTGTTGTTGAGATAACCCAATCTTCTGTGCTGATCTCTACTGTCGAGACGATGCATCTTCCTCCCAGAATACCATCGATAGTCTTCAACTGAGTCTTCAAAGTACACCTCCTCCACTGTACTGGTTGCTCACAATAGCAACAGCTGAACTGATCCAATGGATAATCTGACTTCGCGTGTCTTCGTGATCCGCACTACACGCACACAATCCCTTCGGAGTCTTTGTTCTGATTTTGCTGATATCCACAAGAACATTCTGATGATCTTCGATTGGTCTTCTATAATCAAAAAGTAGCTCAAGGCCTGTGACCCTGATATTACTCCTTTTTCCAACAGTCGGAGACTTCTGACTCTATTAAGTTGACCTGCATTATTTGCTTATCGGTCTCCAACTCTTAAACCCTTGTACGGAGTCATTTCTAAACTCCTGTCTCAATCCAACGTCTTCCGGCAGGATTTGATAGAATATCCCAGCATCCTAATCCAACTATAAGCCAATAACTCTGGGTGGCTTAAATCATTCATTCATCTTCTTGAGCTATTAGGTGGTCGTAACCTCCGCAAGTCTCAGGACTCTACACAGTACACTATTACTAATCGAGCACCCTTTTTTTCTTGAAGCTCAAGAATTCCTTACAATGTGTCACTAAAAGTGACACGGGCAAATACACTCTTTCAACATCACTAATCCATGATCAAGTGATATTTTATTTCCCGAAGATTATTTTCTGCATTTATCACCAAATACCAGCTTGATCCCGATAATGATATGCAAACAACTCTTCTTTCTCATATAACATGAGTTAAGTACTCAAAAGTACTCTCCAAGTTATACATCTCAGTACGAACAACTCAGGGATAAAATCCCTATGAAACACCGTAACCTAGCCTTCCGCTATCTGCATCAACAATAGACAATTTGTCTTGTCCATTACCCAACAGATAATTATCTAACTAGCTTAATTAGTCAAAATCTCTAAGAGAAATGTGACGACTTGACTGTTTTTTTCGACTCGGTATCGATTACTCAAAGGTAAATCACCTTTTCGACACAGGTTCAAGACTCACAGACTTAACAGGTAATTCCCATGGTCAACTCATACCACGGTTCCGAACAATAACCAACACACTACAGGTTATTCCCTGTTATATACACTAAAAGCATAGCCAACAAAACCGGGAGTATAAACCCTATCGGCAACTCCGGTTGATTGCCTCGGTGGACGACCTCTACTACAAGTCTGCCCAGGTGTCATACTCTATTGTATACACCTACTATTCAAGTTTAGATAAATATCTACTAAACCATAATTTTTTCAGGAATTCTTACCTCGTGCTGCTTGGAGCTCAGGCCGCTGTCCATCTCATCTCAAAAATCAAAACCGAATAAATCGACTCCCGAGAATCCAAGACTCAACACAAAAACAACATTGTATGGCATCACAGAACCTAGGGCTCTGATACCACTAAAGTTGTCACGCCCCAAGAGCATGCCGAGCCGAAAATCAAACGGACGACATCTCCCCTGTACGTGGCAACATTTCAGGTTAATACAAGGCCCGTAGGCCCACAATAACAACAATATATAAATATATAAACAACCACAACAACATAACAACTAATTACAACAACTACACAGCGGAAATATAAAACACAACAACATCAATCCCACACATGCATATTGGTATGACTAACACCTCACAACACGGAACCTCGACAAAATCCGAATATACAACATGTACATCACGAAAACTCCAAAATACAATACACGACGGATGGAAAGCCCAAAACAAACATGGGAGCCTCGGAGGTTAGATGAGATGTTAGCCAGTGGTGCTCCAAGCCGTCACGAAGACTTCTACCTGTTATCTGGGCGACAGAAAAACCCAGGGTCTGTTGGGGTGGTGAGTAAAACTCAGCAGGTAATAGAAAAACATGTATATATGTAATATCACATGTATTTCAATAACATAATCTAGAGGTACAACAGATATATCAGCATAGTATATAAATACAAGCATATACCGTCTAACCAAATGAACAACGTAAAATGTAGACATACCTGAAGTCTGCTACGCTACTCTGATCCAACCTTAACATATATCCAACATATATATAACAGGAAGAGTAATACCAACTAATAATCTACTCATGCTACAGGTCAAGGTATCTAATGGTCTGTCCAACACATACCAGTATCCGACATAACTGTATAACATATGCAAGAAACATGCATGAATATGATGTACACCCAAATGCAACAAGCATAGTACAATCAAATGCAACATCACAATAATCATATATATATAGACCGCATCTATATATATATTAATCACAACCATCCATATATATATATATACATGCATATATGTATATATATATGGTAATAAGCAAAGCACCATCAAATACGACAATGCAGCATTCATGGTCATGCCTGCTCACCCCTACTCGCTACCACGACCCCAGTGTGGCTTAGGTGGCACGACATGACAACTGTCCCAACTCACACCAACCACTGCTATAGAGTGGTCGAGTGGGCAGTATGATCAAGTAGCATATGAGCGTAAAGAGATTGCTACACAATGGGGGTCCCTGCTGCTGGCCACTCCGACTAACACTACCAATGAGTGGTCGAGTACCATGCACCCAGGACAACTGCACGCAACTCCAACTACCACCGTCTATAGTGGTAGAGTGCGGCACAATAAATGTTCTGCCCTCACACCAGTTACTCCTCGGGGAGTGCTTTGCGAGGCAAGATAACTGACGACTCTCTCAACCCCAAGGGAGACTATGTCGTCAGAATGCATGCAAATGACATGTGTATGTTGTCACACGTACATCCATCTACCACAGACTCTCTGTGCAGCAAAGAGTCATACCCATCTAATCAATACACTCTCTATCCTATAGAGAGTTGTACTCAACTGATCGACGGACTCTCTATCCTGTAGAGAGTCGTACTCAACTGATCATAACTCTCTCTCCAATAGAGAGTCGTACTCAACTAATCGACACACTCTCTATCCGATAGAGAATCATACTCGACTAATCATATCAAGCTGGGACCACCGGTCCGACGCGACACACTAATCACCCTTCACTTAACCATTACCCAACTCATGGTTGGTAACAGTATGCAACATACGAGTATTGGAAATAAATCCTACATTTAGGGCATTGTCTACCCATAGATGACCTTTTTGCCAATTTATAAATTGCATCATCACCCGTACTGTCATTTACACCCAACTAAACATCTAAGCCAATTTACATCACATCTATAACTCCTAAATCATGATAGGGTATTTGTGATATCAACAATTGAGCATAAATACATCCAACGATAAGTTCAAGCATAAGATAATAAGAGCAGGGTCAAGATAATATGAACACCTAACATGCTCATATTTATGACTAAATATGAATGCATTAAACTACCTGACCAGGGTATGAATTACCCACTTGTTGTAAAGCCCATGATAAACATCTTCACGGTCGCGGTCCTGTCCCGTATCCACGTCCTGTACATATCAATATTATAATTAAGTGTAAGCATACAATGAATGATCAAATCAAATTCTATATCAACTTCGTATCCCGATCAACTAGATTGATCTAGTTATCCAAGTAACCCAATCAATCCTCTCTATTAATCCTTATCAACCATTAGGCCACTTAACAACCTATTTAGGGATCTACACCCTAATTGAAACACCCACTCCATCAGTCCCTTCTCACTCAGCCACAGCCGAGTAAACCTCGGAACCAACTATTCACCGCCATTACAGTCCCTTCATGGCCAAGAGCAACCTTATTCACAGTTGCACAGCCGGCAATTCCTTGCTCACGGCCGCACAACCGTTCACCGCTTACTCACACAGCCACCAACGACTTACCACAACGAAACAACCTCCCACAATCACTCTCACAGCCACCAACAGCGTCTAAATAGCCAACTTAACCTATTCTATTCACCAGAACAACCCATAACTGCCCAAAACTCAAACTCACCGCTGTACACAGCCGACACAACCTTGTTCACAACCATAGAAACAATACTACATCTCTATTCATAGCCCATAACAGAGCTATTACTTCACAACCGACCAAACTCCCTTTCACAACCCTCAAAGCCAATTCCACCGAAGAAAATCCACATAATCGAAATGAACAACAAAGAAAGAGGGAGATCAAGATGTTATACTAGAAATTGAAGCTGCAACAATGGTATACCCTCCCTGTGCCAAACACAGCTGCATAACCAAACAACAATCTAAGATCTATACCATCATTCATTCAACCACCGGCAGAAATCCACATCACACGACAATTTACTGAACCAAACAACCATCTTACGAAAAGGAGTAGATGGTTCAAGGTATACCTGAAATTGAGCATTCACCGGCGGTACTCCCCACTGCTCTGTTCGCCGACCACAACTCCACCTCTGGCCGGAACGACCAACTACAGTGTCACCGTCATTGCGCTTGCTCCGGCGGCAATCAACAAAACTCCCCCAAATCGGCAGTTCACCATCGGAACGTCGCCGATTCGAGCTCCCGCTGGAATCCCTGGCTTCGACAGCAAGTCGCCTCTTTCCCTATCCAAGCACCGTACTGTCGCCACCGACCCAAGCCCTCAAATCGCGATCCTCCCACCCCTTTGTTGCTCTAGTCTGTCCGTAAGTGCCATCGAGGGGATGTCTCTTGCCGCCGTCCACTCCCGCAAAGGAGCTGACGAAGTCCGGGCAGCAGGAGTTGGAGAGGTTGCGCGGAGAAGAGGAGCGCTGAGATTCGGGGAGAAAAGTTGTCGTCGCGAGAAATAAAGATCGTGGCTGGCATTAAAAGAAAGTGGCTACGAGAAAATGCTCGGCTTAATGGTAACGGGTCGGGTTTGGCAGACAAACGGATCACATTTTAGACCCGTTAAGCTCTTTAATCCTTTCTAAGCAAAGAGGGTCTTAGAAATCTCCATTCGAGTCTAGAAAAATTCTTAAAAATTTCTGAAAAATTCCATAGGATATTCTCCTAATTACCCAACATTTATTTATATTTTTTTTTTTGTGGTATTTTACATACTAGATCTTGGGTACCACATTCCTACATTAATTGTTCCTTTAATGTATCTTAATATCCTTTTAACATGTGTTAAATGTGACTCCTTAGCACATGTTTGATATCTGGTGCACAAGCTTACTGTAAATAGTATGTCGGGTCTACTTGCAGTTAAATAAAGTAAACTACCTATGGCACTCCTATAGTACTTTAGATCTACAGATTTTCTTTCTTTGTCTTCATTTAATATTACATTCGTAGCCATAGGTGTTTTAATGTCTTTCGCATTTTTCATACCAAATTTCTTAATTAACTCTCTTGCATACTTATTTTGATATATATAATTACCGTCTCTTGTTTGTTTTATTTGTAAACCTAGGAAGAAGTTTGTGTTGGTGCAGTAGGCACCTAAGTCAAACCTGAGTTTTGATTATAGCAAACGATACAAAGTTAAGCTCATGTCGTTATCTCACGAGCTGAATCGAGTGTGCAGAAAATTGCTATAGCTGGAGCTGAAGGCTAGCGACACCCGGAGGAAGCCACGGTGGTCGGGCGACACTCGAGTGACTTCGGAGGGAGCCGAAGGAATCGAGTGGAAGGCCGGAAGCGAAAGCGACACAGTAAGTATCGAGGTAAGCTCGTGTGTGTGTGAGAGTAAGTGAGGTCGTATCCTCTTTACGGGGATGATCTTAAGCGTAGATCCGACCAAAGACATCCTATAGGTGGTCTAGGTCGAGATCGGACGGTCAGAGGCCGTCAAAATAATGTTTTTGTTAAGCTACTTTGCCTTGCAGCTAGCATCGATCATTGCCACTTGGAGGACTCATTGTCGTCCAACGATCATCGAGGTCAAGATTTGATCGAGCGCTTGCCATCACGATCGATGATGGCCATCAGTCGACTGATGATGGCCATCAGTCGACTGATGGTCAAGGATCAGCCTCGAGGAGTCAAGGCTTATCACCATTTTTCAAGGAGCCATGTGCCTAATTTCCATTGGTTGAAGGTCCTCTCGAAAAGGGGCTCAAAGGCTATAAAAGGAGGGCCTATCCTAGGGTTTCATCATCAATTCTAAGCTTCCAAAAGCCTCCGCAAAGTTACAACTCTCCGACAACGAAGTGCTTCCTCTCCGACGTCTAGGTTTAATTTATTTTATTTTTTTTACGTCGGTATAAGCTTTATATCAGTTGTTTCTTTACTTTTTCGAAGCTTTTCTATCGTAACGAGGAGAGGGGGAGTGTCCCTCTACCTCAAGCTTTTTGTGTTCTTGTATCAATTAACTCCTACCTCTAACGAGGAGGAGTTCTTTAGTGTTTTGCCCTCCGTGAGTGGTCAAGGACCACTAGGGCCTTGGAGTAGTAGCCGAAGGCTACGAACCAAGTAAAAAATATCTTATCTCTTTTATTGTTTCATTTATCTTTCCGCTACACTTAATTGTTTTGAAACGAATTCGAAAGAAAGAAAAGTTTTATCGCTATTCACCCCCCCTCTAGCGATCCGCTTCGATCCAACAATTGGTATCAGAGCCGAGGGCGCTAAGATTTGGTGAAACCACCAATCTAGAAGATTTGTTTTTGAATTTTACAGATCTTTTTTCATTCGTTTAAATTTTCTCCCGCACTACTAATCCAAGATGAAGTCTTGGTACTCTTCTTTTGGTTTTGTTTTGCAAGTATTCGCTTTTGGAGTAGCCGACGGTAAAACGGACATAACTTTTCGTACAAGTTGACCCACGAAACGGGCTACCTACCAAAACGAAGCTCTCGGAGATATCTACACTTCTTACGAGGGTTTACCCTCGTAACAAGCTATCTTCATCTCCAAAAACCAATGTTTAGTACCATTTCGAGGACATCGAAGGTTGTAAGTGCTCATCTTTTATTTTAGTTGGTTATTTCTCGTTTATTCCTTTTGTTTCTTTTCATTTCCTACATTACTAATCCAAGGCGAAGTCTTGGAACCTTTCTCATGTTTTTTTTTATTATTTTGTGTGCAAGGTTTCCCTTCCAAATGGCCCGTCCTAGAGGTTTTAGCACGTCGACCTCCGTTTTACAGCGGAGATGATTTCCGTTCTTTGGAAAGGTCGGATGGAATGCTTTCTCAAAACCCAAATCGAGATGTGGATCATAATCAAGCGGGATTCACACTTCCGACTAGCGAAGTGGGTGAATCCTTGGATTATGACCAATGGACCATTGCGACAAAAGCGACAAGTCGAAGCCGATGCCAAGGCAACTCAAATTCCTCAATGCGGCTTGTCAGGAGGAGCTTAAATCGCGTCGGCCCCTTCATGGTATAAAGGACCTTTGGACAAATCTAGTGGAGCTACACGAAGGGACCGATGAAGCCAAGGTATGTAAGCGAGATCTTTTATTTAATAAACTATATAATCTAAAAATGCAGAAACATGAGTTCGCGACGCAACTTCATGCCCGAGTTCAAGACATAGTCAACAATCTACATGCAATCGGGCAAAAGATCAAAAACTGCGACCTTATAAGGTATGTTCTTAATTCCTTTCCGAGGACTACCTTGTGGGCATCCATGGTTGATGCCTACAAGGTCTCCAAGGATCTTTCGAAACTTAGGTTAGATGAATTATTTTCTGATTTTGAACTTCATGAGCAGTCTAATTTGGATCCCGAGAAGGGTATAGCACTTTTTGCAGGTTCGAGGAAGAAAACCGCAAGCAAGCCACCCCCGAAGGAAGAAGAGGATGAGTCCGATTCGGAGGTCAACTCGGAAATGGAGGCCGAACTAGTCAATCTAGTTTGGAGGATAGTCAAGGGTCGAAAATGAACTATCACTCGACCCAACGAAGGTAAGCCTAAAAGTTCAAATATTAGATGTTACGAATGCAACAGGTTTGGACACATCAAGTCCGAATGCCCAAAACTCAAGAGCAAAGCACCAAAACACAAAAAGGCACTCAACGCTACTTGGGAAGAAGCATCTGAGGAAGAAGATAATAATCGTGTTCTCATGGCTAAACCGGTGGAATCGGAGACGGAGTCGGAACCGGAACATGAATCGGAAATCGAAGATGAGTCGGACTGCGAAGCACTATTCGAGACAAGCCACGGATACGCATCCGGTTCAAAAGATACACTCAAGGTAAGTTGATCCCTCATTAGTACACTTTATAGTGCAATTAAGTTTTTAACTAGAAAATTAGCTAAGTCCGAGTCCAAGGTCAAGACCCTGGTTGAGGAAGTTAAACTCCTCAAACACGAGGTCTCCCTAACCTCTTCGACTAGTCGAGTTCAAGAGGAGGACTCAACTCGGGTTAAAAAAACTCGAAGTTGAGAACTCACTCTTGAAGAGTCAAGTTGAAGATCTTAGGAACACGTTGGAAAGGTTTACTTTGGGATCCAAAGGACTTGACCTCCTACTTGGATCGCAAAGGGCCGTGTACAACAAGGTCGGGCTAGGGTTTAGCTCAAATATGACCAACAAGTCGTATATGTCGATTGTAAGTCGACATAAAAAACATGTCCAAGCATGGGTCCCTAAGACCACCTTGATTTCAAACTTAGGATCGAACCAGTACTGGGTTCCCAAGGACCAAATCCACTATGTGGAGAGACCGAATCGATTCAACGGTCCAAGGGGAGCTAGTACGAAACTTGTTTGTGTTTTAACTTAGAAATTGCATGCTTAGTTTTTTTATTTTAATTTTCCTCTATAGAATGGTTAGATAGGACTATAACTCATCAATACTTGATAACATAGTACCAGGATGTGGCGAGATGATAGTACGCTAGGAAAGCGGAGGCTTGTGTATTTGGGCTAGATAAGGCATATCTAGTTCGGTGCACTTGACCGAGTGGAACTAGCTAAATCTACCTCGCCGTATCCTAGACTAGTTAGACCAGGAAGTGGTATTAGGTAGTCAAGTCTCTATTTTCTTGAAAATGGCTTTGTCTAAGGAAGTGGTCGTTGTTCCGATCAAAGAAGGCCTCTGTGCCTCGCCACGACCTGGAAGCCATGATCTTGAAAAGGTGACTTGATGAGCCTAAGGTAAAATCCGAATCAAACACAAGGTTGACAAGTGTTTAAGTCATTAAATTTAAATCAAGTAAAATTGGAAGTCATCTCACAAGAACATATAGGGTTAACGTGTTTGATCATGTAGACATGGGTGAGATGATTTAGGTTAATAATTTTCAACCAATCTTTAATAAATCCAATATCCGATCCAACTACCTTGCGTGTAGGATCAATGGATGTTGGACAGTGGTTGCTCCCGACACATGACCGGGGATCAACTCAAGTTTTCGAAGCTTCGATTCAAACGACAAGGATCGGTAGCCTTCGAAAATAACGGCAAGCTCAAAATCATCGGATCAGGTGATATTGAGCTTAACTCAAATTTTGTTATTCAAAATGTTTTATTAGTAGAAAATTTTCAATATAATTTACTTAGTGTAAGCCAATTGTGTGATAATAACTATAAGGTCATATTTCTAGAAAATGAATGCGTAATTAATACAAATGAAACTTCTAAAACAATTCTTAAGGGAACTAGAAATAACAATATTTACACTATTAACTTAACTGACTCCTCAACTAAGTGTCTTATGACACGGCAAGAGGAATCATGGTTGTGGCACCGACGACTCGGTCACTCACACCCAAGACTCATCCACAAGATGAGTCAGAGTGACTTAGTCAGAGGTTTGCCTAACCTCAATAACTTGGATAATAAAATATGTAATGCTTGTCAACAAGGTAAACAATCTAGGACACAACATCAACTAACTAATCAAGAATGAACCAAAAGTGTGCTTGAGCTCCTACACATGGATCTATTTGATTCATACGGAGCTAAATCACTTAATGGAAGTAAATTCTGCTTAGTCATAATTGATGACTATTCTAGATTTACTTGGGTTAGGTTCATCAAACACAAAAGTGATACCCTAGATCAATTAATCAACCTATTTAAATTAATAGAAAATCAACAAAGCATTAAAATCAAAAGACTTAGGACTGATCAAGGTGGTGAATTCGAGAACCATAGGTTTACAGAATTCTGTAACCTAAATGGATACCACCATGAGTTCTCTTGCCCTAGAACTCCACAACAAAATGGCCTAGTAGAACGTAAAAATAGAATCCTACAAGAAGCCGCTAGGACAATGTTAAACGAGTATAACCTACCCGATAGGTTTTGGGCGGAAGTCGTGAGTACGGTATGCTATGTCCAAAATAGGATCCTTATGGTAAAGAGGCACCTCATACAAGATTTATCATGATAAAATACCTAACATCAAGTACTTTAGGGTATTTGGGTGTAAGGTACATATCCTAAACACTAAGGATTACCTAGGGAAATTTACATCCAAAACCACGACTGGAATCTTTCTAGGATACTCGACTACAAGTAGAGCTTATAGAGTATATAACCATGACACCCTTAGAGTCGAAGAGACTATCAATGTAGTATTTGATGAAGGACACGAACCTACAAAACCCCCGGCAACCCCAATTAGCGAGCCGATTCATACTAGACCTAACTCTGATTCGGAGATCAGGTCTAGTGTTAATCCTAATTTAAGTCAACCAAGTCACTCTAACGACCAAGTGATAGATGACGCTAACCAAACTAGAACTCAAACGAGTCATCCTATTGATCAAGTTGTAGACTCAAACCCAAATCCAACTAGGACTCAAATGAATCATCCTATCGACCAAGTGATAGGTGATCCAAGTCTAGGAGTTTGAACTAGAGCCTCATACAGAAACCTTAGTCAAATCTCCTTGATTTCTAAAATTGAACCCAAAACTATTGACCAAGCTCTTCTTGATCCCGATTGGATTATTGCAATGCAATAAGAGCTGGCTCAATTCACTAGGAACGAAGTATGAGAATTAGTACCACCACCTAAAGATAAAACAATCATTGGAACAAGGTGGGTGTTCAGAAATAAACTTGATGACAAAGGCGAAGTAGTTAGAAATAAAGCTAGACTAGTCGCTAAAGGGTTTAGTCAAGTCGAAGGTTTAGATTACGACGAGACTTATGCCCCAGTAGCTAGTCAAGTCGAAAGTTTAGATTACGATGAGACCTATGCCCCAGTAGCTAGATTAGAGTCCATTCGAATGCTATTAGCGTATGCTGCACATCGAGGATTCAAGTTGTTTCAAATGGATGTGAAATCAGCATTCTTAAATGGATACATTAAAGAAGAGGTTTATGTTAGTCAACATCTCGATTTCGAAAGTGTAGATAAACCCGACCATGTCCTTAGGTTAAAGAAAGCCCTCTATGGACTTAAACAAGCTCCTCGAGCTTGGTACGAGTGACTTTCAATGTATCTTATGTCTAAAGGATTTAACCAAGGAGTAGTTGACCCAACCCTTTTCGTAAAAACCTTAGGTAAAGACATGTTCATAGCCCAAATCTACATAGATGATATTATTTTCGGAACCACCAACTCGATCCTACTGAATGAGTTCATTTCACTTATGGAAAGTGAATTTGAAATGAATTTAGTAGGAGAGTTGAGTTTCTTCTTAGGTCTACAAATTAAACAAACTAAAGATGGAATATACCTACATCAACGCAAATATACTAGGGAATTAATTAAATGCTTTGGAATGCAAGACACTAAAATTATTAATACCCTAATGGCAATGAATGTAAATATAGAAGAAGATGTAATCGGAAACTCAATTGATTTAAAATACTATATGAGCGTAATAGGGAGTCTCCTTTACTTAACTGTAAGCTGACCTGATATCTTATTTGCAGTAAGTATGTGCACAAGGTTCCAAACCTGTGCCAAGGAGTCTCACCTAACTCTAGTCAAGCGTATCCTTAGATATCTAAAGGGTACACTTAATGTCGGTATTTGGTACCCTAGATCTACCGAGTTTGAACTAACTGGCTACTCTGATTCGGACTATGCCGGTAGTAAGCTCGATAGAAAGAGTATGAGTGGTTGTTGTCAACTTCTCAGCTCAAGTCTAGTGAGTTGGTGCAGTAGAAAGCAACATTGTGTTGCCTTATCTACCACACATCGCAATGGGTGAGTGTGTCACTCAGCTTCTTTGGATGAAGCACACTCTCCGCGACTTTAAGTTAGACTTTACAAATACTAAACATCACGTAGATAACATTAGTTCAATTAACCTTACTAAGAATCCAATATGTCACTCTAGGACCAAACATATAGAAGTCAAGCATCATTTCATTCAAGAACATGTGGCCAACGGAGCCATACAACTCGAATACGTCGAATCGAAGTCTAACTTGGCAGACCTATTTACTAAACCCCTACCCGAAGCCGAATTTAGTCTATTAAGATGAAAATTGGGCATGTGCGTAGTAGAATAGGAACTTACAAATTATATTTTCTTACTACTATTTCTTACTTTTCATTTTCATGGAACTAGCGTAGGACATACCTTAGATATCATGCACCTATAGATTTAAGGAACCAATACATCTCACAACACATAGGACTAATGTGTTTGTGTACTTAGCCACGTAGATGGGCATGAGATGTTAGGACCTTACTCCTGGTTCCAGATGTAGAGCTAGTGCATCGCCATGAACCACGGAGTATAATCATATATACTAACCGACTCTGACCAGGATTAGTTGATCTTTCATATCAATCAAGTCAAATATGAGTCGAACATTTTATAGATGAGCTTATTTTCAGTATACTATTTTCAAATAATGTGGAACATGCTTGGACTTTAAATTTAGTACTTATTTTTTTGTTGTTCCACACACCCTCACTCTTTTCAATATATGGCAAAAGGGGGAGAAAAAGGCCAAAGTTAAGGGATCAATTTTTTTTCATATGACCAAAGGTTAAGTAAATGTTGACTTAACTTTAAGTTAACTTGTTTTTGGTAACAAAAAGGAAGTAAAGGCTAACTTAAACACATTTACTTAACTTTAAGTTAACTTGTTTTTGTTAACAAAATGAAGGTAAAGGCCAAGGTTAAGAAATCAATTTTTTGATTTCTTAACTTAAAACTTATTTTAAATACTATGGCCAATATTAAGTAATTTTGGTTACTTAATTCTTTTTTAGTAGCAAACATCAAGGGGGGAGAGTTAAAACTCTTTCTCAAGTACTCACCCTCGGTCAAGGGGAAGGATTCCCCAAGGGGGAGCACTTGAAAAAGAGTTTTTATATACTCTTGCTCATTCATGCATATCTCATACTCATTTTGCTTAAATGCACTTAATTTATTTTTCTTAACTTTGTATGTGAGTTTGCCATAAATCAAAAAGGGGGAGATTGTTGGTGCAGTAGGCACCTAAGTCGAACCTGAGTTTTGATTATAGCAAACGATACAAAGTTAAGCTCATGTCGTTATCTCACAAGCTGAATTGAGTGTGCAAAAAATTGTTATAGCTGGAGCTGAAGGCTAGCGACACCCGGAGGAAGCCACGGTGGTCGGGCGACACTCGAGTGACTTCGGAGGGTGCCGAAGGAATCGAGTGGAAGGCCGGAAGCAAAAGTGACACAGTAAGTATCGAGGTAAGCTCATGTGTGTGCGAGAGTAAGTGAGGTCGTATCCTCTTTAAGGGG
Source organism: Wurfbainia villosa (assembly GCA_025175895.1). Lineage (NCBI taxonomy): Eukaryota > Viridiplantae > Streptophyta > Magnoliopsida > Zingiberales > Zingiberaceae > Wurfbainia > Wurfbainia villosa. The sequence continues at coordinate 4,431,108 of CM046009.1, forward strand.
ATGATGTTAAGCATAGATCCAACCAAAGACATCTTATAGGTGGTCTAGGTCGAGATCGGACGGTCGGAGGCCGTCGAAATAATGTTTTTGTTAAGCTAACTTTGCCTTGCAGCTAGCATCAGTCGACTGCCAGCTTGGAGGACTCAACTTCATCAGCTTGATTGTCGAGGTCGATTCGATCGATCCGCCATCACGATCGATGGTCAAGGATCAGCCTCGAGGAGTCAAGCCTTATCACCATTTTTCAAGGAGCCATGTGCCTAATTTCCATTGGTTGAAGGTCCTCTCGAAAAGGGGCTCAAAGGCTATAAAAGGAGGGCCTATCCTAGGGTTTCATCATCAATTTTAAGCTTCCAAAAGCCTCCGCAAAGTTACAACTCTCCGACAATGAAGTGCTTCCTCTACGACGTCTAGGTTTAATTTATTTTATTTTTTTACATCGGTATAAGCTTTATATCAGTTGTTTCTTTACTTTTTCGAAGATTTTCTATCGTAACGAGGAGAGGGGGAGTGTCCCTCTACCTCAAGCTTTTTGTGTTCTTGTATCGATTAACTTCTACCTCGATGAGTTCTTTAGTGTTTTGCCCTCCGTGCATAGTCAAGGACCACTAGGGCCTTGGAGTAGTAGCCGAAGGCTACGAACCAAGTAAAAAATATCTTGTCTCATTTATTGTTTCATTTATCTTTCCGTTGCACTTAATTGTTTTGAAACGAATTCAAAAGAAAGAAAAGTTTTATCGCTATTCACCCCCCTCTAGCGATCCGCTTCGATCCAACAGTTTGACTCACCTACTAAACTCATTTCGAATTCTTGTTCCATTAGGGTGATAAATTCCTTTAACAAATTTGAATTTGTTGATCCAAAAACTATGTCATCTACATAAATTTGAGCAATAAAAATATCGTTGTTTAAGATTTTTACGAAAAGTGTTGAATCAATTTGACCTTGTCTGAAACCTTTAGAGCTTAAGTATGAGGATAGTCTTTCGTACCAGGCTCTAGGAGCTTATTTTAATCCATATAGTGCCTTTTTTAATCTATATACATGATTAGGATTTTCTAATCTTTCAAAACCAGGAGGTTGACCTACGTATACTTCCTCTTTTATTACTCCATTTAAGAATGCGGATTTTACATCCATTTGGTATAACTTGAACCCTTTATTTGCCGCATATGCTAGCAACATTCTAATTGACTCAAGTCTAGCTACTGGTGCGTAGGTTTCATCATAATCTAGCCATTCTACCTGACTAAACCCTTTAGCTACTAATCTAGCTTTATTCCTTACTGTTTCTCCTTGATCATTTAATTTATTTCTAAACACCCATTTAGTGTCTATTATTGATTTATTTGCAGGTGGAGGCACCAAATCCCATACTTCATTTCTATCGAATTTTGCTAATTCTTCTTGCATGGTTATTATCCAATCAGTGTCTGGTAAGGCCTCCTCTATTATTTTTGGTTCTATTTTTTATATTAATGCAATTTGACTTAAGTTTCTTAGAGCTGATTTGGTTTGAACTCCTAAGGTTGGATTTCCCAATACTTGATCTATTGGATGGTTAGGATTAATTCTATATGTCTTCAGATTTTCTTCACATTGATTAGGATTAAGTTGTTCTTCTTCATCATGTGTAGTTTTATTTAGATCATTTTGATTATTTTTCAATGTGTTCGATTGTTTATTAGTGGTTTCTTCCTCATCAAATTTTACATTTGTTGTTTCTTCAATTTTTAGGGTTTTCTTATTATAAATCCTGTAGGCCCGACTAATGTTCGAGTATCCTAAAAATATTCCTTCATCAATTTTTGAAGAGAATTTACCTAAATGGTCTTTCATATTTAAAATAAATACTTTACATCCAAATACCTTAAAAAAATTTATTGAAGGTATTTTATTGTTAAAAATTTCATAAGATGTTTTGTCATGTATTTTATTAATTATTACTCTATTTTGCACATAACATGCAATGTTTATAGCTTCGGCCCATAAGTAACTGGGTAGATTATATTCATTTATCATTGACCTAGCAGTTCTTGTAAAGTTCTATTTTTTCTTTCTACTATACCATTTTGTTGAGGAGTTCTAAGGTATGAATACTCATGATGTTATCCATTTTCTAAACACATTAATGTAAATTTATCATTTTTAAATTCTCCTCCATTATCACTTTGTATTCTTTTTATCTTACGATCTTTTTCATTTTCTATTTATTTGCTAAATTTTTTAAATACCTCAAATGTTTCATTTTTATGTTTTAAAAATTTTACCCATGTAAACCTAGAGTAATCATCTATTATTACTAAACAATATAGATTACCACTTAGTGATTTTACTCCATGTGAATCGAATAAATCTAAGTGTATCAAATCAAGTATTGAGCTTGTTCTACCTTGATCGGTTAATTTATGTTGAGACTTGGTTTGTTTCTCTTGTTGGCAAGCATTACAAATTTTATTTTCAATATTTTTAAGTTTGGACAATCCTCTAACTAGATTAGTTTCACTTAACTTCGATATATTCCTAAAGTTGATGTGAGCAAGTCGCCTATGCCACAACCAGCTCTCCTCTTGTTGTGTCATATGACATTTAATTGAGGATCTTTCTAAACTTATTGAATATATATTTTATCCCTAACTCCCTTAAGTAATATTTTTGAATTTTCAATATCTTTGATCAAGCATTCATTAGATAAAAATTTTACTACATAACCAGCATCACACAACTGACTTATACTAAGCAAATTAAATTTAAAATTATCTACTAGCAAAACTTTTTGTTTAATAAAATTAGATTCTAATTCAATATTACCTGATCCAATTACCTTAAGTTTACCATTATTTCCAAAGGAAACTGTTCCTAGGTTCTTGTAGCTTAATTTCGAGAACTTTTGACTGTCTCCAGTCATGTGTCTGGAATAGCCACTATCCAGAATCCATTGGTCCATTCTGGAGTCCTACATGGATTAAAAATTTAAGATAATTCAAACCTTGAGTAGGATGAATATATATATATATATATATATATATATATATATATATATATATATATTTATTTATTTATTTATTTATTTATTTATTTATTTATTTATATAGTTGTAAATTTGTTAAGCGAGTAAGTTATGGCTGAGTATATTAGTTTGGGTTAAGTTTTGTTAATATAAATTTAATAAGTTAGATTTAGTTAAGTTTAAGTAAATTAGATTGTGTTGACTTAAATTAGGTTAACATAATTGGGTATATTTGTTTAGTTTGAGTTAATTAAGGTAGGTTAACTAGAGTATGTTGTCAAAAAAAAAAAAATTGGTTGAAGTGTATTTTAATCCTAAATCATCTCACCCAAACTAGGTTTTAAATACACTTATCCTTATGAGTTTTGTGAGATGAGGATTTCTTTTATCTTTATTAAATTAAATGAGAAATTTCAAAGTGTTTAACTTGTGTTAGATTAGGGCTTGGTTTGAGCTAGTCAAGTAGATTTTTCCAGTATTGACTTCCAGGTCGTGGCGAGGCACATGGCCTTCTTGATTATCGGAGCAACGATCACTTCCTAGACAAAGTCAATAAAGGAATCAAGTACTTGATTCACTTTAGGTTAAGCCTTGGTCTAACTAGTCAAAGACTTAGTGAGTTAGCTTCGGTCAGTTCCACTCGACTTAGTGCACTAGGCCGTGGTGAGGCACATGGACTTCTTGATTATCGGAGCAATGACCACTTCCTAGACATGCACTTCGAAGAGCTTCTCTAACTTACTATCAGTTCACTTGTCTTAGTACTAGGTTGTTCAAGTTTAAGCTACTTTGTTTCCTATCTAGTACATTCTACATTAAGCAAGTAAACTATGTTGAGAATTTCGGAACGGCTAGAGGGGGGGTGAATAGCGTAGATGAAATTCTTTCGCGTTTGTTTCTACAATTTCGTTAGCGCAGTGGAAATAGAAAAGTAATAACGATAACGAAATACACAATACGCTAACACAACGATATAACGTGGTTCGGAACCACACGGTTCCTACTCCACGGATCGGGTTCGTACGAACCCTAGCGATGCCATAAACACCACTAATCAATAACTCCTTCTCGACAACAAGTCGGAGGCGGAGAAACCTCGTACAAATGTTTACAACAATAAACAAGTAAATACAAGCAATATACAATGTAAATACGAAATACAAGTAAAGAAAAGACTTTACAACACTTGTTTTGATTGCTTGAATGCTTGGTTGCTTTCTTGTACTTGGAGACCTGATTTGCACCAACAAATTGCCCCAATAGCCCTCAAGAACCGATATGTTTTTCCTCCATCACGAGCTCCATATATAGCTTCAACCTGTCTTTGGAACGATCGGTCGGTGATCGGGACCATCGATCGTGATGCCCTTTGTTGTCGTGAGACAGCGGCTAGATCCTTGGATAAGTCCAGCGGAACCTACCATCGGTCGGTGATTGTGACCATCGGTCGGTGATGGAGTCCTCACTCGACGATCGAGTCTGACTCCGATACGTGGCGATTTCACGAGCACCGGTCGGTGATCACGATCGATGCTCGAGCCATCGATCATTGCCCACCTCGGCGATCATTGCTAGGCCCATAACCGCGATCGAAACCCTAGTTGACTCGGTCGGTCGGCCACATGGCACGGTCGGTGGCACACCTCAAACATGAGGTTTTAACCCAGTATGGTTCCCCATACTTGCTAGACCACCCTTAGCCTAGACCTAAGCCTTCTAGCCACCTCCATCTGCCTCACGCCTCTCGGATCCCTCCAAGTCATCCATGACTTGTTCATCCATCGCGCTAGCCTTCAGGTGCTTCCATCGGCTATGTCATGCTAATGGTGTCTACACCGCCAAGGCACATTGGACTTACGCCGCCAAGACTCGCTTGGACTTCTGTACCTTACCATTGGACTTATCTTTGCCAAGACTCCGCTTGGACTTTCTGCCGTAATATCAACCCTTGGACTTCTGGACTCTAATGCCAACCCATGTTGGACTTTCCATGCCAAGACCATGCTTGGACTTTCTATGCCAAGACCATGCTTGGACTTTCCCAAATGCCAAGACCATGCTTGGACTTTCCCTTGCCAACCCATGTTGGACTTTTACATTGCCAAGACCATGCTTGGACTTTCCATGCCAAGAACTCAAGACTTGGACTTACCATGACAATTATATTGTCATATGTTTTTGTCGAAACATCAAAACACATCAAAACATCACTCGAGCCAAACTCGAGTCCTGGTCAATCGTGACCTGGGCCGATTGCACCAACAATCTCCCCCTTTTTGATGTTTGACAAAAACCAAACAAATTATTGAGTTAGAACACTAACTCAAATCCCTTACCAATTATCCCAAATTGGTAAATACTCTCCAAATGTTCTCCCCCAAACATTCTCCCCCTTTTTGACTAACATCAAAAAGGTTTTCTCTCCAAGAGGGTCAATGTCTCATGTCCCAATGAGATCTTACAATCTCTCCCTTGGTCCAAAGATACTTAGGATGCCTACCATCTTCCTAGTGATAAGTCCAATATCACTCAAGAGAGGCAATCCTATACACTCTCCCAATTTCCAAATTGGGTCTCTCAAAAGTCCCATCAATTTCCCAATTGATGTCATATTCTCCCAATAACTTCTCCTCTTCAAGGAGAAAAACACCTCCATCATCCCAAGATGGATACCTCCCCCTAAAGGCTTGCTCCCCCTTGACCATTGCACCAACAATGTCCTTGGGAAGTCCCTAAGCCAATAGGAACTCTAAACCATCAAAATTAAGGTTAGAAATTCAACATTGAACTTTCCAACACCTTAAAATTGATACAAACCCTAAATACTTCTCCTAATCCATATCCAATGGATTTTCACCCTTTATAATGCTTCCCAAAGCACATCCTAGGGTTAGGAGTGATTAGGGACCATAACCGCAGCTGAAATCGGGTTAAACAACCATAGTTTTCTCGAAATCAGACAATCAGTCGAGTGGTTCAGAAATCGATTGACACTCATCGATCATTGCCACCTGTAGCGATCGTGATAACCAAAATTCGATTTTGATTATCGTAAATAAGTTTTGGAAAAATATAAGTAATTCTACGTATATCAAAAAATAACGAAATTTGATACGTATATTACTTATAGTCATTACAATGGGTGAAAAATATTTGAAAATTATTTTACCCATAAAATAGTGAGTTTGATACAAAACTCAAAACCATTGAAATTTTCAATGTTTTGGCCCTATTTTGTATCAACTTCATCAATGGTGATTGCTATCAAAAGATAGACTTCACCAAGGTTTTTCAAAATGATTTTAAAATGTTTTCAAAACCTTATTTTGGATCATATTCCTTGGGCTCTATGTACATGACTTGTACACATGTTCTCCCAATGATCCACAAATAGAATTAGATGAGTTTTAGTTCATCTAGATGCAAAAACTATGCACCTTGAACTTAACTCATATCCTAGCATCTCACATGTATCTATGGTGTATAAATACACATACATGTCAATTGGATGTGAGATGTGGGTTTTGGTTCATTTAATCTAGGGTTTCATGCATTTTTCTAAGACAACCCTACTTGATTCCCTTATAAATGGGACTTCAAGTCATGTCATAGTCCTTAATTCAATTTCAACCAAATTGTCTTAAATGCATGAATGATTATGGCATAATAATAGCAATAATTAAGCATGGCCAATGATCATGATGTCATGGCATAATATGAAATCTAAAAACACATGACATTTATCCTTAATCCCTAAGCATACTCATGACATATAAATGATAGAACATAAACATGATGTCATGTCATGGCATATGGCAAACAAATCATGGCAAGTAAAAAGTATAGGTATAAGTATACCTAAATTTTAATATTAATTGCCATTTGATATAATTAATTATATTTTGCCATATTAACCTAAACTTTCCCAAGTGTGCCAAAAACCCAAAATGACACACTACGACCTCTAAACCTAAATTGTGTCAATTTGACCATTTTATCAAGCTTCTCAAATAATATTGGCACACCTAAAAATCTTTTAGGATGATAATTCAAAACTATTTCCAAGGTATCCATAACCTTGAAAATAACCTAAAGTGCCACCTTTGCCATGGTTGAGTTAACTACCCATCCATTTAAGGTTGGCACACCCTAACCCATCTAGCGTGAATCAATCACGCTCTTAGGAACCCAAAACCGATTTGAGCTCCTAGGGTTAATTAGGTATTCCTTAGGGATAACCTCCCTAGATACCTTCCTAATGACCTTCCTAGGCTTGTTAGCCTTGGTCATTTGGGTCTTACCTAGGTTGACTCTAGGGGTAACTCCCCTTGCAACCTTCTTAGTGGCCACCCTAGGTTTCCTAGAAACCTTAGCCACTAGGCACAACCCTTGGTCAACTCTAGGGATGACTTCCCTATTGACCTTAGTCTTCCTAGACCTAGTTTGTGTTCCATAATCAAATGGAACACTATGGTAAGCCACCTTAGGCTTAGGTTTGTGACCCAAACCTTGCTTGCCCTTGGTTGACTTTCAACTCTTAGGTCCTAGGTGTTGACTTTGACCTTTGGACCTAGAAGTTTGACTAATTGACCCTTGCATTTGATTTTGCATAACCTTAAGGGTCTTTTCAAGTTTTTCAAGCCTTGTTCTCAAGGCTTGATTTTCAACCTCTAATTGCCGAATTGATTTTTGATTAAGTTTTTGGACATTACCATTTTCTCTAGGCATATGCCTACCCTTCTTAGGGTTAATGCCTAAGTGGTTTTCTATTTTCCTAATGCTTTACTTAGGAAGAGTTTTTCTAGGGATATTAGTCCCAAATTTCTTCTTATTTCCTAAGTGAACACTCTTAGCTCCTAGGCAAATATATCTATTATTTCTAGCATGCTTTTCATGCACAATAGCAAGACTATTAAAATTATTCCTAGCATGCTTCTTATCCCTAGAAATTGAAGGTGCATTAATAAATTTTACCTTAGGGTTTGCCTTGGAGACTCCCCCTACTTGTGTTGCTCCTTGCCCTTTCTTCTTTCCCCTTGGACATTGACTCCGATAATGTCCTTTTGCATTGCATTTGAAGCATATGATGTGCTCCTTGCTCTTGATACTTGAGGAACCGGCGTCCATTGACTTTAGTTGACTTTTAGGCACCGGAGGAGCTTTCTTGACTTTCTTTGGGCACTTACTCTTATAATGCCCAAATTTCCTACACTCAAAACACATAATGTTAATTTTATTTTGATTTGAGGTGTTTGAGTTACCGATGGTGGTGGAGACCAGAATTGGACTTTGGGCTTCTTCATCTTGACCGGATGTCGAAGCTTCTTCTTCTCGATGTTCCGGTATGAAGGTTCTCTCCTCCCCCTCAATCCTTGAGGTGGATGCTTCTTCCACTTCCTCCACCTCTTCCGACCCGGAAGTTGACTCCTCACTTTTTTGTGAGGAAGATGATGACTCTTCTTCGGTCTTCTCCTCTTCCAAGTCTTCTTGGACCGATTCGGGATTGTCGTGGAACTTGATCAACTTGTTCCACAACTCCTTGGCATCCCTATAGCTTCCTAATCTGGACAAAATATCGTTAGGTATCAAATCAATCAACATTTTTGTTACCTTAACGGTTGTCTTGAATTTTTCCCGTTTCTCTTCGGTCCATCTCTTCATCTTGAGGATTTTGCCGTTTTCTCCTCTCGGAGCATCAAAACCTATAGTCACAGCAAACCAATTTTCTATATTCGTCATTAGAAAATATTCCATCCTACCTTTCCAATACACAAAATGTTCGCGGTTGAAGGAAGGTGGGATGTTGACGTCGTCACCCAATCTTTCCTCAAATTCCATATTCTTCCCTCTAGCTTCTTGACTCCAGGTTGTTAATCCGTAGAAGAGCCCCGGGCTCTGATACCACTTGTTGAGAATTTCGGAACGGCTAGAGGGGGGGGTGAATAGCGTAGATGAAATTCTTTCGCGTTTGTTTCTACAATTTCGTTAGCACAGCGGAAATAGAAAAGTAATAACGATAACGAAATACACAATACGCTAACACAACGATATAACATGGTTCGGAACCACACGGTTCCTACTCCACGGATCGGGTTCGTACGAACCCTAGCGATGCCACAAACACCACTAATCAATAAACTCCTTCTCGACAACAAGTCGGAGGCGGAGAAACCTCGTACAAATGTTTACAACAATAACAAGTAAATACAAGCAATATACAATGTAAATATGAAATACAAGTAAAGAAAAGACTTTACAACACTTGTTTTGATTGCTTGAATGCTTGGTTGCTTGCTTGCACTTGGAGACCTGATTTGCACCAACAAATTGCCCCAATAGCCCTCAAGAACCGATATGTTTTTCCTCCATCACGAGCTCCATATATAGCTTCAACCTGTGCTGGAAAAAAGTCGATCAGTCGATTGATCGGAACCATCAGTCGACTGATGCAACTGTTGTCGTGAGACAACGGCTAGATCCACGTTGGATAAGTCCAACGGAACCTTCATCGATCGGTGATCATGACCATCGGTCGGTGATGGAGCCTTCACTCGACGATCAGTCTGACTCCGATACGTGCCGAAATACGAGGACGGTCGGTGATCATATTATCGATCATTGCTCGAGCCATCGATCATTGCCCCGCCCACCTCTGGCGGTCATTGCTAGGCAAATCATAACCGCTGATCAAACCCTAGTTGACTCGGTCGGTCGGCTTGCCACATGGAACGGTCGGTGGCACACCTCAAACATGAGGTTTTAACCCAAGTATGGTTCCCCCATACTTGCTAGACCACCCTTAGCCTAGACCTAAGCCTTCTAGCCACCTCCATCAGCCTCACGCCTCTCGGATCCCTCCAAGTCATCCATGACTTGTTCATCCATCACGCTAGCCTTCAGGTGCTTCCATCGGCTATGTCATGCTAATGGTGTCTACACCGCCAAGGCATATTGGACTTACGCCGCCAAGACTCCGCTTGGACTTTATGCCGCCAATTATTGGACTTATACTGCCAAGACTACCGCTTGGACTTTACGCCGCCAATATCAATCCCCTTGGACTTCTAATGCCAACCCATGTTGGACTTTCCATGCCAAGACCATGCTTGGACTTTCTATGCCAAGACCATGCTTGGACTTTCCCAAATGCCAAGACCATGCTTGGACTTTCCCTTGCCAACCCATGTTAGACTTTTACATTGCCAAGACCATGCTTGGACTTTCCATGCCAAGAACTCAAGACTTGGACTTACCATGACAATTATATTGTCATATGTTTTTGTCGAAACATCAAAACACATCAAAAGATCACTCGAGCCAAACTCGAGTCCTGGTCAATCGTGACCTGGGCCGATTGCACCAGCAAACTAGACTAAGACATTCAAGTGTTTAACTAAAAACAAGGAAAGTACACTAAAGAAATCAAGTGTTAAACAAGAAAAGTTAACTAAAACATGCAGGTGTTTAACTAAACAAGAAAACAAACAAGGTGTTAGCTCCTCCTAAATGGTAGCTAGTTTGAGTTTGATCACTAAATGAACTTGACTCTTGGAAAACCAAAATTGGTTTGGTCTAACTTGGTTGACTAACCTAGACTTAGGAACCCATGCTTGGACTTGATTTTTAGCATTTTGACTAAGTAATGACATGTAAGATTTATAGGTGGACTTAGCCTTATACCCTAGTCCGGATCTGTTGTACACAGCTCTCTGAGATCCAAGCATCATGTTGAGATACTTGGAACCCGAAGTGAACTTTTCTAAAGATCCAGTTAGATCTTCTACTTGCCTTTTTAGGACTGAGTTCTCTTCCTCAAGCTTTCCAACTTGAGTTGAGTCTCTATCCTTAAATTGGCAAGTCGAAGACTTCGAGTTGACTTGCTCCTTAAGTAATTGGACTTCCTTAAGTAGCGAGTCGACTCGATTTTCAGACTTAGCTAACTTCCTACCTAAGCATGCAATGATATTATATAATTTATCTTCTAATGGAGAAGTTACCTCATTTGAACCTTCGAAAACGGATACGGATCCGTGGCTTCTCTCGGATTCGGAATCGGACTCATATTCAGAACTCGACTCGGCTCCGGATCTTGATTCATCCATAAACGTGACGAAGCTTCTCTTCTTCTCTTTCGCATCCGACTCCTCAGATGACGACTCATCTCATGTTGCCTTAAGAGCCTTCTTCATTTTCTTTTTCGGTTTTTCTTCCTTTTTCAAATTTGCACACTCCGACTTGTAATGTCCTTTTCCGTTACATTCGTAGAAGGTTACTTCCGATCGAGGTCTCGGCTTGTTGTCTGCCACCTTTTTGGCGTCTTTCTTCGTAAATCTCTTCTTTCGGTTGAACATTTTTCTTACCATGTTTACAATCTCCTCTTCTCCATTTGTTTCCGACTCTGACTCATCTGCGGACTCAACCTTCACTTTTCTTTTCTTTTTAGTTGAACTTGCCATCAAAGCTATACCATTCTCGGTTTGATCCGAGTTACCTTGTTCGTGTAGTTCAAGTTCACAAAATAGTTCATCTAACCTAATTGTGGAGAGATCCCTAGATACCTTATAGGCATCGACAATTGATGTCCATAAAGCATTTCTCGGGAATGCCTTAAGGGTATACCTAATTAAGTCCCTATTCTCTATTTGGTGTCCTATTAAATGTAATCCATTTAATATATCCTTAATTTTTGTATGAAGTTGACTAGCATTTTCATTTTTGTTCATTTTATAATTAAATAATTTATTTAAAAGCATGTCCCTTTTGGCTATCCTAGTGTCATTTGTACCCTCATGCAATTCAATTAGCTTCTCCCATAATTCTTTAGAATTTTCAAATGGACCTACCCTATTTAGCTCTTCTTTAGTAAGTCCGCATTGCAAGGTATTAAGTGTCTTGTAATCGACTTGAGCTCTCTTCATAATATCCGAGGTACATTTCTTCAGTTCTAACAACTCCCCCGAGTCGTCTACCGGAGCTATAAATCCTTTCCTAATTGAAAACCAGACCTCTAGGTCGGTCTTCAGATAGCTTTCCATTCGCCTTTTCCAGTAGGAAAAAACCTCTCCGTTAAATAGAGGAGGGCAATTGGTACTATATCCCTCTAAGTGTGACATTATTAATGATTTTTTTAAGGATAAAAATTGGTTTTAAAAAAAATCTAATATGTAGAAAACTAATTTACCAAATTTAAATATGTTGAGAAAGAATTTAAAATACAGAATATTATTTTAATGAATTTTAAAATGTAGAAAATAAATTTAATATGAAGAAAATTATTTTAATTATTTTTAAAATGGAGAAAACGAATTTAATGTGCAAAAAATTATTTTTGGTAATATTAAAAAGTTGGGAATTAATTTAATATGCAAAAAATTATTTTAAGTAATTTTAAAAAGCTGGAAATTAATTTAATATGCAGAAAATTATTTTAAGTCAAAAAATTATTTTAAGTAATTTAAAAATACTGGAAATTAATTTAATGTGAAGAAAATTAATTTAAGTAATTTTAAAATGTTAGAAATTAATTTAATATGCACAAAATTATTTTGAGTAATTTTAAAATGCAGGAAATTAATTTAATGTGCAAAAAAAATTATTTAGAGTAATTTTAAAATGCAGGAAATTAATTTAATATGCAGAAAATTATTCTACTATAATAAAAATTATTCTAAAGCAACAAAAATTATTCTAAAGCAATGAAAATTATTCTAAAGCAATAAAATTTATTCTAAAGCAATAAAAATTATTTTAAAGTAATAAAAATTATACTAAAGAAATAAAAATTATACTAAAGCAATAAAAATTATACTAAAGCAATAAAAAGCTCACGATGGTGGTTTCATCAACTCGGGGGGCCCCTACTCTGATACCAATTGTAGGATCGAGTGAACCGAGAGAGGGGGTGAATCTCGGTATTTTATATTTTTAAATTAATTTTATATTATTTATTCTAATCAAAGTACGTAGTGGAATATAAAGACAATTATCAACACATGTAATTTACTTGGTTCACAACCCGGACTGGGTTGCTACTCTAAGGCCCGTAGCTCTCCCGCGAGCTACCTCGATGGGCAATTCACTAAATACCCTCCGACTCGAGAACTCTCGACTTCGGAGGGTTTCATTTTTTACAAATAATGAAGAAGGGTAACACACTACCCACTCTTGTTAAAGTTAAGTGCAAAAGCGAAAAAAATAAATTAAAAATAAAGTACAAGGCTTTGTATCAACACTAAGAGATTATAGAGGTAGTTGCAGTGTGTCGTAAGATCGCCTTGTTGTGGAATAAAAATTTAGTGGACGAGCAAGTATTTCGGCAGCACTTCGATGTTGATTGAATGTTCATTCTGAGTTTTGGTCGAGAATGACTTTTATAAACTCTTTTCAGTCGACTGGAATGCCTTCTAGTCGACTCCACATCAGCTCGTCGATATGGTATTCGTGGTCTTCCAGTCGACTGAATCCTCTTCAGTCGACTCCACGTCATTTGGCTCCGCATCGAGAAATTTTTCTCTTCAGTTGACTCAAGCCCTTTCCATCTACGTCGCACGATCTTTGATCAATCACCAGCTGATCCTGCTAAATAGGTATCGGTCTGATGATACATCTCGATCGGACTTGATCGACTTAGTACATTGATGATTCTTGCAAAACAGGATTAGCACAAAACAAATAATATGCAATATAATAGCAGTAGTAATACTGCTCGATCTCGACTACTAAGTCCCACGCAGACTTTTTTGTCGGATCGACGCCTAGGTTTGTCCCCCTACAGAGGACTCGGCCACACCTCTTTAGTCGAGGCTTATCTGCCATCTACCTGCCGGACTTACCATCCTTGACATCCGATCTGACCCACTAGGGCTTCCACCAGTTGTCCGGTCTGCCTGACCCAGTTGGACTTTTTGTCGATTGTCCGGTCTCCTAACCCAACCGGTCTTCATGCCAGATGTCTGATCCACACGACCCATCTGGACTTCATGCTTGGTGTCCGGTCCTCCTGATCTGTCAAGATTCATGCCTAGTATCTAGTTAACAAGACCTATTAGGACTTCCTGTTAAGCCTGTACACTTAACACTGATATTAGATCACACGTGAGTCCTAACTGTTAACTATAGTTCATACATCAAAACTAAAGAGTGATGCTTACTGCATCAACATTTAAAACACTTAGAAAGCTTAGAAAATCGTGGGAAGCTTGAGAGTAATGTTGGAAGATAAGCACTAGCCTCATCAAGCACCCCATGGCCTCTTTTTATAGAGAAGAGACTGATTTTCCTATTGAGCCTCGATCAGTCGACTCATGGTCTCCATCAGTCAACTGATGCTGTAGACGATGCGATCCAACGACTTCTGACAAGCTGGATCCACAATCATCACTTTTCAATGGGAGGCTGATCAGTCGATTGATTAGGTGATCAGTCGAGTGTTCCAAGCGATCACTCGACTGATGACCTTTCTATGCCAAAGTCGACTTATAGCAGTCGACTGCTGGGTATAGTAGTCCACTGATGGGTGGATCAGTCGATTGTCAACCCCTAGCAATCGACTATTGGCCACCGAACTCGGCCAACTTCAGTCGAGTGACGATCAGTCGACTGAGACAAGGCTCTAATCGACTGATACCTCAAGTATGATGAAAATCATACTTAAAACTAACTGCCTAAACCTAGACTCAACCTTCTAGCTCTTCCTTTAGTCTTGCGCCTCTAGGATCCCTCCGAGTCTGCGACTTGTTCATCCTTTGCGCTTGCTTCCAAGAGCTTTCTTCGGTTTCGTCATGTCTTGGATTTCTCTTTGCCAAAGTATGATTAGACTTTATGCCGCCAAGACTACATGCTTGGACTTACGCTGCTAAAACTTACCTTTGAACTTCCTTTGCTAAGGTCCGCTTGGACTTTATGCCGCCAAGACTACATACTTGGACTTACGCAGCCAAGAACTTTCCTTGGACTTCTCTTGCCAAAATCACACTCGGACTTTTTCTTTTACCAAGTCTTCATACTTGGATTTTCCTATCACTTAAACATGTTCACTATTAAATTACAAATATTGTCTAACTTAGATGATTATTCAAACATCAAAAAATATAAATACTTGGGGCATTGTTGCACCAGCATTAGTAATTCACACATGGCGAAAGCATTGGCAAGTCACCATCTCATGACTTGGTCCTTGAGTTGGTGAAGGATAGCATTGCAGAAGTCGTGCGCTTGGTGCATCCAAGGGACCGCCGGACAAGGAGCATTGGAGTGAAGCCAAAAGAAGTATACTTCAGGGCGAGACGCGAAGGATGACATTGCGAAGTCGTACACTTGGTGCATCCGAGGGACGTGGTCGAACGAAGAGAACTTCAAGGCGAGGGACTCCAAGGGAAGCTGAGAGTGAGCGATTGTAACCCAGGACGAGGTAGCTCATAGGTAAACTTGGCCAAATGGCTAAGTGTCAGATGGGTTTTCCCGACATCAGTCGACTACCATGATATGGCGATCATTGTTCCAAATCCATCGAAGACTCAACGGTGTTGAGTGCGGTTTACGGCGAACGATCATTGCCGAGGATGGCAGTCGATTGTCGACGTTATCAGTTGACTGATTCGAAGATCAATTGACTGATGTCGAGAGTTTCGGGCACAGAATCTTTGGCAGTCGAGTGATCTCGTCGACCACTCGACTGTTGGCTCCATCAGTCGACTGATGGGAAGATCAATCGACTGATGTTGGAGTCGTTGGTTAAAATCCAACGTGGATGAAGTCGTTGCGAGGCAATGGCTATAGTAGCATTCGACTGATGGCTTCATCAGTTGACTGCTCGGTGCCCAACGATAAGAAAGGCTTCTTCTCTATAAGAAGGGGCCTTGAGTCCTCTTGGGGGGTTAATGCTTCATCTCCAAACATACTCCCAAGTGCCCAAACGAATTCTATGTTAGTAATATATGAGAGATGTCCTAAGGCAATCGCCTTATGTATGAACCATTTATATGATAAATGAAGATTCACTATTTGAGTATACATGTTTCATGTATTTGATTGGATCTTAAACTCATTTCTTGAATGTCACGATCGATTCACGGCATGAGAGAATTTGTGATTGGATCACAACTAGTGAGTATCTCTACATGTGTAATTGTGATGTATCGGAATTATCCTAGTCGATGAATTGATGGATTTGGACACCATCGATTACGTCGAGACTAACGCAGTATACTCCTTGGTGTATCAAGCGGTGATTCTCCTTTGGCTGGAGACATTGTGATGTCGGAGTTAATCGTGGATGCTAGTTATGGTAACTAGTTCATTGGAGTGACCAGTAGTAAGACTTCATATGGTTCTCTGCATATATAGATATGTCAATGAAGTTCTTCTTGTGGCTTAAGTGCGATGTTCCTTTGACTTGCGGTATTCAAGTCATCTTGATCATGGAGACTTATGCTTTGACATCTTAAGCAAACATCTCTAAGGAGATGTGGACCCGGGATGATTGGGTATAAGTCGAAGTGATCGAAGGTGTTTGAATAGCCTATAAAGGATTCACCACTCCTTGTGAGGAGATGTATACCCATGGCCTCTCGTCGGATTGTTACTAAAGTCTTTGGCCAAAGCATTACATGTTTAGAGTAAGGTACTCTTCGATACATGTGGAGTAACTAGAATCCGTAGGACGAGGAAATGATACTTGGGCTAGGTGTGATGTAGTCGGCCTAGTGGGGTGACACAATAGACCATGTCTGAACCAAGTGGGTATAAGATGAGTGAAGGAATGGGGCACGAATCATTCGGCTCTGAAGGGTTTGAAATAGTTCTGGATCAACCGTTGATCTTTTCGGTTAATTGGGGATCATGATGTACTACTAGGTGCCACTCATGATCATTCTATAATTAATGGTTAATTATAGACGGCCAACATAAACCGAGAACCTATTTGGTCATACGCACAACGAGCGTAATCCAAAGGATTTAAAACGAGCTTGAGAATGGGATTCTCAGACCGAGAGAAACTAGGTTTGGTTGGACCAAACATAAAGCGAGCATGAAATCGTTTCAGTCGCAATGGAAGCGTGGATGGGCCGAGTCTTATGAAGACGTAATGGATAAACCAAAATGGTTTGGTTCTAATCCAATGGAGGAGAATAAACCAAAGGGTTTGGTTTATTTTAAACGAATGAACCAAAAGTTGGTTCGGTTCATTTTAACTTAAAATAAACCATCATGGTTTGGTTTATTTTAACTTATCTTAATGGAGCGGGTTAACGGGCCTAATGGTTATGATCCAATAACCATTAAGAGAATTAGTTCTCTATAAAAGAGGGCTTAATGGATAATTAAATCCTAATCAAAAACCCCTAGCCTCAAGAGTTGCCGCCCACCCCTTGAAGGATTCGGCGCCAACCCTAGGCTGCCGCCCCTCTCCTCCTCCAACCGGCGTCCAGAAGGAGCCTTCCTTCCCCCTCGCCAGCGTCGAGCTTATGCCGGTTGGTGCTCCGGTGATCTTCCTTGGGTGTGGCGATAAGGTGAGCACTTGGCTTCCTTGTTTTGGCCGGCGCCTACTCCTCCACCAAGCTGTCCAGTTTTCTGGACAGCTTCTTCTCCTCTAGTCGGAGCGTCGTTTGGACGACGGTTAGAGCTCCGACAGCGGCTAACTTACCGGGGATTCGATCTCCGGTAATCCTCTGAGGTGGAGGACGAAGGATTCGTCAATTGGTTGACGAATACCTCTCCGGAGAAGCGAGTTTTTGAGAACTCGTATTAGGATCCGAATTTGGATTCGGATCGTGATCATCTCTCGATCACGTCGTCTTCAACACGAGGCTAGTAACCCGTACGAAGACGAAGCTCATGGCTTAGCGAAGTCATCCCGAGGAACTCGGCGTGGATACGGATAGAGACGATTCTAGCGAGGATCGTTCCGGTTGATGTCGTTCCCGCTACACGTCATACGAAAGGTATAACGTAGTTAAATTTCCTTTTATTGCAAATTTAAATTTACGGTTATGTCTACACTTGTTGTAATATGCATGCGTGTGTTGTGTGTGTTGTAATAAATAGAAGTATTTATTATTTTTATTACTTCCACTATGTTCATGTTTACGAAACATGATCGAACACACACACGCCGCGGTGTCGGAAACCCAACAGTGGTATCAGAGCCCAGGTTGTGTTTCGACATAATCGTAAAAATTGTTTTGCGATAGTCATAATGTATTTCTGGAAATTTTCTAATTTTAGAAATTTAGAAGTATTTATGGAAATTTTTCAATTTTGGAAAGTCTAGAAGTATTTATGGAAATCTTCCACTTTTGGAAAGTTGGAAGTATTTATGGAAATTGATATTTTCCATAAATAAAATATTTGATTAGATTCTAGAAATTTGTTTCCTAATTTAATCATGATTTGATTTGGGAAATCAAATCTTAAAATATTTTATTTCCGTAAGTAGTTTTAATGATTTAGGAAATTGGTTTCCTAAATAGATTTTCCTTAATCAAATAATTCCATGAATAAAATATGTGATTAGATTTGGAAATTTGTTTCCTAATTTAATTATGATTTGATTTGGAGAATCAAATCTTAAACATATTTTATTTCCATAAATAGTTATGACATATAAGGAAATATATACATGACATAATTGTATGTCATGTAATTGCATTAGATGCATAACATTATGTCATGCGTGTCGTGACATGTAGATGTATGCCATGTATGTCATGCCATGTAGATAATAGTTATTTGCATGCAAAGAGGATGAGACATAAAAACCCTTAAACAATATTAAAGCCTACACCTTCCATTAATATGGTTAGAACCAGAGTTCCGTTTCTTGTTTGGGTTGTTGGACTCTCTCCAAGCCCGGCTCGAACCCGAACATGTTCAAACCATGGAATAGTTTAATACTAATATGGTAAGAGTCAGAGGTCAATTGTTAGCTTTGGTTGTTGGACTCTCTCCAAGCTGGGCTAATTGGTTGAATGCGCTCTAACCATATTAAAACTATTTCCCGATTAATGGGTTGGCTTTAACCTGGAGCATCGCTTGTTGGACTCTCTCAAGGTCGATGTAAAGGGAGGTGAAGTTGGGTGCTATGCATATGATGCATACTTGTTAATGTGTTAACAACCCGATGTATGTGTGAACATTCAATTAGTTGATAGCACATTGTGATAGTTGCATATACGTGATATGCAATCGGTATAGATGATCCCTACCGTCGTAGTTATGAATGGCTTGTTGGACTCTCTCCAAGGTTGTTCATAACTATGATGGATATCAGCCCATTCGGAGATGGACCTACGATCTCCCGAAGTGATTTTGGGGTTTTTGAAATTCGAAAAATGAATGGGATTTATAAATGTATATTGATGCATTTTAAAATCATTTTCTCATATATGCTCGTTTTGTATTTCTAGGTCAATAAATTGATCATGATGTCTTTGAATTTGCGCACTATTTTGGATTCGAACAAACTGACTGGGCCTAACTTCCTGGACTGTCTTAGAAACCTGAGAATTGTTCTCAAGGCGGAAAAGCTTGCATATGTCCTTGAAGAGTCTCTTCCTGACCATCCTAAGGACGATGCAACTCCAGACCAAATGTTGGTCTATCAGAAGCATGTGGCAGATTCTGAGCTGGCGAGTTGCATCATGCTAGCGGTGATGGTTGTTAGTAATATATGAGAGATGTCCTAAGGCAATCGCCTTATGTATGAACCATTTATATGATAAATGAAGATTCACTATTTGAGTATACATGTTTCATGTATTTGATTGGATCTTAAACTCATTTACTGGATGTCCACGATACGATTCACAGCATGAGAGAATTTGTGATTGGATCACAACTAATGAGTATCTCTACATGTGTAATTGTGATGTATCGGAATTATCCCTAGTCGATGAATTGATGGATCAATTCTGTCGAGACTAGCACGAGGTATACTCCTTGGTGTATCCAAGCAGCTGATTCTCACTGGCTGGAGACATTGTGATGTCCGGAGTTAATCGTGGATGCTAGTTATGGTAACTAGTTCATTGGAGTGACCAGTAGTAAGACTTCATATGGTTCTCTGCATATATAGATATGTCAATGAAGTTCTTACTGTGGCTTAAGTGCGATGTTCCTTTGACTTGCGGTATTCAAGTCATCTTGATCATGGAGACTTATGCTTTGACATCTTAAGCAAACATCTACGAGGAGATGTGGACCGAGATGATTGGGTATAAGTCAGTGATCGAAGGTGTTTGAATAGCCTATAAAGGATTCACCACTCCTTGCGAGGAGATGTATACCCATGGCCTCTCGTCGGATTGTTACTAAAGTCTTTGGCCAAAGCATTACATGTTTAGAGTAAGGTACTCTTCAATACATGTGGAGTAACTAGAATCCGTAGGACGAGGAAATGATACTTGGGCTAGGTGTGACGTAGTCAGCCTAGTGGGGACTGACACTATAGACCATGTCCTGAACCAAGTGGGTATAAGATGATTGTGGGGAATGTGGCACGATTAATTCGAGCTGCTGAAGGGTTTAGAAAATAGTTTTGGATAAAGCGTTGATCTTTTCGGTTAATTGGGGATCATGATGTACTACTAGGTGCCACTCATGATCGTTCTATAATTAATGGTTAATTATAGACGGCCAACATAAACCGAAAACCTATTTGGTCACACGCACAACGAGTGTAATCCAAAGGATTTAAAACGAGCTTGAGAATGGGATTCTCAGACCGAGAGAAACTATGTTCGGTTGGACCAAACATAAAGCGAGCATGAAATTGTTTCAGTCGCAATGGAAGCGTGGATGGGCCGTGTCTTATGAAGACATAATGGATGGACCAAAATGGTTTGGTTCTAATCCAATGGATGAGAATAAACCAAAGGGTTTGGTTTATATTAAACGAATGAACCAAAGGTTGGTTCGGTTCGTTTTAACTTAAAATAAACCATCATGGTTTGGTTTATTTTAACTTATCTTAATGGAGCGGGTTAACGGGCTTTATGGATATGATCCATTAACCATTAAGAGAATTAGTTCTCTATAAAATAGGGCTTAAACCCTAATCCAAAACCCTAGCCCTTGGAGTTGCCGCCCACCCCTTGAAGGAGGTTTTCGGCGCCAACCCTAGTGTGCCGCCGCCCAACCTCTTGTGCCGCCGTCCAACTTGTTGCCGGCGTCCAAGCTTCAGCCGGCTATCCTCCGGCGACCCTTCGGTGATCTCCCATAGGTTTGGCATCAAGGTGAGCCTTTTCTTTCCTTGGTTGGCCGGCGCCTATATCCTCCACCAAGCTGTCCAGTTTTCTGCACAGCTTCTCCTCCTCTTGTCGGAGCGTCGTTTGGACGACAGTTAGTGCTCCGACAGCGGCTAACTTACCGGGGATTTGATCTCCGGTAATCCTCTGAGGTTGGGGACGAAGGATTCGTCAAACGGTTGACGAATACCTCTCCGGAGAAGCGAGTTTTGAGAACTCGTTTTAGGATCCGAATTTGGATTCGGATCGTGATCATCTCTCGATCACGTCGTCTTCAACACGAGGCTAGTAACCCGTACGAAGACAAAGCTCGTGACTTAGCGAAGTCATCCCGAGGAGCTCGGCGTGGATACGGATAGAGACGATTCTTACGAGGATCGTTCCGGTTGATGCCGTTCCCGCTACACGTCATACGGAAGGTATAACGTAGTTTAATTTTCTTTTATTGCAAATTTTAATTTACAGTTATGTCTACACTTGTTGTAATAGCATGCGAGTGTTGTGTGTGTTGTAATAAATATAGATTTATTATTTTTAATTGCTTCCGATGTGTTCATGTTTACGAAACATGATCGAACACACACACGCCGCGGTGCCGGAAACCCAACAGTGGTATCAGAGCCCAGGTTGTGTTTCGACATAATCGTAAAATGGTTTTGCGATAGTCATAATGTATTTCTGGAAATTTTCTAAATTTTGGAAATTTAGAAGTATTTATGGAAATTTTTCAATTTTGGAAAGTCTAGAAGTATTTATGGAAATCTTCCACTTTTGGAAAGTTGGAAGTATTTATGGAAATTGATATTTTCCATAAATAAAATTTTTGATTAGATTCTGGAAATTTGTTTCCTAATTTAATCATGATTTGATTTGGGAAATCAAATCTTAAAATATTTTATTTCCATAAGTAGTTTTAATGATTTAGGAAATTGGTTTCCTAAATAGATTTTCCTTAATCAAATAATTCCATGAATAAAATATGTGATTAGATTTGAAAATTTGTTTCCTAATTTAATTATGATTTGATTTGGAGAATCAAATCTTAAACATATTTTATTTCCATAAATAGTTATGACATATAAGGAAATTATATACATGACATAATTGTATGCCATGTAATTGCATTAGATGCATAACATTATGTCATGCGTGTCGTGACATGTAGATGTATGCCATGTATGTTATGCCATGTAGATAATAGTTATTTGCATGCAAAGAGGATGAGACATAAAACCCTTAATCAATATTAAAGTCTACACCTTCCATTAATATGGTTAGAACCAGAGTTCTGTTTCTTGTTTGGGTTGTTGGACTCTCTCCAAGCCCGGCTCGAACCTGAATATGTTCAAACCATGGAATAGTTTAATACTAATATGGTAAGAGTCAGAGGTCAATCGTTAGCTTTGGTTGTTGGACTCTCTCCAACCTGGGCTAATTGGTTGAATGCGCTCTAACCATATTAAAACTATGTCCTGATTAATGGGTTGGCTTTAACCTGGAGCATCGGCTTGTTGGACTTTCTCCAAGGTCGATGTAAAGGGAGGTGAAGTTGGGTGCTATGCATATGATGCATACTTGTTAATGTGTTAACAACCCGATGTATGTGTGAACATTCAATTAGTTGATAGCACATTGTGATAGTTGCATATACGGGATATGCAATCGGTATAGATGATACCTACCGTCGTAGTTATGAATGGCTTGTTGGACTCTCTCCAAGGTTATTCATAACTATGATGGATATCAGCCCATTCGGAGATGGACCTATAATCTCCCGAAGTGATTTTGGGGTTTTTGAAATTCGAAAAATGAATGGGATTTATAAATGTATATTGATGCATTTTTAAAATCATCTTTCTCATATATGCTCGTTTTGTATTTCTAAGTTAATATATCTGATCATGATGTGTTTGAATTTGCGTTCCATTTTGGATTCAAATAAATTGACTGGGCCGAACTTCTTGGACTAGCTTAGAAACTTGAGAATTGTTCTCAAGGTGGAAAAGCTTGCGTATGTCCTCGAAGCGCCTCTTCCCGCCCATCCTAGTGACAATGCAACTCTGGACCAATTGTTGGCCTATCAAAAATATGTAAGTGATTCTGAACAAATGAGTTGCATCATGCTAGCCACGATGGAACCCAAGCTACGAAAGCAGCATGAGCATATGGATGCTCATATCGTAGTCCTTCATCTTTGTGAGTTGGTTGATGAGCAAGTGAGATTCGAAAGGTTCGAAGTCTCAAAGCTCCTCTTCACCTCTGAGATGCTAGGAGGTTCATCTGTGGTACTGCTCAATATGCTGAAGACTGTGGAGTCTTCTGAGAAGCATGAGCAGGGGACGGTGCTGTTAGTTGATTCCTCGAAGAAAGGTTCTAAGAGGAAGTCAAAGGAACAGCAGAAGGGAAAGAAGAGAAGGGCTAAGAAGGTAGAACTAGCATAAAAGGAAACTTGCCATCATTATGGCAAGGAGAGCCATTTGCGAAGAAAGTACAAGATTTATCTTGAGTCCGTGAAGAAGAATAAGGCATCAGATGCCCCATCTTCAAATCTTCTTTATTGATTGTCATTCTATTTCCTCGACACTTGGGTATTCGACACTGGTGTGGCTCACATATATGTAATGACATACATGGGCTAAGGAATAGAAGAAGACTCGTCAAGAGAGTCAAATTTACGTGTTGGGAATGGAGCAAAGGTTCTTTGCACTCGCCATCGAACGTATTTGTTGGAACTCCCTGTAGGATTTGTCTTAGAACTGGACAATTGCTTTTATGTTCCTTCGTTGATAAAGAACATCATTTCTCTTTCTTGTTTAAATAGAAATGGGTACCATTTGACTTTTAGTAACAATTGTTGTTACATAACTTTGAATAGAGTTCTTTATGGACCGGAACTTTAAGCAATGGTGTTTATACGCTGGACGTATCCAAAGGACATTTTCAATATCGGCGAGCAACATGCGTGCTCGGATAATCAAATAGACTCTATATGTGGCATTGTCGTCTTGGCCATATAAGCAAGAAACGCATGTCCGAATTACACCGATGTGGAATTCTGGAATCGTTTGAATTGGATTCATACGATACATGCGAATCATGCTTAAAAGGCAAGATGACTAAGTTACCTTTTACTGGAAAAGGTGAACGAGTGGGAGAGTTACTAGGTCTAGTACATACTGATGTATGTGGACCTATGTCAACTCAAGCTTTAGGAGGCTATAGCTACTTCATTACCTTCACCGATGATCACTCACGGTTTGGGTATGTGTTCTTGATGAAACACAAGTCTGAAGCCTTTGAAAGGTTCAAAGAATTCAGAAATGAAGTAGAGAAACAACATGACAAAAGTATTAAAATACTTCGATCGGATCGAGGTGGTGAATACTTAAGTCAAGAGTTTCTTGATTATCTAAGAGACAATGGCATATTGTCTCAATGGACTCCGCCCTATACACCACAGCATAATGGTGTATCTGAGAGGCGTAACCGGACCTTGTTGGACATGGTCAGGTCAATGATGAATCATGCGACTCTTCCCAAGTCCTTTTGGGGTTATGCACTTCGCATACCTGTTTACTTGTTAAATGTAATGCCTACCAAGGTAGTCTCAACTACTCCATATGAGATATGGAATGGTAAGAAACCTCATGTATCTTACTTGAAGATATGGGGTTGTCCTGCTTATGTGAAGCGGACTGTATCAGACAAACTGGATGCTAAGTCTGATAAATGTCTATTTATTGGATACCCTAAGGAAATAAGGGGTTACCAATTCTATCATCCTGTGGAACAAAAGGTGTTTGTTTCAAGGCATGCTGTGTTTCTAGAGAAAGAGTTTCTCTTGCAAGAAAACAGCGGGAGTGTCGTTGAGCTTGAGGAGGCTCGAGAGACTCAAATAGACATTGATGAGATACCTGGTGAAGCACAACAGCCGACAACTCATAGTGATGAGCAATCGGCTGGACCTATTGTAACACCACATCTTCGTAGATCTGGTAGAACACGCAATATTCCTGAGAGATATGGATTTCTCGTAAGCGAATCGAACGACGTGTTACTCATTGACGATGAGGAGCCTACCAGTTATGAAGAAGTGCTGACAAGTTCAGAAAGGGATAAGTGGCATGGTGCCATGAAGTCGGAAATGGATTCCATGTATGAAAACCAAGTTTGGAACTTGGTTGACCCACCTGAAGGGATAAAGCCTATAGGGTGCAAGTGGGTTTTCAAGAAGAAAACCGACATGGATGGTAATGTGATTACCTATAAGGCTAGATTGGTGACAAAAGGATATCGTCAAAAACAAGGTGTTGATTATGGCGAAACCTATTCGCCTGTAGCTATGCTTAAATCCATTCGGATGCTCCTGGCCATAGCGGCTCATTATGATTATGAGATATGGCAGATGGATGTGAAAACAGCTTTCCTTAATGGAAACATGCTCGAGGACGTGTATATGATACAGCCTGAGGGTTTCACATCGGTTGATAAAACCAAGGTATGCAAATTGCGACGGTCCATTTATGGACTGAAGCAAGCATCCAGGAGCTGGAATATCCGTTTTGATGAGACAATCAAAAGGTTTGATTTCTCACAAAATCCAGACGAACCTTGTGTGTACAAGAAGGTTAGTGGGAGTGCAGTCGTATTCCTAGTATTGTATGTCGATGACATACTACTTATAGGAAACGATGTTTCAATCTTACAGTCAGTGAAGGTTTGGTTATCCAAGACATTCTCCATGAAGGACCTGGGAGAAGCAACCTACATCCTCGGGATTAAGATCTATAGAGATAGATCGAAACGGTTGCTTGGTCTTTCGCAGTCTACATATATAGACCGAGTGCTAAAGAGGTTTAGCATGTCGGAATCCAAGAAAGGTTTCCTACCCATCAGGCATGGGGTACACCTTTCGAAGTCTATGTGTCCACGCACAGAAGACGAGAGGATTTGCATGAGTAAGATTCCCTATGCATCCGCAATAGGATCTATCATGTATGCTATGTTATGTATGAGGCCCGATGTATCGTATGCTCTGAGTGTCACGAGCAGATACCAGTCTGATCCAGGAATGGATCATTGGGTGACTGTTAAGACGATCCTTAAGTACTTAAGAAGAACTAAGCATACGTTCCTAATATATGGAGAAGGGTACATGGTGATACGTGGGTATACGGATGCCAGATCCAGACAGACAAGGATGATTCCATGTCTTAGTCTGGGTATGTATTCACCTAGAATGGAGGCGCAATAAGTTGGAAAGGTTCCAAGCTTGACACTATAGCGGATTCTGCCACTAAGGCGTAATCGCTTGCGCTTTAAGGCGAAAGGAAGCGATTTGGATCAAGTAGTTCATCTATGAACTTGATGTGGTCTCATCAATGATCCAAACATGTTCTTCGCCGCTATCATCTTATCAGAGAGATCATCAGTAGGAACGAAATACAAATCGAGAAAATTCCCACTGAAAGGAACTTAGCGGATCCTTTGACTAAGGCATTACCTCAAAATAAGTTTGAGGGTCATGTTAGAGCTTATGGTATTGGATACCGTAGCGATTGGCATTAGGCCAAGTGGGAGTCTGTTAGTAATATATGAGAGATGTCCTAAGGCAATCGCCTTATGTATGAACCATTTATATGATAAATGAAGATTCACTATTTGAGTATACATGTTTCATGTATTTGATTGGATCTTAAACTCATTTACTGGATGTCCACGATACGATTCACAGCATGAGAGAATTTGTGATTGGATCACAACTAGTGAGTATCTCTACATGTGTAATTGTGATGTATCGGAATTATCCCTAGTCGATGAATTGATGGATTTGGACACCATCAATTCTGTCGAGACTAGCACGAGGTATACTCCTTGGTGTATCCAAGCAGCTGATTCTCACTGGCTGGAGACATTGTGATGTCCGGAGTTAATCGTGGATGCTAGTTATGGTAACTAGTTTATTAGAGTGACCAGCCGTAAGACTTCATATGGTTCTCTGCATATATAGATATGTCAATGAAGTTCTTACTGTGGCTTAAGTGCGATGTTCCTTTGACTTGCGGTATTCAAGTCATCTTGATCATGGAGACTTATGCTTTGACATCTTAAGCAAACATCTCCGAGGAGATGTGGACCCGGGATGATTGGGTATAAGTCGAAGTGATCGAAGGTGTTTGAATAGCCTATAAAGGATTCACCACTCCTTGCGAGGAGATATATACCCATGGCCTCTCGTCGGATTGTTACTAAAGTCTTTGGCCAAAGCATTACATGTTTAGAGTAAGGTACTCTTCAATTCATGTGGAGTAACTAGAATCCGTAGGACGAGGAAATGATACTTGGGCTAGGTGTGACGTAGTCAGCCTAGTGGGGACTGACACAATAGACCATGTCCTGAACCAAGTGGGTATAAGATGAGTGAAGGGAATGGGGCATGATTCATTCGAGCTACTGAAGGGTTTCAGAAATAGTTCTGGATCAACCGTTGATCTTTTCGGTTAATTGGGGATCATGATGTACTACTAGGTGCCACTCATGATCGTTCTATAATTAATGGTTAATTATAGACGGCCAACATAAACCGAAAACCTATTTGGTCACACGCACAACGAGTGTAATCCAAAGGATTTAAAACGAGCTTGAGAATGGGATTCTCAGACCGAGAGAAACTATGTTTGGTTGGACCAAACATAAAGCGAGCATGAAATTGTTTCAGTCGCAATGGAAGCGTGGATGGGCCGTGTCTTATGAAGACATAATGGATGGACCAAAATGGTTTGGTTCTAATCCAATCGATGAGAATAAACCAAAGGGTTTGGTTTATATTAAACGAATGAACCAAAGGTTGGTTCGGTTCGTTTTAACTTAAAATAAACCATCATGGTTTGGTTTATTTTAACTTATCTTAATGGAGCGGGTTAACGGGCTTTATGGATATGATCCATTAACCATTAAGAGAATTAGTTCTCTATAAAATAGGGCTTAAACCCTAATCCAAAACCCTAGCCCTTGGAGTTGCCGCCCACCCCTTGAAGGAGGTTTTCGGCGCCAACCCTAGTGTGCCGCCGCCCAACCTCTTGTGCCGCCGTCCAACTTGTTGCCGGCGTCCAAGCTTCAGCCGGCTATCCTCCGGCGACCCTCCGGTGATCTCCCATAGGTTTGGCATCAAGGTGAGCCTTTTCTTTCCTTGGTTGGCCGGCGCCTATATCCTCCACCAAGCTGTCCAGTTTTCTGGACAGCTTCTCCTCCTCTCGTCGGAGCATCGTTTGGACGACGGTTAGTGCTCCGACAGCGGCTAACTTACCGGGGATTTGATCTCCGGTAATCCTCTGAGGTGGGGGACGAAGGATTCGTCAAACGGTTGACGAATACCTCTCCGGAGAAGCGAGTTTTGAGAACTCGTTTTAGGATCCGAATTTGGATTCGGATCGTGATCATCTCTCGATCACGTCGTCTTCAACACGAGGCTAGTAACCCGTACGAAGACGAAGCTCGTGACTTAGCGAAGTCATCCCGAGGAGCTCGGCGTGGATACGGATAGAGACGATTCTTACGGGAATCGTTCCGGTTGATGCCGTTCCCGCTACACGTCATACGAAAGGTATAACGTAGATAATTTTCTTTTATTGCAAATTTTAATTTATGGTTATGTCTACACTTGTTGTAATAGCATGCGTGTGTTGTGTGTGTTGTGTGTGTTGTAATAAATATAGATTTATTATTTTTAATTGCTTCCGCTGTGTTCATGTTTACGAAACATGATCGAACACACACACGCCGCGGTGCCGGAAACCCAACAATGGTACCTGAGCTGCAAAAGCAGCATGAGTATATGGATGCTAATACTATGGTCTTCCATCTTCATGAGTTGTTCGATGAGCAAGCGAGATCCGAAAGGTTCGAGGTCTCTAGGCTCCTCTTCACCACGAAGATGAAAGAAGGTTCATCTGTAGTGCAGTTTGTGCTAAAGATGAACGGGTACATCGAGCGGTTAGCTACCCTCGGTTTTGTGATGGATCATGAGTTAAGTATTGACTTAATTCTACATTGTTTGCCCAAGAGTTTCTCACAATTTGTGATGAACTATCGGATGAACAAATTGGAATCCACCATTCCCGAGCTCCTCAATATGCTGAAGACTGTGGAGCCTTCTGTGAAGTATGAGGAGAAGGCGGTTCTGTTAGTTGATTCCTTAAAGAAGGGTTCTAAGAGGAAGGCAAAAGAACAGAAGAAAGGAAAGAACAAAAAGGCAAAGAAGGCGGAACCAGCGCAAAAGGGCACTTGCCATCACTGTGGCAAGGAAGGCCACTGGCGAAGAAACTGCAAGATTTATCTTGAGTCCATGAAGAAGAAGAAGGCATCCGATGCCCCATCCTCTTCAGGTATCTTCGTTATTGATTGTCATTCTATTTCCTTGGACACTTGGGTATTGGATACTGGGTGTAGCTCACATATATGTAATGACATACAGGGGCTAAGGAATAGAAGAAGACTTGTCAGAGGGGAGTCAAATTTGCGAGTTGGCAATGGAGCAAAGGTTGCTGCGGTCGCCATCGGAACTTATTTGCTGAAGCTCCCTAGTGGACTAGTCTTAGAACTGGACAATTGCTATTATGTTCCTTCTCTAATAAAGAACATTGTTTCTATTTCCTGTTTAAATAGAAATGGTTTCCATTTGACGTTTAATAACAATTGTTGTTATATAACTTTAAATGGCGTACTTTATGGAACTGGAACTTTGAGTAATGGCATTTATACGTTGGACGTATCCAGTGACATTTTCAATATCGAAGCGAGCAACACGCGTGCTCGAAAGGATAATCAAATAGACTCCTATATGTGGCATTGTCGTCTTGGCCATATAAGCAAGAAACGCATGTCCGAATTACACCGATGTGGAATTCTGGAATCGTTTGAATTGGATTCATACGATACATGCAAATCATGCTTAAAAGGCAAGATGACTAAGTTACCTTTTACTGGAAAAGGTGAACGAGTGGGAGAGTTACTAGGTCTAATACATACTGATGTATGTGGACCTATGTCAACTCAAGCATTAGGAGGCTATAGCTACTTCATTACCTTCACCGATGATCACTCACGGTTTGGGTATGCGTTCTTGATGAAACACAAGTCTGAAGCCTTTGAAAGGTTCAAAGAATTCAGAAATGAAGTAGAGAAACAACATGACAAGAGTATTCAAATACTTCGATTGGATCGAGGTAGTGAATACTTAAGTCAAGAGTTTCTTGATTATCTAAGAGACAATGGCATATTGTCTCAATGGACTCCGCCCTATACACCACAGCATAATGGTGTATCTGAGAGGCGTAACCGGACCTTGTTGGACATGGTTAGGTCAATGATGAATCATGCAACTCTTCCCAAGTCCTTTTGGGGCTATGCACTTCAGACAGTTGTTTACTTGTTAAACAGAATATCTACCAAGGTAGTCTCAACTACTCCATATGAGATATGGAATAGGAAGAAACCTCATGTATCTTACTTGAAGATATGGGGTTGTCCTGCTTATGTGAAGCGGACTGTGTCAGACAAATTGGATGCTAAGTCTGATAAATGTCTATTTATTGGATACCCTAAGGAAACAAGGGGTTACCAATTCTATCATCCTGTGGAACAAAAGGTGTTTGTTTCAAGGCATGCTGTGTTTCTAGAGAAAGAGTTTCTCTTGCAAGAAAACAGTGGGAGTGTCGTCGAGCTTGAGGAGGCTCGAGAGACTCAAATAGACATTGATGAGATACCTGGTGAAGCACAACAGCCGACAACTCATAGTGATGAGCAATCGGCTGGACCTATTGTAACACCACATCTTCGTAGATCTGGTAAAACACGCAATATTCCTGAGAGATATGGATTTCTCGTAAGCGAATCGAACGACGTGTTACTCATTGATGATGAGGAGTCTACCAGTTATGAAGAAGTGCTGACAAGTTCAGAAAGGGATAAGTGGCTTGGTGCCATGAAGTCGGAAATGGATTCCATGTATGAAAACCAAGTTTGGAACTTGGTTGACCCACCTGAAGGGATAAAGCCTATAGGGTGCAAGTGGGTTTTCAAGAAGAAAACCGACATGGATGGTAATGTGATTACCTATAAGGCTAGATTGGTGGCGAAAAGATATCGTCAAAAACAAGGTGTTGATTATGACGAAACCTATTCGCCTGTAGCTATGTTTAAATCCATTCGGATGCTCCTGGCCATAGCGGCTCATTATGATTATGAGATATGGCAGATGGATGTGAAAACAGCTTTCCTTAATGGAAACCTACTCGAGGACGTGTATATGATACAGCCTGAGAGTTTCACATCGGTTGATAAAACCAAGGTATGCAAATTGCGACGGTCCATTTATGGATTGAAGCAAGCATCCAGGAGCTGGAATATCCGTTTTGATGAGACAATCAAAAAGTTTGATTTCTCACAAAATCCAGACGAACCTTGTGTGTACAAGAAGGTTAGTGGGAGTGCAGTCGTATTCCTAGTATTGTATGTCGATGACATACTACTTATAGGAAACGATGTTTCAATCTTACAGTCAGTCAAGGTTTGGTTATCCAAGACATTCTCCATGAAAGACCTGGGAGAAGCAACCTACATCCTCGGGATTAAGATCTATAGAGATAGATCGAAACGGTTGCTTGGTCTTTCGCAGTCTACATATATAGACCGAGTGCTAAGGAGGTTTAGCATGTCGGAATCCAAGAAAGGTTTCCTACCCATCAGGCATGGGGTACACCTTTCGAAGTCTATGTGTCCGCGCACAGAAGACGAGAGGATTTGCATGAGTAAGATTCCCTATGCATCCGCAATAGGATCTATCATGTATGCTATGTTATGTACGAGGGCCGATGTATCGTATGCTCTGAGTGTCATGAGCAGATACCAATCCGATCCAGGAATGGATCATTGGGCGGCTGTTAAGATGATCCTTAAGTACTTGAGAAGAACTAAGGATGTGTTCCTAATATATGGAGAAGGGGACATGGTGATACGCGGGTATATGGATGCCAGCTTCCAGACAGACAAGGATGATTCCAGGTCTCAGTCTGGATACGTGTTCACCTTGAATGGGGGCGCAGTGAGTTGGAAAAGTTCCAAACAAGAGACTGTAGCGGATTCTACCACTGAGGCAGAATATATTGCAGCTTCGGAAGCAGCAAAGGAAGCGGTTTGGATCAAAAAGTTCGTTCATGAACTTGGTGTGATTCCGGCCATTGTTGAAGCAATACCGGTCTACTGCGACAACAATGGAGCAATTGCATAGGCGAAAGAGCCAAGGTCTCATCAGCGATCCAAACATGTGCTTCGCCGCTATCATCTTATCAGAGAGATCATCAGTAGGAACGAAATACAAATCGAGAAAATTCCCACTGAAAGGAACTTAGCGGATCCCTTGACTAAGGCATTACCTCAAAATAAGTTTGAGGGTCATGTTCGAGCTTATGGTATTGGATACCGTAGCGATTGGCATTAGGCCAAGTGGGAGTCTGTTAGTAATATATGAGAGATGTCCTAAGGCAATCACCTTATGTATGAACCATTTATATGATAAATGAAGATTCACTATTTGAGTATACATGTTTCATGTATTTGATTGGATCTTAAACTCATTTACTGAATGTCCACGATGCGATTCACAGCATGAGAGAATTTGTGATTGGATCACAACTAGTGAGTATCTCTACATGTGTAATTGTGATGTATCGGAATTATCCCTAGTCGATGAATTGATGGATTTGGACACTCGAGACTAGCACGAGGTATACTCCTTGGTGTATCCAAGCGGTGATTCTCACCGGGAGACATTGTGATGTCCGAGTTAATCGTGGATGCTAGTTATGGTAACTAGTTCATTGGAGTGACGGTAGTAAGACTTCATATGGTTCTCTGCATATATAGATATGTCAATGAAGTTCTTCTGGCGGGCTTAAGTGCGATGTTCCTTTGACTTGCGGTATTCAAGTCATCTTGATCATGGAGACTTATGCTTTGACATCTTAAGCAAACATCTCTAAGGAGATGTGGACCCGGGATGATTGGGTATAAGTCGAAGTAATCGAAGGTGTTTGAATAGCCTATAAAGGATTCACCACTCCTTGCGAGGAGATGTATACCCATGGCCTCTAGTCGGATTGTTACTAAAGTCTTTGGCCAAAGCATTACATGTTTAGAGTAATGTACTCTTCGATACATGTGGAGTAACTAGAATCCGTAGGACGAGGAAATGATACTTGGGCTAGGTGTGACGTAGTCAGCCTAGTGGGGACTGACACAATAGACCATGTCCTGAACCAAGTGGTTATAAGATGAGTGAAGGGAATGGGGCACGAATCATTCGAGCTGCTGAAGGGTTTCAGAAATAGTTCTGGATCAACCGTTGATCTTTTCGGTTAATTGGGGATCATGATGTACTACTAGGTGCCACTCATGATCGTTCTATAATTAATGGTTAATTATAGACGGCCAACATAAACCGAGAACCTATTTGGTCACACGCACAACGAGCGTAATCCAAAGGATTTAAAACGAGCTTGAGAATGGGATTCTCAGACCGAGAGAAACTAGGTTTGGTTGGACCAAACATAAAGCGAGCATGAAATCGTTTCAGTCGCAATGGAAGCGTGGATGGGCCGAGTCTTATGAAGACGTAATGGATAAACCAAAATGGTTTGGTTCTAATCCAATGGAGGAGAATAAACCAAAGGGTTTGGTTTATTTTAAACGAATGAACCAAAAGTTGGTTCGGTTCATTTTAACTTAAAATAAACCATCATGGTTTGGTTTATTTTAACTTATCTTAATGGAGCGGGTTAACGGGCCTAATGGTTATGATCCAATAACCATTAAGAGAATTAGTTCTCTATAAAAGAGGGCTTAATGGATAATTAAATCCTAATCAAAAACCCCTAGCCTCAAGAGTTGCCGCCCACCCCTTGAAGGATTCGGCGCCAACCCTAGGCTGCCGCCCCTCTCCTCCTCCAACCGGCGTCCAGAAGGAGCCTTCCTTCCCCCTCGCCAGCATCGAGCTGCTCGGTTGGTGCTCCGGTGATCTTCCTTGGGTGTGACAATAAGGTGAGCACTTGGCTTCCTTGTTTTGGCCGGCGCCTACTCCTCCACCAAGCTGTCCAGTTTTCTGGACAGCTTCTTCTCCTCTAGTCGGAGTGTCGTTTGGACGACGGTTAGAGCTCCGACAGCGGCTAACTTACCAGGGATTCGATCTCCGGTAATCCTCTGAGGTGGAGGACGAAGGATTCGTCAATTGGTTGACGAATACCTCTCCGGAGAAGCGAGTTTTTGAGAACTCGTATTAGGATCCGAATTTGGATTCGGATCGTGATCATCTCTCGATCACGTCGTCTTCAACACGAGGCTAGTAACCCGTACGAAGACGAAGCTCGTGGCTTAGCGAAGTCATCCCGAGGAACTCGGCGTGGATACGGATAGAGACGATTCTAGCGAGGATCGTTCCGGTTGATGCCGTTCCCGCTACACGTCATACGAAAGGTATAACGTAGTTAAATTTCCTTTTATTGCAAATTTAAATTTACGGTTATGTCTACACTTGTTGTAATATGCATGCGTGTGTTGTGTGTATTGTAATAAATAGAAGTATTTATTATTTTTATTGCTTCCGCTGTGTTCATGTTTACGAAACATGATCGAACACACACACGCCGCGGTGCCGGAAACCCAACATTCTACTCCTCTTACTTGCTTTTATTTCAATTATATTGTAAGAGGGAGTGTTCTTGTAAGAAAGGTTACCTCCACCTAGCTTTGTGCAAATGATAGATTAGTGAATTGGTTAAGGCGTGATTCACCTGGAACGAATCGGGTCGTGGACTAGCGACAAGGGTCGTGAACCATGTTACATTGGTTTGTTAGCATTGTCTTCTTAATTGTCTTTATTATTTGTATTCCCGTTGCGCTAACCATTGATTGTAGACAATTAAGCAAGTGATTACCATCTATGATAAAGATGGCTATTCA
Source organism: Wurfbainia villosa (assembly GCA_025175895.1). Classification (NCBI taxonomy): domain Eukaryota; kingdom Viridiplantae; phylum Streptophyta; class Magnoliopsida; order Zingiberales; family Zingiberaceae; genus Wurfbainia; species Wurfbainia villosa. The sequence continues at coordinate 4,466,377 of CM046009.1, forward strand.
CCCCTCTCTAGCCGGCCACCGATCTTCCAACACTCATTACCTTGTTATTTATGTTGTAGTATTGGGGTTGTTCTTTGCTCCAATTCTTCTTCTTGAGTTTTCTTCCTTCTTCGCCCTTTGGAGTGTCGAACTCTACCATTACACTAATCCAATTATCATAATTACACATAAGGAAATATTTCATCGTCACCGCCCATAGCTCAAACTCCTTTGCTCCGTAGAGTTCGTATGGTGGCGGCACGTTGATATCATTCCCCAATCTTTCTTCAATCACCATCTTCTTCCTCTAGCGTGCTCCCATAGTTGTTAAACCTTAAAGAGCGACTTCGCTCTGATACCACTTGTTAGGAATTGGACTTCGCTAGAAGGGGGGTTGATATGGGGGAAATATTGGCATGTATATGTAGACAAGAGCTCGGCCCATGAGAGGGGATATAAAAGGATGGCTAGGGTTTGGAGACAAAGGGGAGGGTTTTTCTTTTGGTGAAGAGGAAGAAGGGGGCAGCGACCAGGGCTCTTCTTCTTTCGCATCTCTTCTTCTTCCACATATTCCACTGGGGAGGGCCAATAGGAGGGGAGGCGATCTCTTCACGGGGGATCCATGGCAGGCATTTGCTTGGTCCGTCGATCATCCACGATGCATAACCTTCTTGGTTCGGGTGTGGCATCCCTTCTGGAGCCCGGATCGTTGGTCATCGTGGAGTATAAAGAACCCACTTCCTCCTCTTCTGCCTCGGTAGTTGCGACTAACTCCTCTGCTGACGTTAGGCTACACTTCTTGGTATCACAGCTGTGACTCATCCGCACCCTGACTCGCTTCAGCCTCAGAGGTTTATTTCCTCATGGTGGAAGGTTAGCAAGGTTTGAAGGCGTATTCATTCACAGTGAACATCATTGACCTCTGGGATTGTTCCTATATTGTTGATGTGATTCACTAATATCTATATGAGAAGCCTAAGATTTCTTCCAGACAGATTGTTGCAATTCTTCACCTGGCTATTGCTCACCCTTTAGTAAACGTTCTACTAATATGAGTTTAAGAAAGGTAGTTGTTCCATTCATACGCACAATAAAGGCAAGTGAACCTTCCTTCATAGCAATTCGTTCTGCCTTGTTCCTTCGGGAAGTAATTTTCCCATCCAATCACTCTCAGTTTTGTCAACATAAAGTATTGTATATGTGCTTGCATTTTTCCAGTGGCTTTGTTAAGACTTTCCTTCTAATCTCCTTGGTAAGCTTGATGAAGTTTCTATTACTGTGTTATGCATGTTAATTATTGGGGATCATTTATTTAAACTGATTTCGCTTTGTGCTTGGCAAAGTATATGTTGTTGGCATTTCTCTGGATAAATATTGATTCTCATATAGTATCTTATGCAAAAGAACAAGAGGCTACTGTACCACGCCTCAATTTGAAATCTTAGAAGATTTATTGAATTCATTGTTAAGAGCTAGAAGCTTGAGTTAGCTAAGAAGGTTCAGAGTTACACATGAGATAAGTTTTTCTTCCTCTTCTTTTACATTTCTTTTACTGCAACTTAATATATTTTCTTTCATCAATGACCGGCCTAACTTAAACATCGGAGTGTCATCGCCAGATAGGCCGATGACGGTTTAACTCGTGTTAACTTTTTTAGGATATCAACTTTGCTGATGCGGTCGGAGAGAACTCACCTTCTACAGTCCAATCTCGAAGGACAAAAATTTCATGTCACATCAGTTGGCGCCGTCTGTGGGAACTCTGGGCAAGACGTTGAGAGAACAATACAACCATTTGACTGGGATGGTTATTTCGCTTTTCCTTCTTTTCATGCGACTAATTTTGCTTAATAATTCCTTTCAATTCAGCTTTAGGTCAATGCTGGTTCTTCTCAGATCAATTTCTCATTAGACCTTCTCTATTGGATATGACTCCACGATGGGAGGAAGACATCAATCCTCTATGTTGTTAAATTGAATAAATACATGTAAATGCTTACCTTTAATATTTAGTTTCCTTCTTATACCTTATCATTTCTCTAGTTGTATTTCGAATTTTCTCTATTGAAGATATATTATATGAGACACTTAGTTATATCTCCATTTAGAATGTCTTAAAAGCTTTAATTTAATTTAATTATCTGTTTAATATTTATTTTAAAGGTTTACCTTTAGTTAATCATTTCACTATTTCTTAGTCATACATACCAAGTTGGCCACTTGGCCACACAGTCAGTCGGCCGCTCGGCCGCACAACCAATCGGGCATCCAATTGCACCATGGTCACGCCACTCAGCTGCATAGCCAACCGGCCACTCGACCAAGGGTCATTACTTGTACTCAGCTATTCGGCTGAGTTAACATACCACATCCCTTTCGACCATTTGGTCAGGGTAATTATTTACACTCAGTCATTCGACTGAGTTAACATATTTGATCCCTTCCGGTCACTTGGCCAGGGTAATTACTTACACTCAGTCATTCGGCTGAGTTAACATACTTGATTCCTTCTGGTCACTTGGCCAGGGTAATTACTTGCACTCAGTCATTCGACCGAGTTAATGTACTTCATCCCTTCTGGACACTCGATTAGGGTCAATACTGGCATTCAGCCATTCGGCTGAGTTAACATACTTCATCACTTCCGGCCACTCAGCCGAGGGTCATTACTTGTACTCAGCTATTCGGCTGAGTTAACATACTGCATCCCTTTCGACCACTTGGTCAAGGTAATTATTTACACTCAGTCATTCGGCTGAGTTAACATACTTCATCCCTTTCGACCACTTGGTTAGGGTCATTACTTGTACTCAGTCATTCGACCGAGTTAACATACTTCATCCCACCCGGTCACTTGGCTAGGGAAATTATTTGTACTCAACTACTATGTCGAACTACTCACTTGTAAGAGATACATTTCTGAAAATCTTTATAATAGTCACCAAATATATTGATGCCTATCTAAAGAGAATACCTGACTCAATTGTTCATTCGCTTTGAAGTTTATTTATTGTCCGATTATATTATCAACTTCGGGATTTCTAAGTATAAGCAGGTTTTCTTAAAATTCTCAGTGAAGTAATTCCAAACATAATCTGTTATGGACTACTCCTATTCATCATATATGGATTATTACTCTCTATACGGAGAAGTTGAGTATTCAAAGCTAATGTACTGATGAAAAACTAAAATAAAATAAAATTAAAAATATTCCGACTTGATCTGGCGAAGCCCTGAATCAAGTCGTCACTATTCTTTCTGCTTGTCTTCAAGGCAAGCAATTATCCCCGTGTAGTGGCGGATCGAAAGAGTTGAGTTTTCACTCAACTATATATTATTTTTATCCCCGTGTGGTGGTGGATTGGAAGAGTTGATTTTTCACTCAACTATATATTATTTTTATCCCCGTATGGTGGTGGATCGGAAGAGTTGAAACTCAACTATATATTATTTTTATCCCCATGTGGTGGTGGATTGGAAGAGTTGAGTTTTCACTCAACTATATATTATTTTTATCTCCGTGTGGTGGTGGATCAGAAGAGTTGAGTTTTCACTCAACTATGTATTATTATTATCCCCGTGTGGTGGCGGATCGAAAGAGTTGAGTCTTCGCTCAACTGTATTATTATTACTCCCGTGTGGTTGCAGATTGAAAGAGTTGAGTCTTCGCTCAACTGTATTATTTTTATCCCCGTGTGATGATGGATTAGAAGAGTTGAGTTTTCACTTAACTATATATTATTTTTATCCCCGTGTAGTGGTGGATCGGAAGAGTTGAAACTCAACTATATATTATTTTTATCCCCATATGGTGGTGGATCGGAAGAGTTGAGTTTTCACTTAACTATATATTATTTTTATCCCCGTGTGGTGGTGGATCGAAAGAGTTGAAACTCAACTATATATTATTTTTATCCCCATGTGGTGGTGGATCGGAAGAGTTGAGTTGATAGGTACAGATATTTTTATTGTGGTACCGTTTCAAATAAATTATCGAAACCCCTAACTACACTAATATAACATAGTGGATGGTTCGGATCGTTTCCCAATGAGTGTAATCGACATAATAGTAAACTTAAGATTTCTAATTATTGCTTTGGGTTTTCTAATGTAAATGGGGGGTTTGGAATTTGAAAGGCTAATCCTATTAAACGAAAGACAATACAAGGTAATTAAGCTCTAATCTAACTAAACTACGAGTGCGATGAAATTAAAAGAAACCTAACTAAGCATTCAAATAAGAAAGTGCATGAATTTAAATATGCAGAATAACATAAGAGTAAAACATAACATGAAATTAAATCTAAACTAACCAACTACAACCTAATTACTCTAAGAAGTATTTCATCGAACAATATGTAAGCATGCAACGATATAAACCAAATACGTGCAAATTAAAACATGGAAGGAATTATAATTACAAGCATTCATCAAATTAAGGAAACAATCAAAACACAGTTGATTGGAAATGAACTTGCTGTCCGAAAATGTGCTAGAATTAGACTGCTGTTAAGGTCGCTGGTAATGGCTGATCGGAGTTGGAACTGCCGGCAGCTGTGAAGATTGCTGGCTAGAGCTGTGGTGATGGAGATGAGCGGACTGTGAAGGTGCTGGCTGGACCAATCAGAGGGGAACCCCTACTCCAGTTGGTTGTAGGCGGTGGACGATGGAGCTACCCGTGTTTTGATGGAGAAGGTGGCACCGGAGCTGTGGATCAGGGCTGGCGGACCTTCTGTCAGTGGAGAAGGAGATGGTTGGCACCGGTCACCAGAGTGGAGGGTATCCCCTTCCCTCTCCGACGACCGGCGGGGAAGGAGAGAACGCGGCCGAAGGAGGGCGGAGGTGAGTCGGGCGATTGTCGCGGAAGAGAAGGGATGTGCCGACTGCGTAGAATGGGAAAATGTTTGATTTTTAAAGGCCAATTACTTTGACCGTCTGATCAAAGCTGCTTCAATCCCAGCCGTCCGTTAAAGCTAGGGCTTGATTAAATTGATTAACCCTTAAGTGGTTGTGGATCCAACAACTGAGAATTCTCACTTTGAATGGATGGATCTGATCAAGCTGAAAGGCTAATCACGTTCGATCGAATCTGGATGAATGCCTCAGATGTCCAGATCTAAATGTATGGATCGGATCTCTCCAGATCTAGGTAGATGGCTCAGAATCAAGCTACTTTCATAGATGGTCCATATCGCTCAGATCTAATCTCTTGATTAAATTGTCTTCGATCATGATGAAGGATCTAGATCAATCCAGTTTAAAATGATCCTTCTAGCCCTAGATGAAGTCATATTTGATCCAACTTGAGTCTAGTCCAGTGGCTCATCTCGATCTCCTACAAATAAAGATAAATTTTGCATATAAGTCCAAATTTTAGGAGAATTTATAATTAGGTAAAAAAATATATCCAACTCATAAAACATGTAAATAATTGATAATTAATAACTTGAGAGGATAAAAACAGTGATATTAAGGACCAAAATAACACGATAAAATGACAGTTATCAATTCCCCCACACTTATTCTTGCATGTCCCGAGCAAGTAAAGAAAACTAAAAGGTAACTGAAGATTTTCCTAGCAATTCCTAATCATACATAGAAATTCATGAAAGAAAGTTACCTAGGATTGTCAATTCTCAAAGACTCAAGCAATTATGGACTCAAATCTTACACAGGTTAACAAACATGTTGACTTCAATCCATCATGAATAGACTAAGATTGATTAAGTCTCACAAGGTAAGTGGTGGTTTCTCTCGCTCTCTAATAGTGGAGTTCACTCAAGCTACTCATGGTTTATGCACTACCATATGATTGCTTTTCTTCTACCTTCACCACTATATACACATAAGAATGCACGATTATTGAAGGCTTATTAGGAATGTAAGGGAAACATGAATATAAGAAAAATGACAATATGTGTGAAAGGAAAGAAAGGTAGGAAATGAAATGGCTATAAAAATGCAAGAAGATATGAAAATACTGGAATGTTATATAGACGAGTACAAGAAAGCAATGCCCCAAAAGTTTTCATCCAAGCTAGCTTTTCACAATTCACTAAACATGTAAACAACCCCTATCACTTTCACAATATAAATCCACACATGATATAAAATAAATCTCTCAACATTTACAATAAGGGATGTCCATCACAAAAAAAACTATCGCACAAATAAAAAAATGACACAACATGTCAAAGAATTTTTTTTTATTGCCTTTATTCATTTGCCTAAATGTTTTTTCCAACTTTTTTTTTCAATTTATTTTCAACTATTTCTTTCAACTTTTTTTTTCAATCATTTTTTTTTTGACATGTAGTGCACTTCCCTATGCTCTAGAAAATACATCAAGATCAGATATAAAAATAAAAACATAGCTTGTTTGTGGTGATCAAGCATAACTTGCCTATGCTTACACTGAATTCTCCTTAGTTACTCTCTCCCCCACACTTAAACTTGTGTCCGTCCCAGGCAAAATACTCATCATGGAACATCCAATATTCCACATTCAAAAATAAAAATGGAGAAGAAAGTAATGGAAGGAAAGAAAAAAATGACATGATGTAGAAATAGAAAGGCAATAGAATGAATAATGAAAATAGCATGTCGTATGATAAGAAAATTATTTGAGTAGCATGAGATAACAAAAGTAGTAAAAGGAAACAAGTGAGATTGCCTTCATCATAATCATGCAAACCTATGATTGTGTGGTCTCGAAAGAATCAAAGCAAGTTCTAGAGTTGCAATAACTATAAGTGCACTACACACAAGTAATAAAAACAGGCACAATCCTCACTAGGAATGAAAAAAAAAATCATCTCAATCTATCAACACAGAATCCATCACCAAGTAGTGACCACATGCAATCAAATAATTCATCCAAGTCAATAAATCCCAAAATTTGACAATCAAATTTAACTAGCTTTCACGACTTCTAAGAAGATATAAAGGAATGCATAGGAAATTTATTTCAAAACACGACTAAACAAAAACTCGTCAGACAAAACTTAACAACTATTACTAAAATAAACAAAGTAAAAGAAACGTATATACAAGGGAAATAAAAAAAATGAGATGGAATAAACTCCCCTGAGGTCCTGGCGGTTGAAGAAGATTTAGTAAAAGGAGCCACGTAGGTCGTGGGGTGCTTTGAAAGAAATCCAGTCCTGGTGGTTGGAGAAGATTTAGAGTAAGCATCCATGTCGGGAGTGGAATGGACTGAATGGAGGTGAGCGCTTTCATGGTATAATTAGAATAACTCCATGTTGCTCCCTCCAATATGATCGCCTCATCATATGTAATCTCTGGTGGTCAGAGGCGATTCAAAAAAAGTGTCCAACCTTGGGACTGGATTATTGCATTGTTGTTAGGGCCTTTATTAACAAAATTCTTGGAGTCTTCAACTATGATGGGAGTGTCCAGTCTGGGGGGGAAACTCAGCTATCCATCACTCCTCCTTCATGCTTATCAAGTGGTTGCACAGCTAAACATAAAAATTCTGTAGGCACTTTCTCCTCTGTAACATCATCTGCAATAAAATTGTAAATAGGAGTAGCTGGCAACTCACTAACATCATCCTCAACTAATTTTTCTGACCCTGCTTCCACTGTAGATATCCCAGTATCAGTGGCATAAATAGCATCACAAAATAAATCGAAGCCACTAGTATCATCATCCACTTCATCTGCTACAGTAGCAACTTCATCTACAAATTCACATCCATCAGTATCTACAATAACATCATAGCACAAAGATTCATAGGAGTCCTATGGAGCGGCTAAATCATAGACATGCTCATCACTCACTCTATAATTCATCTCACTAAGCGCATCGATATCCATAGAAATGGTTTTTGACGGAGGTTGAAAGGAATCCTATGCTTGTATCTAACTAATGGATGATGCAATTTTATCTAGCTAGGTTTGTAAATTTTGTATCTTTTCTTGTTGTTGCTGATGTCTATTCCTCATTTGCTGCTGCAATATTGCTAGCTATAAGAACTTTTCTAGTGTATTTTCTTGACTAGGAGCAAGGGTTTCTTCATTGTAGTCTTGATATATTGGACTCTAATATTCTGGAAAAGGTTGATCATGCTGTTGTTGCTCATTCCCATTATCAAAGCTCTAATGATCAGTCCACCCTGAATTGTTGAATTGAGGTTGAGGAATGTTCTGTCGTGTGCTTCCATACTTAAATCCTGAAAGATCCATCCAACCATAATTATAGGTATTTGAAAATGATTCATACCTATTCTGTTGTTGAGGTTCGAAATACTCGTGCTGCTCTGAAATTCGTTGGGGCTGATAATATTGTCTTGAAGGATCTCCCCAATCATAACTATAAGAACTAAGAGTTGGATCATATATGTTCTGATATTCTCGTGGGTAGCTCTGAAACTCAATAGGAAAAACACTCTGCTGCTCATTTTGGTCTGAATAATAAGCCTGATTGAAGTCTCCAAATCGTTGATAATAAGGATCCATGTTTAAAGAAATTTCCTGTTCTTTCCTGCAATACTAACAAACAATATCAAAAGACAAAGGAAATAGATGTCCAAATACATGGATATACAAGAAATAAAATAATACAGCCCTAAACAAAAAATTTGATTTTTGATTTTTTTTTTAGAAAAATGGACAAACAATCCTAAGTCTACCAAACATCATTACACTCCTCGGCAACGACGCCAAAATTTTGATAGGTATAAATATTTTTGTCATGGTATCATTTCAAATTAATTACCGAACCCCCTAACTACACTAATATAGCATAGTAGATGGCTCGGATCGTTTCCCAATGAGTGTAATCAACAAAATAGTAAACTTAGGATTTCTAATTATTGCTTTGGGTTTTCTAATGTAAATGGGGGGTTTGGAATTTGAAAGGCTAATCCTACTAAACGAAAGACAATGCAAGGTAATTAAGCTCTAATCTAACTAAACTACGAGTGCGATGAAATTAAAAGAAACCTAACTAAGCATTCAAACAAGAAAGTGCATGAATTTAAATATGCAGAATAACATAAGAGTAAAACATAACATGAAATTAAATCTAAACTAACCAACTACAACCTAATTACTCTAAGAAACATTTCATCGAACAATATGTAAGCATGCAACAACTTAAACCAAATACATGCAAATTAAAACATGGAAGGAATTATAATCACAAGCATTCAGCAAATTAACGAAACCATCAAAACACAGCTGGCTGGAAATGAAATTGCTGTCCGAAAATGTGCTAGAATTGGACTGTTGTGAAGGTCGCTGGTCATGGTTGATCGGAGTTGGAACTGTCAGCGGCTGTGAAGATTGCTGGCCGAAGATGTGGTGATGGAGATGAGCAGACTGTGAAGGTGTTGGACAAACCAATCGGAGGGGAATCCCCACTCCGATTGGTTGTAGGCGGTGGACGATGGAGCTACCGACAGTTTGATGGAGAAGGCGACGTCGAAGCAGTGGATTAGGGCTGGCAGACCTTCTGTCGGTGGAGAAGGAGATGGCTGGCACCGGTCACCGGAGTGGAGGGGATCCCCTTCCCTCTCCGGTGACCGGCGGGGAACAGGAGAGCACGACCGAAGGAGGGTGGAGGTGCGTCGGGCGATTGTCGCGAAAGAGAAGGGATGTGTCGGTTGCGTAGAATGGGAAAATGTTTGATTTTTAAAGGCCAATTACTTCAACCGTCCGATCAAAGCTAGGGCTTGATTAAATTGATTAACTCTTAAGTGGCTGTGGATCTAACGGCTGAGAATTCTCCGACTTTGAATGGATGGATTTGATCAATATGAAAGGCTAATCACGTTCAGTCGAATCTGGATGAATGCCTAAGATGTCCAGATCTAAATGTATGGACTGGATCTCTTCAGATCTGGGTAGATGGCTCAGAATCAAGCTGCTTTCATGGACGGTCCATATCGTTCAGATCTAATCTCTTGATTAAATTGCCTTCGATCATGATGAAGGATCTAGATCAATCCAGTTTGAAATGATCCTTCTAGCCCTAGATGAAGCCATATTTGATCCAACTTGAGTCTAGTCCAGTGGCCCATCTTGATCTCCTACAAATAAAGATAAATTTTTTATATAAGTCCAAATTTTAGGAGAATTTATAAATTGGTCCAAAAATATATCCAACTGTTAAAACATGCAAATAATCGATAATTAATCACTCGAGAGGATAAAAACAGTGATATTAAGGACCAAGATAATACGACAAAATGATAGTTATCATTGAGTCTTCACTCAACTGTATTATTATTATCCCCACGTGGTGGAGGATTGGAGGAGTTGTGTTTAAGGTAAAATGCACTTCGGAAGAACAACGGAGTTTATTATCCCGATGGAAAGAGGTGTTAGTAATATATGAGAGATGTCCTAAGGCAATCGCCTAATGTTTGAACCATTTATATGATAAATGAGGATTCACTATTTGAGTATACATGTTCTCATGTATTTGATTAGATCTTAAACTCATTTACTGAATGTCCATGATATGATTCACAGCATGAGAGAATTTGTGATTAGATCACAACTAGTGAGTATCTCTACATGTGTAATTGTGATGTATCAAAATTATCCCTGGTCGATGAATTGATGGATTTGGACACCATCAATTCTGTCGAGACTAGCACGAGGTATACTCCTTGGTGTATCCAAGCAACCGATTCTCACTGGCTGGAGACATTGTGATGTCCGGAGTTAATCTTGGATGCTAGTTATGGTAACTAGTTCATTGGAGTGACCAGCCGTAAGACTTCATATGGTTCTCTGCATATATAGATATGTAAATGAAGTTCTTACTGCAGCTTAAGTGCGATGTTCCTTTGACTTGCGGTATTCAAGTCATCTTGATTATAAAGACTTATGCATTGACATCTTAAGCAAGCATCTCTGAAGAGATGTGGACCCAGGATGATTGGGTATAAGTCGAAGTGATCGAATGTGTTTGAATAGCCTATAAAGGATTCACCACTCCTTGCGAGGAGATGTATACCCATGGCCTCTCGTCGGATTGTTACTAAAGTCTTTGTCCAAAGCATTACATGTTTAGAGTAAAGTACTCTTGGGTACATGTGCAGTAACTAGAATCCGTAGGACGAGGAAATGATACTTGGGCTAGGTGTGACGTAGTCAACCTAGTGGGGACTGACACTATAGACCATGTCCTGAACCAAGTGGGTATAAGATGAGTGAATTGAATGGGGCACAATTCATTGTAGCTGCTGAAGGGTTTCAGAAATAGTTTTGGATCAACCGTTGAACTTTTCGGTTAATTAGGGATCATGATGTACTACTAGGTGCCACTCATGATCGTTCTATAATTAATGGTTAATTATAGAAGGCCAACATAAATCGAGAACCTATTTGGTCACACGCACAATGAGCGTAATCCGAAGGATTTAAAACGAGCTTGAGAATGAGATTCTCAGACCGAGAGAAACTAGGTTTGGTTGGACCAAACAAGGAGCGAGCATGAAATCGTTTCAGTCGCAATTGAAGCATGGATGGGCCGTGTCTTATGAAGACATGATGGATGAACAAAATTGGGTTGGTTCTAATCCAATGGTGGAGAATAAACCAAAGGGGTTTGGTTTGTTTTAAACGAATGAACCAAAGTTGGTTCGGTTCGTTTTAACTTAAAATAGACCAAATTGGTTTAGTTTATTTTAACTTAAATTAATGGAGCGGGTTAACGGGTTTTGGTTATGAACCAATAACCATTAGGAGAATTTGTTCTCTATAAAATAGGGCATAAGGGTTTTGTGAAAACCTAATCCAAGCAACCCTAAAGTTGCCGCCCCTCCTCCTTGTGTAGTCGGCGCCAACTCCTTGCCGCCGCCCACCACTGCCCAAGCCCCTCTTGCCGGCATCCAGCAGTTGTCGTCCTCCCCTCTTGCCAGCGTCGAGCTGCTGCCGGAGGAGCTCCGGTGATCTTCCTTGGCTCCGGCGACAAGGTGAGCATCTAGCTTCCTTATTTGGCCGGCGCTAATCCTCCACCAAAGCTGTCCAGTTTTCTGGTCAGCTTATTTACTTCGTATCGGAGCATTCTTTGGACGATGTTTAGAGCTCCGACAATGGCTTCCTTGCCGGGGATTTGATCTCCGGTAATCCTCATAGGTGGAGGACGAAGGATTCGTCAAACGGTTGGCGAATACCTCTCCGGAGAAGTGAGTTTTTGAGGACTCGTTTTGAATCCGAATTTTGATTCGGATTGTGATCTTCTCTCGATCGCATTGTCTTCGACACGAGGCTAGTGACTCATACGAAGACGAGGCTTGTGACTTTGTGAAGTCATCCTGAAGATACTCGGCGTGGATACGGATAGAGGCGATTCTAGCGAGGGTCGCTCTGGTTGATACCTTTCCCGCTACACGTGATACGTCAGGTATACGTAGAATAAATTTCCTTTTATTGCAAAATTTGAAACTACAGTTATGTCTACACATGTTGTACTATACATGTGTGTGGTGTGTATGTTGTAATAAATTAGATTTATTATTTTTATTTCTTCCGCTGTGCACATGTTTACGAAACATGTTCGAACACACTCGCCGCGGTGCTGGAAACCCAACAGTGGTATCAGAGCCCAGGTTGTGTTTTGACATAATCATAAAATTGTTTTGCGATAGTCGTAATGGTATTTATGGAAATTTTCTACTTTTGGAAAGTTAGAAGTATTTATGAAAATTTTTAATTTTAGAAAGTCTAGAAGTATTTATGGAAATCTTCTACTTTTGGAAAGTTAGAAGTATTTATGGAAATTGATATTTTCCATAAATAAAATATTTTATTAGATTTGGAAATTTATTTCCTAATTTAATCATGATTTGATTTGGGAAATCAAATCTTAAAATATTTTATTTCCATAAGTAGTTTTGATGATTTAGGAAATTTATTTCCTAAATTGACTTTCCTTAATAAACACTTTCCACAAATAAAATATGTGATTAGATTTGGAAATTTATTTCCTAATTTAATCATGATTTGATTTGGAGAATCAAATCTCAAACATATTTTATTTCCATAAATAGTTATGACATATAAGGAAATTTTGTACATGTCATAATTTTATGTCATGTAATTGCATTAGATGCATATCATTATGTCATGCGTGTCGTGACATGTAGATGTATGTCATGTATGTCATGCCATGTAGATAACAGTTATTTACATGCAAAGAGGATGAGACATAAAAACCCTTACTCAATATTAAAGCCTACACCTTCCATTAATATGGTTAGAACCAGAGTTCCGTTTCTTGTTTGGGTTGTTGGACTCTCTCCAAGCCCGGCTCGAACCCAAACATGTTTAAACCATGGAATAGTTTAATACTAATATGGTAAGAGTCATAGGTCAATCTTTATCTTTGGTTGTTGGACTCTCTCTAAGCGGAGCTAATTGGTTGAATGCGCTCTAACCATATTAAAACTATTTCTCGATTAATGGGTTGGCTTTAACCTGGAGCATCGGCTTGTTGGAGTCTCTCCAAGGTCGATGTGAAGGGAGGTGAAGTTGGGTGCTATGCATATGATGCATACTTGTTAATGAGTTAACAACTCGATGTATGCGTGAACATTCAATAAGTTGATAGCACATTGTGATAGTTGCATATATGTGATATGCAATCGGTATATTTGATACCTACCATCGTAGTTATGAATGGCTTGTTGGACTCTCTCCAAGGTTGTTCATATCTATGTTGGATATCAGCCCATTCGGAGATGGACCTACGATCTCCCGAAGTGATTTTGAGGTTTTTTGAAATTCAAAAAATGAATGGGATTTATGAATGTATATTAATGCATTTTAAATCATCTTTCTCATATATGCTCATTTTGTATTTCTAAGTTAATCGATTGATCGTGATGTCTTTGAATTTGTGCTCTATTTTGAATTCAAATAAATTGACTGGGTCGATCTTCTTGGATTAGGTTAGAAGCTTGAGAATTGTTCTCAAGGTGGAAAAGCTTACGAATGTCCTCGAAGCGCCTCTTCCCGCCCGTCCTAGTGACGATGCAACTCCGGACCAATTGTTGGTCTATCAGAAACATGTGATTGATTCTGAACTAGTGAGTTGCATAATGCTAGCCGCGATGGTACCCGAGCTGTGGAAGCAGCATGAGCATATGGATGCTCATACCTTAGTCTTTTATCTTTATGAGTTGTTTGATGAGTAAGTGAGATTCGAAAGGTTCGAAGTCTCCAAGCTCCTCTTCACCTCTAAGATGCAAGAGGGTTCATCTGTGGTACTGCTCAACATGCTGAAGACTGTGGAGCCTTCTGAGAAGCATGAGCAGGGGACGGTGTTGTTAGTTGATTCCTCGAAGAAAGGTTCTAAGAGGAATTCAAAGGAATAACAGAAGAGGAAGAAAAGGGCTAAAAAGGCAGAACCAGCTCAAAAGGGCACTTGCCATCATTATGGAAAGGAGGTCCATTGGCGAAGAAATTGCAAGATTTATCTTGAGTCCGTGAAGAAGGATAAGGCATCGGATGCCCCATCTTCTTCAGATATCTTCGTTATTGATTGCCATTCTATTTACTCAAACACTTGGGTATTGGATACTGGGTGTGACTCACATATATGTAATGACATACATGGGCTAAGGAATAGAAGAAGACTCGTCAAGGGAGAGTCAAATTTATATGTTGGGAATGGAGCAAAGGTTGCTGCACTTGCCATCGGAACATATTTGTTGAAACTCCCTACAGGACATGTCATAGAACTGGATAATTGCTTTTATGTTCCTTCGTTGATAAAGAACATCATTTCTATTTCTTGTTTGAATAGAAATGAGTACCATTTAACTTTTAGTAACAAGTATTGTTACATAACTTTGGATGGCGTTCTTTATAGGACTAGAACTTTAAGCAATGGTATTTATATATTGGACATATCCAGTGACATTTTCAATATCGAAGCGAGTAACAAGTTTGCTCGAAAAAGATAATCAATTAGACTCCTACATGTGGCATTGTCGTCTTGGCCATGCAAGCAAGAAATGCATGTCCGAATTATACCGATGTGGAATTCTGGAATCGTTTGAATTGGATTCATATGATACATGCATATCATGCTTAAAAGGCAAGATGACTAAGTTACCTTTTACAGGAAAAGGTGAATGAGTGGGAGAGTTACTAGGTCTAATACATACTGATGTATGTGGACCTATGTCAACTCAAGCTTTAGGAGGCTATAGCAACTTCATTACCTTCACCGATGATCACTCACGGTTTGGGTATGTGTTCTTGATGAAACACAAGTTTGAAGCCTTTGAAAGGTTCAAAGAATTCAGAAATGAAGTAGAGAAACAACATGACAAGAGTATTAAAATACTTCGATCGGATCGAGGTGGTGAATACTTAAGTCAAAAGTTTCTAGATTATCTAAGAGACAATGGTATATTGTCTCAATGGACTCCGCCATATACACCACAGCATAATGGTGTATCTGAGAGACGTAATCAGACCTTGTTGGACATGGTCAGGTCAATGATGAATCATGTGAATCTTCCCAAGTCCTTTTGGGGCTATGCGCTTCAGACAGCTGTTTACTTGTTAAACAGAATGCCAACCAAGGTAGTCTCCACTACTCCATATGAGATATGAAATAGTAAGAAACCTCATGTATCTTACTTGAAGATATGGGGTTGTCCTGCTTATGTGAAGCGGACTGTATCAAATAAATTGGATGCTAAGTCTGATAAATATCTATTTATTGGATATCCTAAGGAAACAAGGGGTTACCAATTCTATCATCCTGTGGAACAAAAGGTGTTTGTTTCAAGGCATGTTGTGTTTCTAGAGAAAGAGTTTCTCTTGCAAGAAAATAGTGGGAGTGTCGTCAAGCTTAAGGAGGCTCGAGAGACTCAAATAGACATTGATGAGATACCTGGTGAAGTACAACAGTCGATAACTCATAGTGATGAGCAATCGGTTGGACCTATTGAAACACCACATCTTCGTAGATCTGGTAGAATACGTAATATTCCTAAGAGATATGGATTTCTCGTAAGTGAATCGAATGATGTGTTACTCATTGATGATGAGGAGCCTACCAGTTATGAAGAAGTTCTGACAAGTTCATAAAGGGATAAGTGGCTTGAAGCTATGAAGTTGGAAATGGATTCCATGTATGAAAACCAAGTTTGGAACTTGGTTTACGCACCTGAAGGTATAAAGCCTATAGGGTGCAAGTGGATTTTCAATAAGAAAACTGACATGGATTGTAATGAGATTACCTATAAGGCTAGATTGGTGGCGAAAGGATATCGTCAAAAGAAAGGTGTTGATTATGATAAAACCTATTCGCCTGTAGCTATGCTTAAATCCATTCGGATGCTTCTGGCCATAGCGGCTCATTATTATTATGAGATATGGCAGATTGATGTGAAAACAACTTTTCTTAATGGAAACTTACTCGAGGAAGTGTATATGATACAACCTGAGGGTTTCACATCGATTGATAAAACCAAGATATGCAAATTGTGACGGTTCATATATGGACTGAAGTAAGCATCCAGGAGCTAGAATATCCGTTTTGATGAGACAATTAAAAGGTTTGATTTCTCACAAAATCTGGATGAACCTTGCATGTACAAGAAGGTTAGTGGGAGTGCAGTCGTGTTCCTAGTATTGTATGTCGATGACATATTACTTATAGGAAACGATGTTTCTATCTTACAGTCGATTAAGATTTGGTTGTCCAAGACATTCTCCATGAAAGACCTGGGAGAAGCAACCTACATCCTCGGGATTAAGATCTATAGAGATAGATTGAAACGGTTACTTGGTCTTTCGCAGTCTACATATATAGACCGAGTGCTAAAGAGGTTTAGCATGTCGGAATCCAAGAAAGGTTTCCTACCCATCAGGCATGGGATACACCTTTCGAAGTCTATGTGTCCGCGCACAGAAGACGAGAGGATTTGCATGAGTAAGATTCCCTATGCATCCGCAATATGATCTATCATGTATGCTATGTTATGTACGAGGCCTGATGTATCATATGCTCTGAGTGTCATGAGCATATACTAGTCTGATCCAGGAATGGATCATTGGGCGGCTGTTAAGACGATCCTTAAGTGCTTGAGAAGAACTAAGGATGTGTTTCTAATATATGGAGAAGGGGACATGGTGATACGTGGGTATATGGATGCCAACTTCCAGATAGACAAGGATGATTCCAAGTCTCAGTCTGGGTATGTATTCACTTAGAATGGAGGCGCAATAATTTGGAAAGGTTCCAAGCTTGATACTATAGCGGATTCTGCCACTAAGACAGAATACATTGCATCTTTGGAAGCAGCAAAGGAAGTGGTTTGGATCAAGAAGTTCATCTCTAAACTTGATGTGGTCTCATCAATGATCCAAACATGTGCTTCGCCGCTATCATCTGATCAGAGAGATCATTAGTAGGAAGGACACACAAATCGAGAAAATCCCAACTGAAAGGAACTTAGCGGATCCTTTGACTAAGGCATTACCTCAAGGTAAGTTTGAGGGTCATGTTAGAGCCGATGGTATTGGATACCGTAGCGATTGGCATTAGGCCATGTGGGAGTTTGTTAGTAATATATGAGAGATGTCCTAAGGCAATCGCCTAATGTTTGAACCATTTATATGATAAATGAGGATTCACTATTTGAGTATACATGTTCTCATGTATTTGATTAGATCTTAAACTCATTTACTGAATGTCCACGATATGATTCACAGCATGAGAGAATTTGTGATTGGATCACAACTAGTGAGTATCTCTACATGTGTAATTGTGATGTATCGAAATTATCCCTGGTCGATGAATTGATGGATTTGGACACAATTAATTCTGTCGAGACTAACACGAGGTATACTCCTTGGTGCATCCAAGCAGCTGATTCTCACTGGCTGGAGACATTGTGATGTCCGGAGTTAATCGTGGATGCTAGTTATGGTAACTAGTTCATTGGAGTGACCAGCCGTAAGACTTCATATGGTTCTCTGCATATATAGATATGTCAATGAAGTTCTTACTGCAGCTTAAGTGCGATGTTCCTTTGACTTGCGGTATTCAAGTCATCTTGATCATAAAGACTTATGCTTTGACATCTTAAGCAAGCATCTCTGAGGAGATGTGGACCCGGGATGATTGGGTATAAGTCGAAGTGATCGAAGGTGTTTGAATAGCCTATAAAGAATTCACCACTCCTTGCGAGGAGATGTATACCCATGGCCTCTCGTCGGATTGTTACTAAAGTCTTTGGCCAAAGCATTACATGTTTAGAGTAAAGTACTCTTGGATACATGTGCAGTAACTAGAATCCGTAGGACGAGGAAATGATACTTGGGCTAGGTGTGACGTAGTCAACCTAGTGGGGACTGACACTATAGACCTTGTACTAAACCAAGTGTGTCACGCCCCGAGGTAGACTCTGTCCGGCCAACGGACGGCACCCCCTTATGACAATTCCAATACGGTACAAAGTCGCAGCCAGTATAACACATATCGAAAATGTATAACAACACAGCAAAATGTATAACATCAATATCGGAAGCCAACACATGGAAATACAAACTCGTCAACATAAGTACATCGGTATATCCGTCCATACTAGAATAAAATCCATACTGGATATCAAAAGAGAAACATACAACATGATCTCCAAAACAATAAGAGTCCATATAAAGATACATGCGATGGGAAGCAAAAACCCTCGGAAAAACGGCGAGATGGGATCAGGTGGCAATGCTCCAAGTCCATGCCGAAGTCTTCTATCTACTACCTGGGTGACAGGAAACCCAGGGTCCAGGGTGGTGAGTATAAAACTCAGGGGTAATATATAGAAGTGCATGAACAACATACAGGGTAAAAAGATCTACAGGTATACATGTGAAGATCTACAGGTATACAACATGAGTCCATCATACATACAGTACTCAACATAGTAACCAGAAACTACAGATACGGTCATACTCATAGCATACACTAAACTAATAAACTGACATAAAATAATGTACATACCTGACGGTCTGCCGTCCACATAACCTATAACATCCTGAACAGGTATATCATAACATAATCCAAATAACATGCGACAGACTAAACCAAAACATACTCATACTCAACACACAGCAGTATATAAAATGAAAATGACATGTAGCATGATATACAATCATATGCAACAACCAAATGCAACATCTCACAAGCATATGTAAAACATATATCAAATACATGCATACATATATATATATCAGCAATGCATATGCATGGTCATGCCTGTGCACCCAACTCGCTACCACGACCCCAGTGTGGCCTAGGTGGCACGACATGATAACTATCCCGACTCCAGCCGCCACCACTCTCGAGTGACCGAGTTGGGTAGTATGAAACAGTAGCTAGCCGCCATAGAGCTATATGCTACTCACACGGGGGTCCCTGCTGCTAGCCGCTCCATCCCTACCCATGAGTAGACGAGCAACGCACCGGGAGACAACGCACATCACACGACCACCATCTATAGTGGGTGAGTGCGCTAACTACCACTCCGCACAAAGGGCTGGCGCGATCTCCAACTACCACCATCCCTAGTGGCCGAGAATGGCACGCTCACAATGCTTTGCCCTCAACCCTGCAGCCACTACCCCGAGTGGCCGAGGAGGCAGGATGACTGACGACTCGTCTCAACCACAAGGCAGACCCAGTCGTCAGCATGCATGAAATGTAATGATGCATAACCCACACACCGATCCTCGCAACACTCCCTAACTCACGGGGAGACCTAGTCAACCAAAAGTCAACCATGTAAGGGCGACAATCCATAATCACAACCTATTTACCTATGTACAGATAAATAGATCCATTAACTAACACACTGATATATATACGATACAACGACCGATCTCATAATTTGGACTCATCACCTAACCTAGTGATGCAACCCAGATCTGAGGTCATAAAGATAACCCTAACCACAGGTATTTACTGAACCTCTAACAGCTAACACATAATAGGGTTTTACAGTTCCTATCCATGCTAGATAATTAATGACGTACTGAGTATATATCTCAAGGTCAAAGGCAGTACAAGCATATGATTAAATAAGAGTGGATTTAAGGTAAACAGGTATAACATATATATACAATGTCATGCACTGAAATTGATCAAACTACCGGACCAGGTAGATATTACCCATCTGATACGAAGCTCGAATAATCTTCACGGCCGCGGACCTGCTTCGTATCCCAAACCTGCACAATAATAACAAATTATGGTTAAGTGCAAATCGCCGATACTATACGAACAAATACTAGTTCATTTTATATTCGTATTCTTTTCCCGTCTATGAGTAAGAACCCTACTTATCCCAAATTCGATACACTACATAGGTCAACTACAAGAAAACCTAAGTAACAACTTCCTGAGCTTATAGACCATAACCCATCTCCTAATAACTCACCGACATCCTCAAAATTAATTACGGTGACAGATCTAACCACACTTACTTAACCTAATCATCATTTCCCTCACAGAGCACAACCCATAAGATCCTGACACTGAAATCTCCAAATCATCACATATTCTAATGACCTAACCTCAATCCACCCTTCGGCAGCTTACCATCACCTTACCATAGCAGTTACCAACTGCAGTTCCTCCTTCACACACACACCCAGATGGAATAATCAAATTACAATCACATAACCTAAAATTAACACCAAATCAAATCTTACCACTCCAATCATAGCCTAGTTTCCAATCGAAATCCATCCCAAGCACTCAAATTCCCGATTGAAACTTATCACAAATGACACCATAAGAACACAGAGTTTTCCACAACCGATTACATATAAAAATCCCTAACAATCCAGACAAATCAAACATCAACAAGTAATTCCCGAGCAACAATACTCGAATCAACAATCTCAATTACTAATCGGCAACTCAAATTTACCCGAACAAACCAAATCCAACAATCACAGTATAACAGAACACCAATCAATTGATACCACAGTTGATAGTATTGGGTTAGATCCAACTTACCGAGACCAACCTTCACCGGCGGCGAAATTTTCCCAATTCCAGCGGCTCGCCGACCCAACCAACTCCGATCACTGCCATCCACAGATCCTAGCTAAAAACATCCCAACAAATCCAGATCTCACTCACGATCCTTACCTCCGATGGGACAACAGTGTCGCCGCGATTTCTTTCCAGACGAGAACCCTCCCTTGATCCCCCGACTGGAGATCTACCAAATGGCGGCGCCGTCGAGCTGCTCGCACCAGATCGCCGACGAGATCTGCGAGGAAAATGCGCGGCGAAGAAATGTTCGGCGCGGAGAAGAACGGAAACAAGATCGCGATGGAATGCGACGATCCGTTCGTTCGGCCCCTTTTTAAAAGTCGTTCAAGTGATCTGGTTAACCCAGCTCAACCCAAACCCAATCCGATTGGGTTCAGCTCATCCAGTTTAACCACTTGACTCAAGTCCAAGTCTAATCCAATTGAATTCCAATTCAGCCTAAGCCCATGTTCAGCCCAAGCCCATCTCAGCCCAAGCCTATCTCAGCCCAATTTCATTTCAGCCCAATTTCATCCCAATTTCAGCCCACTAATTAAGCCTAATTAATCCCTTAATTAATCCCAATTAATTACGGGTTAATCCATTTTTTTTTCGTATACTACATTCTCCCCCACTTAATAAAATTTGGTCCCCAAATTTCCGTACTTATATGCAGTAATCAACATAAGAAATTTCTTGAATTACTACATACCTCACGTGAACAGATGAGGGTATCGAGCTCGGATGATATCCTCTAGCTCCCATGTAGCCTCCTCATCAGTGTGATGCTGCCATCCAACCTTTACCAGGCGGATGGTTTTGTTCCGTAACTGACGCTCTTTGCGACCCAGAATCCACACAGGAACCTCCTCATATGTCGCGTTAGGCTGGAGTGGAACCGGCACCTCCGTCAGAACATGATCCGGATGCGCGACGATTTCTCAAAGATAGAAACATGGAATACGTTATGAACGCTCGCAAGCGTCGGAGGTAGAGCCAATCGGTATGCTACACCTCCAATCCGTTCCAATATCTCGAATGGTCCAATGTAGCGGGGTGCTAATTTTCCTTTAATTCTGAATCTCTTGACTCCTTTCGTAGGCGATACACGTAGGAATACATGATCCCCTATAGAAAACTCCAGGGGTCTTCGCCTCCGATCCGCATAACTTTTCTGTCTGTCCTGAGCCTCTGACAATCGTCATCTAATAATACGAACTAACTCTGCATCGTGCTGAATACTCTGAGGGCCCAATAACTGTCGCTCCCCAACATCCTCCCACAATATTGGAGATCTGCAGGGTCGACCGTACAAAGCCTCGAAGGGAGCCATCTTAATGGAAGAGTGATAGCTATTATTATACGCGAACTCCACCAAGTGAACGTGATCCTCCCAGTTGCCTCCGAAGTCCATGACGCAAGATCTCAATAAGTCCTCCAAAGTCTAAATAGTACGCTCCGACTGTCCATCCGTCTGCGGGTGAAATGCAGTACTGAGACGAAGCTCGGTGCCTATAGCATGCTGAAGACTCTGCCAGAATCGTGAAGTAAAATGCGGATCTCTGTCAGATATGATACTCAAGGGTACTCCGTGCAGTCTGACAATCTCTCTACAGTATATCTCAGCTAGTCGATCCAATGGATGAGTCTCACGAATCGGAAGGAAATGAGCGGATTTGGTTAACCTATCCACAATCACCCAAATCGCATCATGTCCTTTACGGGTTTTGGGAAACCCCGTAACAAAATCCATCGTAATATGTTCCCACTTCCATTCCGGAATTGGGATTCTCTGTAGCAATCCGGCGGGTTTCTGATGTTCAGCCTTTACCTGCTAGCAGACCAAACATCGAGCGACAAAATACGCAATATCTCTCTTCATACCGTCCCACCAGTATGAACGCCTCAAATCCTGATACATCCGGGTACCGCCAGGATGTATAGCAAATCTCGAGTGATGTGCCTCTCGTAATAACTCCTCTTTAATCGGATGTGTGTCCGGAACACATAGTCTCCCTCGAAATCGGAGGACTCCAGTCTCGTCACACGAGAAATCTGTCTATCGTTCTGCGTCCAGAGTGCTGCATAAGAACTGCAGATGCTGATCGCTAGCTTGTGCCTCTTTGATCCTCTCAATAATAGTAGACTGGGCAACCATGGATACCAATATCCCTCGGGATGTTTGACCCTGTTCCGACAACCCCAACTCTGAGAACTGTCGAACAAGATCGGCCATCGCTGCCAAATGATCGCCGTAAACCCACGGGACTTCGCCAGTGCATCGGCTACGACGTTAGCTTTACCCGGATGATACTGAATGGTGCAATCATAATCCTTTAAGTATTCCATCCATCGTCTCTGTCTAAGATTCAATTCCTTCTGAGTGAACAGATATTTCAAACTCTTATGATCCGTATAGATCTCAAAAGTAATCCCATATAGATAATGTCTCCATATCTTTAGCGCAAAAATAATGGCCGCTAACTCCAGATCGTGTACCGGATAATTCCTCTCATGATCCTTAAGCTGACGGGAGGCATAAGATACTACACGGTCGAACTGCATCAAAACTGCTCCCAAGCCTTGAAAAGAAGCATCAGTATACAGTACCATCCCATCGCAAGAAGAAGGAATCACCAATACCGGTGCAGAAACTAGACGCTGCTTAAGCTCCTGGAAACTGGACTCACACGCCTCTGACCAAGCAAACTTGACCCCTTTCCGGGTCAAGCGAGTAAGTGGTGTGGCTATACGGGAAAATCCCTCCACAAATCTACGGTAATACTCGGCCAATCCAAGAAAACTACGAACCTCCCGAATCGACTTTGTCGCTCCTAATCGTAATCGCTTCAATTTTACGGGATCAACTGAAATACCTCTGCTAGATACCACATGTCCAAGAAATCCCACAGAAGATAACCAAAAAGCGCACTTACTGAATTTGGCATATAAATGCTCTCGTCGCAATGTCTCCAATACAATCCGAAGATGGTGCTCATGCTCCTCCTCAGAATGAGAATATCATCTATGAATACGATGACAAACTGATCTAAGTACCTCAAGAATACCCGGTTCATCAAATCCATAAATGCAATCCGAGCATTAGTAAGACCAAATGGCATCACTAGAAACTCGTAATGTCCATAACGCGTGCGGAACGCTGTCTTCTGAACATCCTCATCTCTTACCCTCAGCTGATGATAACCTGATCGCAAATCAATCTTGGAATACACGCAAGTATCCTTGAGCTGATCAAACAAATCCTCTATCCTAAGGGATATTTGTTCTTAACTTATCGCATTAAGTTGTCGGTAATCAATACATAACCGCAGAGATCCATCTTTCTTTTTAACGAACAAAGACCGGAGCTCCCAAGGTGAAACACTAGGATGCACAAAACCCCTATCCAATAACTCTTGCAGTATCTTTAGCTCACTTAACTCTTCTGCCATCCGACATGGAGCTGACACCGGTGCGGTTCTCGAATCACCTCTATCGCGAATTCCACTTGCCTCGAGGTGGCAAGCAAGTTCATCCGAAATATATCCTGATACTCACGAACTACCCGCATTTGGAAAGAGGTGGTATCTCCTCACTCTCCACTTTGACCAAAGAGAATAAGTAACGACAACCATGCTACAATAATCTCCGAGCCCAAGTGCGTGATATAACGACACTCCATCATCCCGGGTACCCACGAATTCCCATGCAGCCGATCCGTGGTCAAGGTCACTACTCGCTCTACAATCCATCGTAGCACAATATGTAGCCAACCAATCCATTCCGAGTATGATATCGAATTCTACCATCTCTAGCACCAAGGTCCACCGTAAGTATATGTCCTCAAATCCAACGGACAACCTTTGATTACTTGATGACTGGTCAAAACCTCGCTCGATGGTAATGATACCGATAATCCACAAGAACGAATCATAGGGATTCTCCCAATTTTACTCAGAAATATACTAGAAATAAAGGAATGCGAGCTACCAGAATCAATCAATGTATCAGCAGGTATAGAATAAACCAAAATCATACCCCGAATGACCGAACCCTCGGCCCACAGAGCGTCCTCTTGGGTAATGGCATAAACTCGCCCGGGCCTCCACATGCGACGGCTGCGCTCCAGATATAATAGTAGAATGCCTCCACTCCGGATGGATCTGGTCTGATGATGTCGCCGAGGTCGACTCACGCAGCATAATATATCCCCGAGAGCCCGGTAGATATCGAGTAGGTGGTCCGAATGATAACTCGAGCCGGTGTATAATGAATTTCCGCCGCATCCCTAAGAATCACTCCCATGTATATGATATATCCGAGCCGTAGGAGGGTGGCTATCTCGACCATGCATCTACGCGCCCTAGGTGCCGACCTCACTGGCCGATGATGCCGACGATCTCTTTCCCTTGCCGGAATTTCTGAACCCTCTAGCTGCCTTCGTGAGTACACTCGACTAGTGTGCCCCGGATGCTTGCAGAATAACAAACACTGGCCCAAGGGACACTCAAATGTGGTGGGTTTCGACCCGCATCTATAGCATCTAGCCATGTGTCCGCTTATGGTTCTTCCGAGAACCTCCGGTATCGCCCGTAAGATGGTCGCTTCCCTTTCGTGCCCTAGATGATCCCTCCAAGTACCACGAGAAGCCCCTCTCGATCTTGCTTTCTCGAGTCTCGTGAGTCGATCCGATTTCGCTTTCCTGGTTCATCTGCTTTTCCAACTCTCTCTCCTTGGCGATTTGTTGAGAAGTCATCTCACAGACAAGTGCCCTATCCAAGGCCTCTCACGAATTAATGGAAGATCCCGATAGTTTGGGCGAATATACGCACCAAACCACTCGATAAATTGGAACATTCTCCCATCTGTGCTACCAAATGTGGACAAAATTCATGAGTCGGGTGAACTCCGTGATTATACTCCATGATCGACCGATTGCCCCGCTTAAGCGTTAAGAACTCGACGTCGTAGAGAACGCAAAGAAAATCGCCTCAAGAATATATCTCGAAAACCGCCTGTGATGTTCTGCTCTCCCATCAAGGTCTTCTGCATTTTCCACCATGTAACCGCCTGCTCCCGAAGGTGATAAGCTGCTAGACCCACCTTCTCCTCATCGGTGCAACTCATGAACTCAAACATATCCTCCAAATTGTCTAACCAGGTTCGTGCAATCCAGGGATCAGACTCACCTCTGAATAACGTAAACCGGTCCTTGGCTGTCCGTGCTAACACAGGTATACATGCCTTGACTCTGACCCAACTGGAATCCGTAGCAGTCGGCGTAGTCAGGGGTACATCAGGCTCTTGAGGTTCCAAACCTCTGGTAGGAGACTGTCGTGGCTCCTCCTGATCAATCGGTCCTCCGGTTGTAGGTTGTTTAGATGGTCGACCTCTCTTACGAGTCTGAACAGGTGCCATAATATCGTCTGTTCACACCTGTTGAACGAATTACTTAATTATTTAACCAGAAAATATTAAGTGTTAAGATTTCTTACTTCGAACAACTTGGAGCTCATGCCTCTGTCAATCCCATCTTACCAAAATCGAAATCAAATCAAATCAAAACTATTTCCGAGGTCCCAAAATCCGACAAAAACATTATTGCATGGCATCGCAACCTAGAGCTCGGATACCAATAAAATTGTCACGCCCCGAGGTAGACTCATCGCCAACTGACGCACTTCTTATGAAAATTCCAATACGGTACAAAGTCGCAGCCAGTATAACACATATCGAAAATGTATAACAACACATCAAAACGTATAACATCAATAGCGGAAGCCAACACATGGAAATACAAACTCGTCAACATAAGTACATCGGTATATCCGTCCATACTAGAATAAAATCCATACTGGATATCAAAAGAGAAACATACAGCATGATCTCCAAAACAATAAGAGTCCATATAAAGATACATGCGATGGGAAGCAAAAACCCTCGGAAAAACGGCGAGATGGGATCAGGTGGCAATGCTCCAAGTCCATGCCGAAGTCTTCTATCTACTACCTGGGCGACAGGAAACCCAGGGTCCAGGGTGGTGAGTATAAAACTCAGGGGTAATATATAGAAGTGCATGAACAACATACAGGGTAAAAAGATCTACAGGTATACATGTGAAGATCTATAGGTATACAACATGAGTCCATCATATATACAGTACTCAACATAGTAACCAGAAACTACAGATACGGTCATACTCATAGCATACACTAAACTAATAAACTGACATAAAATAATGTACATACACGGCGATCGCGTCCATTCACATAACCTATAACATCACGAGCGGTATATCATAACATAATCCAAATAACATGCATGACTAAACCAAAACATACTTATACTCAACACACAGCAGTATATAAAATGCAAATGACATGTAGCATGATATACAATCATATGCAACAACCAAATGCAACATCTCACAAGCATATGTAAAACATATATCGAATACATGCATACATATAAATATATATCAGCAATGCATATGCATGGTCATGCCTGTGCACCCAACTCGCTACCACGACCCCAGTGTGTCCTAGGTGGCACGACATGACAACTATCCCGACTCCAGCCACCACCACTCTCGAGTGACCGAGTTGGGTAGTATGAAACAGTAGCTAGCCGCCATAGAGCTATATGCTACTCACACGGGGTCCCTGCTGCTAGCCGCTCCGTCCCTACCCATGAGTAGACGAGCAACGCACCCAGGACAACTGCACATCACACGACCACCATCTATAGTGGGTGAGTGCGCTAACTACCACTCCGCAAAGTGGCCAAGTGCGCATCTCCATCTACCACCATCCCTAGTGGCCGAGAACGGCACGCTCACAATGCTCTGCCCTCAACCCTGCAGCCACTACCCCGAGTGGCCGAGGAGGCAGGATGACTGACGACTCGTCTCAACCACAAGGCAGACCCAGTCGTCAGCATGCATGAAATGTAATGATGCATAACCCACACACCGATCCTCGCAACACTCCCTAACTCACGGGGAGACCTAGTCAACCAAAAGTCAACCATGTAAGGGCGACAAATCCGTAATCACAACCTATTTACCTATGTACAGATAAATAGATCCATCAACTAACACACTGATATGTATACGATACAACGACCGATCTCATAATTTGGACTCATCACCTAACCTAGTGATGCAACCCAGTAACCCAGATCTGAGGTCATAAAGATAACCCTAACCACAGGTATTTACTGAACCTCTAACAGCTAACACATAATAGGGTTTTACAGTTCCTATCCATGCTAGATAATTAATGACGTACAGAGTATATATCTCAAGGTCAAAGGCAGTACAAGCATATGATTAAATAAGAGTGGATTTAAGGTAAACAGGTATAACATATATATACAATGTCATGCACTGAAATTGATCAAACTACCGGACCAGGTAGATATTACCCACCTGATACGAAGCTCGAATAATCTTCACGGCCGCGGACCTGCTTCGTATCCCAAACCTGCACAATAATAACAAATTACGGTTAAGTGCAAATCGCCGATACTATACGAACAAATACTAGTTCATTTTATATTCGTATTCTTTTCCCGTCTACGAGTAAGAACCCTACTTATCCCAAATTCGATACACTACATAGGTCAACTACAAGAAAACCTAAGTAACAACTTCCTGAGCTTATACACCATAACCCAGCTCCTAATAACTCACCGACATCCTCAAAATTAATTACGGTGACAGATCTAATCACACTTACTTAACCTAATCATCATTTCCCTCACAGAGCACAACCCATAAGATCCTGACACTGAAATCTCCAAATCATCACATATTCTAATGACCTAACCTCAATCCACCCTTTGGCAGCTTACCATCACCTTTGTAAAATACGAAAAAAAAATTATATGGATTAACCCTTTAATTAAATTGAATTTAATTAGTGGGTTAATTGAGTTTAATTAGTGGATTAAATTGGGCTAAAACCTATTGGGCCGAATCCATTGGGCTGAAGCTAATGGGCTGAAATTGGGTTGAATCTGTAATGGGCTTGGGCTGAAATTGGGCTTGGCTGAAATTGGGCTTGGGCCAAATTGCTGGGCTTGAAATTGGCTTGAACCGGCTGAGCTAAATCAATTGGAATGGGTTTGGTTAGGTTTGGACCGGTTCACTTGAACCAAGAATTTAACGGCATTTAAAATGCCAGAAACAGCCCAATCGCAACATTTCACTCGCGATTCGCCAACTTCTTCCACTCTGCGTCGTTTCTTTTGCTCTGCACGATCACGTCGTCGATCTGCGCTCGTCGGCGTCCGGTGCGAGCAGCTCGACGACGCCTCCATGGGACTCATCTCTGGCCAGGGATCAAAGGGTTCTCGCCTGAGGAAAAATCACGGCGACAACCCCAACGGACAGGCGTCATCGTTGTCGCGGCGGCGAGCTGCCAATAGAGGTAATCAGCTGACCTAGGTTTAGATTCCCACCGTGGGTTCTTAGATCGGGCTGTGGATGATCGGATTTGGCATTATCATGGCAGATTTGGGGTCTTCGTCGATCTGCAGTTGCTGGAGATTTCCTTCAGTCAGCTGTTCTCCGTGAGTATTGAGCTCGCGGTGAGTGTGGGTTGCCATCGGTGAGCAGAGAGTCAAACGAGAGGAGTAGCAGCGGAGGATCCACAGGGATTGGTAAGTTTATATCCTTTCTTCGTCGTTTTTGTGCTGTGCGAAACTTTGTGCATTCATGGTGTGGTTGATTGATGCATGAGTCGAGGATTGCTAGAATTATCAACTGTGATTGGAAGTTAATCTGTGATGGAGGAGTATTGTTGATTTGGTATAAATCTGTGTTGTTTGTGTAGATCCAGTGAATAGAATTCCATAGGGGATAGGATTGGCCGGTAAAGTCCGACTTGGTATAATCTCTGTTTTATTCCCTTTATCTTGTTTTGTTCATGAGATTCCAGATTTCGTGGGTGAACAAGGGTCAAAGAAGGGGGGTTGCTGGTGGAGATCGGAGGCCGGTAAGCTTTGTTTTTCATTTGCTAGTTCAATGGTTACTGTTGTATTTTGGGTGGTGTGTAAATACCTATGAATCCAATGAGTTTGCGGTCGATGGTTCGGTGGTTGGCGGCTGTGATTTGGGTATTATCAATGGTTGTATACTGATCTGTTTGAATTTGAGGGAGGTGTTTAGGTAGTGCTGCCGACACTTGATGGTTATTGTTGATGAGGATGTTGATCAGTCCAATTGCAGGTTCTAATTATGTGTGGTGTATTGTGGATTCCATTAGAGGGTGAGATCATTCATTGTTGGAAGTATGTCATGTTTGTCAATGTAGTAGTGAGTTACAACTCATATGATGTTGGTAGATTAGTTAATATGAATTCATTCATCCTGTAGGATTTGGTTCGATTATTCGATGTATGGTAGAACTTAAGTGTATTCTACATTGTGTACAGGACTTTGATGGTGATGGATACATGAACGTGGAGATGGATAGCACATATTATTTCGAGCTTCGTATCAGGTGGGTAATATCTACCTGGTCCGGTAGTTTGATCAATTCCAGTGCATGATCTTGGATTTATGTTTATACCTGTTTACCTTAAATCCACTCTTATTTAATCATATGCTTGTACTGCCTTGACCTTTGAGATATATACTCTGTTACTCATTGATTATCTAGCACGGATAGGAATTATAAACCCTATTATGTATTAGCTGAGGGATGTTCAGTAAGTACAAGTGGTTAGGTTTATCTTTGTGACTTCAGATTGGGTTACTGTATTACATCACTAGGGTTAGGTGATGGTTTGGATTATGGAGTCGATTGTTATACCATATCCGTTTTAGTGGTGCATTTATGGTGGATCTAGTTGTCTGTGCATGGATAAGTGTATGGGTGTCAGTATGTAACCATGGACTAGAGGTCCTAGCGTGATGGTATATCCATTATGGATTGTGTGTCTGAGTATGGTTATATGGACGGTCGATGGTATCTCGCTACTGACTAGAGGTCTTAGCATGGTTGACTGTCAGGTGTGTATGACTTTGTGTGATAGAGAGAGTCTTATGGATTATAGTCCTTGCATGGTTGACTTTTGGTTGACTAGGTCTCCCCGTGAGTTAGGGAGTGTTGCGAGGATTTGTGTGTAAGCTATGCATCATTACATTTCATGCATGCTGACGACTGGGTCTGCCTTGTGGTTGAGACGAGTCGTCAGTCATCCTGCCTCCTCGGCCACTCGGGGTAGTGGTTGCAGGGTTGAGGGCAGAGCATTGTTGTGCGTGCCGTTCTCGGCCACTATGGATGGTGGTAGCTGGAGATGCGCACTTGGCCACTGTGCGGAGTGGTAGTTAGCGCACTCACCCACTATAGACAGTGGTCGTGTGATGTGCAGTTGTCCTGGGTGCGGTGCTCGTCTACTCCTGGGTAGGGACGGAGCAACTAGCAGCAGGGACCCCCGTGTGGGTAGCATATAGCTCTATGGCGGGCTAGCTACTGTTTCATACTACCCAACTCGGTCACTCGAGAGTGGTGGCGGCTGGAGTTGGGATAGTTGTCATGTCCTGCCACCTAGGCCACACTGGGGTCGTGGTAGCGAGTGGGGTGCGCAGGCATGACCATGCATATGCATTGCAGATATATATATGTATGCATGTATTTGATATATGTTTTACATATGCCTGTGAGATGCTGCATTTGATTGAGCTATGATTGTTGCACATGCTTGTTCATCATGATACATGTCATTTGCATTTTATTTACTGCTATGTGTTGAGCATGATACATGCGTTGATTCAGACTGTTATATGCATTTGATTAGCATCATGTCATTGTGTGGTACGGACCGGGTTATTATACAGGTGATCATATACTGTTCATATGTCTGAGTATTGGTCAGGTATGGGATTGACCTGGTACGTTATATGGTTCTGTTATAGTATACCTGTTCAGGATGATCTAGCATATGGCGTTACAGACCGTCAGGTACGTTGGTACATTACTTTATGTTTAGTTGATCAGTTTAGTATATACCTTGAATATGATTTCACTGTAGTTACTTGTTATTAGATTTGGATATGACTGTATGTCTATTGGACTCATGCTGTATACCTGTAGATCTTCACATGTATACTTGTAGATCTATCCTTATATGTTGTTCATGCACTTTCTATATATTACCCCTGAGTTTATACTCACCACCCCTGGACCCTGGGTTTTCTGTCGCCCAGATAACAGGTAGAAGATTTCCTTGGACGTTTGGAGCTCCGCCAGCTGATCCCATCTCACACCGAACATTTGGGGTTTTCCACGTATTTGCTTCCGCTGTTATTTTGTATTATGGCCATGTATAATCAGTGTTGTATCTGGCTGTGGATTTGTACGTTGTTGTGTGTAGTATGTTAGAGTCGCACCGGTGCACACCTCTTGTGTTGTTGTGGATATATTGTTTGGTATTGTCCATTTATATATTGTTGTTGTGGGCCTACGGGCCTTGTATTAACCCGATATGTTGCCACGTACAGGGGAGATACCGTCCGTTTGCTTTTCGGCACGGCATACTCTCGGGGCGTGACAACCTTACCATAGCAGTTACCAACTGCAGTTCCTCCTTCACACACACACCCAGATGGCATAATCAAATTACAATCACATAACCTAAAATTAACACCAAATCAAATCTTACCACTCCAATCACAGCCTAGTTTCCAATCGAAATCCATCCCAAGCACTCAAATTCCCGATTGAAACTTATCACAAATGACACCATAAGAACACAGAGTTTTCCACAACCGATTACATATAAAAATCCCTAACAATCCAGACAAATCAAACATCAACAAGTAATTCCCGAGCAACAATACTCGAATCAACAATCTCAATTACTAATCGACAACTCAAATTTACCCGAACAAACCAAATCCAACAATCACAGTATAACAGAACACCAATCAATTGATACCACAGCTGATAGTATTGGGTTAGATCCAACTTACCGAGACCAACCTTCACCGGTGGCGAAATTTTCCCAATTCCAGCGGCTCGCCGACCCAACCAACTCCGATTACTGCCATCCACAGATCCCAGCTAAAAACATCCCAACAAATCTAGATCTCACTCGAAAGAAAGACGGCACACGATCCTTACCTCCGATGGCAGCTCGCTGCCGCGACAACGACGCCGTCCGCCCGCTGGGAGTGTCGCCGCGATTTCTTTCCAGGCGAGAACCCTCCCTTGATCCCCCGACCGGAGATCTACCAAATGGCGGTGCCGTCGAGCTGTTCGCACCGGATCACCGACGAGATCGGCGAGGAAAATGCGCGGCGAAGAAATGTTCGGCGCGGAGAAGAACGGAAACAGGATCGCGATGGAATGCGACGATCCGTTCGTTCGGCCCCTTTTTAAAAGCCGTTCAAGTGATCCGGTTAACCCAGCTCAACCCAAACCCAATCCGATTGGGTTTAGCTCATCCGGTTTAACCACTTGACTCAAGTCCAAGTCTAAGCCCATTTAAGCCCATCTCAAATTTCAAGCCTATCTCAGCCCAATTTCATTTCAGCCCAATTTGAGCCCACTAATTAAGCCTAATTATTCCCTTAATTAATCCCAATTAATTACGAGTTAATACATTTTTTTTTCGTATACTACAAAGTGGGTATAAGATGAGTGAAGGGAATGGGGCACGATTCATTATAGCTGTTGAAGGGTTTCAGAAATAGTTCTGGATCAACCATTGATCTTTTCGGTTAATTGGGGATCATAATGTACTACTAGGTGCCACTCATGATCGTTCTATAATTAATGGTTAATTATAGATGACCAATATAAATCGAGAACCTATTTGGTCACACGCACAACGAGTGTAATCCGAAGGATTTAAAATGAGCTTGAGAATGAGATTCTCAGACCGAGAGAAACTAGGTTTGGTTGGACCAAACAAGGAGCGAGCATGAAATCGTTTCAGTCGCAATGAAAGCATGGATGGACCGTGTCTTATGAAGACATGATGGATGAACCAAATTGGTTTGGTTCTAATCCAATGGTGGAGAATAAATCAAAGGGATTTGGTTTGTTTTAAACGAATGAACTAAAGTTGGTTCGGTTCGTTTTAACTTAAAATAGACCAAATTGGTTTGGTTTATTTTAACTTAAATTAATGGAGCGGGTTAATGGGTTTTGGTTATGAACCAATAACCATTAGGAGAATTTGTTCTCTATAAAATAGGGCTTAAGGGTTTTGTGAAAACCTAATCCAAGCAACCCTAAAGTTGTCGCCCCTCCTTCTCCTTGTGTAGTCGGCGTTGTTAGTGAAAGCCCTAGAGCCAATCATGTGATGATTGTTGTATGAACTTTATTGTATCATATTCCTATTTATAAAGACATGGTTATTATATTTACTTGTATTGGTTTCAAATAACTAAATATAATAATGTCCTTGAGTAGTAGGTTCTTATCTATATCAATCGATTGGTTGAATCGATAATGAGATGATATAGAGAACACTACTCTTAATCATTCCTAGTCGAGTATTAACATTAAGGGACAATGTTAATGCGTAGAGACTAGCATGTAGGTCAACATGATGACTTGATCTCACAAGTCATGGATATGAGATATCAAGTTGACACATGGGTATGCATTAGAGAATGTATACTGAATGACCCGCCATGAGAAAGTTTCATGGATCGTTATATGAGTGTCATATACTTTCTCATGTGGCTATTAGTATGACTATTAGTCCTTAGACCTGAAGTCACCATGATTCCCTACATAAGGAGTTGCATACTTTGGCTTCGTCAAACGTCACCCGTAAATGGGTGGACTATAAAGGCGATTACTGGGTATGTAACAAATTATGCAGAGGGATGTGAGTGATGTAGATGGGATCTATCCCTCCTATATGATGGGAGTGACATCAATATTCTTGATAGAGTGAGACCACGAAGTGCATGACCATGCCCAAATGAGTCAATATGAGATATTGAGCTCATTTGATTAGAGTGAGTCTACTTGGAGTTCAAGATTTAGATTGTACCGAGGATGACACGGTCTATGCCTCAATTGGTCAATCTAGATGTCAAGGATAGAGGGACATTGTCACATATTGTGAGAGTCACAATTAGTAGTCACAAAGGTGATGTTGGAGCTCAACATTCTTGTAACTTGGGTAGCAATGATGTGTTGCTAGATACCGCTCATTGCTTATGTTCCTAAATCGGTTTAGGGACATTGCCAACGTTACAAGAACCTATAGGGTCACACACATAAGAGCAATTAGATGGAGATTAGGTTCATATGATGAACCATCAGGATTAGGTTCATGGGATGAACCAAATTGGATTAAGAGTAATCCAAATTAGACTAATTGAGTTAGACTCAAGTTGATTCAAGTGTTGAATGAGTCTAATTTTGATTTGATTCATCAAATCAATTTAAATTAATGAATAGAGATTCATTAAATTAAATTGACTTGAGTCAAGTGGTTAGATTTGATCAACCATGGGAGATTAGAGGTCAAGTTTGACTTGACTTGAGAGGGAAGATGAAAGGTCAAGTTTGACTTGACTAAATGCCATGTCATGATGATGACTTGGCATGGCCGGCCAATGATGATGCTCCACATCATCATTGACTTTGTCAATTTATGCCACATCATGAGGGAGACCAAGAGGCATTGGAGTTACATGCATGCATGTAACCTCCCAAGCCATAATGTGGTCGGCCAACCCCATTAGATGTGGGAATTCATTTTGGGAAGTTACACAACTTCATCTTCAACCTTGGATCAACTTCTCTCAAGCTCTCTCCCTCTCCCAACCTCCTTGGCCGAACCATCCATAGAGTGCTAGCACACTCAAGGGTGTGTTTTCTCCACCTATTGCTTGTGTGGATACCAATAGAGGGGTGTGCACTTGACACTCTCGAGTTCCGACGAACCTTTTGGACGAGCGGGATTTGCGAAGGGCGTCGCTACGAGGGTAACATCCTTATCATCTAGATCTAAGGTAGATCTAGGGTTTTATATAAACATATACATGGTTTTTGTTTTTAATACATCTTCGCACGGATCCGTGACTGGGGCTTTCGAGGTTTCCGCAACGCAAAAAGAGGTTTTTGCGACTCAGAAAACCCAACAGGCGCCAACTCCTTGCCGCCGCCCACCACCACCCAAGCCCCTCTAGCCGGAGTCCAGCAGCTGCCATCCTCCCCTCTTGCCGGCGTTGAGCTACTGCCGGAGGAGCTCCGGTGATCTTCCTGTAGGGATGTATACTGAAAAGTCTATCTTTTGTATGAACATCTTTATTTTTGAAATAAGAATCACATGATCATTGTTTGCATATTTATATGATTATGCAATATTGTCTAATATGTTACATTGTAGATAACATGGTGTGTGGTGTCACATGGGAGATCATGTTATCGGCTCCTTGTAAAGTATAAGTAAAGGCTCACAACCGAGATGACTTTGGACAAACCATCGGAATGGTTGTAGTGTGATTTGGTGTTGGTTTGTCTTGACCATAGAATCACACTAGTGCACTTTGTGTGTATTGAGCAGGACCGACATAGAGGTGATTCGATTTATTGCTGACTACATAATCGAATCGGACCTCAGATATTATTTAGTACATGCTCTTAATCCCGATATAATAATGGGCACATATACTTAGTAGTCATCTCTTTGATTTACCAATGGGCGAGATTTATAGATTAAATCGATAAACTCGGTAAGTTGGGAGATGATATTATTTATATGGTGTGTCGTTGATTATAGGAGGAAATCGTGTCCTATATATTAGGATGATGATGTCCCCTTGAGGAGATCATAAGGTTCATCATGTAAACCCTGCAAGTGGACTTGGTCCGGCATGATGAAAAGGTTGAGTGGTACTACTCAAGGAGTTAGATGTTGATTAATTAATGGTCAGTAAATTAATTAATTGACGGACATTCGAGATATTAAACACGGAGAGAAAATGTACAAATAATATATGGAGCTCATATTATCATATGGGGGTTGGTGAGGTAGATCAATGATGAACCTTTAGTGGATTGGATCATCATTAGTGGATTGGACTTTATGTGGGCTTGATCCATGGGTGGCCAAGACCCAACTCCTCCTCATGGTCCCTAATGTAGCCTATTAACACCTCATGATGCTTAGATCCAATGGATAGAAACAAAACTCTAAGATCCATTGGTAGAGATTAAATCTCTAAGATCCGACGGTTGAGATTAAATCTCTAGATCCGACGGTTGAGATTAAATCCCTAGAACCAATGGATGAGATTAATTCATGACTTATCCCTAACTCTATAAAATGATGGCATGGGAGTTGGCGTGAATGACATTGAAGGAGAGCTAGGGTTTGGGCGGCAAGAAGGAATCCTAGTTGAGATAGGATTAGGATTAGGGTTTGGAGGCAAGGGTGGCACCAAATAAGGAAGGTATTCTTCTCTTCTTCTTCCTCTTTTGGCCAACGTCCAACACCTCTCCAGCCTCTTTTCCAGCCTTGGCCGGCACCCAAAAGCCCCCTTCTCCTTCTCCTTCTCCTTAGGTGGTGGAAACAAGATATAGGGCTTCCCTTGGTGTCTTGGTTGTTTTCCACCATCTTCTCCTTCACCACTTGGCCGGCGGTAAGGATAGTTTTAGTTCCTTGTTGGTTGTTTCTAGTGAGGAGAAAAACCTTGTTTCTATTCTTCCTCTTGCTTTGGAAGAGAAAGGAAGGAAGATTTGTGATCTAGGAGCTTCGACTTTTGGTGGAACATCGCCCACACGACATCCAAAAGGAGGAAGGTCATACATTAGAAGATCGAGAGGTATACCTATTCTACTTTCTTCTTTTGTTTGTTGCTTATTTTTGTTTTTCAATTATAAGCATGTTATAAATCTGTAAATGGCTAAATAATACTTGGATCCCGAGCATAAACACAAAAACCGACGATCCGGACATCGTCTATTCCGCGGCTAGTCGTAGAATAGAGGTTGGTCGCTTGAACAACTAGTTTGTTCAAGTGACCTCTCTAAACGAATAGCACGACGATGACTTGGTTGCTTTGGCAATCCCTTTTGTCTAGGATTAAATTTTTTTATCCGGGGACATCGAAGGGATTGCCATGGACAAGCTACCGAGGTGAAGTGGGAAGCGAAGTTTCCCCTCACGGACTCGATAAGCAAAACCCTTCAATTGGTATCAGAGCCAAGGTTTCCGGTTTTGTGTGTTTAGGATTCGGTTAATTTTTATGCACTTTTTCATATATTATATGTGCCGGATAATAGTAGGATATGCGTAGTTTAACTCTTTGGTTGCAGGCATAAGATCCGACTATTATAGCCATATGTGTGTATGTGATTGTATATGTGTAAATATTTATTTTGTTGAATCCTCGGGGTTGACGAGGCTAGTATTTAGTTTTTGGTAAATTAAATATGACATTGTTTAGCCGCTCTTTATTTTATTTTACTTTCGATCTAGATTTCATGTACACTCCCTCGTAGAGTATAGGATCGATGGATGTAAATTAAAATAGGTTTTAGTCTCGGCTCGGATCTCCAGATGGCTTGTACATGACGTAGGAGGAGCGGACGAGAAGGCGATGCGACGGGAGACATATTGAAGACAAAAGTCATAATAGTTGAAAAATAATTTATTTTTCATATTTATTGCTTATTGTTTGATATTCATGTCGTAGCCTAGAAAATTCCTCATTTTCAAATTACTAAGTGGGAGAGGGATATTTTTATAAATTCCCACGGCCTCCATTACGATTTGACATGTGATGCAAACAAACTTGTGTGTCGGCTCTGAGTGCCTTCCTCCCCATCGGATGAGTTTGTTTGTGGATCACAGGGTCGAATATGGTTATAGGAAATTATTTAGGAGCGTGTGTACTTGCCCATCGTAAGGCACATAACCCGAGATAATTACCTTGGTACCGAGTAATGGTGAACACTTAGATACAAATATAAGTATCCTCCCCATCGGAGTCACTGCTTTTATTTATAGGGCCGAAGAAAAACCAACTATTAATTTTACTTGTCAAAAAGTTAGGTTAACAAGATAGTAAAATTAATGGGTAAAACCTCCTCTTACAAATGTAGAATTCGTATACGTCCACACGATCATGGCATGCGATATTCTCGGTGTTTAGAGGTGTTGGTTGATTTTAAAATTTTATTGTTTGAGGAATCAATAATTTTTTGAAATCTACAGTAATGATCTATGTGATTCTTAGGATTTTTAGGAATGACTTTCAGTCCACTTACTATGATACTAAAGGAAATAAACTTACTGTACCCAAATAAAGTTGATTAGAAAAGAATCTAGATATTGTCTTATCTGCTAAGGAGTACAAGTATGCACTCTTCGAAGAGTGTCCTCAAGCCATGGTTGCTCAAAAAGGTTTCTACTTCTAAGCCGAAAGGCAAGAAGAAGAAGAAACAAGGTGAAGCAAAGGTGGTGGGAGGATCTCAGGGAGGAGTGAAGAAGCCGAAAGGCAAGTACTTGTAAGCAGGATGGACATTGGAAGAAGGACTGTCCCAGTCCGAAACAGAACAAAGGTATATCCTTTGGACTAGTCGTTGAAACATGATTAGCGGTGTTATCTACCGGCACCTGGTGTGTAGATACGAGAGCCACTAATCATGTCTGCAATACTTTGTAAGGGTTCCAGGAAACCCGACGATGAGCTAAGGGAGAGATTAACATTTACTTGGGCAATGTCATAATGGTGGCGGCTATTGCAGTGGGAGAAGTTTTATTTATCTTTTGAGAAAAATAAAACTTTGGTTCTAGAAAATTCCCTCTATGTACCTTTATTTAGAAAGAATTTAGTTTCAGTTTCTAAATTGTTTATGGATGGATATTCTATTTCTTTTAATGACAGAGTTGTTATAAAAAGGAATAGAGAGAATATCTATTCAGGTACATTGAAAGGAAATTTGTATACAAAACCTCCCACGATGCAAATTGAAATTAATAACTCATCTTCTAATTCCAATAAGAGAAAAGAACCTTCGAAGATGAACCAAACATATCTTTGGCATCTTAGGCTTGGTCATATTAACCTAAGCAGAATTCAAAGGTTGATAGCTGATGGACCTCTGGGTCCATTAGTGGTGGAAGATTTCTCAACCTGCGAATCTTGCTTGGAAGGTAAAATGACCAAGAGGCCTTTTAAGGATAAGGGATATAGAGCCAAAGATGTGTTAGAAATGGTTCATTCTGATTTGTGTGGTCCTATGACTATCCAAGCAAGAGGTAGTCTTGAATATTTCATCTTTTTTATAGACGATTATTCAAGATATGGATGACACTATGATCTGATCGTGGTGGTGAGTACCTCTTAGGAGAGTTTAGGAACTATTTATCAGAGGCTGGGATTCAATCCTAATTGTCTGCACCTGGCACACCCCAGCAGAATGGTGTAGCAGAGCGAAGGAATAGGACTCTTATGGAGATGGTTAGATCGATGATGAGTTATTCTAAGTTGCCAGATTCGTTCTGGGGATATGCTCTGGATATGGCAGTCTACATTCTGAACTTGGTTCCATCTAAATCAGTACCTTCTACTCCCACAGAGTTGTGGACTGTGCGAAAGCCTAGTCTAAGACATATTCGGATATGGGGAGTCCAGCACATGTGCTGAAGGCAGATACTGGTAAGTTGGAACCTCGTACAGAAGTACACTTGTTCATTGGCTATCCCAGGGGAACGAAGGGTGGATTGTTTTATAGTCCTAGAGATCAGAGGGTGATCGTTAGCACGAACGCTAGGTTTCTAGAGGAAGACTATGTGATGAGCCACAAGCCCAAGAGTAAAATTGTTTTGGAGGAGTTAAAAGGGGAAGTCACTTCTTTAGTACCATCGGTACAAGAGGATATACCACATGTCACTGCACCGCGTGTCATAGAGGATACACAGATGATACCTCATCGTAGTGGGAGGGTTGTGAGATAGCTTGATAGATTCATGTTCTTGGGAGAATCTTCTGATTTGGTCCCTAGCGAACATGAACCTGATCCCTGGACATATGACGAGGCAATCCAAGATAAAGATGCAGTATCTTGGCAAAGTGCAATGAATGTTGAGATTGAATCTATGGATTCAAATCAGGTCTGGGAGCTAGTAGAACCACCTGATGGTGTAAAAACCATTAGATGCAAGTGGATCTACAAGAGAAAGAGAGGAATATATGGGAAGGTTGAGACTTTCAAAGCGAGGCTTGTTGCGAAGGGGTACACTCAAAAAGAGGGTATCGATTATGAAACCTTTTCGCCGGTAGCCATGCTTAAGTCTATCCGGATTCTTTTATGCATAGCAGCTCATATGGATTATGAGGTGTGGCAGATGGATGTCAAGACAGCTTTCCTTAATGGAAGTCTTGAGGAAAACATCTACATGAAGCAACCAGAGGGATTCATTGCTAAGGGCAAAGAGCATCTTGTGTGTAAGCTTAATCGGTCCATTTATGGATTGAAGCAAGCTTCGAGGTCTTAGAACATCCTCTTTGATGAGGTGATCCAGTCTTATGGATTTATTCAAAGTCTGGATGAGTCTTGTGTATACAAGAGATGTGACGAAAACGTAGTGGTATTTCTTGTACTATACGTAGATGATATTTTGTTGATTGTCAACAATATCAAGGTGTTATCGGATGTAAGGGTATGGTTGTCCAAACAGTTTAATATGAAGGACTTGGGAGAAGTGGGACACATCCTTGGGATCAAGGTTATAAGGGATCACAGGAAAAGGATGTTGTGCTTATCCCAAGCTTCATACATAGACACGATTATGGATCGTTT
This sequence comes from Wurfbainia villosa, assembly GCA_025175895.1. Lineage (NCBI taxonomy): Eukaryota > Viridiplantae > Streptophyta > Magnoliopsida > Zingiberales > Zingiberaceae > Wurfbainia > Wurfbainia villosa. Next base: position 4,508,181 of record CM046009.1, read on the forward strand.
TAGCATGCAGAACTCCAAGAAGGGTTTTCTACCTTTCAGGCATGGAGTTCCTTTATCTAAGGAGATGTGTCCTAGAACATCTGAGGAAATAGAGGAGATGAAGGTGGTTCCTTATGCTTCGGCAGTAGGAAGCCTCATGTATGTGATGCTATGTACGAGACCCGATATCTGCTTTGTTGTGGGCATGGTCAGCAAATATCAGAGTAATCCAGGACAGGGACATTGGACTGTGGTAAAGCATATATTGAAGTGTCTGAGAAGGACTCGGGATTATATGCTGGTTTACCGGGCAGACCAATTACTCCCTGTGGGTTACACAGATTTTGACTTCCAATCTGATAGGGATAACAGTAATTCTACCTCAGGTTTTGTGTTTACTTTGGGAGGTGGAGCCATTGTATGGAGGAGTGTCCAACAGAAATGCGTGGTGGACTCCACCATGGAAGCTGAGTATGTGGCAGCCTCTGAGGTGGCCAAAGAAGCTGTATGGATCAGGAACTTCCTGATGGACTTGGATGTGATTCCTGGTTTGCCCAGAACTATCACAATTTATTGTGATAATAATGGTGCAGTTGCAAACTCGAAGGAACCACGAGCCCATAAGGCAAGTAAATACATAGAACACAAGTACCACCTGATACGAGAAATCGTAAAGGAGGTAGAAGTTGTTGTCGCCTAGATTGCATCAGAGGATGACCTGGTAGACCCTTTCACTAAGGCCCTTCTAGCGAGAGCTTTGATAGGCATGTGGAGGGAAGGGGAATCAGATGTATGGCAATATGAGAACAACATAGTCTTTTAGTATAAGTGGGAGATTATAGGGATGTATACTGAAAAGTCTATCTTTTGTATGAACATCTTTATTTTTGAAATAAGAATCACATGATCATTGTTTGCATATTTATATGATTATGCAATATTGTCTAATACGTTACATTGTAGATAACATGGTGTGTGGTGTCACACAGGAGATCATGTTATCGGCTCCTTGTAAAGTATAAGTAAAGGCTCACAACCGAGATGACTTTGGACAAACCATCGGAATGGTTGTAGTGTGATTTGGTGTTGGTTTGTCTTGACCATAGAATCACACTAGTGCACTTTGTGTGTATTGAGCAGGACCGACATTGAGGTGATTCGATTTATTGCTGACTACATAATCGAATCGGACCTCAGATATTATTTAGTACATGCTCTTAATCCCGATATAATAACGGGCACATATACTTAGTAGTCATCTCTTTGATTTACCAATGGGCGAGATTTATAAATTAAATCGATAGACTCAGTAAGTTGGGAGATGATATTATTTATATGGTGTGTTGTTGATTATAGGAGGAAACTGTGTCCTATATATTAGGATGATGATGTCCCCTTGAGGAGCTCATAAGGTTCATCATGTAAACCCTGCAGGTGGACTTTGTCCGGCATGATGAAAAGGTTGAGTGGTACTACTCAAGGAGTTAGATGTTGATTAATTAATGGTCAGTAAATTAATTAATCGACGGACATTCGAGATCTTAAACACGGAGAGAAAATGTACAAATAATATATGGAGCCCATATTATCATATGGGGGTTGGTGAGGTAGATCAATGATGAACATTTAGTGGATTGGATCATCATTAGTGGATCGGACTTTATGTGGGCTTGATCCATGGGTGGCCAAGACCCAACTCCTCCTCATGGTCCCTAATGTAGCCTATTAACACCTCATGATGCTTAGATCCAATGGATAGAAACAATACTCTAAGATTCATTAGTAGAGATTAAATCTCTAAGATCCGACGGTTGAGATTAAATCTCTAGATCCGACGGTTGAGATTAAATCCCTAGAACCAATGGATGAGATTAATTCATGACTTATCCCTAACTCTATAAAATGATGGCATGGGTGTTGGCGTGAATGAAATTGAAGGAGAGCTAGGGTTTGGGCGGCAAGAAGGAATCCTAGTTGAGATAGGATTAGGATTAGGGTTTGGAGGCAAGGGTGGCACCAAATAAGGAAGGTATTCTTCTCTTCTTCTTCCTCTTTTGGCCAACGTCCAGCACCTCTCCAGCCTCTTTTCCAGCCTTGGCCGGCACCAAAAAGCCCCCTTCTCCTTCTCCTTAGGTGGTGGAAACAAGATATAGGGCTTCCCTTGGTGTCTTGGTTGTTTTCCACCATCTTCTCCTTCACCACTTGGCCGGCGGCAAGGATAGTTTTAGTTCCTTGTTGGTTGTTTCTAGTGAGGAGAAAAACCTTGTTTCTATTCTTCCTCTTGCTTTGGAAGAGAAAGGAAGGAAGATTTGTGATCTAGGAGCTTTGACTTTTGGTGGATCGTCGCCCACACGACGTCCAAAAGGAGGAAGGTCATACATTAGAAGATCGAGAGGTATACCTATTCTACTTTCTTCTTTTGTTTGTTGCTTATTTTTGTTTTTCAATTATAAGCATGTTATAAATCTGTAAATGTCTAAATAATACTAGGATCCTGAGCATAAACACAAAAACTGGCGATCCAGACATTGTCTATTTCGCGGCTAGTCGTAGAATAGAGGTTGGTCGCTTAAACAACTAGTTTGTTCAAGTGACCTCTCTAAACGAATAACACGATGATGACTTGGTTGCTTTGGCAATCCCTTTTGTCTAGGATTAAAGTTTTTTATCTGGGGACATCGAAGGGATCACCATGGACAAGCTACCGAGGTGAAGTGGGAAGCGAAGTTTCCCCTCACGGACTAGATAAGCAAAACCCTTCACTTCCTTGGCTCCGGCGACAAGGTGAGCGTCTAGCTTCCTTATTTTGCCGGCGCTAATCCTCCACCAAAGCTATCCAATTTTCTGGACAGCTTGTTTACTTCGTGTCGGAGCATCGTTTGGACAATGTTTAGAGCTCCGACAGTGGCTTCCTTGCCGGGGATTCGATCTCCGATAATCCTCATAGGTGGAGGACGAAGGATTCGTCAAATGGTTGGCGAATACCTCTCCGGAGAAGTGAGTTTTTTAGGACTCGTTTTGAATCTGAATTTTGATTCGGATTGTGATCTTCTCTCGATCACATCGTCTTTGACACGAGGCTAGTGACTCGTATGAAGACGAGGCTCATGACTTTGTGAAGTCATCCCAAAGATACCCGACGTGGATACGGATAGAGGTGATTCTAGCGAGGGTCACTCTGGTTGATACCTTTCCCGCTACACGTGATACGTTAGGTATACGTAGAATAAATTTCCTTTTATTGCAAAATTTGAAACTACGGTTATGTCTACACATGTTGTACTATGCATGCGTGTGGTGTGTGTGTTGTAATAAATTAGATTTATTATTTTTATTTCTTCCATTGTGCACATGTTTACGAAACATGTTCGAACACACACTCGCCCGTGGTGCTGGAAACCCAACAAGAGGCAATTTGTAAGCCCTCCAACCAGTCTACATTCTTATTTAGCTCAACATTAACTGATGTTTACATTCCCCGGGTAGTGGCAAACCGGGAGGAGTATGATTTTATATTCAGTCGATCGAGGAGAGGGGTATTCATTTGCCTACTTATGAAGTGTTGATATGGAGGGAGTTTTTATTTTATTCAATCCATGTATTCTTAAGCAGTCGAGACATTTAAATGTGGTTATTACTTCATTCTATTAATATGTTCTGAGGCAGCTCATGTATTGTCGGGCTAATTCTTATTTTATTGAAGCGTTGAAAAGTGTATTATTTTATTCATTTCAGCCCAGATGTTATTGGGGCAATTCTTATCTTATTCAAGTAGTGTGAGATGTATCTTATTTTATTCAGTTCAGCTCAGGTGGTGTTGGGTCAACTCTTATCTTATTGAAGTGTTGTGAGGCGGACATTATTTTATTCAGTCTAGCCGAGATATGTTAGGCCAATTGGTATTTTATTTCTTTAAGATAAATTGCTCTGAGCCAAGTCATTCTAGGTTTACAGTTATTTTATTCAACCAAACTAAACTAAAGGAGGTCTTATTTCATTTCGACGGGGCGCCCTGAGTCAGACATTATTTTATTCATCCGAGGTGTTCTGAAGTGAATATTATTTCGTCTAGTCGAGGCCTTCTTATCCAACTTCTATTTTATTCATCTGAGCTATTCTCAAAGGGGTATTATGTTATTCGGTCAAGGCATTTTTGTGTCAGCTCTTATTTTGTGTAGCAAGTGTTATGAGGCAGATATTGTTTTATTCAACCTAGGTATCTCGCGTCAGCTCTTATTCTATTAGGCCGAGGTGTTCTTAAATTTGTTGTTATGTCATCTAGCAGTGAGACATATCAGGCTAGGGTTATTTTATTTCTTTAGGCTGAAGTGGTTTGAGCTCAGGCAGTTCGGAGGTCTTCTGAAGTGGATCTTATGTTATTCGATTGAGGCGTTCTCAGGTAGCTCTTATTTTATTCCTCCGAGGTATTCTGAAATGGACATTATGTTATTCGGTTAAGGTGTTCTCAGTATTCTCTCATTTTATTCAACCTATGTATTTTGAGATGAGTATCATTTTATTCAGTCGGGATTTGAAGGTCCTTTTCTTATATTTATTCGAGGCAATTTGTAAGCCCTTGCTTCGGGTATTCTCTTATTCATCCGAGGCTATTTTCCGTAAGTCCGCGAACCCACAAATTCTTCATTCAGCCGAGACAGATCATCGGATGTTATAGATGTGTATGATATTTCTGAATATATGAACAAGGAGTACAGATATAGTTTGATTCGAGACGATGAAGTGACAAAGCTAAAGTCAGACTTGTCAAAGTGACTCGTCTGACTATTTAGGGGGGTTACCTGTGATATAGGGGAAATATTGGCCCGTATATGGAGACAATAGCCTGACCCATGAGAGGGGATATAAAAGGATGGCTAGGGCTTGGAGACAAAGGGGAGGGTTTTTCTTTTGGCAAAGAGGGAGAAGGGGGCAGCAACCGGGGCTCTTCTTCTTCCACATCTTCTGTTGAGGAGGGCCAATAGGAGGGGAGGCGATCTCTTCACGGGGGCTCCATGGCAGGCATTTGCTTGGTCCATCGATCATCCACGATGCATAACCTTCTTGGTTCGGGTGTGGCATCCCTTCTGGAGCCCGGATCGTTTGTCATCGCAGAGAACAAAGAACCCACTTCCTCCTCTTCTCCCTCGGTAGTTGCAGCTAACTCCTCTACTGACGTTGGGCTACACTTCGTGGTATCACAGCTGTGACTCATCCGCACCCTGACTCGCTTCAGCCTCAGAGGTTTATTTCCTCATGGAGGAAGGTCAGCAAGGTTTTGAAGGTGTATTCGTTCACAGTGAACATCACTGACCTCTGGTATTGTTCCTATATTGTTGATGTGATTCACTAATATCTATATGAGAAGCCTAAGATCTCTTCCAAACAGATTGTTGCAATTCTTCACCTGGCTATTGCTCACCCTTTGGTAAACATTCTACTAATATGAGTTTAAGAAAGGTAGTTGTTCCATTCATCCACACAATAAAGGCAAGTGAACCTTCCTTCATAGCAATTTGTTCTGCCTTGTTCCTTCGGGAAGTAATTTTCCCATCCAATCACTCTCAGTTTTGTCAACATAAAGTCTTGTATATGTGCTTGCATTTTTCCAATGGCTTTGTTAAGACTTTCCTTCTAATCTCCTTGGTAAGCTTGATGAAGTTTTTGTTACCGTGTTATGCATATTAATTATAGGGGATCATTTATTTAAACTGATTTCGCTTTGTGCTTGGCAAAGTATATGTTGTTGGCATTTCTCTGGATAAATATTGGTTCTCATATAGTATCTTATGCAAAAGAACAAGAGGCTACTGTACCACACCTCAATCTAGAATCTTAGAAGATTTATTGAATTCATTGTTAAGAGCTAGAAGCTTGAATTAGCTAAGAAGGTTCAGAGTCACACATGTTTCTATCTATCCTAAGCACTCGCGGGCTGCTGTATATTTATGGCTACACATGAGATAAGTTTCTCTTCCTCTTCTTTTACATTTCTTTTACTGCAACTTAATATATTTTCTTTCATTAATGACTGGCCTAACTTAAGCATCGAAGTGTCGTCTCCGGGTAGGCCGGCGACGATTTAACTCGTGTTAACTTTTTCAGGACATCAACTTTACTGATGCGGTCAAAGAGAACCCCCCTTCTACAGTCCAATCTCGAAGGGCAAAAATTTCGTACCGCATCAGGGGTGAATGGCGCGTCTTCGTTGACTTGACAAAATTCGTTCGTGCTTGCAACAAAACTTGTTATGCGAAACAAAAATGAAGATAATAAAGCAATAACAAAAACACAAGCACACAAACACAACGATATAACGTGGTTTGGAACCTTAAGATTCTTACTCCATGGATTGAACTCATATGAACTCTAGCGATGCCAATACTACCACTAATCAAAAACACTCCTTCTCAACAATAAGTCAGAGGCGCAAAAACCTCTTACAACAGATTACAAAAGTAATACATGAAATATACAATCAAATATGAATGAAATACACAAAACAATATAAACAAAACTTTACAATTATTGTTTTGGATGATTGCTTGTTTATCGCCTTGGACTAGCCTTGAAGGACTAGAAAGCACCAACTATTCCCCTTCAAAACGCCTAAGAAAATCGCTGCTAATTCCTCCCTTTCGAGCTCCCTTTAAAGCTGCAACTTGAGTTGATTTCTGCCTAGCAGTCGACTACTCTTGTAGCCATTATTTTACAATGACTTAATCCATGTCAGAAAAACTCCAACGGATATACTGGCAGTCGACTGCCATTACCTATTAGTCGACTACCAAATGGCCGACGATCGGCTATTGAGCGTTCGCTCCGTAACCTCGGCCAAGAATCGATCACATCCATGGCGATCCACCGCTCGCTTCATCACGATTTTCCAATCTTGGCAATGATCGCTAAGGCTATTTCGCGATCGAAGCGCTAATCGACTCGACCACCGATCGTCATAATCCCAGTCGATTGCCCAGAGTCAACTCGGTTGCCAAGTGTCAAAACACTTGACCAGTCGACTAGTCCAAAGCACCAATCGACTGACAAACCTAAAACATGAGGTTTAACCCTAAGTATAATGTCCTCATACTTGCTAGACCACCCTTAGCCTAGTCCTAAGCCTTCTAGCCACCTCTGTCAGCCTCACGTCTATCGGATCCCTCCAAGTCATCTATGACTTGTTCATCCATACGCTAGCCTTCAGGTGCTTCCATGGGCTATTGTCATGCTAAGCTGGTCTACACCGCCAAGGCACATTTGGGCTTACGCTGCCAAGACTATCGCTTGGACTTTACGCTGCCAAACCATTGGACTTATGTTGCCAAAACTCCTGCTTGGACTTTACGCCACCAATATCAACCCTCAGACTTCCCTTGCCAACCCATGTTGGACTTTCCATTTGCCAAGACTCAATCTTGGATCACTACAAAAATAAATATATTTGGCGACGAATTTTGCAACGAATTTTGGAAAAAAAAAATAGTTGCAAAAATTTTTTACAACGAAAATTTTTTCGTTGTAAATAATTCATCGCCAAATTCTGCAACGAAAAATAAACATTCGTTGCCAAATTGCAACGAATAATATTTTCGTTGCAAAATTCATCGCCAAAAATAATTTTTCGTCACAAATTTGGCGACGAAAAGTAAAATCCGTCGCCAAATTTGGCGATGAATATATTTATCGTCGCCAAATATGGCGACGAATAAATCTTTTCGTCGCCAAATTTGGCGACGAATTTTACTTTTCGTCGCCAAATTTACGACGAAAAATATTTTCGTCGCAAAAATCTAATAAACATATTTTAACGAATAAAATTAAATTTGGCGACGAATTTATTTTTCGTTGCAAATTTGGCGACGAAAAGCAAGATTCGTCGCCAAAATTTTCTATATCAGTCGACTAAATATACAACCAGTTGGACTAATCGGTCGGCTACCAAAGGTTCTGTGACATACTACATTATGGCAGTCGACTGCCATGTGAGTAGTCGACTATTCAGTCGGCTACGAAACGTTTGATAAGCTGCTACAGTACCATCAGTCGACTGATGTTGAAAATATATTTTGAAGCCGCTGTTTTTCAAGTATCAATCAACTGAATGTTTACATCAGTCGACTGATACATCTATTTTTGCAACGAAAATTATATTTTCGTTGCAAATCTAGAAAAAAAAATTATACATTATTTTTTTCCCTATTTTACAACAAACACACAAGAATATTAATAAATTTAGACATCAAACATTAATACGAAATTAATATATATATATATATATAACAAATACGTTCAAAGGTAACTAACCACCATCATCATTATACATAAATATCGTATATGTCATAAGTCAAGTAGCTAGCATTTAAATACAACAAATACATTCAAAGGTAACCATCATCATCAAAAAATACATCATCATTGTCTCCATGACAAGAATCAGGAGGAGGAGGAGCATATCCAGAAGGAGGAAGTTGATTTGAACTAACCGTTAATTGAAGATGTTGAATAATAAACATTTGTTGCCTTTGAAATTCATTCATCTTTTCATTTAAGTCTTGTACTTTCTAAGCGTTTTCTCTTGATTCAGTTTCCTTCTGCACTAGTAACTCCCTCAAATGATTAACCTCTTCGGTTAATTGAATTACTTGTGCTTTTGATGCTGGGGAGGATGAAGAAGAAGCACTAGGGACTCTATAGGATCGGCTTAAAGAGCCGAGTCCAATTATTCTTTCACTTTTCGGTCCTCCAATTGCTTCGAGCCATAAATTTATATTGCTAACAGATGGCTCAGATTCGACTGCATCATCGCTTACACTCGAATTTCTTTGTGAAAGCTCATCGTATTTCTCCTATTGTGAAAGAAAAAAATTTTAAATACTAATATAAGAAATTAAATTTTATAATTACAAACCTTCATTGTTCTAGCTCTTTCCCCACTCCATGTCTTATCTTTCTTTTGGAATGTACGGGTGAAAGTGTCTATAAATAATGGCTCAGTCCACATCTCCTTAGCCTAAACAAATTAAATAGTTAAGATTTATAAATTAGTGAGTATTAGATTACAAAATTATAATTTGAAAACACTCACCAATCGATGTTTATGCTCATCGATATTTATTGATCCTCCCGCATACGTGGCAGACATAACGCCAAAATTACAATGCTGATTTTGCTTATTCTGTTCACTCCTTCGTTTGCTTTCCTCATATCCCCAATGTGCAACAATGTTATTCCAATTCTCCTCGGTTATACAGTGTAGTTTTTTATTTCTAGTTTTCGCATGATTTAGTATGTTTCTCATATGATCACCACACTTTTTCTTAAAAATCCTCCTAATCTCTAGTGTTTGACTCTCCTCCCAAGTAAATAACTGCTGCAGTAGAGAAAAATTAAATTTGATTATATTAACTATAATTTCATATACAAAATGATTTAAATAAGTTACCTTGAACTCATTCCACCACAGTACTTTTATTTCTTCCGGCGTGCCCGTATAAGTCATAGAAGCACCGTCCCAATAGTTATTCACTATTTTATTCACCTCGTGAATAACATATACAAAATTTCTAAATCTAACATAAAATAAAAACAAACCCCGTTAGATACTTATAAAAATACATATCGTATTAAAAATTAAATATAGATATTCTAAAACTTGAATACTTACGAATCTCCCCGCGGAGATATAAACTCTCTCGTATCTTCCCTCTCCACGAGTGATTGTTGTACCGGGGAAGATACATTAGCAGGTATCTGCTGAGAATCAGAAGATCCTGCAACTGGGGAAGAGGTGGAGGGCACATTTCCTACAAGAGCATCAGAATGTGCAGGGGCTGAAGTAGAGGAAGACTGTGATCTTTCATCACTACTACATCTATGACCCCCACGTCGAAACTAACAATCATAATTATTAGAAGAATATCACAGTAAAAAAAAATACATTTGCATATCAAATTTATAATACGAACAATATGAAAATATTACCATATTCATAGCAACTGGATGACCCTAAAATAAAAAGAGTTCATTAGTATATCCAATATATGAAATTTCAAATTACACAGTAAATTAAAACATAATTGGTACTCAATAAAAAGTTGTCCACAATTAGAAATCAAAGTCGGCATTACAATTTTCGGCCTAGTCATGCGTCTAATCATCATCGTCATCGTCATAGTCATTCTCATCCTCATCCTCATCATTAAAATCCTCATCTTCATACTCATTCAGTTCACTTGCATCAACGACTAGTACTATGCCGCTGGGATCTCGTAACGTTAAAATATTATATTCTTCGATATGAAATGTATTGACAACTTCATCTTGTTGATATGCTATGTCTTCCCAATGTTCCTCAATTTTATTACGTGCTTTTGTTTTACAAACAGCCCACCAATAACTTTTGTCTCGTCTCAGACTAGGATATGAAGCATAAAATACTTGAATCGCTTGTTGTGCTAACACAAATGGTTCGTACCTCTTGTATATTTTTTTTAAATTAATTTCAATAAAATTAAACTATGGATGCACCCTCATGCCTTTTATAGGGTCAAACCAACGACACATAAATAAAATAGCTCGCAAATCTGAGCCTGGGCATGCTACCGCTAAAATTTCATCTAGTAAGCCGTAAAATTCATTCCTTGCACCCCCATCATTAGATGACTGAACACAAACTCCACTATTCATTGTAGTTTTCCTAGTTTCATAATCTTGAGTATGAAAATTATATCCATTTATAAAATATGTCGGCCAAATTTTCACATTTGAATTTGGACCCCATAATAGATGTTTTATTAGGTCTTGCTCAATGTGACCGTGATTATCAAGAACCTAAAGTCAAATAAATATGTGTTAAAATCAAGAATTATCAAATTTATTATAATAGACTACTTACATAATTTTTGAACCATTGTATAAATTCTTCATCACAAAAATTATTAAACTCATGCTCCGGAAGTTCCGAATATGGAGTTGAAAAATCCTACCATAAAATTAAATATAACATGACCAATAATTTACGATATATGAAATGTATAATATAATATTTATATACTTACTCGAAATACGGCATTACTTCTGGACAGTTCAATAAAATATATGTGTGGGCTACTCGCCACTCCTGACCAGTTAAGTATCTACTTGTACAAGATCAACTTGGTCGACCAAGGTAGTTAAAAATTGAGAATGCCCTCAAATTTGGATCAACAGGACCCTCATCGTTTCTTCCTGCATTTCGACTCTTGCATTGAACGTGAGGTTCAAAATAATATGATGCAAAAGTTGTAACTTCCTCCACAATATATGCATTCACAATAGAAGCTTCAACATGAGCCTTATTTTTCACTTTTTTTTCAAGTGATAGAGGAATCTAAGAGTAATACAATAAAATTTATTAGAAAATAAATTATACTAAATTTGACCAAATGAAAGAATAATGAAAAAAAGTCAAAAAATTCACCTTTCAAACGGATACATCCATCGAAATTGAACATGATCTCCAACTTTAGCCTCATATGGCAAGTGAACCAAAAGATGTTCCATTGAATCAAAAAATGTCGGTGGAAATATCCTTTCTAAGTTACACAAAATGATCAGAATGTTTCTCTGTAATGTCTCCATGTGTGAATGACTCAATACTGTCGAGCAGATATCATGAAGGAAAATGCTTAATTCCGTAATTGCACCCCAGATAAAATTTGGTAACAGTTACTTCAAAGCAATAGGAATTAGTCTTTCCATGAATATATGACAGTCATGACTTTTCAAACCAATCAATTTGCATTCTTTCAAATCAACGAATCTGCCAAGATTAGAGACATAACTATCAGGAAATCTCAATGATTTTAACCATTCACAAAGAATCCGTCTCTGATCCTTATTCAATGTATAAATTGCTTTAGGTTTTGATCCCCTACTATTTTCATCAACATCAAGGGCGAGTCGTTTACAGATGAGACATAAATCTTTTCTTGCATTCAGATTGCCTTTTGTTTTTTCGGTAATATCCAACACCGTATTTATCAAATTATCAAAAACATTCTTTTCAATATGCATTAAATCAAGATTGTAATGAATCAAATTGCTCTACCAATACGGTAAATCCCAAAATATACTCCGTTTTATCCATTTATACATAATTCCATATATGTTGTAACATTTGGTTCTTCAATAACAGATGGAAAGTTAAGCACTCTTTTCCATAAAATTTAACCGGTAAATCTCAATGGTGGAGGTGTTCTTTCAATTCTATTCTTAGTGAATTCTTCTTTATTTCTTCTGAATTTATGATTTGGTGGTAAAAATTGTCTATGATAATTAAAATAACTCGGTTTCTTTCCGTGTTTCAATCTGAATGACTTTGATCTCTCCATACATATTGGACATCCTAAAATCCCCGCGGTACTCCAGCCCGATGACATCCCATAAGCAGGAAAATCATTTATGGTCTAAAGAAGTGCAGCTCTCATTGTGAACATCTGATTAGTATGAACATCATATGTGGAAACACCCACGTCCCATAGTTGGATCAACTCGGCAATCAACAGTTGCATGTAAACATCTATTAACTTCTTCGGATTATGAGGGTCATGCACAATCAATGTTAAAAACATATAAGGTGTTTTCATAAACATACCGAGTGGAAGATTATACGGAGTTACGATAATTGGCCAACAAGAATAAGTTCTTCCTGATTTGCCAAATGGAGCAAATCCACCAACACATAGACCCAACCTGATGTTTCGGGTCTCATTCGTAAACTCAGGATATGTTCTATCAAAATGTTTCCACGCCTCTGCATCTAATGGATGACACATTAGCTCATTCTCTGTTTCATGATTTGCATGCCAAGTCATGTGTTCAGCATTGACCTTTGATGCATAAAGTCTTTGCAATCTAGGAGTTAAAGGCAAATAGAACATTTGTTTGAATGATTTTAATCGCTTATTACGATTTGATCTCGTGGTACTCTTGTACCTGCATTGACTATAGAATTTATAAGTCTCTAAATCTGCATTATCTCCCCAATATAGCATACAACCATCTCTGCAAATATCAATTCTTTGCACTTGAAGACCCAAATCTTTCACAAGTTTTTTCATACTGTAAAAATCATTCGGCATTATGTGATCATGCGGCAATACTTCTTCAATAACTTGAACAAAATCATTAAAACAATCTTCAGACACATTATGCTCAGCTTTAACATTCAACAATCTTACGGTGAGAGATAATTTAGTGTGACTGCCACAACCAGACTATACGGGTTCATTTGCAGCTCTCAACACTTCTTGAAATTTGAGATATGACTCATTGTACACATTTTTATTAACACTAGATATTTCTACCTCCTCCAATGGTGTTATTATACATGTGTTCAAATGTTTGAGGATAACTAGAACTTGTAGCATTAGGTTCGCTATTCAAATTATGACCAACTACATCAACTATCATCCTCTGGTATGGATTGAATTGATCATAATATACTTGCTCTCCACTAACTGTCCTTTGTATGTTTCGTCCAACCTCTTCATAGGATATAAATGGTTCACCATGATAAGTCCAATTATAATAATTTGGCATAAAACCAAATCTACAAAGATGTTCTCGAACTTTATCACATTGGAAAAATTTACCATTATGACATTTTTTACACGGACATCTTAATTTATTCCCATCCATAAACTCAACATTGTTATTAGCAAATCTCAAAAATTGTTCCAACCCAATCATAAATTCATCGGTTAAACCACGACGTTCTGGTAAATTCTTTTTATACATCCAACTTCATTCTCTCTCCATTTATCCTGTTTTCAAAATTATATCAACAATTAATTTTAATTTATTCCAAATTTCATCCATATATATCAATCTAACCATAAATTTATACTCAAAATAAATTAAATTTTTCTAATACTAAATATGATTTTGTGTGATATTTAATTGCAAACTATAATATCACATCGAACAAATATGAACTATTAACAGTAATTAAATTACTTAAAATCAAACATTAATTATAATTAATATAACATAATTAATAATACTATAATGTTATAAATATATAATATTTTTATGCGTACATGTCCAGATGGAAACAACGCGCGGATGAGCTTACGGCTAGCCGAACACTTCACGAACACATCGAACACCTTAATGAAGTAGGACAAACCTATGAAAAATAATTTTGTATTTAGATTACACATTATACTGATTTATATAATTTGAATAATATTTTAATTTTAACTCTATTGTTACGGCGATAAAAAACCAGTTGGGACGACAATTAACCATCCCAACTACTTACAATAAAAGTGTGATGGACTCCTCGACTTTGTAGAAGCTGCTCGCAAAGTGTTGCAGCTACTCGCAAAGTGCATGAGGTAGCGACCGGTGCCCCGATCCACCTCGCGACAACATAAATTCACGGCGCGGCCGTGAGGGCACGTACGCGTGGCCGCGAGGGCACGCCACGTGACGGCCGCGAGGCCGGCGCACGCGAGCACACGCGCGGCGATCGCGAGGGCACGCGGCGCGAGGGCATGCGCGCATGGCAGCGACGGCCATGACGCGTGTGACCGTGAGGGCACGCCGCGCGACGTGCCGTGAGGGCACGCGCCGACGGTGACCGCGAGGAACACGCCGCGATGGTCGCGAGAGCAGCGCGCGGCCGCGAGGCCGCACGCAGCGTGGTGGTCGCGCGAGGGCACATGCGCGGATCGCGAGGCACGCGGCCACCGCGAGGGCACGCGGCGCCCACTGCCGCCGCGAGGAAATGCGACAGCAGCTGGGCACGCATGGCAACAGCAGCTGCGAGCTCGCAGCGGCCGCTATCACCACGAGGGCACGTGGCGGCCGCTACCGTCGCGTGCTCTCGGCAGCTACTGTTGCGTGCTGCTGCATCCCCATTGCTGCTCTGCGACGGCGACGGAAGAAGAAGGAGGGATCGGAGAGCGTACTGACGGCGGGAGGAAGGAGCGAGCGAGCCGGCTATAGGAGGAAGGAGCGAGCGAGGGATTGTGTGATTCTGAACGGCAGGATAATTAGGAAAAAATTGGCAACGAATATTATTTCGTTGCTAATTTCGTCGCAAATTTGGCGATGAATCTTATATTCGTCGCTAAATTGGCGACGAAATTTTTTATTTGTCGCCAATTCGGCAACCAAAATAAAATTCATTGCAGAATTCTGCAACGAAAATAAAATTCATTGTTGAATTCTGCATCAAAATTCGTTGCAGAATCTGCAACGAAAATAAAATTAGTTGTAGAATTTTGCAACGAATTTTATTTTCGTTGCAGATTCTATACCGAATTTTGAATTCGTTGTAAATATTTGCAACGAAAATATTTTTTTGTCGTAAATTGGCAACAAAAAATCATTTTCGTCGCAAATTTACGACTAATTTTGCGACGAAAATTAAATGTTGGAAATTTAAATAATTTTGCAACAAAATTATTTTTTTTGGAAATTTCGTTACTAATTTGCGATGAAACTTAAAATTCGTCGTAAAATTTATTGCAGATTTGCAACAAAATTTTTTCGTTGTCAAATTTCGTCACCAATTTGATGTTTTTTTGTAGTGGGACTTTCCCTTGACAAAATCCATGCTTAGACTTTCTATGCCAACTCATGTTAAACTTTTCAATTGTCAAGACTCAAGTTTGGACTTTCCCTTGCCAAGACTCATACTTGGACTTTCCATGCCAAGTACTCAAGACTTGGACTTTCCATGCCAAGTATACAAGACTTGGACTTTTCATTGCCAAGTATCTCACTTGGACTTCTCAATCATATGGTCAATCCCATATTAACTATATAATCAATCCATTGTCAAAATAATGGTCAACTCATTGTCAAACATCAAAACACTAACATCAAATCACTATTCGAGTCTGATCAATCATGATCTTGACCGATTGCACCAACAATGACTTGAGACAATGGAGTCAACCCATTATCCCATGCCCCAATGTGGACATAACCAACATACATTATTCATAAAAAGAGTATGAACTTCTATGATCCGCTAGACACTACATCAATCCTCTCACAAGATTGCTTGATCATTACTCTACAACACCTTCTAGTATGATTCTTGTAGAACAAGATATACCCACGATCAGTGTTACTCAAGTACTCTTGAGGATACCCGAAGAAGGTCTGCTTGGTTGATTCATCAATTATCTCTACGGGTATGAGATCACTTAAATGAATTGGATTCTCTGAAGTTGTGAGTAAGCTTCAATCAGATGGATTTGGACGATTAAGCTCAATTCCTTAGTGTATCCACATTATCGGATCGGTGATAGAGCCGTTGTCGGGTCGACGATGAGTCAAAATAGTGGTTTGACTATCGACGATGAAGTTGATTGATGATCTAACTCACGTCAGAAGCAGGATTCTCCCGAACCGAACTGCCGCCAAATAAGTCATGACTTTTGCAGACAAAGCTAGAGTTAGGAGAGAGCTTAGGAATACCCCTAGACAAAATCTCTCCGACGTTTAGATCAGACATAAAAAAAAAACACTAAAGCAAGAGCACATAAAATAAGATTGCAATTGGATTAAAAAAGATCAAATTTTCTTTCCATTCTCTCGAATACTATTTTATTACAAATATAAGAGTAGTCGTTGCACCACTTCTAGGGCGTGTATGTTCCCACCTTTGCACCTTTTATCCAAACGCATCCGTTCCAACCACCCTTTTAATTAAGCAGTCATCGTAACCGTTCAGACGAAGCATTTGTGGTTACCGTCTTTATTATCTCATAGGTTGTCATGTATATTATGTCAATAGAATTTCTTTTAGCCAGTGGATCAATACTCTCCCTCCATATCAGTTGGGACCACTTCGGACACGAACTACAACAGAAAAGAGTGAATACTCCATGCCTGAATGTGTTGTTGAGTTTCAACTCTAGGGGAAGACAACCCAGTAGGAAAGCTTCTTACGGTCGAGCTGCTCAATGTATTTGAAGCGCTTGAGATGAATAACTAGAATATTTAGTGGCTTTTTTATCTTCGTCCTCTTTTGAGCTTCCTGCAGACGGACACGAGAAGAAAATAATTAAATCATCAATTACCAAGACAAATAAGCGGTTACACATGATTAAACAAGATTAAGATGAATAGTCATCAATGATGGATCTTTGTCCTGCTTAAAATTACTGTGGAGATCACATTCTAATATAAAAAAATTACAAAAACTGAATATTGGCATTGATCGTAATGCATGATAATGAAACTTCCACCAAGAACAAATCAACAGCTCCACATTCTACTAATTGCCAAATATATATGGACTTTTGTGACCTCAAAACTAAAGCCATGTACCAAAATTACACGTAAATCTAACAAGGTTAAGGAAATGAAGGTGTGTGTGTAAATATACCCACAACACAACCCTTTCTCACACCCTCTATTCTTCTTCCCTCTCATTTATCGACAGAAGTAGACAGACAATAGGAATTTCATTCCTCTCCGCATTCGACATATAAAATGTATCACCTGCAGACTATTAGTCAGCACTGTCACTGAAATGAAGGTAAAAGCAAGTATGATGATTGCTCATCGAAAATAAATATAAAACACTGAGAAAATAGAAAATTCATCAAGCTGAGTGCAACCAGTATGTTCATACCTCTTTGATAGCCACACGAGCACAACCATTGCCATCCATCTCACCAGTACAATTGGAGAATTACACACCCACACCGTAATGCTAGCTACTATTTAAGGTTGAGATAAAATCCTAACTTTTAGAATTGACACAATCTTATCTGATAAGATCATTGATATGGGTCTAATATGGTATTCGGGACCCACAGAGAAGTTAGAATCAGGGTGAGTCGTAAGCGGAGTGACTCAGCAAGTTAGAAGTTTAAGAAGTTGGGAATAGAGTGACTCAAGAAATTGAAGGAGTCGGGAGCCCGATAACTCGAGGAGTCGGGAGGTGAAGGATTTTGGAGCCCGACGACTTGGAAAGTCGAGAGATGAAGGAGTCAAAAGTGGAGTGAGTCCGGAGTGGGACGACTTGAGGAGTTGGAAGCAAGAGGAGGCGGAGCCCAAGGAGCACAGAGCAGACTCCTCTCGATGAAGGTAGGAAACTTCGCTTTCCACTTCAACTCGGTCGCTTGTTCATGGCGATCCCTTCTACGTCCTCGGGAAAAAAAAATTATCCTTGACAAGAGGGATTACCCAAGCTACCGTTTCATCGTCGTGCTATTCGATTAGAGTGGTCACTTGAACAAACTTGTTGTTCAAGCAACCAACTTCTATTCTAGATTAGTCGCGGAATAGACGATGTACGGATCACCAATTTTTGCGTTTGTATTCGGGGTCCAAGTTAATTTAGCCACAAAACAAAACCATACAACATGCATATAATTGAAAAATAATTATAGACATAATACAAAAGAATATAAACAAGCGTTATACCTCTCGATCTTCTATTGTATGTCATTCCTCCTTTTGGACGTCATGTGAGCAACGATCTTCCAAAAGTCGAAGCCTCCTAGATCATCAATCTTCCTTTCTTTGCTCGCTCCGAACAAAAGGAAGAATAAGAAACAAAACTCTCCTCTATCTAGGACCAACCAACAAGCTCCCAACTTGAAGCTTGCCGCCGGCCTAAAGAGAGAGGAAGGTGGGCGCCGGCCAAGAGCTCCAAGGAATCACCCTAACCCTTATTTCCACCGGCCAAGGAGAGGAGAAGGAAGAGCTTTGGATGTTGGCCAAAGAGAGGAGAGGAGAGGATGGGCACCGGCCACCTAAGGAAGAAGAAGGAAAGAAATTTCCTAATTGGTGGCCGCCCAACCTCCAAGCTCCTTGCCGCCCAAAACACTAACCCCTCCTTGCCTCCAATTCCTCTTGCCGCCCACCCTAATCCCTCGTTTTATAGAGTTAGGCTTAAGCCTTGTTTTAATCTCCACCATCGATTCTAGGGATTTAATCTCAACCATCAGATCTAGAGATTTAATCTCAACCGTCGAATCTGGAGATTTAATCTCTACCATTGGATCTAGAGTTTTGTTTTCCATCATTGGATCTAAGCTCCATGAGGTTTTAATAGGCTACAATAGGGACCATGAGGAGGAGTTGGATCTTGGCCACCCAATGGATCAAGCTCACATAAAGTCTGATCCATTAATGATAATCCATTCCACTAGAGGATTATCATTGATCTACCTCACCAACCCCCATAAATTAATATGGGCTCTATATATTATTTGTACATTTTTCTCCCCGTTTTTAAGATCTCGAATATTCGTCGATTAATTAATTTCCTGACAATTAATTAATCCACATCTAACTCCATGAGTAGTACCACTCAACCTTATCATCATGCCGGAACAAGTCCACCTGCAGGGTTTACATGATGAATCTTATGAGCTCCTCAAGGGGACATATTATCCTAATATATAGGACACGATTTCCTCCTATAATCAACAGTACACCATATAAATAATATCATTTCCCAACTTACCGAGCCTATCGATTTACTCTATAAATCTCGCCCATTGGTAAATCAAAGAAATGAATACTAAGTATATGTGCCCATTATTATATCAGGATTAAGAGCATGTACAATATAATATCTGAGGTCCGATTCGATTATGTAGTCAGCAATGAATCAAATCACCTCTAAGTCGGTCCTGCTCAATACACACAAAGTGTTCTAGTGTGATTCTATGGTCAAGACAAACTAATACCAAATCACACTACAACCATACCAATGGTTTGTCCAAAGTCATCTTGGTTGTGAGCCTTTACTTATACTCTATAAGGACCTAATAACATGATCTACCGTGTGACACTACACACCATGTTATCTACAATGTAATGTATGAGACAATATGACTATAAATATGCAAACAATGATCATGTGATTCTTATTTTAAAATAAAGATGTTCATTCAAAAGATAGACTTTTCAGTATACATCCCAACAATCTCCCACTTATACTAAAAGACTATGTTGTCCTCAAACTTCCAAACATCTGATTCTCATTCCCTCCACATGCCTATCAAAAGCTCTCGCCGGAAGGGCCTTAGTGAAAGGATCTTCCAGGTTATCCTTGTTAGGGCAATCTCTTGCCATGATAAGGTTTTGATGTGTTGTGGCAAAGGGTTTAAGTTAGGGTGTTAGTGTGATTTGATATGTGCGTTGGAGTCTTGCAGGGCTTAGTAATTCGCACATGGAGCCGTGGTGAGTTTCACAACTCATGACTCTGTCCTTGAGTCGGTGAAGGATGGCTTTGCAGAAGTCGTGCGCTTGGAGCATCCGAGGGACCGCTGGACGAGGAGCTTGGAGTGAAGCCGGAGGAAGTAGACTTCGAGGCAAGAGACGCAAAGGAGCATTGCAGAGCCGTGCGCCTGATGCTGCCGAGGGACGTGGCCGCGAACGAAGAGAACTTCGAAGGCGAGGGACTCCGAGAGATGAGAGTGAGCGAATGTAACCCGGGAAGGGGTAGCTCTTAGGTGAAACTTGGCCATTTGGCTAAGTGTCGGATGAGATTTCGACACCGCCGATCGCCATGGAATGGCGATCGCTTCGAGTAACGTGGTTCGACCGGGTATTCGATCGAGTGTTTGAGGCCAGCCCGATCGCCATATGTGGCGCAATGATCGCCAAGACACATCACCGATCGCAAGGCGCAATGATCGGGTCGAAAGAGTTTGGCCACGTAACCACTCGTGAATCGATCGCGCCGACTACGGAGGCGAATCGACTACGGAGCAATGATCGATGAGGTCCATCAGTCGACTGACAAGTGTTCCGTTGGACTACAATGGTCGGGATCCGACATGTTCGGAGGCCGTTGGAGTGGCGGCAGTCGACTGCCAAGGGCAGCAGTCGACTGATGGCGGCCAACGGGAAGAAAAGCTTCCTCTCTATAAAAAGAGAGGGTGTGGGCTTTTGGATGGCTAATGCTCTTACTCTAAACGACCATCCAAGTGCCCCACAAGCTTTAAACTCTTCTTACTTGCTTTTACTCCATTCTTATTGTAAGAAGAGTGATCTTGATTGTAAAGGTTACCTCCACCTAGCTTGGTGCAAAGGAGAGACCAATAGTGATTGGCTTTGGAGGAGTGATTCACCTCGGACGAATCGGGATCGTGGATTAGCGGCGTTGCCGTGAACCACGTTACGACATTGTGTTAGCATTGTCTTTTTTCCTTTCCTTTGTTTTTATTTGTTTAATTTTCTTGTATTGTTGTTTTCGCTTGCGCTAATCTAATTGTAGACGAGCAAATTACGACATCCATCGTAAGAGGGCTATTCACCCCCCTCTAGCCGGCCGTTTCGATCTCCAACAAGTGGTATCAGAGCCAAGTCGCTTGTCGAGGACTAACCGCCGCAACAAGCACTTCATCAAAAGATGGCCGGCTCCAACATTCACCCACCAAAGTTTGAAGGGGAATTCGCTTGGTGGAAAAAGCGAATGGAGGTATTTTTCGAAACGGATTTTGATATTATGATTACAATGGAATCCGGTTTCGTTTTGCCTAGGAATGAAGAAGGGAAGCCAATAGAGAAATCTAGGTGGACCAAAAAGCAAAGGGAAGAGCACCTTGCAAACTCAAAAGCCAAGCATCATCTCTTCAATGTGCTCCCCCAACAAGAGATCAACCGAATAGGAGAATGCCTAAGTGTCAAGATGTGGGAGAAGCTAATTGAGCTTCATGAAGGCACATCCGAGGCGAAGCTAGCAAGGAGAGATCTCCTCCGCTCCCAACTCAATAACATTAAACTAGAAAAGGGAGAAAAGGTAATTTCCTTACATTCTCGTTTCAAGGAAATTATAACCGATTTGTCAAGTGTAGGTGAGAAGCTATCAAACCGGGATATGGTTATCAAGGATATAGATGTCTTTCCGCGATCCTCAAAATGGAGCTCCATGGTGAACTCATTTTATATCTCCAAGAACTTAGAAGTAAGCACCTTGGAGGAATTCTTCTCAACCATGGAGCTTCATGAAACAAGGCTTGAAGGTATACAAGAAGAGCCTAGAATCCAACCTTCAAGGGGAGTAGCATTGTTGGCAAATAAGGGGAAGAAGAAGATAGAGATTCCCTCCTCCTCCGATGATGAAGCTTCCTCCTCCTCCTCCATGGATAGCACGGAAGAAGCCTATATGGTAAGGAGGGTAAGACGTGTATTAAAAGGTTTTAGATTTAACAAATCAAATGATAGGAATAGAAGACCAAGGGGGAAAATCATTTGCTACAATTACCAAGGAGAGGGCCACATAAGGGATAATTGTCCCCTCCTAAACAAGAGCAAGGAAGAGAGGAAAAAGAAAGAAGAAAAGAAGAAGAAAAAGGGAAGCAAGAAGAAAAAGGAGGAGGAGAATAAGGCAAAGGAAAAGGGGAAGGCCAAAGCATTAAAAGCTAGGACTTGGGATGATCCTTCCTCCTCCTCATCATCATCATCCGAGGAAGAGAACGCATTTGTCACCAACTTAGTATTGATGGAATTTGATGACTCGGATTGCTCCTCCACCGAAAATGAAGAATCAAGCTCAAGTGGAGAGAGCTCTAGTGAAGGGGGAGCCTTCTCTACATCCTCATCTGAAGAAGAAGAAGAGGACATGGAGACTATGGTAACGAATCTAACTCCTAAGAAAATAGTTTCCATGGTTTCTAGCTTAACTAGGGATCTATTTAGAGCAAAGAAGAAAAATAAAACCATGCTTGATCAAATTAAGGAATTAGAGCAAAAACTAGAAAAAGCATGCTTAAATGATGATAATATTTCTTCTAGCTTAAATGATGCATGCTCACATGATAACTATATGCCCTTGGATGTTAGTGATGCATGTATAGAAGAAAATAGGGCTTTAAGGGAAAAGGTAGACTATTTAACAAAAGCCCTAGAAAAATTCACTATAGGCTCCAACACTTTGAACATGATAATTGGGAGCCAAAGGGCAAGCTTTAATAAGAAAGGCCTAGGTTATAAAGAAAAGAAAAATGAAAAGGCCTATAAATGCCTAATTGCTAGGGGACAAGATAAGAAGAAAGTAATTGCTAGGAAATGGATTCCTAAGGAATTTCTAGTGAACCCCATAGGCAAGAATTTGTATTGGGTTCCAAAATTCATCCTTAAGGGTTAGGAAAACCCTAGGATAGTCAACCATATGGACTTGACCTATATCATATTTTGTGGTTGACTTAGGATGGTGGGACCTCACTTTTAGAAGTAGTGTTGGGTGATGATAATATGCCCATAAATAGATAATAATGCTTAAATCATGATAGTTGATGTAATTGTTACACATGTTTGCAATCATGATTTATAATTTTGATATTTGGCACATAATCATGTGAAATAGGTTTAAATCATGCTTTAGGTGATACCTTGTTTATTATCATGATATAATACCTAATGCATGATTATTATTTGATGAATACATGAGTTTTATGATCATAATGTGAAATTAATACATACATGTCTTTATGATCATGAGAATTGTTAGGATGATACTTAACCTTGATAGAATTGCATGAATATAATGGTTAAGTATGTATAAATACCCTCTAGGATGCATCTCACACTCACCATAGGCTACTTTGATTGAAAACTTAGCATGAGTGAGATGTTAGGATGATACAAATGTCCACTAATGCCTATGGCATTTAGATGGTTATTTAAGGTATCAAAATAGCAATAATAGACCAATCATGGGGAAGGCCTATGTTTAATTCATAGACATATTGCCCAAAGATCATGGTTGGATATTTCATATGTTTTCAAAACAATTTCTTACTTTAAAATCTGTGTATTCATGTTTTGAAACAATTAGATGCAAAACTAGGTGTTAAACTTGATACTAGAATGATCAAAAACCTAGTGGTTTTTAAAACTTTTGGATTTTTGTCAAATCTCTGGAAACATAATGACTTTTCATGAAAAACTATTTTTCACTGATAAAGAATCTTACAAGAAATATGTTCCCCAAATTTCATGATTTTTCGAATTTTTTGAAATTTTTAATGCATTTATGAATTTCACTAAAAAATCGTAATTTAAAAAGGTGTACGACGTAGTCGAACTAATGACCGTGGCCTGATATTCCGAATAGTAAAGGCTGATTTCAGTTATTAAACCAATTTTTGGTATTAGACTTGATGCCATGTGTTTATAACTTAGTATTAATCTTTTTGATGGTGTCAAAGGGGGAGAGAATATTATGTTTAAGTTAATTATGATAGGGGGAGAAATATATATGGGGAGTTTCATGGATTAAGGGGGAGTTGCATGTTGCTATATCATGTTTATGTTTACATGCTTTCTTACCTTAGAATTTCTATCAAATGTTTTTACCTAACTTAAACGGATTGCCATACATCAAAAAGGGGGAGATTGTTAGGGCAATCTCTTGCCATGATAAGGTTTTGATGTGTTGTGGAAAAGGGTTTAAGTTAGGGTGTTAGTGTGATTTGATATGTGCATTGGAGTCTTGCAGGGCTTGGTAATTCGCACATGGAGCCGTGGCGAGTTTCACAACTCATGACTCGGTCCTTGAGTCGGTGAAGGATGGCTTTGCGGAAGCTGTGCACTTGGAGCATCCGAGGGACCGCCGGACGAGGAGCTTGGAGTGAAGCGGGAGGAAGTAGACTTCGAGGCAAGAGATGCAAAGGAGCATTGCAGAGTCATGCGCCTGATGCTGCCGAGGGACGTGGCCGTGAACGAAGAGAATTTCGAAGGCGAGGGACTCCGAGAGATGAGAGTGAGCGAATGTAACCCGGGAAGGGGTAGCTCTTAGGTGAAACTTGGCCATTTGGCTAAGTGTCGGATGGGATTTCCCGACACACCGACCGCCATGGAATGGCATCGGCCCGAGTCGAACATGGTTCGACTGGTATTCGACGGAGTGTTTTGAGGCCAGCAATCGATCGCTATATGTGGACGATCGAGCACGATCGGGCGGTAGCAATGATCGGTCGAAGGGTTTAGCCACATATCGCCGTAGTGGCCGATTACGGAGGCAGCAATGATCGATGAGGTCCATCAATCGATCGCCAAGTGTTCCGTTGGACTACAAACGGCCGGATCCGACGCGTGTTCAAGGCCGCTGAGTGGCAATGATCGCCAAGGGCGCAATGACCGGTGGTGGCCAACGGGAAGAAAAGCTTCCTCTCTATAAAAAGAGAGGGTGTGGGCTTTTGGATGGCTAATGCTCTTACTCCAAACGACCATCCAAGTGCCCCATAAGCTTTAAACTCTTCTTACTTGCTTTTACTCCATTCTTATTGTAAGAAGAGTGATCTTGATTGTAAAGGTTACCTCCACCTAGCTTGGTGCAAAGGAGAGACCAATAGTGATTGACTTTGGAGGAGTGATTCACCTCGGACGAATCGGGATCATGGATTAGCGGCGTAGCCGTGAACCACGTTACGACATTGTGTTAGCATTGTCTTTTTCCTTTGCTTTGTCTTTATTTGTTTAATTTGCTCGTATTGTTGTTTCCGCTTGCGCTAATCTAATTGTAGACGAGCAAATTACGACATCCATCGTAAGAGGGCTATTCACCCCGCTCTAGCCGGCCGTTTTGATCTCCAACAATCCTCCGATGCAATCTTGGCCACAACAACTTCTCCTCTCTTTACGATTTCTCGTATCAGGTGGTACTTGCGCTCTATGTGTTTACTTGCCTTATGGGCTCGTGGTTCCTTCGAGTTTGCAACTGCACCACTATTATCACAATATATTGTGATAGTTCTGGGCAACCCAGGAATCACATCCAAGTCCATCAAGAAGTTCCTGAGGCACACAGCTTCTTTGGCCGCCTCAGAGGCTGTCACATACTTAGCTTCCATGGTAGAGTCCGCCATGCATTTCTGCTTGACACTCCTCCATACAATGGCTCCACCTCCCAAAGTAAACACAAAATCTGAGGTAGACTTACTGTTATCCCTATCTGATTGGAAGTCGAAATCTGTGTAACCCACAGGGAGTAACTGGTCTACCTGGTAAACTAGCATATAATCCCTAGTCCTTCTCAAGTACATCAATATATGCTTTACTGCAGTCCAATGTCCCTGTCCTAGATTACTCTGATATCTGCTGACCATGCCCACGGTAAAGCATATATCTGGTCTCGTACATAGCATCACATACATGAGACTTCCTACTGTCGAAGCATAAGGAACTACCTTCATCTCCTCTATCTCCTTAGATGTTCTAGGACAACTCTCCTTAGACAAAGGAACTCCATGCCTGAAAGGTAGAAAACTTTTATTGGAGTTTTGCATGCTAAAATGATCCATAATTGTGTCTATGTATGAAGCTTGAGATAAGCACAACATCCTTTTCTTGCGATCCCTTATAACCTTGATCCCAAGGATGTGTCCCACTTCTCCCAAGTCCTTTATATCAAACTGTTTGGACAACCATACCCTTACGTCCGATAACACCTTGATATTGTTGCCAATTAGCAAAATGTCATCTACGTATAGTACAAGAAATATCACTACGTTTTCGTCACATCTTTTGTATACACAAGACTCATCCGGACTTTGAATGAATCCATAAAACTGGATTACCTCATCAAAGCTGATGTTCCAAGACCTCGAAGCTTGCTTCAATCCATAAATGGACCGATTAAGCTTACACACAAGATGCTCTTTGCCCTTTGCAATGAATCCTTCTGGTTGCTTCATATAGATGTTTTCCTCAAGACTTCCATTAAGGAAAGCTGTCTTGACATCCATCTGTCATACCTCATAATCCATATGAGAAGAAATGCATAAGAGAATCTAGATAGACTTAAGCAAGGCTACCGGCGAAAAGGTCTCCTCATAATCGATACCCTCTTTCTGAGTATACCCTTTCGCAACAAGCCTTGCTTTGAAGGTCTCAACCTTCCCGTCTATTCCTCTCTTTCTTTTGTAGATCCACTTGCATCCAATGGTTTTTACACCATCAGGTGGTTCTACTAGCTCCCAGACCTAATTTGAATCCATAGATTCAATCTTAGCATTCATTGCACTTTGACAAGATATTGCATCTTTATCTTGGATTTCCTCGTCATATGTCCAGGGATCAGGTTCATGTTCGCTAGGGACCAAATCAGAAGATTCTCCCAAGAACATGAATCTATCAGGCTGTCTAACAATCCTCCCACTACGACGAGGTATCACCTGTGTATCCTCTGTGACATGTGGTGTAGTGACTTATGGTATATCCTCTTGTACCAGAGGTACTGAAGTAGTGACTTCCCCTTTCAATTCCTCCAGAACAATCTTACTCATGGGCTTGTGGTTCATCACATAGTCTTCCTCTAGAAATCTGGCGTTCGTGCTAACGATCACCTTCTGATCTCTAGGACTATAAAACAAACCACCTTTCGTTCCTCTAGGATAGCCAACGAACGCACTTCTGTACGAGGTTCCAACTTACTAGCATCTGCCTTCAACACATGTGTTGGACTCCCCTAAATCCGAATATGTCTTAGACTAGGCTTTCGCCCAGTCCACAATTCTGTGGGAGTAGAAGGCACTGATTTAGATGGTACCAAGTTCAGAATATATATTGCCGTATCTAGAGCATATCCCCAGAACGAATCTGGCAACTCAAAATAACTCATCATCGATCTAACCATCTCCATAAGAGTCCTATTATACCATTCTTTGGGTGTGCTAAAAGTGCATAATTGGGATTGAATCCCAACCTCTGATAAGTAATTCCTAAACTCTCCCAAGAGGTACTCACCACCATGATCAGATCATAGTGTCTTGATACTTTTACCTTGACGTTTCTCCGCATCAGCCTTGAATTCTTTGAACTTGTCAAAGCATTCAGACTTACAGTGCATCAAGTAAATGTATACATACCTTGAATAATCGTCTATAAAAGAGACGAAATACTCAAAACCACCTCTAGCCTGGATAGACATAGGACCACACAAATCAGAATGAACCAATTCCAACACATATTTGGCTCTATACCCCTTGGCCTTGAAAGGCCTCTTGGTCATTTTACCTTCCAAGCAAGGTTCGCAGGTTGGGAAGTCTTCCACCACTAACAAACTCAGAGGTCCATCAGCTATCAACCTTTGAATTCTGCTTAGGTTAATATGACCAAGCCTTAGATGCCAAAGATATGTTTGGTTCATCTTCGAAGGTTCTTTTCTCTTATTGGAATTAGAAGATGAGCTATTCACTTCTATTTGCATTGTGGGAGCTTTTGGTTCAAGTGTATACAAATTTCCTATCAATGCACCAGAACAGATAATCTCCCTATTCCTTTTTATAACAACTCTGTCATTAAAAGAAATAGAATATCCATCCATAAACAATTTAGAAACCGAAATTAAATTCTTTCTAAATAAAGGTACATAAAGGCAAATTTTAAAAACCAAAACTTTATTCCTCTTAAAAGACAAATAAACATCTCCCACTGCAACAGCCGCCACCTTTGTGGCATCAGCCAAGTATATGGTAATCTCCTCTCAGCCAGTCGTTTGGTTTCCTGGAACCCCTGCAAAGTATTGCAGACATGATCAGTGGCTCCCGTATCTACACACCAGGTGCCGGTAGATAACACCGCTAAATATATTTCAACGACTAGACCAAAAGATATACCTTTATTTTGCTTGTGGTTGGGGCAGTCCTTCTTCCAGTATCCAGTCTGCTTATAAGTGAAGCACTTGCCTTTCGGCTTCTTCACTCCTCCCTGAGTTCCTCCCACCGCCTTTGCCCCAGCTTGTTTCTTCTTCTTCTTGCCTTTCGGCTTAGAAGTAGAAACCTTTTGGGCAACCATGGCTTGCGCCTAAGCACTCTAACGAAAAAGCCCCTCTTTCGCCTAGAGTTCTATCAGAAGCTTCGCCAACGAATACAACCTCTTGTTCATGTTATAGTTTAGGCGAAACTGCTCAAAACTCTTAGGTAGAGACTGGAGAATGATATCGACATGGGTTTCCCCATCGATCTCAGCTTCGAGGACTTCCAGCTCATTCAAATGAGCCATCATCTTGAGAACATGATCCCTCACGGGTGTTCCCTCGATCAAGGTGGTCGTCATCAAGTTCCTCATGGCTTCCTACCTAGCAGCCCGATTCTGGTGTCCGAAAAGCTCTTTGAGATTGAGCAACATGTCATAAGCAGTGGGCATGGCTTGATGCTGATGTTGCAGTACATTTAACATATATGCTAAAATGTAACACCGCGCCATCTCATCGACCTTAATCCACTTTTTATAACTCTCCTTCTCCTTTTTCCCAGAATCATCCGCAGGCTTAAGAGGCACTCTTCGAGGAGTACATATTTGTATTCCTTAGCAGTCAAGACAATGTCAAGATTCCTCTTCCAATCAACATAGTTGGGTCCAGTAAGTTTATTTTCTTTCAGTATCACAGTAAGCGGGTTGAAAGTCATTTTGAAAAACCTAAGAATCAC
Organism: Wurfbainia villosa; assembly: GCA_025175895.1. Classification (NCBI taxonomy): domain Eukaryota; kingdom Viridiplantae; phylum Streptophyta; class Magnoliopsida; order Zingiberales; family Zingiberaceae; genus Wurfbainia; species Wurfbainia villosa. Next base: position 4,537,562 of record CM046009.1, read on the forward strand.
ATAGATCAAAACATTAGATTTCAAAAAATTATTGATTTCTCAAACAATAAAATTTGAAAATCAACCAACACCTCAAAACACCGAGAATATCGTATGCCACGATAGTGTGGACGTATACGAATTCTACATTTGTAAGAGGAGGTTTTACCCATTAATTTTATTATCTTGTCAACCTAACTTTTTGACAAATAAAATTAATAGTTGGTTCCTCTTCGGCCCTACAAATAAAAGCAGTGACTCCGATGGGGAGGATACTTATATTTGTATCTAAGTGTTCACCATTACTCGGTACCAAGGTAATTATCTCGGGTTATGTGCCTTCCGATGGGGAAGTACACACGCTCCTTAATAATTTTCTATAACCATATTCGACCTTGTGATCCACAAACAAACTCATCCAATGTGGAGGAAGGCACTTAGAGCCAACGCACAAGTTTGTTTGCATCATATGTCAAATCATAATGGAGGTCATGGGAATTTATAAAAATATCCCTCTCCCACTTAGTAATTTAAAATTGAGGAATTTTCTAGCCTACGACATGCATATCAAACAATAAGCAATAAATATGAAAAAGAAATATTTTTCAACTATTATGCCTTTTGTCTCCAATATGCCTCTCGTCGTATCGTCGTCTCGTCCGCTCCTCCCTATGCCATATACAAGCCATCCGGAGATCTGAGCCAAGAAAAACTATTTTAATTTACATCCATCGATCCTATACTCCACGAAGGAGTGTACATGAAATCTAGATCGAAATTAAACTAAAATAAAAAGAGTGGCTAAACAATGGCATATCTAATTAAAAAAAAATAGATACTAGCCTCGTCAACTCCGAGGATTCAACGAAATATACAATTACACACATACAATCACATAAACACATATGACCATAATAGTTGGATCCTATGCCTGCAACCAAAAAGGTAACCTACGCACATCCTACTATTATCCAACACATATAATATATGAAAAGTGCATAAAAGTAACCGAATCCTAAACAGACAAAACCGGAAACCGTGGCTCTGATACCACTTGAAGGTAGGAAACTTAACTTCCCACTTCAACTCGGTCTCTTGTTCATGGTGATCCCTTCTACATCCCCGGATAAAAAAAAAATTATCCTTGACAAGAGGGATTACCCAAGCTACCATTCCATCGTCGTGCTATTCGATTAGAGTGGTCACTTGAACAAACTTGTTGTTCAAGCAACCAACTTCTATTCTAGATTAGCCGCGGAATAGACGATGTACGGATCGCCGATTTTTGCGTTTGTATTCGGGGTCCACGTTAATTTAGCCACAAAAAAAAACCATACAACATGCATATAATTTAAAAATAATTATAGACATAATACAAAAGAATATAAACAAGCGTTATACCTCTCGATCTTCTATTGTATGTCCTTCCTCCTTTTGGACGTTGTGTGGGCGACGATCTTCCAAAAGTCGAAGCCTCCTAGATCACCAATCTTCTTTTCTTTGCTCGCTCCGAACAAAAGGAAGAATAAGAAACAAAACTCTCCTCTATATAGGACCAACCAACAAGCTCCCAACTTGAAGCTTGCCGCTGGCCTAAAGAGAGAGGAAGGTGGGCGCCGGCCAAGAGCTCCAAGGAATCAACCTAACCCTTGTTTCCACCGACCAAGGAGAGGAGAAGGAAGAGCTTTGGACGCCGGCCAAAGAGAGGAGAGGAGAGGATGGGTGCCGGCCACCTAAGGAAGAAGAAGGAAAGACATTTCCTAATTTGTGGCCGCCCAACCTCTAAGCCCCTTGCTGCCCAAAACCCTAACCCCTCCTTGCCTCCAATTCCTCTTGCCACCCACCCTAATCTCTCCTTTTATAGAGTTAGGCTTAAGCCTTGTTTTAATCTCCACCATTGGTTCTAAGGATTTATCTCAATCGTCGGATCGAGAGATTTAATCTCAACCGTCGGATCTAGAGATTTAATCTCTACGGTTGGATCTAGGCTCCATGAGGTTTTAATAGGCTACAATAGGGATCATGAGGAGGAGTTGGATCTTGGCCACCCAATGGATCAAGCCCACATAAAGTCCGATCCATTAATGATAATCCATTCCACTAGAGGATTATCATTGATCTACCTCACCAACCCCCATAAATTAATATGGGCTCCATATATTATTTGTACATTTTTTCCCCGTGTTTAAGATCTCGAATGTCAATCGATTAATTAATTTACTGACAATTAATTAATCAACATCTAACTCCATGAGTAGTACCACTCAACCTTATCATCATGTCGGACCAAGTCCACCTGCAGAGTTTACATGATGAACCTTATGAGCTCCTCAAGGGGACATCATCATCCTAATATATAGGACACGGTTTCCTCCTATAATCAACGACACACCATATAAATAATACCATTTTCCAATTTACCGAGCCTATCGATTTACTCTATAAATCTCGCCCATTGGTAAATCACAGAAATGAATACTAAGTATATGTGCCCGTTATTATATCGGGATTAAGAGCATGTACAATATAATATCTGAGGTCCGATTCGATTATGTAGTCAACAATGAATCGAATCACCTCTAAGTCAGTCCTACTCAATACACACAAAGTGTACTAGTGTGATTCTATGGTCAAGACAAACCAATACCAAATCACACTACAACCATACCAATGGTTTGTCCAAAGTTATCTTGGTTGTGAGCCTTTACTTATACTCTACAAGGAGCTGATAACATGATCTACCGTGTGACACTACACACCATGTTATCTACAATGCAATGTATGAGACAATATGCATAATCATAAATATGAAAACAATGATCATGTTATTCTTATTTCAAAATAAAGATGTTTATACAAAAGATAGACTTTTTCAGTATACATCCCAACACTCGATAGTTGTCACATCCGGTCCCCTAACAGTCTCACCCCACGATCACTCTTGGACATGTGTGGCAAGTCAGATGAAGATTCCCTACAAAAGTTGTCTCCTAATGGCCCCTCAAAGGGCCTAACTAGGAAATAATCATGGTGGAAGAGAGACATCAAAGTTTCTATATAAATAAAAATTGACAGAAAGAAAAGCTCTTTGACATTTTTTTCTATTGAATACTTTCTACTTTTTTCTCATCTCCCTGTCTGACTTAAACAACGGAGGGTCATAGTCGAAGCACCAGTGGTCGTTGTTTGACTTGTGTTACTTTTAACAGGATACTATTGTGGCCGTAAGAATCCACCCTCTCCCAAAGATCCGAGGAAAGGGGCTAAAAAATCACCGCATCAATTATGTTAAAATATTTCTCAACCACCAAGTCTTATCTAATAAGAACTTTTCAAATTTAACCATCAAGTCTTATCTAATAAAACCTTTTCGAATTTTTCATGGGTATTAAAACCGTGGGAATTATTTGGTTTGAGTCTATTTGAAAATCTCAAATACATTGTATTAAATCATTAATCCAATAAGTTTAAGTTCCAAAAAACATTTTTAGATTTAAACTTAGACCTAGTTTATTTTAGTCATTCTAGAATAAACCAAACTCTAAATTTCCAATATGAAACTTCGATTGTAATCCCAATAATCCTCCACTTAAATGAAGGACCACTAAGCTCCAAAATTGATGCACTCTTTGTGTGTAATCTAATAGGTTCTCACAACGTCGACAGTGACTCTTAAATATCATTTCAAAGACACAAGTTATGAGTGACATCTAACAATACATCATGACTATCCAAGTGACGAGAATATCATAGATTTGACCTAACATGTCTGTGACTATCATATTATACTTAGTTCTTTTATTAATGACATCTAGATTAATTTACAAGACATAGAGTATGTCATCCTCTCATCAATCTATATGTTTCTTGATCTCTAAGTTGACTTAACCAAATAAGTGCAATATCTCATATTAACTTATTTGAGTATGGTCATGTATTTTAGTAGTCATACTTAATCAAAAGACCCACACACATCACTTCTGTTATATTGAAGGAACAAATTCCATCTACATCACTCAGATCCCTCTACATAACTTATTGCATGCCTAGCGAACAATTTTATAATCAACCTTATTACAAGTGACATTTGTCGATATTAAATTACACAACTCCTTATGTAGGGAACCGTAGTAACTTCAAGTTAGAGGACTATTTATACCAATAGTCACTATAAGAATATTTATGATACTCATATAACAATCCAAGAAATATTTTTATAATGGGTCAATTTAGTATATATTCTCTAATATATACCCATATGTTAACTTGATATATCATATCTATGACTTATGAGGTTAAGTCATCAGTTAACTTACATGCTAGTTTCAATGCATTAATATTGTCCTTTTATATTCATACTTAACTAGGAATAATTAAGAGTAGTATTTTCTATAGAACAAGACTTACCACTCTAGAATATTATTATATTTATTTAAATTTACACAGATATAAAATAAATATAATAAACACAAAAGGTTGTCTTTATTAAAATATGATACACAAGTTGTTGGGTTTTCCGAGCCGCAACAACCGCTTTTTGCGTTGCGGAAACCTCGGAAGCCCCGGCCACGGATCCATGCGAAGATGTATAAAAAACAAAACATGTATGTGTTTATATAAAACCCTAGATCTACCTTAGATCTACATGATAAGGATGTTACCCTCGTAGCGACGCCCTTCGCAAATCCTGCTCGTCCAAAGGTTCGTCGGAACTCGAGAGTGTCAAGTGCACACCCCTCTATTGGTATCCACACAAGCAATAGGTGGAGAAAACACACCCTTGAGTGTGCTAGCACTCTATGGATGGTTCGGCCAAGGAGGTTGGGAGAGGGAGAGAGCTTGAGGGAAGTTGATCCAAGGTTGAAGATGAAGTTGTGTAACTTCCCAAAATGAATTCCCACATCTAATGGGGTTGGCCGGCCACTTCATGGAAAGGGGGTCACATGCATGCATGTAACTCCCATGACCCTTGATCTCCCTCATGAGGTGGCACCACATGACAAAGTCAATGATGATGTGGAGCATCATCATTGGCCGGCCATGCCAAGTCATCATCATGACATGGCATTTGGTCAAGTCAAACTTGACCTTTCATCTTCCCTCTCAAGTCAAGTCACACTTGACCTCTTATCTCCCATGGTTGATCAAATCCAAACATTTGATTCAAGTCAATTTTAATTTAATGAATCTCTATTCATTTAATTTAAATTGATTTGATGAATCAAATCTAAATTAGACTCATTCAACACTTGAATCAACTTAAGTCTAACTCAATTAGTCTAATTTGGATTACTCTTAATCCAATTTGGTTCATCCCATGAACCTAATCCTCATGGTTCATCATATGAACCTAATCTCCATCTAATTGCTCTTATGTGTGTGACCCTATAGGTTCTTGTAACGTTGGCAATGTCCCTAAACCGATTTAGGAACATAAGCAATGAGCGGTATCTAACAACACATCATTGCTACCCAAGTTACAAGAATGTTGAGCTCCAACATCACCTTTGTGACTACTAATTGTGACTCTCACAATATGTGACAATGTCCCTCTATCCTTGACATCTAGATTGACCAATCGAGGCATAGACCGTGTCATCCTCGGTACAATCTAAATCTTGAACTCCAAGTAGACTCACTCTAATCAAATGAGCTTAATATCTCATATTGATTCATTTGGGCATGGCCATGCACTTCGTGGTCTCACTCTATCAAGAATATCGATGTCTCTCCCGTCATATAGGAGGGATAGATCCCATCTACATCACTCACATCCCTCCGCATAATTTGTTACATACCCAGTAATCGCCTTTATAGTCTACCCATTTACGGGTGACGTTTGACGAAGCCAAAGTATGCAACGCCTTATGTAGGGAACCATGGTGACTTCAGATCTAAGGACTAATAGTCATACTAATAGCCACATGAGAAAGTATATGACACTCATATAATGATCCACGATACTTTCTTATGGCGGGTCATTCAGTATACATTCTCTAATGTATACCCATGTGTCAACTCGATATCTCATATCCATGACTTGTGAGATCAAGTCATCATGTTGACCTACATGCTAGTCTCTACGCATTAACATTGTCCCTGAATGTTAATACTTGACTAGGAATGATTAAGAGTAGTGTTCTCTATATCATCTCATTATCAATTCAACGAATCGATTGATATAGATAAGAACATACTACTCAAGGAGATTATTATATTTAGTTATTTGGCACCAATACAAGTAAATATAATAACCATGCCTTTATAAATAGGAATATGATACAATAAAGTCCATACAATAATCATCACATGATTGACTCTAGGACTTTCACTAATAATCTCCCACTAGCACTAGTGCCAATCACCATAGTATCTAATACCCAATGACCTAGTGTGACCATCATGCTTTTTCTGTGCCAAAGCCTTGGTCAAGGGATCTGCGATGTTAGCCTATGTGGGTACTCTGTAAATCTTCACATCTCCTCTATCAATAATCTCTCGAATGAGATGGAAGCACCGATATATTCGGCCTTTGTAGAATCAGCAACTATGTTCTGCCTGGAACTCTTCCAGCTCACAGCGCCACCATTCAAGCAAAACACGAACCCTGACTGCGATCTATAATCATCCTGGTCAGTTTGGAAGCTGGCATCGCTGTAACCCTTTACAGCTAGCTCCTCATCGCCTCCAAATATCAAGAAATATTCTTTAGTTCTTCTCAAGTACTTAAGAATATTCTTGACTGCTATCCAGTGACGCTCACCTGGATCTGACTGGTATCTACTCATCATGCTCAAAGCATACGAGACATCAGGACAAGTACACAGCATGACGTACATGATAGATCCTATAGCAGATGTGTTAGGGATCTTATCCATGCGGTCTCTCTTCTCTTTAGAAGAGGGACTTTGAGTCTTCGAAAGACTCACACCATGTGACATCGACAGAAGTCCCTTCTTGGAATTCTGCATGGCAAACCGTAGTAATACCGTGTCAATGTATGTACTCTGACTTAGGCCAAGCAATCTCTTAGATCTATCTCTATAGATCTTGATGCCTAGAATACAGGCTGCTTCACCTAAGTCCTTCATTGAGAAGCACGTCCCCAACCACATCTTCACAGATTATAGCGAAGGGATGTCATTCCCAATGAATAGTATGTCATCCACATACAATATAAGGAAGATAACTGTGTTCCCATTAACCCTCTTGTAGACACAGGGTTCATCTTCATTCTTGATGAAACCAAACTGTTTGATCGCATCATCGAATCGAAGATTCTATCTCTGAGAAGCTTACTTTAGCCCATAAATGGATCTTTGCAGCTTGCATACTTTTCCAATATGTTGTGGATCTTCAAAACCCTCAGGTTGTGTCATGTACACATCCTCAAGTAAGTTTCCATTCAGAAATGCGGTTTTGTCATCCATCTGCAAGATCTCATAATCGTGATATGCTGCAATAGCAAGCAAGATCCGAATGGACTTAAACATCGCCACTAGAGAAAAAGTTTCATCATGGTCAATACCATGAATTTGCTTGAAACCTTTAGCCACCAATCGGCCCTTATAGGTATGTGTAAGTCCATCCATGTCAGTCTTTCTCCTAAAGACCCACTTACACCCAATGGGTTTGACCCCTTCAGGTGGATCAACCAAAGTCCATACTTGGTTGGTGTACATGGATTCCATCTCGGATCTCATGGCCTCTAGCCATTTCTTAGAATCTGGGCTCATCACAGCTTCCTGATAGGAGGTAGGCTCATTCTCAATGAGCATAATGTTATCATGGTCAGACAAGAGAAATGAGTATCTCTCAGGATGACGACGTATCCTATCAGATCTGCGAAGAGGTAGGTCTACCTGAACAGGTGGTTGTTCTACAACTCTTTGTGCAACAACCTCATCACTCACAACACTTTGTGGTTCCTGTTCAGCCTCCAACAAGGCCTCAGTGTTATGGTCCTTATCTTGAATTTCTTCAAGATCAAAGGTACTCCCATTAGTTTTTCTAGAAACAAAATCTCTTTCTAAAAAAATCCCAGTCTTTGCCACAAACACTTTGTGCTGACTGGGAATGTAGAAGTAGTATCCCTTTGTATCCTTGGGATATCCAACAAAATAGCACCTATCGGATTTGGGTCCTAGTTTGTCTGAGACATGACGTCAAACGTAAGCCTCATAACCCCAAATCCTCATAAAAGACATCTTGGGATTTCTCCCTATCCATATCATATATAGTGTCTTTATCACAGCCTTGGATGGTACACGGTTAAGGGTAAAGGCTGCTGTGTCTAGAGCATATCCCCAAAAGGATATAGGAAGATCTGTGTGACTCATCATAGATCATACCATATCTAATAGGGTACGATTCCTCCTTTCGGATACACCATTCCACTGTGGTGTTCCAGGAGGAGTGAGTTGGGATAGAATCCCACACTCAGCTAGATAGTCACGAAACTCATGGCTAAGGTATTCACCACCTCGATCTGATCGAAGTATCTTAATACTCTTGCCAAGCTGGTTTTGTACTTCATTCTTGAATTCTTTGAACTTTTCAAAGGATTCTGATTTATGTGTCATAAGATACACATAACCATATCTATTGAAGTCATCAGTAAATGTAATGAAGTACCTGTAACCACCTCTAGAAGAAACATTGAAAGGACCACATACATCACTATGTATAAGTTCTAACAAATCTGTTGCTCTTTCGCTGTGTCCACTAAAGGGAGTCTTGGTCATCTTGCCTAAAAGGCAAGACTCGCATGTCTCATATGATTCAAAATCAAATGAGTCTAGCAGCCCATCCTTATGGAGCTGAGATAAGCGACTCTCATTTATGTGACCTAAGCGACAATGCCAGAGATAGGTTTGGTTCAACTCATTTGACTTGAACCTCTTGGTACTTATGTTATAGATAGGGCTCTCTAAGTCTAGAAAGTAGAGTCCATTCATTAGAAGTGCACTACAATAGAACATATCATTTAAATAAATTGAACAACATTTGTTCTTTATTATAAATGAAAATCCTTTCTTGTCTAAACAAGAAACTGAAATGATGTTCTTAGTTAAGGCAGACATATAACAACATTCATCTAATTCTAGTACAAGCCCAGAGGGCAAAGATAGATCATAAGTTCCTACAAAGAATAAAAAGAACTCTTGCTCCATTGCCTACTCGTAGGTCCACCTCGCCCTTTGTCAATGCCCTGCTATTTCTCAGCGCCTGCACATTGGTACAAATGTGAGAACATCCGATATCTAATACCCATGATGAAGAAATAGATAGATTGACTTCTATAACATTTATACCTGAAGTAGAAGTCTCACTTCTCTTCTTCTTAAGATCTTCCAGGTATGCCTTGCAGTTACGCTTCCAGTGTCCAACTTCCTTGCAGTAGAAGCAAGCCCCTTCCTTGGCTACCCCTCCTTTGGGTTTAAGTTCTTTGCCTTTGCCCTTAGATTGAGACTTTCCCTTACCTTTAGGCTTGCCCTTGCCTTTCTTCTTCTGCACCATCAAAATGGTGTCAGATTTTCCTTTCTTAAGGTTAAGCTCAGCAGTTCTCAACATGCTGAGCATTTCAGGCAATGACTTATCAATTTTATTCATGTTATAATTCATGACAAATTGATTGAAGGCTTGTGGCAAAGATTGCAAGATCAGGTAAGTGGCCAACTCTTGGCCAAGTGGGAATCCCAGCCTTTGTAGGTTTTCTACGTACCCAATCATCTTGAGTATATATTGACCTACGGGAGTCCCTTCTTGCATTTTAGACCCAAACAATGCCTTAGAGACTTCATATCTCTCATGCCTTTCTTGTCCTTGATATAGTTGACGAAGATGTCCAACCATATCATAAGCATTCATGAACTCATGTTGCTTCTGAAGCTCAGAGTTCATGGTCGCGAGCATTAGACATGACACATCTAATGCATCATCTTGATGCTTCTTGTAAGCATCTTTGTCAGCTCGCGAGGCAGTGGCAAGAGGTGCCTCCGGAATGGGCTGCTCCAGGAGTACAACTTCCTTTCTTGGGTGAGAACAATTCTCAGGTTCCTGTACCAGTCCAGGAAATTTGCTCCATTGAACTTGTCCTTCTCAAGGACAGAACGCAGAGAGAGTGTTCGTGTTTGTCGACATAGTTATCTACAACATACAATGCAGAGAATTAATATCATATTCCTTTTATCATTTAATTAGGCCTTTAATCAAATGATGCTCCCACTGAATTATAGAAATTTTATAGAATCGAATTATGGATGTGGTCAAACCACATTACTAGATTCATACAAACTAGCTATAATTCTTGCGGGACAAGATCCACATCATACTAAGCCTTGAGTTAGCTTTGGCTAAATCGCCCAAGACTTAGTACTATCGGTGGGTAACACATTACCGATTACATCTCTATGCAACTCTTGTTTATAGGATCAAGACCCACATTTACAAAAGACCTTGAGTTAGCTTTGGCTAAATCGCCCAAGATTTAGTGTAAATGCGATCTTACCCTATCTTTCCAACAATTGGAATATACCTATAGTTCTACTCGATCCAATTGAGTTAACTAGTTTTGCTCAATCTAATTGAGTTTACTCTAACCCAAGCGTGATAGGCGGGACCAAGATTGTCCCTTCGCACCCTACCAAGATAATATGCATTGCTCTGCTTTGGCAGATTCAAAAACAACAAATGATCGAGGTAGTGATGGGTATCAAGGCTCGGTAGGCATTTTCGAGTTGATTCAATTATGATCTAATCTAATCGTAATGTGTATCTTATATGCATTTAGGCCTTTATTATTCTATATTAGCATGCATCACATACATACAATCATTATTCTAGCATGCATCATATACATACAAGAAAATTATCCTAGCATGCATCATATACATACAAGCATTATTCTACTAGCATGCATCACATACATACAAGCAAAATCAAATAAATAAATAAATAAATAAATATATATATATATATATATATATATATATATATATATATATATATATATATATATATATGTGATGTAGTCATGGCCCTACTACGATCTTCTCAAGCCAATGAGAAGATCGGACGGTCAACCTAAGGCTAGCGGCTTCTCCAAGCGCTTCCTTTGATCGCCATGTGTCGTCGTCACCCTTCTCGTAATCTTGTCTTCAAGTGGACTTTCCACCGCTCCATTTTGTACATTAAAAATATGAAATTTGAGTTACATTTGAGTCTAAAACTATTTACAACTAGAATATCAAAAGAAGAGGTACGACGCGTAGGTCACATACACTATACAACACACACAACCACAAAACGGCACGCAGGCCGTATTATAAATTACAACACATCATCCAATCAAATTGGGGTTATTGGGCCATGACAATCACAAAATTATACATAATTCTAAATTATGTATTTTTACAGAAAATTTCTATAATTGTTTCTATTTTTTTTAAAATTTTATGAGTCACCTCCCCGTAACGGTCCCGCTAAGCGGTTTCCGGGCGCGATCGCGGGACAAGACCCCTTTCGGGGATAGGGGCAGCGCCCCTACTCACAAAATAAACTTTAAGAGTGTCCCTACAATGATCTTACAACAACTTAAGTCACTTTCCCAAAAACCTAAAGCGAGAACTTGCTGTTTCGGACAGTTTTTCTCGACGGTTGAAGCCTACAAGTGTCCCAACACTCGTTACTTCGATTCTTCGAGAAAAATACCCAAAAATTCTATAAAAATAGGAAATTTATAGAAACATATAAATCTGTAATTTTTATATCTAATACAAAAAAATAAAAAAATGAAACACATACATGCTTCGCACGTGGCTCTGATACCACTATTGGGTTTTCCGAGCCGCAAAAACCGCTTTTTACATTGCGGAAACCTCGGAAGCCCCGGCCACGGATCCGTGCGAAGATGTATTAAAAACAAAACATGTATGTGTTTATATAAAACCCTAGATCTACCTTAGATCTACATGATAAGGATGTTACCTCATAGCGATGCCCTTCGCAAATCCCGCTCGTCCAAAAGGTTTGCCGGAACTCGAGAGTGTCAAGTGCACACCCTTCTATTGGTATCCACACAAGCAATAGGTGGAGAAAACACACCCTTGAGTGTGCTAGCACTCTATGGATGGTTCGGCCAAGGAGGTTGGGAGAGGGAGAGAGCTTGAGGGAAGTTGATCCAAGGTTGAAGATGAAGTTGTGTAACTTCCCAAAATGAATTCCCACATCTAATGGGGTTGGCCGGCCACTTCATGGAGAGGGGGTCACATGCATGCATGTAACTCCCATGACCCTTGGTCTCCCTCATGAGGTGGCACCACATGACAAAGTCAATGATGATGTGGAGCATCATCATTGGCCGGCCATGCCAAGTCATCATCATGACATGGCATTTGGTCAAGTCAAACTTGACCTTTCATCTTCCCTCTCAAGTCAAGTCAAACTTGACCTCTTATCTCCCATGGTTGATCAAATCCAACCATTTGATTCAAGTCAATTTTAATTTAATGAATCTCTATTCATTTAATTTAAATTGATTTGATGAATCAAATCTAAATTAGACTCATTCAACACTTGAATCAACTTGAGTCTAACTCAATTAGTCTAATTTGGATTACTCTTAATCCAATTTGGTTCATCCCATGAACCTAATCCTCATGGTTCATCATATTAACCTAATCTCCATCCAATTTCTCTTATGTGTGTGACCCTATAGGTTCTTGTAACGTTGGCAATGTCCCTAAACCGATTTAAGAACATAAGCAATGAGCGGTATCTAGCAACACATCATTGCTACCCAAGTTACAAGAATGTTGAGCTCCAACATCACCTTTGTGACTACTAATTGTGACTCTCACAATATGTGACAATGTCCCTCTATCCTTGACATCTAGATTGACCAATCGAGGCATAGACCGTGTCATCCTCGGTACAATCTAAATCTTGAACTCCAAGTAGACTCACTCTAATCAAATGAGCTCAATATCTCATATTGATTCATTTGGGCATGGCCATGCACTTCGTGGTCTCACTCTATCAAGAATATCGATGTCTCTCCCGTCATATAGGAGGGATAGATCCCATCTACATCACTCACATCCCTCCGCATAATTTGTTACATACCCAGTAATCGCCTTTATAGTCCACCCATTTACGGGTGACGTTTGACGAAGCCAAAGTATGCAATGCCTTATGTAGGGAACCATGGTGACTTCAGGTCTAAGGACTAATAGTCATACTAATAGCCACATGAGAAAGTATATGACACTCATATAACGATCCACGATACTTTCTCATGGCAGGTCATTCAGTATACATTCTCTAATGTATACCCATGTGTCAACTCGATATCTCATATCCATGACTTGTGAGATCAAGTCATCATGTTGACCTACATGCTAGTCTCTACGCATTAACATTGTCCCTGAATGTTAATACTTGACTAGGAATGATTAAGAGTAGTGTTCTCTATATCATCTCATTATCGATTCAACCAATCGATTGATATAGATAAGAACCTACTACTCAAGGACATTATTATATTTAGTTATTTGGCATCAATACAAGTAAATATAATAACCATTCCTTTATAAATAGGAATATGATACAATAAAGTCCATACAACAATCATCACATGATTGTCTCTAGGGCTTTCACTAACACAAGTCTCATATTAATCATCTCATGATTGGTTTTTAGGGTTGACAATAACAATCTCCCATTAGCACTAGAGTCAATCACTAAAGTATCTAATACCTAGTGACCTACTGTGACCATCATGCTTTCTCTGTGTCAAACCTTTGGTCAATGGGTCCGCAATATTATCATTTGTCAGTACTTTGCATATTTTTCATATCTCTATCGATACTCTCTCAAATGAGATGGAACTGCCGAAGTATGTGTTTGAATCGCTGATGAGGCTTAGATTTCGTAGCATGTGCAATAACCCCATTATTATCACAATAGAAGTCTATTGTGTTAGCTATGCTAGGAACCACACCAAATTCTATAATGAACTTTTTGATCCAAACAACTTCTTTTGTTGCATTAGAAGTAGCAATATACTCAACCTCTGTAGTAAAATCAACAACTATACCTTGCTTTGAAATCTTCTAGCTCACATCACCACCATTTAAGCAAAACACATATTCTAACTGTGATCTTTGTTGGTGCAGGGGCACCAGATAATCGAACCTGTGTTTTGATTATGGCAAAGACACAAAGTTAAGTTTACATCGTTATCTCACGAGCTAAATCGAGTGTGCAGAAAAGTACAAAAGCTAGAGCTGAAGGCTAGCAACACCCGGAGGAAGCCGCGGTGGTCAAGCGACACTCGAGTGACTTCGGAGGGAGCAGAAGGAATCGAGTGGAAGGCCGGAAGCGAAAGTGACACAATAAGAATCGAGGTAAGCTCGTGTGAGTGAGAGATGGTAAGGCCGTGTCCTCTGTACGGGGACGACTGTAGGCGGCGATCCGACTAAGACTTCTTGTGGAAGGTCTAGGTCGAGATTGGACGGTTAGAAACCGTCGTATTTATCATTTTCCAAGCTAACCTCTCACTGCAAGGAAGTGGCCAGCCGACTGATCATGCTGGACATTAAGGCCGATCGATCGATGCTCATCCGATCGATGGGAGGCATCGTCGTGATGGCGCGATATTTAATCAGCCTTTGCGCTAGGTCAAAATGGATAAGGTTTAACGCGGCCACTTCACGATAAAATTTATTACAACTTCGTGATCTGTTCCGAAAAAAGAGGAGACATATTCAGAGGGCAAAATCTATAAAAGGAGGGGTGGATTCCAACTCCAATCACATCAAGTTTATTCATCAAGTGCTCCTACAATGCCAATGCTCCAACACCGTTATAACGCCGACGCGACAACAAGTTCAGATCTTCTTCGTCCGCAGTAGCATCTAGTAATATATTTTGATATTGTATTCGTTGTTTTTATTTGTAACGAGGTGAGGTAGGCTTGTTGCCTCATCCTCGTACATTCGGTTTTGTGATCGTTGTCTCCTACCTTCAACGAGGAAAAGACGTTATAGTGTTTTGCCCTCCGTACGCGGTCTAGGACCGATAGGGCCTTGGAGTAGCAACTGCTGGGTTGTGAACCAAGTAAAAATAAACGTGTCTCTTTATTTTCCACTGCTCTTACTCATTTAATTATCTACTCCAACGAAACGTCGAAAAGATTTACGATCGCTATTCACCCCCCCTCTAGCGATGCTTCTCGATCCAACAATTGGTATCAGAGCGGGGGCCCTAAGATTTGGTGAAACCACCGATCTAGCACGTTTTGGTTTTCTGTTCGTATTTTTTGATTCATATTTTTTTTGGTTTTTTTCCTCCCGCACTACTAATCCAGACAAAGTCTTGGTACGTTTCTTTTGGTTGTGTGCTTGCAAGTATTCTCTCTTGGAGTAGCCGACGGTAAAACGGCCATAACTTTTCGCACAAATGGACTCACATAACGATCTACCTACCAAATCGAAGCTCTCTGAGAGATCTACATTTCTTAGGAGGGTTTACCCTCGTAACAAGCTATTTACAGACCCAAAATTCAACGTCTAGTACCCTTTCGGGGTGGCCATCGAAGGTCGTAAGTTGTTAGTTTTTGTTAGTTTCTTATTTTTCTCATTTAATTCTGTTTATTTCCTATTTATTTCCCGCATTACTAATCCAAGACCAAGTCTTAGAATTTCCTTTGGTTTTTATTCGTGTTTTGCAAGATACTTAATGGCTCACATTGAGGGGTATAACACCACCCGACCTCCGTTCTTTAACGGAGATGATTTCCGTTATTGGAAAGGGCGGATGGAGTGTTTCTTGTAAACACAAGTCGAGACTTGGATAATAATCCAAACCGGCTTTGCTCTACCCACCAATGATCAAGGAGAGCCCTTGGATTTCAACAAGTGGACTAATGCAACCAAGAGGCAAATTGAAGCCGATGCAAGAGCAACTCAAATATTGCAATGCGGGTTGTCCAAAGAGGAACTCAACCGCATCAGACCATTCATTAGCGCCAAGGACCTATGGAACAAATTAATCGAGCTACACGAAGGAACGTCTGATGCTAAGGTATGTAAATGTGACCTTTTTTTCAATAAGTTGTATAACCTTAAGATGCAGGAACGTGAGACGGCGACGCAACTACACGCCCGCGTCGAGGACATTGTCAACGGCCTGCACACCATCGGACACAAGGTCGAAAACCGCGACCTACTAAGGTACGTTCTTAATTCATTTCCTAGGACTACCTTGTGGGCATCCATGGTCGATGCCTACAAGGTCTCTAAGGACCTTTCGAAGCTTAGGTTAGACGAATTATTTTCCGAGTTTGAACTTCATGAGCAAACTAACGTGGTCCAGGCCGAGAGAGGTATTGCTCTACTCGCAGAACAAAGAAGCAAGCCACCTACTAGCCAAGAAGATGGACTCGAACCCGAAGATGAATCAGAGTCCAAATCCGAAAAGGTGGAAGCAATAGTGAACGTAGTGTGGAAGATCGTTCGGAGGGAAAGGAGGCTACTAAAGAATCAAAAGAGGGCACAATTCAAATCAAATCAAAAGAAGGCTTTTCATGCAACATGGGACAACGAAGAAGGCGGTGGCATAGCATGCATGGCAAGACCCGAAGAGTCCGAGTCAGAGTCCGAATTCGAATCCAATTACAACACTGACTCCGAACTCAAGGACTACTTCGAGAAGCAACTCAAAGCTGGACCAAAAGAGAAAATTAAGGTTAGCCGCTCACTAATTCATACACTTTACAATACAATTAAAATGCTTAATAGGAAATTAACTAAGTCCGAGTCTAGGGTTGAGTCGTTACTTGAGGAGGTTGAAACTGTAACGCCCGCCCTTATCTGCTCTCAGGGCGGCGCTATTTTTTTTATTTTTTTTTATAACATGACATATAGGGATCATTTCACAATCTACGTACTTAACGTGCTTTCATGGCATAAACCTTCTCTTATACATGCATTACCTATCATATTCGTAATAAGCATGTTAACATCTCTTATCTCTTTTTATAACATGCATAACATAAAATATCCATTCATGAGTTCTAGCATATCAAACTTTTATAAGTAACTGAACAGTAACATAACTAAGCAACATTCAATATGGTACTAATAAATCTCAAGTCTTATAAGCGGAAGCAAATGTCTTAAGGTGTTCACTGAGCATATAAATATAAGCAGATAGTAATAGGGTCTTTTTCCACCATGCCACTATCACACCCACTTGGCCCCTCCTGCTACTTCTTCTTAGTTCATGTTTCCTTTATCTGCAGTATATGGACAACATAAACTATAAGCATATAGCTTAGTAAGATTCTTGCCTACTCACAAAAGCCACAAACCTCATCGAACAATTAGAAAACAGAAACATACTATCATAAATAGCATAAGTATTTCATAACAAAACTATGTATCAACTTACCAACGCAATGAAAACATAAGCATGACATACAATTTACATAAGCATGCTAAACATAATTAAATCTAAGCAGGGCATAAATTAAACATAAGCATTCATGACATCATCAACCCTAACATGCATAAAGGACATAGTCCTAAGCATTCTTAAACTTAACGTAAGCATTCATAATTTCATAAATCATAGACAAGCATCAAGGACATAATCATAAGCATTCTTAAACTTGACATAAGCATTCATAATTTCATAAATCATAGACAAGCATCAAGGACATAATCATAAGCATTCTTAAACTTGACATGAGCATTCATAATTTCATAAATCATAGACAAGCATCAAGGACATAATCATAAGCATTCTTAAACTTGACATGAGCATTCATAATTTCATAAATCATAGACAAGCATCAAGGACATAATCATAAGCATTCTTAAACTTGACATGAGCATTCATAATTTCATAAATCATAGACAAGCATCAAGGACATAATCATAAGCATTCTTAAACTTGACATGAGCATTCATAATTTCATAAATCATAGACAAGCATCAAGGACATAATCATAAGCATTCTTAAACTTGACTTAAGCATTCACAATTTCATACAAGTCCTTTCTTTTCAAAACATATACATATAGGTACTTCAACATAATCATAACTTGAATGGGGGGCCCCAGGTTAAGTACCACATAATGCGCGTTCCCTAATAGGCTGGGGTAGCGAGCCATCAGACCTACTAGAGCAAGACCTCTTACGTCTTACCAGGGCAAGACCTCTTACGTCTTCTTATGCCCCTATGGATTTGATTAACGACCACCTGACGGGTCGGGTACTTAACCTCTTACAAAGTAAAATACTTAATTCCTTTCTTTCTTGTCATATCATAAAGAATGCTCTTAATCCCCAACATAAAAAGGGAAGCATCTCAATCTTATCTTATCATAAGGAGAGCTCTTAATCCCTACTTGAAAGGGAAGCATCTCCATCTTATCTCATTATAAGGAGAGCTCTTAATCCCTACTTGAAAGGGAAGCATCTCCATCTTATCTTATCATAAGGAGAGCTCTTAATCCCTACTTGAAAGGGAAGCATCTCCATCTTAGGCATTTCATAGCATACATGCATTCATAACATAAGAGTACCCTAAAGGGGTCCTAAAGCATAAACATGTTTATCACATAAGCATATTTCATAGGCATATTCATGGCATATTAAATCATAAAACATGTTCATCTCAAAGGCATATTTCATGGCATATTACATCATAAACATGTTCATCACATAGGCATATTTCATAAACATATTTCTTGGCATATTAAATCATACAACATGTTTATCACATAGGCATATTTCATAAACATATTTCTTGGCATATTAAATCATAAGGCATGTTCATCACGTAGGCATATTTCATGGCATATTACATCATAAACATGTTCATCACCTAAGCATAATTCATGGCATATTATAATCATCCACATAACATAACTTCATATGGGGGTGTTTTCATGAAACCCTAGCCCTAACCCCAAGGTTGGCCGAAACATGTAGGGGGTACTAAAATTTGATTCTTGTCACATAAATTCATTCATGAAGGCATACTAAATAACATAACTTCATAAGGGGGTATTTTCATGGAACCCTAACCCTAACCCCAAGGTTGGCCGAAACATGTAGGGGGTACTAAAATTTGATTCTTGTCACATAAATTCATTCATGAAGGCATACTACATAACATAACTTCATAAGGGGGTATTTTCATGGAACCCTAACCCTAACCCCAAGGTTGGACAAAACATGTATGGCTATAAACTTGGATTTTTGACACCTAAAATCTCCTACATGAAGCTTACAACCTACAAAAATTTCCTTCGTAGCATTTTCATGAAACCCTAGCCCAAAAACTTGGTTGGCCGAAACATGTAGGGCTCAAAGCTTGGATTTTTGTCACCTAAAAATTCCTACATGAAGCTTACAACCTACAAAAATCTCCTCAGTAGCATTTTCATGAAACCCTAGCCCAAAAACTTGGTTGGCCGAAACATGTAGGGCTCAAAGCTTGGATTTTTGTCACCTAAAAATTCCTACATGAAGCTTTCAACCTACAAAAATTTCCTTAGTAGCATTTTCATGAAACCCTAGCCCAAAACTTGGTTGCCCGAAACATGTAGGGCTCAAAGCTTCATATTTCTTTCATGTAACATGTCCTACAAAACTAATATACTGCAGGTGAGGGAATCTTACATCCTTCGCTTGCTTTTAGTTGGTAGATGACCTTAGGAAACAAAAACCTAGCCTTCTCCTTGCTTAACTCTCTAGGGTGGAACCCTATTTTGTTTTGGCCGAAACTTCAAGGAAGGAGGCTTAGGGTTTCGGTGGAAGGAGGAAGAAGAAGTGGCCAAGTGGAACCTTCCCTCTTCTTTATAAAGGGAGGAAGAGAAGTGTCTCTTCTCTTTTCATGCCTCTTCATTTACCCTCATCACACTTATCTACAATTTCCCCTCTTTCTCCAACAGTAAGCTACTGCTGAGCACTTGGTCATCACATGCATGGTAAGAGTTAACTCTTACCAAGAGGTTTAAGGTTCAAACCTCACCTCTCCACTTTTTATCCTTTTATCATTTTTCCAAGATTCCATATATAATTTCCTAGACATGAAATTAAATTTTATACAAAAATTATTATAAAATTTCTACAGCTTGGGATGAAAAGGGAGGAAAGGGAAATGGGGAATTCGGCCAAGGATGAGGAAGAAGGAGAATGAAGAAGGAAGGTGGGGTTTTACTTCCTCTCTTTTCTTAATTCTCCTCTTTAATACCTAGGGAATGAACACTCTCCATCCTTTCATGGGAGGGGATGAACCCACTTCTCATCTTCCCATCTATATTCTTTGTATATTCTTTATATATCTTATCCATGAATCATCCTATGGTCTTGTACATTCTTTATATATCTTATCCATAAATTATCCTAGGGTCTAGTGGTGTCAAGGCTACCTTCCTATTAGGGGGTTCATGGTTCAAATCCTACCTATGACCATCTTTTATTTTATTTTATGTTAAACCTTTTATAGCCTTAAAACCTATATAATTACTTTGCATAGTTTAGAATTTCACGGGCGTTACAATCCTTCATACCTATAAAAGTTTCGTCCTCGAAACATAGAACAACTCCGGATACTTTTATTTCGTGTCATCCTCGCGTTCCTAAGTTGCTTCTTCAAACTTTTGATTTTCCATATGACTTTCACTAAGGGTACTTTTTTGGTTCTCTATTTCTTGATTTCTCGATCTATTATCTGAATAGGTCGACTTTCATAACTTAAATCTTCTTGAACTCGTACCGTTTGTGGCTCGATCACATGGTCTTATGAACTCTATGCAATTTGATCACTTCCTCAACATACAACTGAGCTAGTTGTTCCATTGAGTACGATACTTGATTGCTAGAATTCGCATTTGGAGAATTTTGCATACAACTGCTTTTTCTGAAGAATCTGCAACACCGTATTCAGGTGTTCGGCGTGCTCTTCTTGGGTTCTCGATTATATCAGTATATCGTCGATGAAGACGATCACAAATTTGTCGAGAGATGCCGAGAAGACCCGATTCATCAGATCCATAAACCTCGCAGGTGCATTCGTCACTCCGAAGGGCATAACTACGAACTCATAATGTCCGTATCTCGTCCGGAAGGCCGTCTTCGGAATATCGCCTGGCTTTACTTTTACCTGATGATAGCCAGACCTGAGATCGATCCTTGAAAGGACAGTAGCTCCCTTCAGTTGGTCGAACAGGTCGTCGATCCTGGGGAGGGGGTACCTATTCTTGATGGTCACGTTGTTCAGTGCCCGATAGTCTATACACATTCGCATAGACCCATCCTTTTTCTTTATGAACAGCACGGGAGCTCCCCATGGTGAGTGACTAGGGCGGATAAATCCCTGGTCAAGTAACTCTTGTAGCTGTTTCTGAAGTTCTTTCAACTCAGTCGGCGCCATACGGTAAGGTGCCTTGGAGATCGGGTTTATCTAGGCTTTCGAATCCTGGGGGTTGGCTAGCGTACACCTCTTCTTTAATAAGTCCATTTAAAAACGCTGGCTTGACATCCATTTGACATAACTTAAATCCTCGATGTGCAGCGTAGGCTAACAACATTCAGTTGGATTCTAGTCTAGCTACGGGGGCATAGGTTTCATCGTAATCTAATCCTTCGACTTGACTAAAACCCTTGGCGACTAACCTTGCTTTATTTCTAACTACTGGTTTCCTCGCTGGTTCATTAAAGCATTTATTACTTGTTGTTGTTCTGTGACTTGACGCTGTAGCTCGGTAACCACATGCATTAAATCTGGTGGGGGTGCTGATTCCTTCCCTCTAGTACTACGTCTCCCAGCCATGTTATCTAAGTGATAAATAAATAATTAAGGTATTATTATAATTTCTACTCATATTAATGCATCTAAACATTCCTTATCATAAACAAGGTAAGGTGTCCTTTCTAGTGATATTTCTAGGTTAGAAACATGTTTCCATCATATAAAGCATGGTAAGGTATCATTACTATCTGAGTCACAAGTATGGTTCCATTCTACCAAAATAGGATGAGGTATTATTTCTATCTAAGTCATAAGTATGGTTCCATTCTACTTAAAACATGATGAGGCATTATTTCTATCTAAATAGAAGACATTCTTCATTATAAAAGAAACTTAGGTATGCATAAAGTTACTTACTTGGAACTAGCAGGAAGGAGGCTTGATATGTGATAGTGGAAAGGTGAACCCGCTCTGATACCAACCCGTAACGCCCGCCCTTATCTGCTCTCAGGGCGGCGCTACTTTTTCTTTCTTTTTTTTTTATAACATGACATATAGGGATCATTTCACAATCTACGTACTTAACGTGCTTTCATGGCATAAACCTTCTCTTATACATGCATTACCTATCATATTCGTAATAAGCATGTTAACATCTCTTATCTCTTTTTATAACATGCATAACATAAAATATCCATTCATGAGTTCTAGCATATCAAACTTTTATAAGTAACTGACAAAGAATATAACTAAGCAACATTCAACATGGTACTAATAAATATCAAGTCTTATAAGCGAAGCAAATGTCTTAAGGTGTTCAAGCATATAAATATAAGATAGTAATAGGGTCTTTTTCCACCATGCCACTATCACACCCACTTGGCCCCTCCTGCTACTTCCTCTTAGTTCATGTTTCCTTTATCTGCAGTATATGGACAACATAAACTATAAGCATATAGCTTAGTAAGATTCTTGCCTACTCACAAAAGTCACAAACCTCATCGAACAATTAGAAAACAGGAGCATACTAGCATAAATAGCATAAGTATTTCATAACAACACTATGTATCAACTTACCAACGCAATGAAAACATAAGCATGGCATACAATTTACATAAGCATGCTAAACATAATTAAATCTAAGCAGGGCATAAATTAAACATAAACATTCATGACATCATCAACCCTAACATGCATAAAGGACATAGTCCTAAGCATTCTTAAACTTAACGTAAGCATTCATAATTTCATAAATCATAGACAAGCATCAAGGACATAATCATAAGCATTCTTAAACTTGACATAAGCATTCATAATTTCATAAATCAAAGACAAGCATCAAGGACATAATCATAAGCGTTCTTAAACTTGACGTGGGCATTCATAATTTCATAAATCATAGACAAGCATCAAGGACATAATCATAAGCATTCTTAAACTTGACATGAGCATTCATAATTTCATAAATCATAGACAAGCATCAAGGACATAATCATAAGCATTCTTAAACTTGACATGAGCATTCATAATTTCATAAATCATAGACAAGCATCAAGGACATAATCATAAGCATTCTTAAACTTGACATGAGCATTCATAATTTCATAAATCATAGACAAGCATTAAGGAAATAATCATAAGCATTCTTAAACTTGATATGAGCATTCATAATTTCATAAATCATAGACAAGCATCAAGGACATAATCATAAGCATTCTTAAACTTGACTTAAGCATTCATAAATTCATACAAGTCCTTTCTTTTCAAAACATATACATATAGGTACTTCAACATAATCATAACTTGAATGGGGGGCCCCAGGTTAAGTACCACATAATGCATTCCTAATAGATCTGTAGCGAGCCACCAGACCTACTAGAGCAAGACCTCTTACGTCTTACCAGGGCAAGACCTCTTACGTCTTCTTATGTCCCTATGGATTTGATTAACGACCACCTGATGGGTCGGGTAATTAACCTTTTACAAAGTAAAATACTTAATTCCTTTCTTTCTTGTCATATCATAAAGAATGCTCTTAATCCCCAACATAAAAAGGGAAGCATCTCAATCTTATCTTATCATAAGGAGAGCTCTTAATCCCTACTTGAAAGGGAAGCATCTCCATCTTATCTCATTATAAGGAGAGCTCTTAATCCCTACTTGAAAGGGAAGCATCTCCATCTTATCTTATCATAAGGAGAGCTCTTAATCCCTACTTGAAAGGGAAGCATCTCCATCTTAGGCATTTCATAGCATACATGCATTCATAACATAAGAGTACCCTAAAGGGGTCCTAAAGCATAAACATGTTTATCACATAAGCATATTTCATAGGCATATTCATGGCATATTAAATCATAAAACATGTTCATCTCAAAGGCATATTTCATGGCATATTACATCATAAACATGTTCATCACATAGGCATATTTCATAAACATATTTCTTGGCATATTAAATCATACAACATGTTTATCACATAGGCATATTTCATAAACATATTTCTTGGCATATTAAATCATAAGGCATGTTCATCACGTAGGCATATTTCATGGCATATTACATCATAAACATGTTCAACACCTAAGCATAATTCATGGCATATTATAATCATCCACATAACATAACTTCATATGGGGGTGTTTTCATGAAACCCTAGCCCTAACCCCAAGGTTGGCCGAAACGTGTAGGGGGTACTAAAATTTGATTCTTGTCACATAAATTCATTCATGAAGGCATACTACATAACATAACTTCATAAGGGGGTATTTTCATGGAACCCTAACCCTAACCCTAACCCCAAGGTTGGCCGAAACATGTAGGGGGTACTAAAATTTGATTTTTGTCACATAAATTCATTCATGAAGGCATACTACATAACATAACTTCATAAGGGGGTATTTTCATGGAACCCTAACCCTAACCCCAAGGTTGGCCAAAACATGTATGGCTATAAACTTGGATTTTTGACACCTAAAATCTCCTACATGAAGCTTACAACCTACAAAAATTTCCTTCGTAGCATTTTCATGAAACCCTAGCCCAAAAACTTGGTTGGCCGAAACATTTAGGGCTCAAAGCTTGGATTTTTGTCACCTAAAAATTCCTACATGAAGCTTACAACCTACAAAAATCTCCTTAGTAGCATTTTCATGAAACCCTTGCCCAAAAACTTGGTTGGCCGAAACATGTAGGGCTCAAAGCTTGGATTTTTGTCACCTAAAAATTCCTACATGAAGCTTTCAACCTACAAAAATTTCCTTAGTTGCATTTTCATGAAACCCTAGCCCAAAACTTGGTTGCCCGAAACATGTAGGGCTCAAAGCTTCATATTTCTTTCATGTAACATGTCCTACAAAACTAATATACTGCAGGTGAGGGAATCTTACATCCTTCGCTTGCTTTTAGTTGGTAGATGACCTTAGGAAACAAAAACCTAGCCTTCTCCTTGCTTAACTCTCTAGGGTGGAACCCTATTTTGTTTTGGCCGAAACTTCAAGGAAGGAGGCTTAGGATTTCGGTGGAAGGAGGAAGAAGAAGTGGCCAAGTGGAACCTTCCCTCTTCTTTATAAAGGGAGGAAGAGAAGTGTCTCTTCTCTTTTCATGCCTCTTCATTTACCCTCATCACACTTATCTACAATTTCCCCTCTTTCTCCAACAGTAAGCTACTGCTGAGCACTTGGTCATCACATGCATGGTAAGAGTTAACTCTTACCAAGAGGTTTAAGGTTCAAACCTCACCTCTCCACTTTTTATCCTTTTATCATTTTTCCAAGATTCCATATATAATTTCCTAGACATGAAATTAAATTTTATACAAAAATTATTATAAAATTTCTAGAGCTTGGGATGAAAAGGGAGGAAAGGGAAATGAGGAATTCGGCCAAGGATGAGGAAGAAGGAGAATGAAGAAGGAAGGTGGGGTTTTACTTCCTCTCTTTTCTTAATTCTCCTGTTTAATACCTAGGGAATGAACACTCTCCATCCTTTCATGGGAGGGGATGAACCCACTTCTCATCTTCCCATCTATATTCTTTGTATATTCTTTATATATCTTATCCATGAATCATCCTATGGTCTTGTACATTCTTTATATATCTTATCCATAAATTATCCTAGGGTCTAGTGGTGTCAAGGCTACCTTCCTATTAGGGGGTTCATGGTTCAAATCCTACCTATGACTATCTTTTATTTTATTTTATGTTAAACCTTTTATAGCCTTAAAACCTATATAATTACTTTGCATAGTTTAGAATTTCACGGGTGTTACAGAAACCCTCAAGCAAGAGGCTACTCTAACCTCTTCAACTAGTCAAGTTCAAGAGGGAAACTCAACCCAAATTAAAAAACTTGGGGAGGAGAATTCTCTCTTGAAAGTCCGAGTTCAAGAGGTTGAGGCTACGTTGGAAAGGTTGACGTTTGGATCTATGAATCTTAACCGACTACTTGGAACCCAAAGAGCCGTGTACAACAAAGTCGGACTTGAATTTAGGTCAACGACTACGAATAGGTCATATATATCTATCGTAAATCGTAGTCATCAAAGAGTCCAAGCATGGGTCCCAAAGGTTTTATTGAATTCACATATATGGACTAATAAGTTTTGGATTCCCCAGGATCAAATTCATTATTTGAATAGACCATATTGGTTCAATGGTCCAGGGGGAGCTAACACTAAAATAGTATACCCGCTTACTTAGCAAAACCTTTGAATATTTAGAATGGCTAGATAGGGAAAATAGTTAGTCAACTCTTGACAATATAGTATCAGGACGCAGCGAGATGATAGTACGTTAGGGAAACAAAGTCTCGTGTATTCGAGCTAGATAAGGCGTATCTAGCTTGGTGCACTTGACCGAGTGGAACTAGCTGAAGCTACCTCGCCGTATCCTAAACTAGTTAGACCAGGAAGTAACCCTAAGTGACTTAAGTGATATTTTCTTGAATTTGGCTTTGTCTAAGGAAGTGGTCGTTGTTCCAATCAAAGAAGGCTCCTGTGCCTCGCCACGACCTGGAAGCCAATTTCTTAAAAAGTTACTTAACGATCTAAAGGTTAAATCCGAATCTAACCCAAGGTTGACTATCTTTAATCAATTTAAAATCTTCTCACAAAACATATAAGGTGAACAAATTCTGAGACACATAGAATGAGTGAGATGTTAAGGATAATTTAAATATAATCTCTTCAAAATACTACTTATTTTCTCAACTATTGTACTTAATGACTCTTTAGGCCAAAGTTTAGCGCCCCCTACATCTCTTATACTTCATATATTTGACTAAGGGGGAGAGCAAACTAACGCTAAGGGTTATGTTATAAATCTTTAGATTATTGGTGCAGAGGGACACACCAATCTATCTAACTACTGTTAGACACATGCTTGGAATCATATTTTATTTATCTAGATGCATGCATATATGGTATTGTTTTTAAAACCCCTATTTTATACATAAACCCCAACATTTTTTTTTATTTATGGCAAAAGGGGGAGAAAAGCAAAAGTTAAGGGGGAGCAACATAAAATTTAATTTTGAAAATTAAATTATCTCTTTCAAAACTCACCTAGGGTTAAGGGGGAGTTTTGGTTGAAGGGGAGTTTAAATTATCTCTTTCAAAACTCACCTAGGGTTAAGGGGGAGTTTTGGTTGAGGGGGAGTTTTTGGAAATAATATTCATTTACTATACTTGTTTTATGCTTTAATTTCCCTTAACTTTGTATTGGTTTGCCATAGATCAAAAAGGGGGAGATTGTTGGTGCAGGGGCACCAGATAATCGAACCTGTTTTTTGATTATGGCAAAGACACAAAGTTAAGTTTACATCGTTATCTCACGAGCTAAATCGAGTGTGCAGAAAAGTACTAAAGCTAGAACTGAAGGCTAGCGACACCCGGAGAAACCGCGGTGGTCGAGTGACACTCGAGTGACTTCGGAGGGAGCCGAAGGAATCGAGTGGAAGGCCGGAAGCGAAAGTGACACAGTAAGAATCGAGGTAAGCTCGTGTGAGTGAGAGATGGTAAGGTCGTGTCCTCTGTACGGGGACGACCGTAGGCGGCGATCCGACTAAGACTTCTTATGGAAGGTCTAGGTCGAGATCGGACGATTAGAAACTGTCGTATTTATCATTTTCTGAGCTAACCTCTCACTGCAGGGAAGTGGCCAGGCTGGCAGTCGACTGCTGGACATTGGGCAGTCGATTGATGCTCATCAGTCGACTGATGGGAGGCATCAGTCGACTGATGGCGACGAATCATCCTTTACGCTAGGTCAAAATGGATAAGGTTTGACGCAGCCACTTCGCGATAAAATTTATTACAACTTCATGATCTATTCCGAAAAAAGAGGAGACATATTCAGAGGGCAAAATCTATAAAAGGAGGGGTGGATTCCAATTCCAATCACATCAAGTTTATTCATCAAGTGCTCCTACAACCCCAACGTTCCAACACCGTTATAACGCCGACGCGACAACAAGTTCAGATCTTCTTCGTCGACAGTAGCATCTAGTAATATATTTTGATATTGTATTCGTTGTTTTTATTCGTAACGAGGTGAGGTAGGCTTGTTGCCTCATCCTCGTACATTCGGTTTTGTGATCGTTGTCTCCTACCTCCAATGAGGAGGAGACATTATAGTGCTTTGCCCTCCGTACGCGGTCTAGGACTGATAGGGCCTTGAAGTAGCAACTGCTGGGTTGTGAACCAAGTAAAAATAAACGTGTCTCTTTATTTTCCGCTGCTCTTACTCATTTAATTATCTACTCGAACGAAACGTCGAAAAGATTTACTATCACTATTCACCCCCCCTCTAGCGACGCTTCTCGATCCAACAATCTTGAATTATCCTTGTCAGTTTGGAAGCTCACATCGCTATAACTCTTTACAATGAGCTCCTCATCACCTTCATATATCAAGAAATAATTTTTAGTTCTTCTCAAGTACTTAAGAATATTCTTGACTATTGTCCAGTGATTTCACCTAGATCTGATTAGTATCTACTCATATAGACATCATGATGAGTACTTAGCATGACATACATGATAGATCCAATAGTAGATGTGTAAGGAATCCTATGTTAGGAATTGGACGTCGCTAGAGGGGGGTGAATAGCGTGTCTTTATTGACTTGGCGGAAATCGATTGTGTTTGTCTCTATAAAATGATTAGTCCTTCTCGAAAACAATCCGGAGGTGGAGAGACCTCTCACAAGAGTTTATACAAAGAAAATAACCAAATACAAGTAAAAATAAACTACAAATTAGAAATGCTTTACATAAAGATTGCTTGCTTGATCTTTTGGTTGCTTTGAGATGCTTTGAAGGTCTGGAAAGAAATAACATTTCCCTTCCAAAAGCTCCAAGAATCAACTTCAAAATCCTCTATTGCGATCTCCTTTTAAACCACTGCATCGAGCTAATTTTCTGCCTCCTAGTCGACTGACCTTACCCACCATCGACTAGCCTTATCCACCGTCGACTGGACACATTGGAGTTGTCTCACAATGGCTCAATCCACATTAGATTATTACTGACCAATCAACTACCCTAACCTAGCAGTTGACTGCAATAGCCACTAGTCGACTTCCATAAGCTAACAGTCAACTAGAAAACCTCCTGTGCCCTTTCCACTTAAAGTCAGTCAACGGCTCAACTCTAGCAATCTACTGACATAGCCATAGTAAGCAGTCGAGCCTCAGTTGTCTACTCTACCAATCGATTGGTCATAACCTCAGTCGATTGTCCAAGCCAAACTGAGCTCTCGAGTGCCAAGCACTCGACCAGTCAACTGATCTATAACCCCAGTAAACTGGTAAACCTAAAAATTGATGTTTAATCCAAGTATGATTCCCTCATACTTGACACTCACCCTAGGCCTAGACCAAAGCCTTCAAGTCACCTCCATCAGCCTCACGCGCTCAGGATCCATCCGAGTCCTCCATAACTCCATCCTTTGAGGTAGCCTTCAAGTGCTTCCATCGGCTTTGTCATGCCATCAGATACCCTTAGCCTAGAATTAAGCCTTCAAGCCACTTCCTATTGGTGCAACAAGCCTCATGTTAATGTTAACCAAACTCGAATGAGACTGGAATAGTATTTTGATGTTTAACAATGGGTTTGACCATTATTTAACAATACAGTTTGACCATTTGTTGACCATATGACTAGTGGATGATTGGGATATCCAAAGTCATATGGGGGAGATTATTTGAGGGAGATTGTTGGAGCAATCAACCTCGGAAGTCCAAGTTTGGATACTTGGCAAGGAAAGTCCAAATATTCATATTTGGTGAGGGAAGTCCAAAGGTATAGTTTTGGCAGCATAAGTCCAAGTGTGTAGTCTTGGCGGCGTAAATTCCAAATGAACTTTGGCAATTGAAAATTCCAAGTCATGGATACTTGGTAATTGAAAAGTCCAAGTCATGGGTACTTGTCAAAGTAAAAGTTCAAGGGTGTAGGTTTGGCGGCGTAAAGTCCAAGCATGGGTCTTGGTGGCATAAGTCCAAATGGATCTTGGCAAGGAAGTCCAAGGGTGAGGTTTTGGTGGCGTAAAGTCCAAGAATGGGTCTTGGTGACGTAAGTCCAAATAAACCTTGGCAAAGGACCTAGTTAGTATGACATAGCCGATGGAAGCACCTGAAGGCTAACGCGAAGGATGAAGAGTCATGGACTCATGGGATTCGAGAGGCGTGAGATTGATGGAGGTGGCTAGAAAGCTTAGGTCTAGACTAAGGGTGGTCAATCAAATATAAGAGGATCATAGTAGGGATAAGCCTCATGTTTAAGGTTTACCAGTCGACTAGGGTTATGGACTAGTCGATTGGCCAAGTCTTTGGCACTCGGGAGCCTAGTTGACTCGTATAAGTCGATTGAGATTATGATAAGTCGACTGGTCAAGAAGTCGACTAAATTTCGACTGCTCAACTTGTGTTCGGGCAGTCGACTGGTTGGGAAGTTGACTGAACTTCGACTATTCAACTTGTGTTCAGGTAGTCGACTGCTAGTTGTGGGTAGTTGATTGGTCCATGACAGTCGACTGCATGGTGGTAGACACAGACACAGAATGTCCCATAGTCAACTAGTCAGTCGACTACGGGGTTGACAGTCGACTACTAAAGTATTCATTGGCTAGAATTCCAATGTGGATTAGTTCATTGTGAGACAACGGATAAGGAAGCAATCAATTGGTGCCTTTTTCCAGTCGACTGTAAAGCGCAAAATCATTCTGATGCAAGTTATAAATGGAGCAGCTCGTGGAGGATTTTGACCGAGATTTTTGGGGTGATTTTGAAGGGGAAGTGTTGTTGCATTTCAGGTCTTCAAGGGAAATCCAAAGCAATCAACAAGCAAACAATCAAGTTTTTGTAAAGTGTTCTTTACTTTTATTTTTTGCTTCATTCTTGTATTTGGTTGTATCTTCTTGTATTATTGTTGTAATCATTTTGTACAAGGTTTATTCACCTCCGATGTCATATCGAAAAGGAGAAGTTTGATAGTGGTGGTGTGTATCACTAGAGCTCAATTAAAGCTCACCCCGTGTAGTAGGAACTCTAGTTTTGAACCACATAAAATCTTGTCTTGTGGTTGTGCTTGTCTTTTGTTTTTGTTTATGCTTTATTTTGTTTCTATTGCACATTACTAATGATTGTAGATGAGCACGACGCAATCAAGTGAAAAAATCATGAAAATTACTATTCATCCCCCTCTAGCACGGTCACTAATTCCTCTACAATTATATTGATATTAGAGTGAGGACACTCTTCAAGGATTAACAACTGCAAAAGCACTAGAGGAGTATCTAGAAGAAAATAGAGTTTCAAGAAAAATTGGATGATGACATCACGGTTCCACCTACCTTCGACCATGAAAATTTCGCATATTAGAAGATGTATTTTCTTATGTGTGAATTTGAAAATTGGATTAGTGTTGAAATAGGATTTGAAGCTCCAACAAACAAGAAAGGAAAAGTTCTCAAGAAGAAGAAATGGACAAAGGAGCAAGTCCAAAAATTTGAGAACAACAACAAGGTAACAAAGATGTTAGTAAATTTGTTACCTAATGATATTTTGTGTAATATAGGAGAGTTTAGGAACGCTAAGGATCTATGGAGCAAATTGGATAAGCTCCATGAAGAATACTCACTGGCACGAGTAGAAGAGGAGTGCTCATCCTCTCAAGCTCAAGAAGAAAGCACATCCCAAGAGCTTGAGGATTCGGAAGTTAAGAGATGCTCAACATTTGAGTCAATTGAAGAAATTGAGGAAGCTTCCACCTACATGATTGAGGGGGAGGATCATAGGTCTTCAACTCCGGAACAAGGGCAAGAGGAACCATCAACCTCCGAAAGAAGTGAAGAATCTGATCAAGCTTCCCTTCCCAAGCTAGGTAACTCAAATGCATGTATTAAAAATAAAAATCATATAACATGCTTTGAGTGTAGGGAAGAGGGCATTATAAGAACAACTGTCAAAAAAGAGCCAAGAGAGCTCATCCTACACGAAAGGCGAAGGAGAAGGACAAGGAAGCCGGAGCCCCAATTTGTAAGAGCAAGGAGCACATAGTGTGCTTCAAGTACCAACAAAGGAGGCACTATCGAAGTCAATGCCAAATGGCAAGACATCCTAAGAAGGGCAAAGGAGGATCTTCACATGTAGGGGGAGCTAAGGCAAACCCTAAGGTATTATTTAATTATGCATCTACTAGTTTTCGTAATAAAAATAACCATGCTAATAATTTTCTTGCTATTGTTAATCATGAAAAGCATGCTAGAAACAATTATTTTTGTTTAGGTAATAAACATGTCAATTTTTCTAAGGAAAACTCTAGGACTACCACACATAAGGATAGGAAGGTAGACAACCTAGGCAAAAATCCCAAGAAAAATAGACATATGTCTAGGAAAAAGAATTCTCAAAAGATCGGTGGAAAATCAAAAATTGGAAAATTAGAAATGGAAAATTAAGTCTTGAGGTAAAGGCTTGAGAAATTGGAAAAGACCCTTAATAAGATGAAAAACTAAATTAAAGGGTTTAATGGGCAACCCTTATGTAACGCCCACCCTTCCCGTCCTCCTAACACGCATCCTATAGACGGGCGGCGGTGCTACGCGATCATACATTCATGCATATAACAGCGGAAGCATTTAAAAAAACTTTGCAACTTTTAACTCTAATTACATTAACCCAATCAACCTAACAATTTAATCATGACAAAAGGTCTTAGCAATTTATTTAACTAAACATGTATTAACCATTTCAAGGTTCATAAAAATAAACATGAGTAACAACCATAGAAAGCATTAACGTCTCCTAACAGTTTACACATAAACTGAAAATCATGCATAAATCCATATATGAAAAATGATCTCGTCCACCATGTCACTGCCACACACATCTTTGCCCCTCCTGCTGCTCCCTTTAATTTATCCCTTCCTTGCCCTTTTTTGCAGTACAAGGAAAGTAAACTGTAAGCACATAGGCTTAGTAAGGTCCTTTCCTACTCGCAAAAACATGCGTCATAAATTAAACGTAAAGTAATGACATGTTCATTTAAACAACATATGAGCACAACATTTATTTAAAGTAGAGACATGATCAATTTAGGAAAAGAGCATAAACTTAGCATTTTCGTCGCAATAGTACATTGTCTCTAAACATGACAATTCGATGAACATAAAATGGTATATGTAGGATGCTCTTTGAAAATATATAGTTTATATACTTAAACATAATCTCAACATATTGGGGCCCGACATTGTATCCATGACTCGACCTAGCCCATTTGGCGGTCCATTCGGCGGCCCATTTGGCGTCCCCTTGTGGTTGTCGACCGTCGACCGTCGGCACGTCGACTGTGTCAATACCACTAGGCCCGTACTTTGACCTAGGGGCAACTTTGGATACAAGCCATGCGTAAAGTAAAATAGCATACATGTTCTTTGACATAACATAAAGAGTGTTCTTGTCCCCACTCTTAGAGAAATATTTCTTAGACATTTCATATACGTGAGTCATGCCTAACATGGGTGAAAACATAAGCATGTAACATAGCATAAATCGGCATGAGTACAATTTAACATGGCATAAGGTAGTGACATAAAGAAAATTAAGCTAACATAAATAGAAATCATCAAATCAAAACCTTGTTACAAGCACAAGAAGATTCATGCAAGCCTACCAAACTGACACATCCTTTACAATAAAATATGCAGAAAATTTAAGAAATATATACAAATCTTAGAAAACATTAACTAAGTACAATGGATTAACACAAATTATCATTTCCTCAAAAATATAAATAGACAGATGTTTCGTTCTTATAATAATAAGATGACTTTACCAATACCAGCACACTCACTATTCCTAGTAAGATCCTCCAGTACTCCTAATAAGATTGCTGGGGTTTATAATTTGTTGGAGCTAAATAAAACTTATGTTGAATCAATAGACATATTTTCTTGGCTAATTTTTGACACAACAAATTTTCATAGCACTTGGAATCAAGTCAAACCAATGCAATATATATTTTGGTTTTTAGCCCTAAAGGCAGATTAAGAAAATAAAATCAAACTAACATTTATTTAAGCTCATGATGATAATAACGAGGATATCAAGAATGGAAATGCAAGATAGCCAGAATACGAAAATAATGATTGTTAACATAATCATGACATCACTTTGCTTCTTTTCCTCATTGTCATTATTTTGCCACTTCTCCCTTTAGACAGACTAAGCTGAAATATTGCAAAATCAACAAAGTAAAACCTGTTTGACCAATTTGATGTGAGATGAAAAAAACATCAACTATTATTATTTTGATTAATTATTACTAAGACAACTTCTGAAATTTGATGCCCCTTAAGCTAAAAAAAGAGTTTCATAAAATTGTTCAAGAATAATTTCTCTAATTCTATTAGTCGAACCTTCTACACATAGTTCTAGATTCTTTCGTTCAAAATCAAGCATACAACATTACATCGTAAGCACTTATATTGCAAGTGAGGGGATACTTACCTATAAATCTAAACACACCTATATAATCTGGTCAAAACATATACTTTATCATTTATCAAACATTTAACATGATTATACTCCCAAAACTCATATAGGAAATCTTTCAAGACATGCAATCATGCTCTTTGTCCCCAAAACTTATAGGGGAAACATCTTTGCGATCTTATGTCTTGCTTCAACATGAAAGATACTTAAAATACCAAAAAAATCTAAACATACATAATCTGGACAGAATATATAAATTCGAATAAAACATGGTGATAGAAGTTAAAAGGGCATATCAAAGAGTTACTTATGCTATTGGTGAGAGATAGCATCTTTGTGATCTTAGATCTTGCTTAAAAACACATATACCTTAACTATAAATCTGAACACACACATATATCATTTGATCCAAATATATAATCTATCAAAACATAAAAAAATAAGCTGTATAAAACGATCGAAGCAACTTGTACTGCAGATGAAGGGATTACTTACTACGAATCAGATCAGAAACCCGAGGTAAAGAAGCCTAAAGATTACTCCTTTCCGTTATCAGCGTGCTCGAGAAAAAATGAGAGAGAGACTAATGAAACAGGCGGCGGCGTTGGAAATAAAAACGAGAGGAGAGAGAGAGATTGGCGTGAGATTTATAGAGAGCAAGAAATAAAAAAATATATACATATAAATTAGGGTTTTTTCTTAACCTAATTATCCCCTTTAAATGATTAGTCAAATTAACCAATCTCTCTTTTTTTTCTACCAATAGATATATTCTGTTATATCTTACTCATTGGTAATCTTATGACTTAGTGGTGGGAAGTCTATTCTCCCAAACCAACGGTTCATGGTTCAAGCCTCGGCTAACGAACTAATTATTTCTATTCTTTTTATTATTATTATTATTATTATTATTATTATATTCCTATTTTTATTATTTCTATTCTTATTCTTATTTCTATTTTCCTCTAATAAAAATAGGAATTAAAATTTGGGATGTTACAATCCCTTATACCTTATAAAAGTTTCGTCCTCGAAACTTAGAACAACTCGGGGTACTTTTGCTTCATGTCATCCTCACATTCCCAGGTGACTTCTTCGTATCGTTGACTTTGCCATAGGACCTTTACTAAGAGTACTTCTTTATTCCTTAGTCTTTTGACTTCTCGGTCTAGTATCCGGATAGGTCGACTTTCATAGCTCAGGTCCTCTTGAATTTGCCTTGTCTGTGGCTCGATCACTTGGTCGGTACTGGAAATGCACTTCTTAAGCATCGAGACATGGAACACGTTGTGAATAGCAGACATCTCCTGAGGTAGTCCTAGCTCGTAAGCTACCTTGCCAACTCTTTTCAGGATCTTATACGGTCCTACGTATCACAGACTTAGCTTTCCTTTCTTCCCAAATCTCATTATTCCTTTCATAGGAGCTATCCGGAGAAATACCAAATCTCTGACATTGAATTCCAAAGGTCTACATCGCTGATCCGCATAGTTCTTCTGCCGGCTCTGAGCAGTCTCTATTCTTTGGCGGATATTCTGTATCGCTCGAGTGGTGTTGTCGATGAACTCCGTCTAAAGTCCCATCTCTTTCTTCTCACCACCTTCATACCAACAGATCGGAGACCTACATCTCCTCCCATATAATGCTTCATAAGGTGCCATTCCGATGGTAGCTTGGTAGCTATTATTGTAAGCGAATTCCGCTAAACATAAGTAGCGACACCAACTCCCTTTGAAATCCAAGGCACAAGCTCGTAACATGTCTTCCAGTACTTGGTTCACCCTTTCTGTTTGCCCATCTATCTGAGGATGAAAGACGGTACTGAAACGCAGCTTCGTGCCAAGTGCCTTATGAACGTATCCCCAAAACTGTGAAGTGAAGCGACCATCCCTATCTGAAATGATGGTCTTGGGAATACCATGCAGTCTGATGATTTCCTTAGCATATAATTGAGCCAGTTGCTCAATCAAATATATCATCTTAATCGCTAGGAAATGAGCTGACTTTGTCAATCTATCAACGATAACCCATATAGCGTCATATCCATTCGTAGTCCTGGGAAGACCTGAAATGAAATCCATAGAGATGTCTTCCCATTTCCACTCCGGGATTTGGATCGGTTGCAGAACTCCTCCAGGCCTCTGGTGTTCTGCTTTAACTTGCTGGCAGGTTAGGCAAGTACTGACGTGCTGAGTTATGTCCCTCTTCATACCGGACCACCAGAACTTCTCTTTCAAGTCTTGATACATTTTGGTGGATCCCGGATGCATAGAATAGGGGGTTCCGTGAGCCTCCTCTAATATCTTTTTGCATAGTTCCGGATCGTTAGGGATACATAACCGACCCCTAAGGTATAATACTCCGCTATTGGCGATACGAAAACCCTCGCCTTTTCCTTCTAGGATATCCTGCTTGATCCTCTGGAGACTTGGATCATCACTTTGTTTTGCTAATATGTCATCGAATAGTGCTGGTATTATCGCCATGGTCGAAAGCTGCCCGGAAATAACCTCGATTCCATAGCGCATAATTTCTTTCTCCAGCAGTCGAGACAATACCGATAAGGACATCAGGGTGGCACTGGACTTCCTGCTGAGTGCATCGGCCACTTTGTTTGCCTTGCCAGGATGGTAAAAGATCTCGCAGTCATAGTCCTTCACGAGCTCCAGCCATCTGCATTGTCTCATATTGTGGTCCTTCTGAGTGGAGAAATATCGCAGACTCCGGTGATCCATATAAATCTTGCACTGTGCTCCATACAGATAGTGCCTCCATACCTTGAGAGCGAAGACCACAGATGCTAGCTCTAAATCGTGAGTGGGATAGTTCTTTTCATGTTCCTTGAGTTGCCTAGAGGCATAGGCAATAACTTTACCCCTCTGCATAAGTACAACTCCGAGTCCCAATCCGGAGGCATCACTGTACATGTCGAAGCTCTTGTCGTTCTCTGGGAGAGTAAGGATTGGAGCACTTGTAAGTCTCCTTTTCAACTCCAAGAAACTCTTCTCACATTCCTCCGTCCATACATACTTCTTGTTCTCCCATATGAGAACTATCATAGGTGCTGCTATTCTGGCGAAGTCTTCTACGAATTTCTGGTAATAGCCTGCTAATCCAAGAAAACTCCTCACTTCGCTAGCATTCTTTGGCCTGCTCCAATTACTCACAGCTTCAATCTTTCTTGGGTCTACCATAACTCCGTCTTTGGATATAATATGACCCAGAAAAGATACTTGATCGAGCCAGAATTCACATTTGGAGAACTTGGCATATAGTTGCTTTTCTCGAAGAGTCTGTAATACCATCTTCAGGTGTTCGGCATGCTCTTCCTGATTTCTCGAATAGACGAGGATATCGTCAATGAAGACGATCACGAACTTTTCAAGAAACGCCGAGAATACCCGATTCATCTAGTCCATGAACATAGCAGGAACATTCGTCACCCCGAAAGGCATGACTACGAACTCATAATGTCCGTATCTTGTTCGGAAAGTTGTCTTCGGTATATCATCTGGTTTCACTTTCACTTGATGATAGCCAGACCTTAGGTCAATCTTAGAGAAGACGGTGGCACCCTTTAACTGGTCGAGCAGGTCGTCAATCCATGGTAAAGGATACCTGTTCTTGATCGTCACATTATTTAGCGCTCGGTAGTCTATGCACATTCGCATAGACCCATCTTTCTTCTTTACCAACAATACTGGAGCTCCTTATGGAGAGAAAAATACTGTCTCATCGACTCTATTACTACGTCTTCCATATATTACTGTCTCATCGACTCTATTACCACATCTTCCATATATTACTGTCTCATCGACTCTATTACTACATCTTCCAACCATGCTTATCTTCATATATTATAATAAGGCTAGCATAAGATTATTATGCATATATTCATCTCATCGACTCTATTACTACGTCTTCCATATATTACTTGTCTCATCGACTCTATGACTACGTCTTCTAACCATGCTTATCTTCATATATTATAATAAGGCTAGCATAAGGTTATCATTCATATTTATTTATGTATATTTAAACTAAAGGCTAGCATAAGGTTATCATACATATATTCATGCATATTTAAGCTAAAAGCATTTCTTATCTTACATGAAACAAATAGAGTAGGCATAGAATTTCTTACTTGGAGCGGCAGGATTTGGAGCTTGATGTGTGTGTAGTGGAAAGGCAGAACTGGGCTCTGATACCACCTATAACGCCCGCCCTTCCCGTCCTCCTAACACGCATCCTATAGACGGGCGCATTCATGCATATAACAGCGGAAGCATTTAAAAAAACTTTGCAACTTTTAACTCTAATTACATTAACCCAATCAACCTAACAATTTAATCATGACAAAAGGTCTTAGCAATTTATTTAACTAAACATGTATTAACCATTTCAAGGTTCATAAAAATAAACATGAGTAACAACCCTAGAAAGCATTAACGTCTCCTAACAGTTTACACATAAACTGAAAATCATGCATAAATCCATATATGAAAAATGATCTCGTCCACCATGCCACTGCCACACACATCTTTGCCCCTCCTGCTACTCCCTTTAATTTATCCCTTCCTTGCCCTTTTCTGCAGTACAAAGAAAGTAAACTGTAAGCACATAGGCTTAGTAAGGTCCTTTCCTACTCACAAAAACATGCGTCATAAATTAAACGTAAAGTAATGACATGTTCGTTTAAACAACATATGAGCACAACATTTATTTAAAGTAGAGACATGATCAATTTAGGAAAAGAGCATAAACTTAGCATTTTCGTATCAACCATTCGGCAGCCCATTTGGCGACCCCTTGTGGTCGTCGACCGTCGACCGTGTAATTACCACTAGGCTCGTACTTCGACCTAGGGGCAACTTTGGATACAAGTCATGCGTAAAGTAAAATAGCATATATGTTCTTTGACATAACATAAAGAGTGTTCTTGTCCCCACTCTTAGGGAAACATTTCTTAGACATTTCATATACGTGAGTCATGCCTAACATGGGTGAAAACATAAGCATGTAGCATAGCATAAATCGGCATGAGTACAATTTAACATGGCATAAGGTAGTGACATAAGGAAAATTAAGCTAACATAAATAGAAATCATCAAATCAAAACCTTGTTACAAGCACAAGAAGATTCATGCAAGCCTACCAAACTGACACATCCTTTACAATAAAATATGCAAAAAATTTAAGAAATATATACAAATCTTAGAAAATATTAACTAAGTACAATGGATTAGCACAAATTAGCATTTCCTCAAAAATATAAATAGACAGATGTTTCGTTTATATAATAATAAGATGACTTTACCAATGCCAGCACACTCACTTACTATTCCTAGTAAGATCCTCTAGTACTCCTAATAAGATTGCTGGGGTTTACAATTTGTTGGAGCTAAATAAAACTTATGTTGAATCAATAGACATATTTCTTTGGCTAATTTTTTATACAACAAACTGTCATAGCACTTGGAATCAAGCCAAACCAACGTAATATATATTTTGGTTTTTAGCCCTAAAGGCAGATTAAGAAAATAAAATCAAACTAACATTCATTTAAGCTCATGATGATAATAACGAGGATATCAAGAATGGGAATGCAAGATAGCCAGAATACGAAAATAATGATTGTTAACATAATCATGACATCACTTTGCTTCTTTTCCTCATTGTCATTATTTTGCCACTTCTCCCTTTAGACAGACTAAGCTGAAATATTGCAAAATCAACAAAGTAAAACCTGTTTGACCAATTTGATGTGAGATGAAAAAAAACATCAACTATTATTATTTTGATTAATTATTACTAAAACAACTTCTGAAATTTGGTGCCCCTTAAGCTAAAAAAAGAGTTTCATAAAATTGTTCAAGAATAATTTCTCTAATCCTATTAGCTGAACTTTCTACACATAGTTCTAGATTCTTTCGTTCAAAATCAAGCATGCAACATTACATCGTAAGCACTTATATTGCAAGTGAGGGGATACTTACCTATAAATCTAAACACACCTATATAATCTGGTCAAAACATATTCTTTATCATTTATCAAATATTTAACATGATCATACTCCCAAAACTCATATAGGAAATCTTTCAAGACATGCAATCATGCTCTTTGTCCCCAAAACTTATAGGGGAAGCATCTTTGCGATCTTATGTCTTGCTTCAACATGAAAGATACTTAAAATACCAAAAAAATTTAAACAAACATAATCTGGAAAGAATATATAAATTCGAATAAAACATGGTGATAGAAGTTAAATGGGCATATCAAAGAGTTACTTATGCTATTGGTGAGAGATAGCATCTTTGTGATCTTAGATCTTGCTTAAAAACACATATACCTTAACTATAAATCTGAACACACATATATCATTTGATCCAAATATATAATCTATCAAAACATAAGAAAATAAGCTGTATAAAATGATCGAAGCAATTTGTACTGCAGATGAGGGGATTACTTACTACGAATCAGATCAGAAACCCGAGATAATATATACATATAAATTAGGGTTTTTCCTTAACCTAATTATCCCCTTTAAATGATTAGTCAAATTAACCAATCTCTCTTTTTTTTCTACCAATAGATATATTCTGTTATATCCTACTCATTGGTAATCTTATGTCTTAGTGGTGGGAAGCCTATTCTCCCAAACCAACGGTTCATGGTTCAAGCCTCGGCTAACGAACTAATTATTTCTATTCTTTTTATTATTATTATTATTATTATTATATTCCTATTTTTATTATTTCTATTCTTATTCTTATTTCTATTTTCCTCTAATAAAAATAGGAATTAAAATTTGGGATGTTACACCTTAGGTGTTAGGAGGCAAGATTTACCCAAGGACAAGAAAGGCTTGGGTCACAAGGCTAGGTTCAAGGTAGACAAGCCTACCTACCACAATGTTCTATTCAACTATGGAACAAACCACATGTCTAGGAGTACCAAGGTCACAAGGAAAGTCATCCCTAGAGTTGACCATGGTAAGTGTTAGTGGCTAAGATTTCGAAAGAATCTAAAAGTCACTAATGAGGTTACAAAGAGAGTTACCCCTAAGGTTAACCTAGATAAGACCATAACCAAGGCTTGGAAGGGTCATTAGGAGGGTAGCTAGGAAAGTTATCCTTAGTGAGTACCTAGTTAACCCAAGGAGCTCCAATAGGTATTGGGTTCCTAGGAGCGTGATGGGTTTAGGGTGTGCCAACCTTGAATGGATAAGTAGTTAACTTAACCATGGTAAAGGTGACACTTTAGGAAATTTTCGGAGTATTGTAATACTTTGAAAATGAATTTAGAATTAATCCTAAAAGATTTTAGGATGTACTAATAGAATTTGAAAAGTTTGAAAATCAATCATAATTGGCACAATTAGGATTTAGAGTCAATGGTGTGCCACTTTAGGTTTTTAGCACACTTGAAAAATTAGTTTATTATGGAAAAATGAGCATAATCCTAAAAAATAGCAAATTGGACTTGAAACTTAGGTATTCTTATACCTTTACTATATAAAATTTTCATGTTTTGTTTGTCATATGTCATGTCATGACATCATGCTTCATATAATTATTTAAATGTCATAATCATGCTTAGAGTAATATATGTCGTCTTTGTATTTAAGTTTATATTTATGTCATGACATCATTATTACTGGCAAATGCTTTATTTTATGCAATCATTATATGTCATTATCATAATTCATGTATTTAGGATAATTAAAATTGAATTAAGTATAATGGCATGATTCAAAGTCCCATTATAAGGGAATCAAATATAGTTGCTTAGATGAAATGCATGATAGCCTAGATTAGGAAGAACAAAAATTCATATCTCACAAAAATATTAAATTAACATGTGTGTGTATTGATACACCCTAGACACATGTGAGATATTAGAAAAATGAGTTAAGTTCAAGATGTATAGATGTTGCATTTAGATGAACTCAAACTCATAATATGATATTGATGAATCATGAGAAAAGCTAATATATAAGTCATGTACATCTAGACCATAGACTATGGTTCAAAATAAGGTTTTAAAAATATTTCAAAATTATTTTGAAAAACCTTGGTGAAGTCTATCTTTTGATAGCAATCTCTATTGAACAAGTTGATACAAGTTAGGCCAAAAATATTGAAGTTATCAATACTTTTGAACTTTGTATCAATACTTCAATTTAATGGGTATTTTATTATTAAAATATTTTTCACCCATTGTATTTTATGTATGTAATATATGTATGAATTTTCAAAAATGTTCAAATTATGTATATTTACTTATGATTTATCAAAATTCAAATTCTGAAATTGATTTCTATATTTGTAGAAACAAGTCGACTATCGCTTTGGGCACTCGACTGGTGGTGTTTTCAATCGACTGGTAGCTAAAATCAGTTGACTGATGTGTCTGATATTAGTTGAACAAAATTTGTTTAGTCATTTATCAACAATGTTAGACTACCCTAATGTAACATAACCCTAGGATATGCTTTGGAAAGCATTGGAAGAGTGAAACAATCATTGAAAATGATTAGGAGAGTTTTTCGGATGGAGTATCAAATGTTAAGGGAGGTTAAAGTTCAAGTGTGAACTTTTACCTTTATTTTCGATGGTTTAAGTTTCCTATAGGCTTAGATACTCTCCAAGGACATTGTTAATGCAATGGTCAAGGGGGAGCAAGCCTTTAGGGGGAGTGTGTCCATCAAGGGATGATGAATGCAATTTTAACCAAAAAGAGAGAAATGAGGGTTTGGTAAATCTTCATTATG
The DNA here is from genome assembly GCA_025175895.1 of Wurfbainia villosa. Classification (NCBI taxonomy): domain Eukaryota; kingdom Viridiplantae; phylum Streptophyta; class Magnoliopsida; order Zingiberales; family Zingiberaceae; genus Wurfbainia; species Wurfbainia villosa. The sequence continues at coordinate 4,581,077 of CM046009.1, forward strand.
GATTGCCACTCATTTAGTGATATAGGACTTATCACTATGAAAAGTGAAGGCATCCAAGATGTTTTTAGACCAAGGGAGAAAATGTAGGATCTCTTTGAGAGATGGAGCATTGAAAACCTTGGTAGGTCTTTTTGATGTATGTCAAAAGAGAAGTGAGGTTTAAGTTAGGTAAACTTTCACTATGCTTTGGCATTGGAAGAGTTAAGTTGGGTTATTGTTAGTGTCACGCCTGCCCTTTCCAGGGGTTGGAGGGCGGCGCGACGCGATCGTACATACATGCATTACAGCGGAAGACTACATATACTTCTTACAGTGGAAGACTTTAAACTTCTTTTTTTTTTATTTCTTTTAAACATAAGCATGCATCATCATTTCATAAATACTTAGTTCCAGTTCATGACATTCAACTTAAAGAAAACGTGCATAAGTATGGGAACATAAACATATCTCCTCCACCATGCCACTACCACACACATTTTGCCCCTCCTGTTGCTCCCTTTAGTTTAGTCATTCTTTACCCTTATCTGCAGTACAAGGGAACATAAAACTATAAGCACATAGGCTTAGTAAGTCCTGCCCTACTCACAAAAACCATACGTCAAGCACTAAGCATAGAGTAGTGACATGATCATATAAGCTCATATAAGCATAACATTCATGTAAACGTACACGAACATATAAGCAAGCATAGCATGCACATAAACATACCAGAACATGAGCATAGCATTCATATAAACATTCAAGAACATAAGCAAGCATAACATGCATATAAACATACCAGAACATAAGCATAGCATTCATATAAAAGAAATGACATGAGCATTCAGAAACATATAAGCATAACAACCATAATAACATCATAATGATCTAGTCATGAAATAAAGGTATATGCAAGATGCTCTTTGAAAACATATATATTATAGGTACTTAAACATAATCTCAACATATTGTGCCCGGCATTGTACCACATACATCATCATCATAGCACGCATCCCTAATAGACCCGAGGTAGCTAATCTCGAACCCACTAGAGTACTAGGCCCGTACTATGTCCGTCAGCCTAGGGGCAACATAACATAGAAGCCCATCCTAAGCCCGTACTTATGACCGTCGGCCTAGGGCATCTGGGAGCCCATCCCGTACTAAGTCCGTACTATGATCGTCGACCCAGGGGCACATAGGAGCCCATCCCTTGGACCTTGTTAGGGTCCGGTACAAGCCATGCAGAAAGTAAAATAGCATATCATGTTCCTTATCATAACATATCATATTTCTTTTCATAACATATCATGTTCCTTCTTCATAACATATCATATTTCTTTTCATAACATCTCATGTTCCTTCTTTATAACATATCATGTTTCCCTTCTTCATAACATATTATATTTCTTTTCATATCATATCATTTTCCTTCTTTATAACATATCATATTTTTTAACACAACATATCATGTTCCTTCTTTATGACATATCATACACTCATACAATTAACATGGAAATGAGCATAACATAATCATACATTCATACAATTAACATGACAATGAGCATAACATAATCATACATTCATACAATTAACATGGCAATAAGCAGAACATAATCATACATTCATACAATTAACATGGACATAAGGTAGTGACATCAACTAATCATGCTAACATAAAATCTAACTGACATCATATTTGCATCTTTTTCTACATGTAGAATGGCATAAAGATCTTAGTAGAGGGCATGTACATGGGCTGGCCGAAACCCTAAGGGAGGGTTCTTAGGAGTTTACATGCTAAACAACTTGTGCAAGGTCTACTTAACATCATACTAACATCACACACATATAGGGTATGACATAAACATCATGAATAAGCATAACATGTGTGATCTAAAAAACTTCATGGGGTTCTACCAAAAATTTTAAACCCTAAACAACTTGTACATGATCTAACTAACCACATGTTAATCTCCATCGCATATAGATCATGGCATGGATGGCCCTTAGGAGTTTAAATGGGTCTTGGCCGAGAGCTTCAAGGAAACTTAAGATCAATTACTTAAATCTAGCTTAGCTATCAACATGTTACCTTAATCTAAATTCAAAACATAGCATGACAACTTATAGGTCATAGCATGATAGACCATTAGGAGCCTAAATGGGTCTTGGTCGAATGTTTCAAGGAGCTTTAAGGATCAACCACTTAAATTTAGTTTAGCTAACAACATGTTATCTTCATCTACAATCAAAACATAGCATGACAACTTATAGGTCATAGCATGATAGACCATTAGGAGCCTAAATGGGTCTTGGCCGAATTTTCAAGGAGCTTTAAAGATCAACCACTTAAATTTAGTTTAGCTAACAACATGTTATCTTCATCTAAAATCAAAACATAGCATGACCACATCTAGAGCATAGCATAGAAAACCATTAGGGGTCCAAAGGGGGACTTGGCCGAGAGTTTTATGAAGCCTTTAAGATCAACATTTAAATTTAGTTTAGCTATCAACATACTATCTTCATCTACAATCAAAACATAGCATGACCACATATAGAGCATAGCATAGAAAACCATTAGGGGTCCAAAGGGGGACTTGGCCGAGAGTTTCATGGAGTTTGAAGATCGAACACTTAACCCAAGCATATCTAGAAACCTATTATCATCATATTCATACAAAACATAGCATGGACAATCATGGAAAGCTTAAAGAAGATTTTGACCAAAATTTTCATAAGGAATTTTCTTAACAACCATCAACCGAAGCAACTTGTATGCAGGTGAGGGGATACTTACATCCTTCGCTTTTTTTAATAGTTGGAAAACACCCTAAGTGATGCCAAGACTAGAGCCTTCTTCTTGCTTGGTTAGTTTTCGAAAAATGGAAGAGGGGGAGCTTAGGGTTTCGGTGAGGAAGAAGAAGAGAAGTGGAGAATGACAATTGTGGTTTCTCTTGTCTCCTCATTCCCCTATTTATTCACTTTAAGGTGTCCCTTAGCCTTCTTTACCATTATCTATCATTTCCCATATCCTTCTAATAGCACAACCCTGTTGGGCTTCTGGTTATTGGATGCATCTTAAGGTTTAGCTATCTACTTGGAGGTTTGGGGTTCAAATCCTGGGACATGCATCCTTTTTGGCTCTATTTCTTTTATTTTTTGAAAGAGCCCATACAAAGCCCATTATAATCATGCAAAAATTCTTGTAAAACTGCTAGGATTTTTATGGGCATTATAGTTAGCCTAACTTAAAGGTATTGTCAAACATCAAAAAGGAGAAGATTGTTGGTGCAACAAGCCTCGGGTCAATGTTGACCAAACTCGAGTGGGACTCGAGCAGTGTTTTGATATTTGACAATATGGTTTGACTATATGTTGACCATATGATTGGGATGTCCAAAGTCATATAGGGGAGATTATTTGAGGGAGATTGTTGGAGCAATCAACCTCGGAAGTCCAAGTTTGGATACTTAGCAAGGAAAGTCCAAATATGGATATTTAGCAAGGAAAGTCCAAAGGTATAGTCTTGGCAACATAAGTCTAAGTGTGTAGTCTTGGTGGCGTAAAGTCCAAGTGAACTTTGGCAATTGGAAAGTCCAAGTCATGGGTACTTGGCAAAGTGAATGTCCAAGTCATGGGTACTTAGCAATTGGAAAGTCCAAGTCATGGGTACTTGGCAAAGTGAAAGTCCAAGGGTATAGGTTTGGTTGCGTAAAGTCCAAGCATAGGTCTTGGTGGTGTAAGTCTAGATGGATCTTAGCAAGGAAGTCCAAGGGTGAGGTTTTGGCGACGTAAAGTCCAAGCATGGGTCTTGGTGGCGTATGTCCTAATGAACCTTGGCAATGGACCCTGTTAGCATTACATAGCCAATGGAAGTACCTGAAGGCTAATGTGATAGATGAAGAATCACAGACTCGAGGGATCCGAGAGGCATGAGGCTGATGAAGGTGGCTTGAAGGTTTAGGTTTAGGCTAAGGGTGGTCAATCAAGTATGAGGGGATCATACTTGGGTTAAACCTCATGTTTGAGGTTTACTAGTTGACTGGCTGAGTGTTTGGCACTTGGGAGCCTAGTTGACTCATTTCAGTCAACTGAGATTATGATTAGTCAACTGGTCAGGTGGTCGAATGAGCTTCTACTACTCAACTTGTATTCGGACAGTTGACTACCAATTGTGGCCAGTTGATTGGTCCACGACAGTCAACTACCGATGATGGAATGTCCTATAGTCGATTGGCCAGTCGGCTACTGGGTTGGCAGTGGACTGTTAGTAAGGGAAGTCGACTACTAAGGTATCCATTTGCTAGAATGCCAATGTAGATTAGTTCATTTTGAGACAATTGATGATAGAGCAATCGACTGGTGCCTTTTGGCAGTCAACTGTTAGTGCAAAATCAACCTGATGCAGGTTATAAATGGAGTAGCTCGTGGAGGATTTTGGCTGAGAGTTTTGGGGCGATTTTGAAGGGGAAGTTCTTTTGCATTCCAGAGATTCAAAAGCAATCCAAAGCAATCAACAAGCAAACAAGCAATCGAGTTTTTATAAAGTATTCTTTACTTTTGTTTTTGCTTCATTCTTGTATTTGGTTGTATCTTCTTATATTACTGTTGCAATCATTTTGTATGAGATTTCTCCACCTTTAGTGTCATATCAAAAAGGAGAAGTTTGATTGTGCCAGTGTGCATCACTAGAGCTCAATTAGAGCTCGCCCCATGGAGTAGGAACCCCAGTTCCAAACAACGTAAAATCTGTCTTGTGGTTGTGCTTGTCTTTTGTTTTTGTTTATGCTTTATTTTGTTTCCTCTCCGCATTACTAATGATCATGAAAATCTCTATTCACCCTCTTCTAGCATGGTCACTGATTCCTCTACATTTCCATCAGCCTCAAGCTCTTGGTTCCAATCCATGACTCTTCACCCTTGGCTCTAGCCTTCAAGTGCTTCCATCGACTTTGTCATACCAATGGGTCTCCTTTTCCAAGAGGTCATGCCTCCAGGACTTCTCCATTGTCAAGCCTCAATACTTAGAGACTACACTCTTGGACTTACATGACAAAGACTACACCCTTAGACTTTTCCCTTTTCCAAATATTCATACTTGGACTTTCACTACCAAGACTGCACCCTTGGACTTACATGACCAATACTACACCCTTGGACTTTTTTCCTTTGCCAAATATCCATATTTGGACTTTCCCTTGACAAGACTTCACCCTTGGACTTTTTCTTGCCAAGCATCCATACTTAAACTTCTCCATTGCTAAGACTCCAATCTTGGACTTCCGCTCGAGTCTCACTTGAGCTGGGTCAACCTTGACTTGAGATCGATTGCTCTAACAATCTTCTCCATGACAATCTCCCTCATATGACCTTGGATATCCCAATCAACCACTAGTCATATAATAAACATATGGTCAAACCATATTGTCAAATCATTGTCAAACTCATTGTCAAATATCAAAATCCTACTTGAGTCTCACTCGAGTTTAGTCAATCGTGACCTAGGTCGATTTCACCAAAAAAACTCCCCCTTTTGATGTTTGACAATACCTTTAAGTTAGGATAACTCATATCCCAACTTGACTCTTCTTATGCCAAAGCATAATGAAGGTTTATCTAACTTAAACTTTTCATTTCTCTCCCTTTGGCATACACCAACAAGTCTACCAAGATTTTCAATGTCTCATCTACCAATGAGATCATTCATTCTCCCCCTTGGTTCAAAATCATCTTTGAAAGATTGCCTCTTATTTAATGATAAATTCTCTCTCTTTTTAACATCCATCATCCCTTGTTGGACAAACTCTCCCTTGACCATTACACCAATAATGTCCTTCGAGAGTTCCTAATGTTGAAGATTGGATGATCGTGCTAGAGGGGGGGATGAATAGCGTTTCATGATTTTGAGCTTGATTCGATCGCTCAATTACGTGCTCGTCTACAAGAAGTTAGTGCGCAGCGTAATACAAATAGAAATGCACAAATAAAAGAAAGACAAACACAAACACACCACAACACAAATGATTTTACATGGTTCAAAACTAGGGTTCCTACTCCATGGCAACACTATAGTGATCTACCCTCACTAGGAATCTCTTCTTCTTGGTATGACACTGGAGGTGGAGAAATCTCGTACAATGATAACTTACAATAACAAGAAAAGAGAAATACAACCAAATACAATAAGAACTACAAAAAAAACTTTACACATTTACTTGGATGCCCGATTATGCTTTGGTTGCTTGGGATGCCTTTGAAGACCTGAAATGAAGCAACACTTTGCCTCAAGATCGCCAAAAACCGCCAGCAGAAATCCTCCCCGTCGAGCTCCTTTTATGCCTTTGCACGATCTAGATTTCCTCCTGGCAGTCGACTTCCCAAAGGCACCAGTTGACTACCTATAATATCGTTGTCTCACAACAGACTTAATCCACATTGACATTCCAGCCAACGGCTACACCAGCAGTCGAATGTTGCCTTGTAGTCGACTGACCAGTCGACTAGAGAAGCTTCTGTGCCAGTGTCCACCGATGTCAGTCGACTGCCATTTATGGCAGTCCACTACCCAAGGCCAATCAACTGGAAATAACCTTCAGTCGACTGCAGAGACACAAAGCAATAGTCAAGCCTTCAGTCAACTACTGACCAGTCGACTGGTCTGAGTCAACTCGCCTCCAAAGTGTCAAACACTCGATCAGTCGACTGTCCAATACCCTAGTCGACTGATAAATCTCAATAATGAGGTTTAACCCCAAGTATGATCCCTTCATACTTGATAAACACCCTTAGTCTAGACCTAAGCCTTCAACCCACTTCCATCATCCTCACGCCTTTCGGATCCCTCGAGTCCATGACTCTTCATCATTGTGCTAACCTTCAAGTGCTTTCATTGGCTATGTCATGAAATCCGAGTCTACATTGCCAAGGTACATTTGGACTTATTCCGCTAAGACAAACACTTAGACTTTGGGCCGCCAAACATTGGACTTATGCTGCCAAGACTACATGCTTGGACTTTACGTCGCCAAATATTAGACTTATGTTTCCAAGACTACATCTTGGACTTTACGCCACCAATATCACACTCTTAGATTTTCCAATTGCCAAGTACCTATGACTTAGACTTTCACCGTCAAGACTACACACTTTGACTTACGTGGCCAAGAATACACCCTTAGACTTTCCAATTGCCAAGTACCCATGATTTGGACTTCCCATGTCAAGTACCCAAGACTTAGACTTCTCATGCCTAGTGCTCAAGACTTGGACTTTCGATGCCAAGACCCATGCTTGGACTTTTCATGCCAAGTATCCAAAACTTGGACTTTCCCTCAAGTCTCACTCGAGTTAGGTGAACCTTGACCTGAGGTCGATTGCTTCACCAATCTCCCCATAAAGCTATCTCCTCATATGGTAAAACCATGTCAACCATATGATCATCCCATTGTCAAACAATGGTTAAACTCATTGACAATCCAATTGTCAATCTCATTGTCAAACATTGAAACCCTACTCAAGTCCACTCGAGTTTGGTCAATCGTGACTTAGACCAACTGCACTAACAATCTCCCCCTTTTTGATGTTTGACAAAATCTTTGAGTTAGGCTACCTAACTTAAACCATCAATTCTCTCACTTTTTGACATACATCAAAAAATCTCTTCCAAGGGTATCCATGTCTCATATCCCAATGAGATAACTCAATCTCGCCCTTGGTCCAAAATCATCATTAATGCCTTCATTTTCCCTAGTGATACTCCATTATCACTAAAGACAAGGCATTTTTTTTCATTCTCCAACTCTCCCCCTTTGAGGAAAGACTCATTCATCATCCCTTGATCGATAACCTCCCCCTAAAGGCTTGCTCCCCCTTGACCATTGCACCAACAATGTTCTTGGAGAGTTCCTAAGCCAATAGGAACACTAGACCATCAAAATTAAGGGCAAAAGTTCAAACTTGAACTTTCACCTTAAAATTTGATTCTCCACCCAAAACAACTTTCCTAATCCATTTTCAATGGATTTTCACCCTTCCAATACGTTCCAAAGCATATCCTAGGGTTAGAAGTAGTTAGGGTAGCCAAAACTTATTGATAAATGGTTGGACAAACTTTGTCCAACTAAAATCACTCCTAACAGTTGACTAAAATCAGAATTCAGTCAACTGATCCACTACCAGTTGACTGCCCAAAGCGGCAGTCGACTGATTTCTGAAAATGCAGAAAACAAAAATAAAAAATTTGAATTTAGATAATTCATAAGTAATTATACATAATTTGAAAAATGATGAAACTTCATACATATAGTACTTGTGTCAATCATTATGGGTGAAAAATATTTTTATACAAAAATATCCATTAAATTGTGAGATTGATACAAAGTTCAAAACTATTGAAAACTTCAATGTTTTGAGCCTACTTTGTATCAACTTCATCAATGGTGATTGTTATCAAAAGATATATTTCACCAAGGTTTTTCAAAATGATTTTGAAATGATTTTAAAACCTTAATTTCAATCATGGTCTATGGGCAAAGTATGCATGACTTGTATACTAGCTTTCCTCATGATTTATACCTATGATAGAGATGAGTTTGAGTTCATCTATATGCAACATCTATGAACCTTAAACTTAACTCATTTTTCTAACATCTCACATGTATCTAGGGTGTATCAATACACACACATGTCAATCTAATGTTCTTTTGAGATGTGGGTTTAGGTTCTTAGGGTTTCATGTATTTTTCTAGGCAACTCTATTTGATTCCCTTATACTTGGGACTTCAAATCATGTCATTGTCCTTAAATCAATTTTAATTATCCTAAATGCATGAAAAATGATCGTGGAATAATAATGATATCATAATTAAAGAATGTGCCAATAATTATGATGTCATGGCATAAACATAAACCTCAACATAAGCATAACACAAAAATCAAACCTAGGCATTATCATGACATTTTGACTAATTAAATGAAATATGATGTCATGACATGGCACATGGCAAATAAAATGTAAAGGCATAAGAATACCTAAATTTTAATATTAATTGTCATTTGTTAGAATTAAACCTAATTTTCCATAATACCAACTCTCCCAAGTGTGCTAAAAACCCAAACTGGCACATCATGACCTCTAAACCTAATTGTGCCAACTTTGATTGATTTTTCAAACTTCAAAGACTCTATTGGAACATCCTAAAATCTTTTCGGATTAAATATCATCTTATTTCCAAGGTATCATATAACCTTGAAAATAACCTAAGGTGTCAACTCTACCATGGTTAGGTTAACTATCCATCTATTTAGGGTTGGCACACCCTAACCCATCTAGGGTGATGGAATAACACTCCTAGGAACCCAAATCCTATTTGAGCTCATTGGATTCACTAGGTTCTCACTAGAGGTATTCTCTCTTAGTACCTTTCTAATGACCCTTTTAGGCTTGGAAGCCTTGGTTATTTGGGTCTTGCCTAGGTCAACTCTAGGGATGGCGTCCCTTGTGACCTTCTTAGTGCCATTCCTAGGCTTCTTTGAAACCTTGGCCACTAGACATTTATCATGGTTAGCCTTAGGGATGACTTCCCTAGTTACCTTGGTTTTCCACGATCTATGAGTGGTTCCATAGTCAAATGGAATGCTATGGTAGGTTGGCATGACTACCTTGGATTTAGGTTTATGACCCAAACATTTCCTATCCTTTGAAGACTCTTGCCTCATAGATCCCAATTTTTTATCACTAGACCCATTAATTGAATTTGTCATTCTTCTAAGGGGCTTCTCCAATTTCTCAAGCCTTGACCTCAAAGCTTGACTTTCTACCACTAATGCCTCCAATTTTGAATTTCTATTTGTTCTTTGGACATTGTTCTTCCTTTTAGGCATATGCCTACCCTTTTTAGGGTTAATGCCTAAATTGTTCTCTATTTTCCTAATAGTTTCCTTAGGTAGGATTGTTTTAGGGGTAATTATTCTAGACTTGTCCTTAACCCCAATATCGCAACTATTAGCACCTAAACAATAAAATCTATTCCTAGCATGCTTTTGTTCATGAGCAATAGCAATAAAATTCCTAGCATGTTTTTGATTATTAATTAAAGAAGGAGCATAATTAAAAGTTACCTTAGGGTTTGCCTTAGCTCCCCCTACATTTGAAACTCCTCCTTTGCCCTTGGTTTTCTTCCTCCCCTAGGCCATTGACTTCTATAGTGCCCCCTTTAATTGCACTTGAAGCACACAATGTGATCTTTACTCTTAATTGTTGGGGCTCCGGTCTCCTTTGACTTGTGCTTAACTTTAGGTGACAGTTGAGTTTTCTTCATTCTTTTTGGACACTTGCTCTTGTAGTGTCCTACTTCCCTACACTCAAAGCATATAATATTATTTTTAATTTTAATTTTAATTTGCATGCTTGAGTTACCTTCTTGGTTTGTAGAAGAATGTGGTATGGTTCTTCATTTATTCCGGATGTTGAAACTTCTTCTTGGTCTTCCTCCAACATGGAAAGTCTCTCCTCTCCCTTAATCCTAAAGGTGGAGACTTCCTCCAATTCTTCTACCTCTTCCTCGGATGATGAGCATCTCTCAACCTCCAAATTCTCACATTCTTGAGAGGATGATGAACTTACTTCTTCAGTCTCATTATCATCTCCACTTTAGACCGTTGATCATCTTTGTTCCTTGGCCTCCTCTATTTCTTAAGTCATTGAGGGTTCTTCATGGAGCTTGGCTAGCTTACTCCATAGTTCCTTAGCATTCTTATAATCTCCTAATTTGCACAAAATATCATTAGGGATTACATTAACCAACATTTCCATTACTTTATTGTTGGTCTCGAATTTTTGGACTTACTCCTCCGTTCATTTCTTCTTCTTGAGGAGCCTTCCCTTCTTGTCCATGGCCGCCTTGAAACCTACTTCAATACAAATCCAGTTTTCTATATTGCACATAAGAAAATATTTCATCCTCATGGCCCATTGCTCAAATTCTTTTGCTCCATAAAGTTCATAGAGAGGAGGAGTGTTGATGTCGTGTCCCAAACCAAGATTTGGTTCCATCTTGCCATCTAGCATTGCTCCCTCAACGGTCAGTCCATAGAAGAGACCCTAGCTATGATACCACTTGTTGAAGATCATATGACCGCACTAGATGGGGGGGGGGGTGAATAGCATTTCGTGATTTTGAGCTTGATTCGATTGCTCAAGTACATGCTCGTCTACAAGAAGTTAGTGTGCAGCGGAATACAAATAGAAATGCACGAATAAAAGAAAGACAAACACAAACACATCACAACACAAATGATTTTACGTGGTTCAGAACAAGGGTTTCTACTCCACAACAACGCTATAGTGATCTACCCTCACTATGAAACTCTCCTTCTCGGTATGACACCTGAGGTGAAGAAACCTCGTACAATGATAGCTTACAACAACAAGCAAAGAGAAATACAACCAAATACAATAAGAACTACAAAAGAAACTTTACAAGTTTACTTAGATGCTTAAGTATTCTTTGGTTGCTTAGGATGAATTTGAAGACCTAAAATGCAGTAGCACTTCGCCTCAAAATTGCCCAAAAACCACGAGTTGGAATCCTCCCTGTTAAGAACCTTTTTGCCTCCACGCGACCTAGATTTTCGCTTGGCAGTTGACTATCCAAAAGCACCAGTCGACTTCCTACAGTGTTTTTGTGTCACAATGGACTTAATCCACGTTGGCATTCCAGCCAATAGCTACACCAACAATCAACTTCCCTTACCAGCAGTCGAATGTTGCCCAGTAGTCGACTACAGAAGCTTCTGTGCCCGTGTCCACCAATGGCAGTCGACTACCATCCATGGCAGTTGACTATCCAAGACCAGTCGACTAGAAATAACCTCCAGTTGACTGCCAGAGACATAAAGCAACAGTTGAGCCTTCAGTCGACTATTGACCAACCGACTGGTCATAATCTCAGCCGATTGCTCTGAGTCAACTCGGCCACCGAGTATCAAACACTCAACCAGTCAACTATCCAATGCCCCCAATTGACTGATAAACCTCAACAATGATGTTTAACCCCAAGTATGATCCCCTCATACTTGATAAACACCCTTGTCCTAGACCTAAGCCTTCATCCCACTTCCATCAGCCTCACGCCTCTCGGATCCCTCGAGTCCGTGACTCTTCATCTTTACGCTAGCCTTCAAGTGCCTCCATCAACTATGTCATTCTAATTGGGTCTACCTAGCCAAGGTACATTTGGACTTATGCCGCCAAGATAAACGCTTGGATTTTACGTCGTCAACCATTGGACTTATGCTGCCAAGACTACAACTTGGACTTTCCAATTGCCAAGTACTCATGACTTGGAATTTCACCGCTAAGACTACACACTTGGACTTACATGGCCAAGACTGTTATGTTTGAGAGGTGTCCTACGACAATCACCTTATGGTTGTACTATTTAGTTGATAAATAAAGATTTACTATTTGAGTGTGCATGTCATATATGTTTGATTGGATCTTAAACTCATTTATTGAATGTTCGCAATACGATTCATAGCATGAGAGAACTTATGATTAAATCACAACTAATGAGTATCTCTACATGTACAATTATGAATGTATTGAAATAATCCCTAGTTGATGAATTGATAAGTTCGAACATCATTAATTCTAGGAGACTAGCATGGGTTATACTCCTTGATTTATCCAAGCAGTTGCTCCTCACTGGCTGGAGACATTGAGATGTCGAGAGTTAAACGTGGATGCTAGTTATGGTAACTAGTTCATTGGAGTGATCTGCTGTAAGACTTCACATGGTTCTTTGCATATAAGATATGTCAGTGAAGCTCTTACTACAACTCGAGTGCGAATTTCCTTTGACTTGAGGTATTCAAGTCATCTTGGTTATGGAGATTTATACTTTGACATCTTAGTTGATACATCTCTACGGAGGTGTGGGTATGAGTTGATTGGGTATAAGTCAAAGTGCCCGAAGGTTATTGAATATCCAACAAAGGATTCACCACTACTTGTGAGGAGGTGTATATCCTATGGCTACCCGTCAGGATTGTTACTCAAAGTCTTTGTCCAAAGCATTGCATGTCAAGAGTATGGTACTCTTAGATACATATCGAAGTAATTAGAATTCAATGGACAAGGAAGTAAGACTTGGGCTAGGTGTGACATAGTCAACCTAGTGGGGACTGACATATAGATCATGTCCTAAACCAAGTGGGTATAAGATGAGTGAAAGGAACGAGGCACGATTCACTGTAGCTGCTGAAGGGTTCGAAAATGGTTCCAAGATCTATCGTTGATTTTTTGATTAATTAGGGATCATCATGTAGTACTAGGTGTCACTCATGATCGTTCCATAATTAATGGTTAATTATGGACGACCAACATAAACTGAGAACCTATTAGGTCACACGCACTATGAATCCTTCGAAGACTTAAAACGAGTTTGAGAATTGTATTCTCAAGATCAAGAGAGATCGAGTTTGGTTGGATCAAACAAATGACAAATATGGAAATATTTTTCAAGTTAGAAACGCAAAAAAAGCACGTCTTAAGAAGACGGGTTGGGCCTTAAAAGGTTTAATTATAAACCAAACTCATTTGGTTTTAATTAAAAGGACCCTCTTTTGGTTAAGAGCCCAATTAGAGTTTAATGGATGAGATTAAGCCTTAATAGTTATGGGCTTAGGGATTTGATCCACTAACCTATAACCCATTAGGATTAGTTCCTATATAAAGGGTTATAAAGGCTAAACCTGATGAATAGAAGTCCTTAAGGCTCTCTTCCTCAACCTAGTCAAACCTAGGAGAATTAGGGTTTGGTGTTCTGTCGACCATCAAGGAAACAAGGGTTGTTTCCACCTCCTTAGAGGCAAACCAATCTAGGTTTTAGGGTTGTTATTTTCGCTTATTGAAGCTTCAAAACAACGGCTAATTCTGACACGAATCGATAACCTTGCGAAGGTTGTTCGAGGACTCATTTTGTCTCTCTTATCACCCGACCTTCTTGCTTCATCTAGTAGCGAAGAGAAGGTCAAACTCGTGGCTTTGAGAAGTCATCCCTCAGAAGATTCGACATAGATACGAGTAGAGACGAAGCTCAATGAGCATTGTACGGTTGATGCCCTCCCGGCTTGCCATCATCTGAAAGGTATACCTAGAGTAAAATTTATTTTATTCTTATTGTATGTAAAATTTTATTTGACGTATATGTCCGCACGTGTTGTAATCCTGCATGCATGGGTGTAAGTCTTGTAATAATTTAGGAAATTATTACGTTTTTCTTCCGCTGTGTTCGTTTGTGAAACAATAAAAGCACATCTACGCGTCGGTCGTAACCCAACAGTGGTATCAAAGCTTGACTGTGCTTCAACATATTCATAAAATGGGTTTTACGAAGTCGTAGTTGGTCGTAGAATTATTTTGGAAATTTTCCTATTTTGGAAAAATTTCCACATTTGGAAAATTTTCTAATTTGTTAGAAAAAAATCCAGATTTGGAAAATTTAGAAATAATTTAGGAAATTTTATTTCTAGAAATATTTCATCAAAAAATATTAATATGTAAAATGTTTCCTAATTAATTGGATTTTCTTAATAGGTATTTATTTCCTTAAATAAAGTATGTGATTAAATTAGAAATTATTTCCTAATTTAATTATGGAATTTTGATTTATGGAAATCAATATTCTATAACATATTTTAGTTTTTAGCCCAATATTTTAGTTGTTAGCCGTTAATTTGGTAAGAACCAGAGTCTAATTCCTTGTTTGAGTTGTTGGCCCAAGTCAAGCTCAATCTGAAATTAGATATGTTCGAACCATAGAGATACGATCTCATGATTAACGGGTTGGCTTTAACTTGAAGCATTGGCTTATTGATCTAACTCCAAGGTCAATGTGGATAGAGGTGAACTCGGGTGATATACATTTGATGTATACTTGTTAATGTGTTAACAACCCGATGTTTATGCGAACATTCAAATATTTGATAACATAATGTGATAGTTACATATACACGATATGTAATCGGTATACTTGATACCTACCACTATAGCTAAGAATGACTTGTTGGCCTAACATCAAGGTTGTTCTTATCTATAGTGGATATCAACCCACTCGGAGAAAAACCTACAATCTCTCGAATTCAAAGTAAGGGCTCTTGAATTCAAAAAGTGAGTGGGAGCCTAATATGTAAATTGTTTACATATCAATTCATCTCTCTCACATTCTCAATTTTGTATTTCTAGGTTAATCATTTGATAATGTTGTCTGTTAATCTACGTTCGATTTTGGAATCAAACAAACTAAATGGGTCTAACTTCTTGGACTAACTTCAAAACTTGAGAATCGTTCTCAAGGCTAAGAAGCTTGCTTATGTCCTTGAAGAGCCTCTTCCCACCAGTCTTGACCATGATGTAACTCTGGACCAAATGTTGGCCCATCAGAAGCATACGACTGATTCTGAGCTTGCCAGTTGCATCATGCTAGCGATTATGACTCTTGATCTATAAAAGCAGCACGAGCATATGGATGCTTACATGATCATTTACCATCTTCGTGAACTCTTCGATGAGAAGTCGAGATCCAAAATGTTCAAGATCTCGAAGCTTCTCTTTAGCTCAAAGATGGAAGAGGGTTCATCTATAGTATAATTTGTACTAAAGTTGAACGGGTACATCAAGCGACTAGGATCACTAGAGTTTGCGATGAATCATGAATTAAGTATTGACTTAATTCTGCATAGTTTGTCTAAGAGTTACTCATAATTTGTGATGAACTATTAGATGAAAAATCTTGAATCCACCATTCCCGAGCTAATCAATATGCTTAAGATTGTAGCACCTTCTGTGACTAAAGAACAGAAGATAGTGATGTTAGTTGACTCATCGAAGAAAGGTTCTAAGAGGAAGTCAAAGCAACAACCAAAAGGGAAGAAGAAGAAGGCCAAGATTGGAGAGTCAGCTCCAAAAGGCACATGCCATCACTGTGGCAAGATGGGCCATTGGCGAAGGAACTGCAAGATCTATCTTGAGTCCATGAAGAAGAAGTCAGCATATGATGCCCCATCCGCTTCAGGTATCTTTGTTATTGATTGTCATATTATTTCCTTTGATGCTTGGATATTAGATATCGGGTGTTGCTCACATATATGTAATGACATACAGGGGCTAAGGGATAGCAGAAGACTTGTCAAGGGAGAAGCGAATATGTGAGTCGGCAATGGAGCAAAAGTTGAAACTGAAGCTTCCTTGTGGACTTGTCTTAGAATTGTACAATTGTTATTTTGTTCCTGCATTAATAAAGAACATTGTTTCTATTTCTTGTTTAAATAGAAAGGATTTCCATTTGATGTTTAGTAACAATTGTTGTTATATAACCTTGAATGGAATTCTTTATGACACCGAAACTTTATGCAATGACATCTACGTGTTAGATTCATCTAGTGACGCATTCAATTTTGAAGCGAGCAACAAGAATGCTTGAAAGGATGATCAGTTAACCTCCTACACATGGCAATGTCGCCTTGGCCATATAAGCAAGAAGCGCATGTCAGAGTTACACAAGAGTGGAATTCTAGAATCATTTGAATTGGATTCATTTGATGCATGTGAATCATGCTTACAAGGCAAGATGACAAAGTTGCTCTTTTCTGGAAAGGGTAAGGCAGTGGAAGAGTTACTTGGTATCATACATACTAATGTATGTGGACCAATGTCAATTCATGCTCAAGGAGGTTACAGCTACTTCATTACCTTTATCGATGATCACAGACGATTTGGGTATGTATATCTTATGAGATATAAATCTGAAGCCTTTAAAAAGTTCAAAGAATTCAAAAATGAAGTAGAGAAATAACTTGGTAAAAGTATTAAGATATTTTGATCTGATCAAGGTGGTGAAGACTTAAGCCAAGAGTTTCAAGATTATCTAAGAGACAATGGTATATTGTCTCAATGGACTCCGCCTTATACACCGTAACATAATGGTGTATCTGAAAGGCAAAATCGAACCTTGTTGGACATGGTGAGATCGATAATGAATCATGCAAGCCTTCCCAAATCCTTTTGGGGTTACGCACTCGAGATAGCTATTCACTTGATGAATAGAATCCCGACCAAGACAGTCTCTGCTACTCCATATCGGATATGGACTGGTAAGAAGCCCCAATTGTCTTATTTGAAGACAAGGGGATGTCCTACTTACATGAAGAGGACTACATCAGACAAGTTGGATGCTAAGTTTGATAAGTGTCTATTTATTGGATACCCCAAGGAAACAAGGAGTTACCAATTCTATCATCCCTTGGAACAAAAGGTGTTTGTTTCAAGAAATGTTGTATTTCTAAAGAAAGAGTTTCTCTTGCAAGAAAGCAGTGGGAGTCAGGTTTGTTAGTGCAATCCACCCATATCACGATTGACCAGACTCGAGTTAGACTCGAGTAGTGTTTTGATGTTTGACATTGATGTTTGACAATGGGTTGACTAGATGGTTGACTTAAGGTTGACCATAATGGAGAAGTCCAAGTGGGACACTTGGCAATGGAAAGTCCAACATGCATGGAAAGTCTAAGCATGGGTCTTGGCAAGGGAAAGTCTAAGCTTGAGTCTTGGCAAATGGAAAGCCGAACATGGGTTGGCATGGAAAGTCCAAGCATGGGTCTTGGCAAGGGAAAGTCCAAGCTTGAGTCTTGGCAAATGGAAAGTCCAACATGGATTGGCAAGGGAAGTCCAAGGGTGGAGTCTTGGCAGCATAAGTCCAATGGTTGGTAGCATAAAGTCTAAGCATGTGTCTTGGTAGCGTAAGCCCAAATATACCTTGGCGGTATAGACTAGCTTAGCATGACAATAGCTGATGGAAGCACCTGAAGGCTAGCGTATAGATGAACAAATCATGGATGACTTGGAGGGATCCGATAGGTGTGAGGCTGTTAGAGGTAGCTAGAAGGCTTAGGTCTAGGTTAAGGGTGGTCTAGCAAGTATGAGGGCATCATACTTGGAGTTGAACCTCATGGTTGAGGTTATCAATTGACTGGGGCTTTGAATCAGTCATTTGGTCAAATGATTTGACACTTGGTAGCCGAGTTAACTCTGGGCAGTCGACTAGGATTATGACCAGTCGACTGCTGTGAGTCGACTGGTGTTCGACTGTGGCAAATAGCCTTGACAGTCGACTGCCATCATTGGGTAGTTGATTGATAGCTTAAGCAGTCGATTGCCATGAATAGCAGTCGATTTTGGTACTTAAAATGCTCGGTAGCCGACTGATCAGTTGGCTACGAGGTTGGCAGTCAACTGCTAGTGTATCTGTTAGCTTGAATGTCGACATGGATTAAGTCTGTTGTGAGACAACGACACTGTTGGCAGTCGATTGGGGCCTTATGGTAGTCGACTACCAGGTGCAGAATCAGCCTTAAAAGGAGATCGAGGAGAAGATTTTTGGCATGGTTCTTTCAGTCAATTTGGGATGATTTGCTGGTGCAATTTAGGGTCTCCAAGTGCAGCTCAAGCAACCAAACAAGCAAGCATTCAAAAGCACATTTGTAAAGTTTTCTTTACGTGTTTTTGTGTATTTCACTTGTAATTGCTTGTATTTCTTTTGTATTACTTTTGTAATCCTTGTACGAGATTTCTTCGCCTCCTACTTGTTGTCGAGAAGGAGTGTATTTGTTTAGTGGTGGTGTTTGCATCGCTAGGGCTCATTCGAGCCCAACCCGTGGAGTAGTAACCCTAAGGTTCCGAGCCACGTTAAATCATTGTGTTTGTGTGATTGTATTTTTGTTATTGCTTTATTATTTTTATTTCCACTATGCTAACAAAAATTATAGACAAGCACAAACGAATTCTATCAAACGATGAGAACGTGTCATTCATCCCCCCCTCTAGTGCTCACCGACGTTCCTATAAGGTTGAACTTGAGGAAGTTCAAGAAACTCCAATAGACACTAAAGAGACATCTATACCGGAACCATAGTCGATTATTCATGATGATGAGATAATGACTGAACTTATCGTTACATAACCTCTTCGTAGATCTGGTAGGTCACATAAGATTCCTAGGAGATATGGATTTCTCGTAAGTGAATATAATGATGTGTTACTCATTGAGGATGAGGAACCTACTAGTTACGAAGAAGTTCTGAAAAGTTCAGAAAGGGATAAATGGCTAGTAGCCATAAAGTCAGAAATGGATTCCATGTATGAAAACCAAGTTTGGAACTTGGTGGATCCACTTGAAAGCATCACGCCTATTGGGTGCAAGTGGGTTTTCAAGAAGAGAACTGACATTGATGGTAATGTGAGTACCTATAAAGCTAGATTGGTGGCAAAAGGTTATTGTCAAAAGCAAGGTGTTGACTATGACGAGACCTTCTCACTAGTTGTCATGCTTAAATCCATTTGGATACTCCTGTCCATAGCAGCTCATTATGATAATGAGATATGATAGATGAATGTGAAAACATCTTTCCTTAATGGAAATTTGTTGGATCGAGCGGATCGCTAGAGGGGGTGAATAGCGATAAAACTTTTTCGTTCGAGTAGACAATTAAACGCAGCAGAAGATAAATGAAAAATAAATGAGACAAGAAGATTTTTTACTTGGTTCGTAGCCTTCAACTACTACAATAAGGCCCTAGTGGTCCTTGACCACGCACGGAGGGCAAAACACTGACAAACTTCTTCTCGTTGGAGGTAGGAGTTAATCGAATATAAGAAAACACAAAAGCTAGAGGTAGAGGGACACTCCCCCTCTCCTTGTTAGGATAAAAAGAAAGCTCCGAGACAATAATATTAAAGAAACAATCTAAATTAAGCTTATACCGATGAATAAGAAAATGAGAACTCAAGAATAGATCGTCAAAGTAGTAGCACTTCGTCGTCGGAGAGTCGTAGCATTGCGGAGGCTTTTGAGAACTTAGAATTGATGAGAAAACTCTTGGAGAGGCCCTTCTTTTATAGCCTTTGAGCCCATTCTCGAGAGGAACTTCAGCCAATGAGATTTGAGCATCAATCCCCTTGAAATGAGGTGATAAGCCTTGACTCCTCGAAGCTGATCCTTGACCATCAGTCGACTGATGGTCATCATCAGTCGACTGATGGCAGCATTAGTCGAGTGTTGACCATAGGTAGTCGACTGATGGATGGCAGTCGAGTCCTCCAAGCTGGCAGTCGACTGATGCTAGCTGCAAGTCAAAATTAGCTTAACAAAAACATTATTTCGACGACCGCCGACCGTCCGATCTCGACCTAGACCATCCATGGGATTTCTTTGGTCGAATCTACACTTAAGACCATCCCCGTAAGGAGGATACAACCTCTCTTACTCTCACACACACACACGAGCTTACCTCGATACTTACTGTGTCGCTTTCACTTCCGGCTTTCCACTCGATTCCTTCGGCTTCCTCCGAAATCACTCGAGTGTCGCTCGACCACCGCGGCTTCCTCCGGGTGTCACTAGCCTTCAGCTCCAGCGTTGGCACTTTTCTGCACACTCGATTTAGCTCGTGAGATAACAATATGAGCTTAACTTTGTATCGTTTTCTATAATCAAAACTTAGGTTCGACTTAGGTGCCTACTGCACCAACAATCTCTCCCTTTTTGATCTATGGAAAATCCACATACAAAGTTAAGAAAATAATGTGCATGAAGAGTAATAATATGCTTGAGAATCAAAAATAATAAAGATTAAGTAGGAGTAGTAGAGATTTTCTTCCAAGTCTCCCCCTTGAGGAAACCTCCCCCTTGATCGAGGGTGAGTCTTGGAAGAAGACCTTAATCCTCCCCTTTGATGGTTGCTATTTAGGAAGAGTTTAAGTAATTAACATTACCTAAAGTTGGCCTTAGTAAAAAGTTTAAGTTAAGAGGACTTCTTAACTTGGCCCTTTCTCCCCCTTTCTTAAGTAAAGCATTAACGTTTGGCCATAGTATTAAAAATAAGTTTTGTTTGGAAGTATACTGAAAAGTCTATCTTTTGTATGAACATCTTTATTTTTGAAATAAGAATCACATGATCATTGTTTGCATATTTATGGTTATGCATATCGTCTAATACATTACATTGTAGATAACATGGTATGTGGTGTCACACGGGAGATCATGTTATCAGTTCCTTGTAAAGTATAAGTAAAGGCTCACAACCGAGATGGTTATGGACAAACCATTGGAATGGTTGTAGTGTAATTTGGTATTGGTTTGTCTTGACCATAGAATACACTAGTACACTTTGTGTGTATTGAGCAGGACCGACATAGAGGTGATTCAATTTATTGTTGACTACATAATCAAATCGGACCTCAGATATTATATTGTACATGCTCTTAATCTCGATATAAAAACGGGCACATATACTTAGTATTCATTTCTTTGATTTACCAATGGGCAAGATTTATAGTATAAATCGATAGGCTCGGTAAGTTGGGAAATGATATTATTTATATGGTGTGTCGTTGATTATAGGAGGAAATCGTGTCCTATATATTAGGATGATGATGTCCCCTTGAGGAGCTCATAAGGTTCATCTTGTAAACCCTGCAGGTGGACTTGGTCCCGCATGATGATAAGGTTGAGTGGTACTACTCATGGATTTAGATGTTGATTAATTAATTATCAGTAAATTAATTAATCGACGGACATTCGAGATCTTAAACACGGAGAGAAAAAATGTACAAATAATATATGGAGCCCATATTAACTTATGGGGGTTGGTGAGGTAGATCAATGATAATCCTCTAGTGGATTAGATTATCATTAATGGATCGGACTTTATGTGGGCTTGATCCATTGGGTGGCCAAGATCCAACTCCTCCTCATGGTCCCTATTGTAGCCTATTAAAATCTCATGGATCCTAGATCCAATGATGGAAAATAAAACTCTAGATCCAACGGTAGAGATTAAATCTCTAGATCCGACGGTTGAGATTAAATCTTTAGATCTGACGGTTGAGATTAAATCCCTAGAACCGATGGTGGAGATTAAAATAAGGCTTAAGCCTAACTCTATAAAAGGAGGGATTAGGGTGGGCAGCAAGGGCAATTAGAAGCAAGATAGGATTAGGGTTTGGCGGCAAGAGCTTGGAGGTTTTGGGCAGCCACAATTAAGGAAATTTTTTCCTTTCTTCTCTTCTTCCTTAGGTGGCCGGCGCTCATCATCTTCTCCTCTCTCTTTGGCCGGTGTCCAAAGCCCTTCCTTCTCTTCTCCTTGGCCGGTGGAAACATAGCCTAGGGTCTCTTCCCTTGGAGTTTTGGCCGGCGTCCACCATCCTTCTTCTCCTCTTGGCCGGCGACAAGCATCAAGGTTGCTGCTTGGTGGTTGGCTAAAGGAAGGAGAGGAGTTTTGTTTCTATACTTCCTCTTGTTCGGAGCGAGCAAGGAAGGAAGATTAGTGATCTAGGAGGCTTCCACTTTTGGAAGATCGTCGCCCACACGACATCCAAAAGGAGGAAGGACATACAATAGAAGATCAAGAGGTATAACAAGAGGTATAATCTTGTTTATTTTGATTAGTGTTCTTTTGTATTATGTATGTGGTTGTTTACTTTATTATTTGGCTAAATTAACTTGGACCCCGAATACAAACACAAAAACTGACGATCCGTACATCGTCTATTCCGCGGCTAATCATAGAATAGAAGTTGGTTGCTTGAACAACAAGTTTGTTCAAGTGACCACTCTAATCGAATAGCACGACAATAAAATGGTAGCTTGGGTGATCCCTCCTTGTCAAGGATAAATTTTTTTTATCCAAGGACGTAGAAGGGATCGCCATGAACAAGCGACCGAGTTGAAGTGGGAAGCGAAGTTTCCTACCTTCAAGTTTAAGTTAAGAATTCTCTTAACTTGGCATTTATTTCCTTTTTGTTAACTCAAACTGCACAAATTAAAGTTAAGTAAATTTTCAAAACTTAAAGTTAAGTAAACATTTACTTAACTTTTGGCCATGTGAATAAGTATGAAGTGAGTTAAGTTATCAAAATTTTTGATCCCTTAACTTTGGCCTTTTTCTCCCCCTTTTTCCATATATCGAAAAGAATGGGGGTGTTTGAAAAAATATAGGTATTAAATTTAAAGTCCAAGCATGTTCCATATTATTTTGAAAATAATATACTGAAAATAAGCTCATCTATAAAATGTTTGACTCTTATTTGACTTGATTGATATGAAAGATCAACAAGTCCTAGTCAGAGTCGGTTAATATATATGATTATACTCCGTGGTTCATGGCGATGCACTAGCTCTATATTTGGAACCAGGAGTAGGGTCCTAACATCTCATGCCCATCTACGTGGCTAAGTACACAAACACATTAGTCCTATGTGTTGTGAGATGTATTGGTTCCTTAAATCTATAGGTGCATGATATCTAAGGTATGTCCTATGCTAGTTCCATAAAAATGAAAAGTAATAAATAGTAATAAGAAAATATAATCTGTAAGTTCCTATTCTACTACGCACATGCCTAATTTTCATCTTAATAGACTGAATTCAGCTTCGGGTAGGGGTTTAGTAAATAGGTCTGCCAAGTTGGACTTTGATTCGACGTATTCGAGTTGTATGGCTCCGTTGGCCACATGTTCTCGAATAAACTGGTGTTTGACCTCTATATGTTTGGTCCTAGAATGACATATCGGATTCTTAGTTAGGTTAATTGAGCTAATGTTATCTACGTGGAGTTTAGTGTTCGTAAAGTCTAACTTAAAGTCTCAGAGAGTGTGCTTTATCCAAAGAAGCTGAGTGACACACTCACCCATCGCGATGTATTCAGCTTCGGTGGTAGATAAGGCAACACAGTGTTGCTTCCTACTGCACCAACTCACTAGACTCGAGCCGAGAAATTGACAACAACCACTCGTACTCTTTCTATCGAGCTTACTACCAGCATAGTCTGAGTCAGAGTAGCCGGTTAGTTCGAACTCGGTAGATCTAGGGTACCAAATACTGACATTAAGTGTACCCTTTAGATATCTAAGGATACGCTTGACTAGAGTTAGGTGAGACTCCTTGGCACAGGTTTGGAACCTTGCGCACATACTTACTGCAAATAAGATATCAAGTCGGCTCGTAGTTAAGTAAAGGAGACTCCTTATTAAGCTCCTATAGTATTTTAAATCAATTGAATTTCCGATTACATCTTCTTCTATATTTACATTCATTGCCATTGGGGTATTAATAATTTTAGTGTCTTGCATTCCAAAGCATTTAATTAATTCCCTAGTATATTTGCGTTGATGTAGGTATATTCCATCTTTAGTTTGTTTAATTTGTAGACCTAAGAAGAAACTCAACTCACCTACTAAATTCATTTCAAATTCACTTTCCATAAGTGAAATGAATTCATTTAGTAGGATCGAGTTG
This sequence comes from Wurfbainia villosa, assembly GCA_025175895.1. Classification (NCBI taxonomy): domain Eukaryota; kingdom Viridiplantae; phylum Streptophyta; class Magnoliopsida; order Zingiberales; family Zingiberaceae; genus Wurfbainia; species Wurfbainia villosa. Next base: position 4,605,414 of record CM046009.1, read on the forward strand.
GTGGTTCCGAAGATGATATCGTCTACGTAACTTTGGGCTATGAATATGTCTTTACCTACGGTTTTTACGAAAATGGTTGGGTCAACTAAACCTTGGTTAAATCCTTTGGACTTAAGATAAACTAAAAGCCTCTCATACCAAGCTCGAGGAGCTTGTTTGAGTCCATAGAGAGATTTCTTTAATCTAAGGACATGGTCGGGTTTTTCTAAACTTTCGAAACGGGGGGGGGGGGGGGGGTTGACTAACATAAACCTCCTCTTTAATATATCCATTCAAGAATGCTGACTTTACATCCATTTGGAACAACTTAAATTTTCGATGTGCAGCATATGATAATAACATTTGAATGGACTCTAATCTAGCTACTGGGGCATAGGTCTTGTAGTAATCTAAACCTTCGACTTGACTAAACCCTTTGGCGACTAACCTAGCTTTATTTCTAACTACTTCACCTTTATCATCAAGTTTATTTCTAAACACCCACCTTGTTCCAATGATTGTTTTATCTTTAGGTGGTGGTACTAATTCTCATACTTTGTTCTTAGTGAATTGAGCCAGCTCTTCTTGCATTGCAATAATCCAATCGGGATCAAGAAGAGCTTGGTCAATAGTTTTGGGTTCAATTTTGGAAATCAAGGAGATTTGACTAAGGTTCCGGTATGAGGCTCTAGTTCGAACTCCTAGGCTTGGATCACCTATCACTTGATCGATCAGATGATTCATTTGAGTCCTAGTTTGATTTGGGTTAGAGTCATCTATCACTGTGTCGATTTGAGTCCTAGTTTGGTTAGAGTCATCTATCACTTGGTCGATAGAATGACTTGGTTGACTTAGGTTAGGATTAATACTAGACTTGATCTCCGGATCGGAGTTGAGTCTGGTATGAATCGGCTCGCTAATTGGGGTTGCTAGGGGTTTTTTCAATTCGTGTCCTTCATTAAACACTACATTAATAGTTTCCTCGACTCTAAGGGTGTCATGATTATATACTCTATAAGCTCTACTCGTAGTTGAGTATTCTAGAAAGATCCCAGTCGAGGTTTTGGATGTAAATTTCCCTAGGTAATCCTTAGTGTTTAGGATATGTACCTTACACCCAAATACCCTAAAGTACTTGATGTTAGGTATTCTATCGTGATAAATCTCGTACGAGGTCTTAAGTGTTGGTGCAATCGGCCCAGGTTGACTTGAGTTTGACTCGAGCAGTACCTTGATAGTATTTTGATGATAGACAAAACCCATGACATGGGATTGTCATGGGAAATTCCAACATGGAGTTGGCATGGAAAATCCAAGCATGGAGCCTGGTGTGGAAAAGTCCAAAGCATTGCGAAGTCGTGCGCTTGGTGCTTGGTGAGAAACGCATTGCGAAGCTGTGCGCTTGGTGCATGTGGGAAGTCTTGAGGATTTGGTAAGTTCACTAGGCTCGGGGTCCTTGAGTCAGTGAAGGATGGCATTGCAAAGTCGTGTGCTTGGTGCATCCGAGGGACCGTCGGACGGGGAGCGAATGGAGTGAGGCCCAAGGGAAGCATACTTCGAGGGCATGAGACGCAAAGGATGGCGTTGCAAAGTCATGCGCTTGGCGCATCCGAGGGACGTAGGCCGAGGGAAGAGAGCTTCGGTGGGGAACTCCATGAGGGATGATGTGGACTTGGCCAAGTGGCTAAGACTGAGTGTCGGAGGCTCAAACTTGATGTTTGAGGGTTTACCTGACGGTCGGATTCTCAAACAACTTGGTGTTTGAGGTTTTGCCCGACAGCAGTCGACTGGAATAGGTGTCAGTCGACTGGTCCAAGTCGACTAGGGTTCGACTGGTGTTAGACTATAGGTTTTGTGCTTGGCGAATTCGCCATGGATCGATCAATGCGATGTCGACGTGATGTCGATGTCGATAGATCGATCGATGACAATGACTCTCAAGGATGGCGGATCGATGGGAATGTCATGAGCACAGAACGCTCCGTAGCCGACTGGGCAGTCGACTACTAGGTCACCAGTCGACTGCCATGGACTGGCAGTCGACTGGTAGGAGATCCGTTGGAACTTGTCCGACGTGGATCTGGCCGTTGTGAGACAACGGTTACAGGGGCAGTCGACTGGGGCCTTTTGGCAGTCAACCGTTGGTCGCGAAAATAGCTTGATACAGGTTATAAATGGAGCTCAAGTGGAAGGATTTCGCCAAGACTTTTGTGAAGCTATTAAAGGGGAATTGCTGTTGCATTCCAGACCTTCAAGAGCCATCTAAAGCAAGCTACAAGCAAAGGGTTCAAAGCAAGCGCTGTAAAGTGTTCTTTACATGTATTTCATATTTGTCTTTGTATTTCTTGTATTTCATATATTACTTGTTGTAATAGCTTGTGAGAGGTTTCTCCACCTCTGACGTGTAGTCGAGAAGGAGTTTAGTTAGTGTCGTGCGCATAACTAGAGCTCGGTGAGCTCGCCCATGGAGTAGGAACCATTCGGTTCCGAACCACGTATATGCTTGTGTATTTCTTGTGATTGTTATGTGTTGTTAGTATTGTTATTATCATTGTTATTCCATTGTGCTAACAACAATCGTAGACAAGCAATGCAACGAGAACAAGCAAATTCCACCATCGGACGATTGAGGGCTATTCTCCCCCCTCTAGCCGGCCAACACCACACTTCATCGATCCTACAAGTGGTATCAGAGCCAAGGCGCTTGTCGAGGACTAACCACCGACACAAGCACTACAAGATGGCCGGCTACAACCTCCAACCACCAAAATTCGAAGGAGATTTCCTATGGTGGAGAAGAAAAATGGAGGTATACCTAGAAACCGATTTTGATTTTGTGCTAATCTTAGAAAACGGTTTCGAATTGCCTAGGAATGAAAGAAATAGGCAAATTGAGAAGTCAAGGACTTCGAGACAAATCGCAAGGTAATCGAATTACTTAGTGATTTGATTCCTAACAACATTTGGTCTAGGTTGGGTAATTTTAGGGATGCAAAGGAATTATGGGATAAAGTAATGAAATTTCAAGAAAATTCCCAACTGGCACAAGTAGAGGAGAATGTCGTGGAAGAATTGGCATCCACATTCAAAGATGTGGATCATTTGGTGGAGACCTCCACATCTAGCATTGAGGGGGAGGAAAGAGTTTCTATTCCAGAGCAAGATCAAAATGAAGCTTCTACCTCCGAAAGAAGTGAAGAGGCCTCCACCACCTCCCTAGGTAATTCAAGTGTTATTATTTTAAATAAAAATCACATAATATGCTTTGAGTGTAGGGAGAAAGGGTATTACAAGAGCAAATGCCCTAAATTGGCTAAGAAGAAAACACTGGCACCAAAAGTCAACCCAAAGTCAAAGGATGCCGGAGTCCCCACAACTAGAAGCAAAGAGCACATTGTGTGCTTTAAATGCAATCAAAAGGGGCACTACCGAAGCCAGTGCCCTAGGGGGAGGAAGAAAGGGCAAGAAGGTGTATCTCATGTAGTGGGAGCTCTAAAGCTAACCCTAAGGTAAATTTAAATTATACACCTTTAATTCCTAAAGCTAAAAAGCATGTTAAGAATTATTTTAGCTCTCTTGCAATTATCAATGAAAAGCATGCTAGTAGGAAAAAATATGTTTGTCTAGGTGCTAAGCATGTTAGTTTCTCTAAGGACAAACCTAGGACTCAAAACACTAGACCTATTTTACCTAAAGAGTTCATTAGAAGAGTTGAAAACCATCTAGGCATTAACCCTAAGAAGGGTAGACACATGCCTAAGAAGAAGAATATTTCCCAAAAGATTAATGAAAAATAAAAATTGGGAAAATTAGAGCTAGAAAACCAAGTCTTGAGGACAAGGCTTGAGAGAATGGAGAAAACCCTTAGAATCATAGAAAATTCAATTCTAGGGTCAAATGCCCAAAAGTTAAGACCTAAAGTTCAAAAATGGTCTAAGGGCAACGAAGGTTTGGGTCACAAACCTAAGCCCAAGAAGACTTATCATAATGTTCCATTTGATTATGGAACTATTTGTAGGTCTAGAAAAACCAAGGCTAATAGGGAGGTCATCCCTAAGTCTAGCCATGGTATGTGTCTAGTGGCTACGACCTCAAAGAAATCAAATGTATCCACTAGGAAGGTCAAAGGAGGAGTCACCTCTAGAGTTGACCTAGGAAAGACCCAAAAGACTATGGCTTTAAAGCCTAAAAGGGTCATTAGAAAGGTATCTAGGGAAGTTATCCCTAGGGAATACCTTGTTAACCCAAGGAGCTCCAATAGGTATTGGGTTCCTAAGAGCGTGATCAATTCACGCTAAATGGGTTAGGGTGTGTCAACCCTAAGTGGATGGGTGGTTAACCTAACCATAGTAGAGTTGACACATTAGAATGTGCCAATGTGCTTGAGAAGTTAAAAATGATTTAAATTGGCACAATTAGGTCTTAGAGGTATTGGTGTACCATTTTGGGTTTTTGTCACACTAAGGGGATAAATGGCTATTAAGGCAAAAATGGACTTAACCCTAGAAATGGAAATTTGGATTTAACACTTAGGTATTTTATATCTTAGTATATTTTACTTGCCATGATTTGTTTGCCTTGCCATGTCATGACATCATTTTCATTTTTATCTACAAAAATGTCATGATCATGTTTAGAATTATCTTTAGATGTCAACACTTAGGTATTTTATACCTTAGTATATTTTACTTGCCATGATTTGTTTGCCTTGCCATGTCATGACATCATTTTCATTTTTATCTATAAAAATGTCATGATCATGTTTAGAATTATCTTTAGATGTCATGTATGATTAGATGTCTCTCACATGCCATGACATCATGATTTTGGCATATGCTTTTATCTATATCATATTTATGCCATAATCATCATCATGCATAAAATAAAATGGAATTAAGGACCATGGCATAATTTGATGGGAATCAAAGAATATTGTCTAGAAATATGCATGAGACCATTAAAGATCAAAACCCCACATCTCACTAAAAACTTGACTTGTATGTGTCTTACACATCTAGATACAAGTGAGATGTCTAGGAAAAAGGAATTAAAGGTTTCAAAAACATTTTGAAAATATTTTGAAAAACCTTGGTGAAGCCTATCTTTTGATAGCTATCACCATTGAATGGGATGATATAAAGAAGGCTCTTTATTGAAGCTTTTCTCAACTTTTGGACTTTGTATCAATCTCCTAATTTAGTAGGTAAAATAATTTTCAAATATTTTTCACCCATAGTGTTTATGATAAGTAATATACATACCAAATTTCAAGAATTTTAAACTTATGTATATTTACGTATGGATTTCAGAAATCCATTTCTAAAATCAAAAGCAAATGATTATCGATCAATGAGGAGGCGGCCGATCGATGGTGTGGCAATTTCGATTTGATCGACTACCCAAGCTGATTTCGGGTAAATCTTGTTGGTTAGGCCCATGTTCAGCTAGGTTAAGGTCCCCTAACCACTCCTAACCCTAGGATATGCTTGGGAGAGCATTAGAAAGGGTGGAAATCCATTGGACATGGATTAGGAGATGGGTTTAGGGAGAGTATCAATTTTAAGGTGGAAGAGAGTTCATTGTTGAACTTTGCCTTAATTTTGATTGGTTAAATGTTCCTATTGGCTTAGGGACTCTCCAAGGACATTGTTGGTGCAATGGTCAAGGGGGAGCAAGCCTCTAGGGGGAGGTATCCATCATGGGAAGATGGATGTGTATTTCCTCATGCGAGGAAAATTTGGTTGCCTCTCTTTAAGTGATATGGGATCACTAGAAAGATTATAGACATGTGTTCCTCCAAGGGAGAGATTGTAAGATCTCATTGGGATATGAGACATTCATACCCTTGGGGGGGGGGGGACTTTTTGATTTAATATCAAAAAGGGGGAGAAGTTACAAAGTTACCAATTAGGTTTGAAATTCTCATTTGGGATGTGAGAATTGCCAATATGGGAGAATTGGTAGACTTGAGATGGTAGTTTTGTCAATCATCAAAAAGGGGGAGATTGTTGGTGCAATCGGCCCAGGTTGACTCGAGTAGTACCTTGATAGTATTTTGATGATAGACAAAACCCATGACATGGGATTGTCATGGGAAAGTCCAACATGGGGTTGGCATGGAAAATCCAAGCATGGAGCTTGTTGTGGAAAAGTCCAAAGCATTGCGAAGCTGTGCGCTTGGTGTGTGTGGGAAGTCTTGAGGACTTGATAAGTTCACTAGGCTCGGGGTCCTTGAGTCGGTGAAGGATGGCATTGCGAAGCCGTGCGCTTGGTGCATCAAAGGGACCGCCGGACGGGGAGCGAATGGAGTGAGGCCCAAGGGAAGCATACTTCGAGGGCATGAGATGCGAAGGATGGCGTTGCAAAGCCGTGCGCTTGGCGCATCCGAGGGACGTAGGCCGAGGGAAGAGAGCTTCGGTGGGGAACTCCATGAGGGATGATGTGGACTTGGCCAAGTGGCTAAGACTGAGTGTCGGAGGCTCAAACTTGATGTTTGAGGGTTTACCCGACGGTCGGATGCTCAAACAACTTGGTGTTTGAGGTTTTGCCCGACAACAGTCGACTGGAATAGGTGTCAGTCAACTGGTCCAAGTCGACTAGGGTTCGATTGGTGTTAGACTGCAGGTTTTGTGCTTGGCAGTCGACTGCCATGGACTGACAGTCAATTGATGTCGACAGCAGTCGACTGATGGGAATGTCGTGAGCACAGAACGCTCCGTAGCCGACTAGGCAGTCGACTACTAGGTCACTAGTCGACTGGTAGGAGATCCGTTGGAACTTGTCCGACGTGGATCTGGCCGTTGTGAGACAACGGTTACAGGGGCAGTCGACTGGGGCCTCTTGGCAGTTGAATGTTGGTTACGAAAACAACTTAATGTAGGTTATAAATGGAGCTCAAGTGGGAGGATTTCACCAAGACTTTTGTGAAGCTATTGGAGGGTAATTGTTGCTGCATTCCAGACCTTCAAGAGCCATCTAAAGCAAGCTACAAGCAAAGGGTTCAAAGCAAGCGTTGTAAAGTGTTCTGTACGTGTATTTCGTATTTGTCTTTGTATTGCTTGTATTTCATATATTACTTGTTGTAATAGCTTATGAGAGGTTTCTCCACCTCCGACGTGTAGTCGAGAAGAAGTTTAGTTAGTGTCGTGTGCATAACTAGAGCTCGGTGAGCTCGTCCGTGGAGTAGGAACCATTCAGTTCTGAACCACGTATATGCTTGTGTATTACTTGTGATTGTTATGTGTTGTTAGTATTGTTATTATCATTGTTATTCCGCTGCGCTAACAACAATCGTAGACAAGAAACGCAACGAGAATGAGCAAATTCCACCATCGGACGATTGAGGGCTATTCACCCTCCTCTAGCCGGCCAACACCACACTTCATCAATCCTACATTAAGGTGTCTCTTTACCATATGGATCCTATTTTGGACATAGCACGCTGTACTAACAGCTTCCGCCCAAAACCTATCGGGTAGGTTATACTCGTTTAATATTGTCCTAGCGGCTTCTTGTAGGGTTCTATTTTTACGTTCTACTAGGCCATTCTGTTGTGGGGTTCTAGGGAATAAGAACTCATGGTGGTATCCATTTAGGTTATAGAATTATATAAACCTATGGTTCTCGAATTCACCACCATGATCACTCCTAAGTCTTTTGATTTTTAAGGTTTTGTTGATTTTCTATTAGTTTAAATAGGTTGATTAATTGATCTAGGGTATCACTTTTGTGTTTGATGAACCTAACCCAAGTAAATCTAGAATAGTCATCAATTATGACTAAGCAGAATTAACTCCCATTAAGTGACTTAGCTCCGTGTGAATCAAATAGATCCATGTGTAGGAGCTCAAGAACACTTTTGGTTTGTTCTTGATTAGTTAGTTGATGTTGTGTCCTAGATTGTTTACCTTGTTGACAAGCATTATATATTTTATTATCCAAGTTGTTGAGGTTAGACAAACCTCTGACTAAGTCACTCTAACTCATCTTGTGGATGAGTCTTGGGTGTGAGTGACCGAGTCGTCGGTGCCACAACCATGATTCCTCTTGCCGTGTCATAAGACACTTGGTTGAGGAGTTAGTTAAATTAAGTATAAATAGTGTTATTTTTGGTTCCCATAAGAATTGTTTCAGAAGTTTCATTTGTATTAATTACACATTCATTTTCTAGAAATATGACCTTATAGTTATTATCACACAATTGACTTACACTAAGTAAATTATATTAAAAAATACCAATAAGACATTTTGAATAATAAAGTTAGAGTTGAGCTCAATATCACCTGATCCGTTGATTTTGAGCTTGTCGTTGTTTCCGAAGGCTACCGATCCTTTTCGTTTGAATTGAAGCTTCGAAAACTTGAGTTGAACCCCAGTCATGTGTCGGGAGCAACCACTGTCCAACATCCATTGATCCTACACGTAAGGTAGTTGGATTGGATATTGGATTTATTAAAGGTTGGTTGAAAATTATTAACCTAAATCATCTCACCCATGTCTACATGATCAAGCATGTTAACCCTATATGTTCTTACGAGATGACTTCCAATTTTACTTGATTTAAATTTAATGATTTGAACACTTGTCAACCTTGCATTAGATTCGGATTTAACCTTAGGCTCATCAAGTCACCTTTTCAAGATCATGGCTTCTAGGTCGTGGCAAGGCACATAGGCCTTCTTTGATCGGAAAAAAGACCACTTCCTTAGACAAAGCCATTTTCAAGAAAATAGAGACTTGACTCACCTAAGACCACTTCCTGGTCTAACTAGTCTAGGATACGGCGATGTAGCTTCAGCTAGTTCCACTCGGTCAAGTGCATCGAACTAGATACATCTTATCTAGCCCGAATACACAAGACTCCGCTTTCCTAGCGTATTATCATCTCGCCGTGTCCTGGTTCTATGTTACCAAGTATTGATGAGTTATAGTCCTATCTAACCATTCTAAAAAGAAAAATCAAAACAAATAAATAACCTAAGCATGCAATTTCTAAGTTAAAACACAAACAAGTTTTGTACTGGCTCCCCCTGGACCGTTGAATCAATTCGTTCTCTCCACATAGTGGATTTGGTCCTTGGGAACCTAGTACTGGTTCGACCCTAAGTTTGAAATCAAAGCGGTCTTAGGGACCCATGCTTGGACACGTTTTTTATGTCGACTTACAATCGACATATATGACTTGTTGGTCATATTTGAGCTAAACACTAGTCTGGCCTTGTTGTATACGACCCTTTGCGATCCAAGTAGGAGGTCAAGTCCTTTGGATCCCAAAGTAAACCTTTCCAACGTGTTCCTAAGATCTTCGACTTGACTCTTCAAAAGTGAGTTCTCAACTTCGAGCTTTTCAACCTGAGTTGAGTCCTCCTCTCGAACTAGACTAGTCGAAGAGGTTAGGGAGACCTCGTGTTTGAGGAGTTTAACCTCCTCAACCAGGGTCTCGACCATGGACTCGGACTTAGCTAATTTTCTAGTTAAGAATTTAATTGCACTATAAAGCGTACTAATAAGGGATCGACTTACCTTGAGTGTATCTTTTGAACCGGATGCGTATCCGTGACTTGTCTTAAATAGAGCTTCATAGTCTGATTCGTCTTCGGTTTCAGATTTGTGTTTTGGTTCTGACTCTGTCTCCGATTCAACCAGTTTAGACATGAAGATGCGATCATCATCTTCTTCATCGGATGCTTCTTCCCATGTAGCATTGAGTGCCTTTTGTGTTTCGGTGCCTTGTTCTTGAGCTTCGGACATTCGGACTTGATATGTCCAAACCTGTTGCATTCGTAACACCGAATATTAGAATTTTTAGGCTTACCTTCGTTGGGTCGAGTGACGGTTCTCTTTCAGCCCTTGACTATCCTCCGAACTAGGTTGACTAGTTCGACTTCCATTTCCGGGTCAACCTCCGAATCGGACACATCTTCTTCCTCCTTTGGGGGTGGCTTGCTCGCGGTTTTCTTCTTCGAACCTGCAAAAAAGTGTTACACCCTTCTCGGGTTCCGAGTTGGACTGTTCATGGAGTTCGAAATCGGAAAACAACTCATCTAATCTAAGTTTTGAAAGATCCTTGGAGACCTTGTAGGCATCGACCATGGATGCCCACAAGGTAGTCCTAGGAAATGAATTTAGTACATACCTAATAAGGTCACGGTTTTCGACCCTTTGTCCGATTGCATGTAGGTTGTTGATGATATATTGAACGCAAGCGTGAAGTTGCGTCGTTGTCTCGTGTTCTTGTATTTTTAAATTATATAACTTATTGAACAAGAGATCGCGCTTACATACCTTGGCTTCATCGGTCCCTTCGTGTAGCTCCACTAGTTTTGTCCAAAGATCTTTTGCGCTAATGAAGGGGCCGACGCGATTAAGCTCCTCCTTGTACAAGCCACATTGAAGGATTTGAGTTGCCTTGGCGTCAGCTTCGACTTGTCTTTTTGTCGCATTGGTCCATTGGTCATAATCTAAGGATTCACCCACTTCGTTAGTTGGAAGTGTGAATCTCGGTTGGATTAAGATCCACATCTCGATTTGGGTTTTAAGAAAGCATTCCATCGTCATCTTGGTGCTAAAACCTCGAGATGGGCCATTGGAACAAAAATTAGATTAGGTTCATCACATGAATCTAATCCTCATGGTTCATAATATGAACCTAATCTGATCTAATTGTTGTGTGTGACCTAGAGGGGGTGAATAGCGTTGACAATTTCTTTTTGTTTAGGAACATAAAACCGAGTAAATAATTAATTGAAAAGATAAGCAATACAAGAATGTTGACAAATATTTTACCTTTGTGACTACAGCCTTACTACTATGTGACAATGTCCCTCTATTCTTGACATCTAGATACCAAGGAGGGTGTCACTAAACATAATCCTCCTCTTGAACTAGGAGACTTAATCGATCTACAAGCTCAATATCTCATATTGACTCAGGCTCTCATCGTGTCTCACTCTATCAAGAAATAAACGATGTCTCTATCATATAAGGATAGAAATTAAACTAGATGTAGAAGAACATACTTCGTTGTCAGAGTCAATTTATGGTGACGTTTGGAAAAGTATGCAACTCCGATGTAAGAAACCCTAGTGACTTGTCCTGGACTAATAGTCATACTAATAGCCACATGAGAAAGTATATGACCACAATTGAGCACCATCTCCTTGAAATGGGGTCATAAGGACATTCTCAAGATGTATACTGTATACATGAATACATCATGACTTGTGAGATTAAGTCATCGAGTTGACCTCATTGCTCTACGCATTAACATTGTCCTCCAATGTTAATAGAATGATTAAGAGTTAGCTTAACATATCATTATCGATTCAACAATGATGATATAGATAAGAACCTACTACTTAAGGACGTTATTATATTTAGTTATTTGGCACCAATACAAGTAAATATAATAACCATGCCTTTATAAATAGGAATATAATACAACAAAGTTCATACAACAATCATCACATGATTGGCTCTAGGGCTTTCACTAACAATCTCCCACTACTAGTCACTGAGTGTCACACCCAATGACTTGGTTAAGGGATGTGAGCCTTCTCGGGTACTTTGCAAATCTTCACATCTCCTCTATCGATAATCTCTAATGAGATGGAAGCACCGATATATTCGCCTCACAGAATCAAGAATCGCGGTCCTGCTTGGAACTCTTTCATCTCACAACACCACTATTCAAGCAAAATACGAACCCTGACTGTGATCTATAATCATCCTGGTTAGTTTGAAAGCTGGCATCGCTGTAACCCTTTACAGCTAGCTCCTCATCGCCTCCAAATATCAAGAAATATTCTTTAGTCCTTCTCAAGTACTTAAGAATATTCTGATCGCTATCCAAAGGACGCCACCGATCTCGATCGTATCTACTCGTCATGCTCAAAGCATACGAGACATCGAGTAGTACACAAAGATGGCGTACATGATAGATCCTATAGCAGATGCGTAAGGGATCTTATCCATGCGGTCTCTCTCCTCTCTAGAAGAGGGACTTTGTGTCTTCGAAAGACTCACACCATGTGACATCGGCAGAAGTCCCTTCTTGGAATTCTTCATGGCAAACCGTAGTAATACCGTGTCAATGTATGTACTCTGACTTAGGCCAAGCAATCTCTTAGATCTATCTCTATAGATTTTGATACCTAGAATACAGGCTACTTTACCTAAGTCCTTCATTGAGAAGTACGTCCCCAGCTAAGTCTTCACAGACTATAGCGAAGGGATGTCATTCCCAATGAGTAGTATGTCATCCACATACAATACAAAGAAGACAACTGTGTTCCCATTAACCCTCTTGTAGACACAGGGTTCATCTTCATTCTTGATGAAACCAAACTGTTTGATCGCATCATCAAATCGAAGATTCCAGCTCCGAGAGGCTTGCTTTAGCCCATAAATGGACCTTTGCAGCTTGCATACTTTCCCAGTATGCTGTGGATCTTCAAAACCCTCAGGTTGTGTCATGTACACATCCTCGAGTAAGTTTCCATTTAGAAATGTGGTTTTGACATCCGTTTGTCAGATCTCATAATCATGGTATGCTGCAATAGTAAGCAAGATCCGAATGGACTTAAACATCGCCACTGGAGAAAAGGTTTCATCATAGTCAATACCATGAATTTGCTTGAAACCTTTAGCCACCAATCGTCCCTTATAGGTATGCGTAAGTCCATCCATGTCAGTCTTTCTCCTAAAGACCCACTTACACCCAATGGCTTTGACCCCTTCAGGTGGATCAACCAAAGTCCATACTTGGTTGGTGTACATGGATTCCATCTCGGATCTCATGGCCTCTAGCCATTTCTCAGAATCTGGGCTCATCACAGCTTCCTGATAGGAGGTAGGCTCATTCTCAATGAGCATAACGTCATCATGGTCAGACAAGAGAAATAAATATCTCTCAGGCTGACGACGTACCCTATCAGACCTGCGAAGAGGTAGGTCTACATGAACAGGTGGTTATTCCATAACTCTTTGTGCAACAATCTCATCAGACACAATAATTTGTGGTTCCTGTTCAACCTCCATCAAAGCCTCAGTGCTATGGTCCTTATCTTGAATTTCTTCAAGATCGAACGTACTCCCACTAGTTTTTCTAGAAACAAAATCCTTTTCTAGAAAAACCCCAGTCTTTACTATAGAACATATCATTTAAATAAACTGAACAACATTTGTTCTTTATTATAAATGTAAATCCTTTCTTGTCCAAACAAGAAACCGAAATTATGTTCTTAGTTAAGGCAGACATATAACAACATTCATCTAATTCTAGTACAAGCCCAAAGGGCAGAGATAGATCATAAGTTCCTACAGCAACAGCAGCAACCCTTGCTCCATTGCCTACTCGTAGGTCCACCTCGCCCTTTGTCAATGCCCTGCTATTTCTCAGCGCCTCCACATTAGTACAAATGTGAGATGCACATCCGGTATCTAATACCCATGATGAAGAAATAGATAGATTGACTTCTATAACATTTATACCTGAAGTAGAAGTCTCACTTCTCTTCTTCTTAAGATCTTCCAGGTATGCCTTACAGTTACGCTTCTAGTGTCCAGCTTCCTTGGAGTGGAAGCAAGCCCCTTCCTTGGCCACCCCTCCTTTGGGTTTCAGTTCCTTGCCTTTGCCCTTGGCTTGGGACTTTCCCTTACCTTTAGGCTTGCCCTTGCCTTTCTTCTTTTGCACCATCAAAATGGAGTCAGATTTTCCCTTCTTAAGGTTGAGCTCAGCAGTTCTCAACATGCTGAGCATCTCAGGCAGTGGCTTATCAATTTCATTCATGTTGTAATTCATGACAAATTGATTATAGCTTTATGGCAAAGACTGCAAGATCAAGTCATTGGCCAACTCTTGGCCAAGGGGAAATCCCAATCTCTGTAGGTTTTCTACGTACCCAATCATCTTGAGTACATATGGACCTACGGGAGTCCCATCTTGCATTTTGGAACCAAACAATGCCTTAGAGACTTCATATCTCTCGTGCCTTGCTTGTCCTTGATATAGTTGACGAAGATGTTCAACCATATCATAAGCATTCATGAACTCGTGTTGCTTCTGAAGCTCAGAGTTCATGGTCGCGAGCATTAGACATGACACATCTAATGCATCTTCTTGATGCTTCTTGTAAGCATCTTTGTCAGCTCGCGAGGCAGTGGCAGAAGGTTCCTCCGGAATGGGCTGCTCTAGGACGTACAGTTTTCTTTCTTGGGTGAGAACAATTCCCAGGTTCCTGTACCAGTCCAGGAAATTTGCTCCATTGAGCTTGTCCTTCTCAAGGATAGAACGCAGAGAGAGAGTATTCGTGTTTGTCAACATAGTAATCTACAACATACAATGCAGAGAATTAATATCATATTCCTTTTATCATTTAGTTAGGCCTTTAATCAAATGATTCTCCCATTGAATTATAGAAATTTTGTAGAATCGAGTTATGGATGTGGTCAAACCACATTACTAGATTCATACAAACTAGCTATAATTCTTGCGGGACAAGATCCATATCATACTAAGCCTTGAGTTAGTTTTGGCTAAATCGCCCAAGACTTAGTACAATCGGTGGGTGACACATTACCGATTACATCTCTATGCAACTCTTGTTTATAGGATCAAGACCCACATTTACAAAATGTTAGTGAAAGCCCTAGAGCCAATCATGTGATGATTGTTGTATGGACTTTATTGTATCATATTCCTATTTATAAAGGCATGGTTATTATATTTACTTGTATTGATGCCAAATAACTAAATATAATAATGTCCTTGAGTAGTAGGTTCTTATCTATATCAATCGATTGGTTGAATCGATAATGAGATGATATAGAGAACACTACTCTTAATCATTCCTAGTCAAGTATTAACATTCAGGGACAATGTTAATGCGTAGAGACTAGCATGTAGGTCAACATGATGACTTGATCTCACAAGTCATGGATATGAGATATCGAGTTGACACATGGGTATATATTAGAGAATGTATACTGAATGACCCGCCATGAGAAAGTATCGTGGATCATTATATGAGTGTCATATACTTTCTCATGTGGCTATTAGTATGACTATTAGTCCTTAGACCCGAAGTCACCATAGTTCCCTACATAAGGCGTTGCATACTTTGGCTTCGTCAAACGTCACCCGTAAATGAGTGGACTATAAAGGCGATTACTGGGTATGCAACAAATTATGCGGAGGGATGTGAGTGATGTAGATGGGATCTATCCCTCCTATATGATGGGAGTGACATCGATATTCTTGATAGAGTGAGACCACGAAGTGCATGACCATGCCCAAATGAGTCAATATGAGATATTGAGCTCATTTGATTAGAGTGAATCTACTTCGAATTCAAGATTTAGATTGTACCGAGGATGACACGGTCTATGCCTCGATTGGTCAATCTAGATGTCAAGGATAGAGGGACATTGTCACATATTGTGAGAGTCACAATTAGTAGTCACAAAGGTGATGTTGGAGCTCAACATTCTTGTAACTTGGGTAGCAATGATGTGTTGCTAGATACCGCTCATTGCTTATGTTCCTAAATCGGTTTAGGGACATTGCCAACGTTACAAGAACCTATAGGGTCACACACATAAGAGCAATTAGTTGGAGATTAGGTTCATATGATGAACCATGAGGATTAGGTTCATGGGATGAAGCAAATTGGATTAAGAGTAATCCAAATTAGACTAATTGAGTTAGACTCAAGTTGATTCAAGTGTTGAATGAGTCTAATTTAAATTTGATTCATCAAATCAATTTAAATTAATGAATAGAGATTCATTAAATTAAATTGACTTGAGTTAAGTGGTTAGATTTGATCAACCATGGGAGATTAGAGGTCAAGTTTGACTTGACTTGAGAGGGAAGATGAAAGGTCAAGTTTGACTTGACCAAATGCCATGTCATGATGATGACTTGGCATGGCCGGCCAATGATGATGCTCCACATCATCATTGACTTTGTCAATTGGTGCCACATCATGAGGGAGACCAAAAGGCATTGGAGTTACATGCATGCATGTAACCTCCCAAGCCATAATGTGGCCGGCCAACCCCATTAGATGTGGTAATTCATTTGTGTGGGTTACACAACTTCATCTTCAACCTTGCATCAACTTCCCTCAAGCTCTCTCCCTCTCCCAACCTCCTTGGCCGAACCATCCATAGAGTGCTAGCACACTCAAGGGTGTGTTTTCTCCACCTATTGCTTGTGTGGATACCAATAGAGGAGTGTGCACTTGACACTCTCGAGTTCCGGCGAATCTTTTGGACGAGCGGGATTTCCGAAGGGCGTCGCATCGAGGGTAACGTCCTTATCATGTAGATCTAGGGTTTATATAAACACATACATGTTTTTGTTCTAATACATCTTCGCACGGATCCATGGCGGGGGTTTCCGAGGTTTCCGCAACACAAAAAACGGTTTTTGCGGCTCGGAAAAACCCAACACAAAAGACCTTTAGTTAGCTTTGGCTAAATCGCCCAAGATTTAGTGTAAATGTGATCTTATCCTATCTTTCCAACGGTTGGAATATGCCTATAGTTCTACTCGATCCAATTGAGTTAACTAGTTTTACTCAATCTAATTGAGCTTACTCTAACCCAAGCCGTGATAGGCGGGACCAAGATTGTCCCTCCGCACCCTACCAAGATAATATGTGTTGCTCTGCTTTGGCAGATTCAACAACTACAAATGATCGAGGTAGTGATGGGTATCAAGGACTTGGTAGGCATTTACGAGTTGATTCGATTAAGATCTAATCTAATCGTAATATGTATCATATACACATTGAGGCCTTTATTATCCTACACTAGCATGCATCACATACATACAAGCATTATTCTAGCATGCATCATATACATACAAGAAAAATATCCTAGCATGCATCATATACATACAAGCATTATTCTACTAGCATGCATCACATACATACAAGAAAAATCAAATATATATATATAATTAACTGTGATGTGGTCATGGCCCTACTACGATCTTCTCAAGCCAATGAGAAGATCGGACGGTCAACCTAGGGCTAGCGGCTTCTCCAAGCGCTTCCTTTGACCGCCATGTGTCATCGGCACCCTTCTCGTAACTTCGTCTACAAGTGGACTTTCCACCGCTCCATTTTGTACATTACAAATATGAAACTCGAGTTACATTCGAGTCTAAAACTATTTACAACTAGAATTTCAAAAGAAGAGGCACGACGCTGTGAGGTCGTGCTTCGTTCCAGTTACGTATTGCTATGGAGAGCAATGTAATATGTAGCTCATCATTAAACAAAGTAACCCATCCAATCATATTGGGGTTCTTGGACCATAAAAATCACAGAATTATACATAATTCTAAATTATGTATTTTTACATAAAATTTCTATAATTTTTCCTATTTTTTTCAATTTTATGAGTCACCTCTCTGTAACGGTCCCGCTAAGCGGTTTCCGGGTGCGATCGCGGGACAAGGCCCCTTTCGGGGATAGGGGTAGTTCCCCTACTCGCAAAATAAACTTTGCGAGTGTCCTTACTATGATCTTACAGTGACTTAAGTCACTGTCCCAAAAACCTAAAGTGAGAACTCGCCGTTTCGGAGAGTTTTTCTCGATGGTTGAAGCCTACAAGTGTCCCAACACTCGTTGCTTCGACTCTTCGAGAAAAATACCCAAAAATTCAATAAAAATAGGAAATTTATAGAAACATAAAAATCTTTAATTTTTATATCTAATACAAAAACTACAAAAACAAAACACATATATGCTTCGCACGTGGCTCTGATACCACTATGGAACTTTCCGAGCCCTAAAAACTGTTTTTTGCGTTGCGGAAATCCCGGAAGTCCGGCCACGGATCTGTGCGAAGATATATTAAAATAAAAAACATGTATGTGCTAAGTAAACCTAGATCTACCTTAGATCTAGAAGTTGAGAGTGTTACCCTCGATGCGACGCCCTTCTCAAATCCCGCTCATCCAAATAGCTTGCCGGAACTCTAGAGTGTCAAGTGTACACTCCTCTATTGGTATCCACACAAGCAATAGGTGGAGAAAAGAAACCTAGAGTGTGCTAGAACCCTTAGAAGTTTCAGCCAAGGCGGAGAGGGGAGCTTGAGAGGATGATCTAAGGAAGAAGATGAAGTTCTAGTAACTCACCAAAATCAATTACACCCATCAAATGGAGTGGCTGGCACTTGGGGGGTTACATGCATGCATGTAACTCCAAGAGCCAATGGCTCTTGGTCTCCCTCATGAGGTGGCACCACATGATAAGTCAATGATGATGTGGAGCATCATCATTGTGTAGGGAATTCTTTATGCAAAATGGCATATGCGCAACGAAAAATAGGATCCCTTCCAAGTGATCCATGCGAAAGCAAACTCGTATAAAATAAATTTCTCTAAACCAAACCTATCTTATAGGAGAGGATTACCTTTGTTGCGTGCCCTTGCTAATCCCGTTTTTCCTTTCGGTTTGTTGGATCTTTAGCACGTTCAAGTGTCCGTGCCTCTATACGTATCCACACGAGCACGCTCTTGTCTCACAAAAGGAAAAGTAGAAGAGCTCTCCTTTACTTCTTGCTAGAGAAGTCCCTAAAGGAGAGGAAGAGAGGGAAAAGGAGAAAGGAAGAAGAAGACTCCTCTTCTTGCTAGCCTACACTCACAAACCCACACAACTAAAGCTTCCACCAAGCTCTCTCACAACCACAACACCAAAAACTCACACTATGGCCGGCCACTCCATGGAGCCTTTTATAGGGTTGGAAAAACCCTTCCACCTCCTTCACATTCAATGCAATCCATTGCATTGAGACACACTCAAAAAGGATTTGGCTTCCTTGTTTGGCCGGCCACTTAAGGAGACAAAACCATTTTGTTTCCTTCCACCTTAACTAGCTTAGGTGGCATGCTTATGTGGCATGCTTATGTGGCATTCTTATGTGGCATTCATGCATGTTGAATTAATCTTATTAATTCAATTAAGCTTATGTTATCATATTGAATTAATCTTATTAATTCAATTAAGCTTATGTTATCATATTGAATTAATCTTATTAAATCAATAAGGTAACATATTGAATTAATCTCATTAAATCAATTAGCTAAAATTCTCATTAAGCTTAAAGTCCAAAAACCATTTTGTACTTAAGCTTATTCCCATATTATTCTAGTCAAACTAGAATACTCTAATTCCTCTAATTATCATGCTCTTTGTGTGTGACCCTATAGGCTCTCATAACGTTGGCAGTGGACCTAAACTCTTTTAGATACACAAGCGATAGCGGCATCTAGCAATACATCATTGCTACCCAAGTTACTGAGATAAGTCAAGATCCGACTAACCTTTTGTGACTACTATAATATATGGTGTCCTTCTTTCCTTTATATCAGATTTATCAATGTGGCATTGACAGTTTCATCCTCGATCAATCTATGTGTTTCTTGATCCCTGAGTAAAATAACTCAAACAAATGAGCTCAATATCTCATATTGACTCATTCGAGCATGGCCATGCGTTTTAGTAGTTCTACTCAATCAAGGGGCCCACCGATATCACTCGTCATATGAGAGGGATAGATCCCATCTACATCACTCACATCCCTCCGCATAATTTGTTATATACCCGATGTCGCTTTATGGTCCACCCACATTACGGGTGACGTTTGTGATACCAAAGTACATAACTCCTTATGTAGGGAACCATAGTGACTTGAGTCTAAGGACTATTCATACCAATAGACACATGAGAAAGATTAACACACTCATATAACGATCCATGAAACTTTCTCAAGGCGGGTCAGTTCAGTATATATTCTCTAATATATACCCATGTGTCAACTTGATATCATATATCCATGACTTGTGAGATCAAGTCATCAATTGACCTACATGCTAGTCTTTATGTATTAATATTGCCCTTGCATATTAATACTTGACTAGGAACATTTAGAAAGTGTTCTCTATACCTCTCATAATCAATTACGCGATTGATGTCTTGTAGATAAGAACCTACTTTTCTAGGGCATTATTATATTTAATTTAGGTAGCACAAGCAAGACGTAAATATAATAACCAATCCTTTGCCTTTATAGAATATGATACAAAATGTTCCTATTCAACCATCACATGATTGGTTCTAGGGCTTTAACTAACAATCTCCCACTAGCACTAGTACCAATCACTATGATATCTAATACCTAGTGACCTAGTGTGACCATCATGCTTCCTCTGTGCCAAAGCCTTGGTCAATGGATCTGCGATGTTAGCTTCTGTCGGTACTCTGCATATCCTCACATCTCCTCTATCGATGATCTCTCGAATGAGATGGAAGCGCCGCGATGTGTTTGGTCCGATGTGATCGAGGTTCCTTAGCACCGCAATAGCCCCATTGTTGTCACAATAGAGGTCTATTGGATTTGCAATGCTAGGAACTACCCCAAGTTCAGCGATGAACTTGCGAGCCAAGCAAACCTCCTTTGCATCGGATGCGAATATACTACCCACAGAATCGTAGAATCGTGTCCTGCTTCGAACTCTTCCAGCTCACAGCTCCACCATTCAGGCAAAACACGTACCCCGATTACGATCTATAGTCATCCTTGTCTGTTTGGAAGCTTGCATCACTGTAACCCTTTACAGTTAGCTCCTCATTGCCTCCAAATATCAGGAAATATTCTTTCGTTCTTCGTAAGTACTTAAGAATATTTTTGACTGCTATCCAGTGACTTTCACCTGGATCTGACTGGTATCTACTCGTCATGCTCAAAGCATACGAGACGTCGGAGCACAAAGCATGGCGTGCATGATAGACCCTATAGTGATGCATAAGTGTTCTTATCCTTGCGATCTCTCTCCTACTTAGAAGAGGGACATTGTGTCTTCGAAAGACTCACACCATGTGATAAAGGCAGAAACCCTTTCTTAGAATTTTGCATAGCAAAACGATCTAGCACTTTATCAATGTATGTACTCTGACTTAGGCCAAGTAATCTTCTAGATCTATCTCTATAGATCTTGATGCCTAGAATATAGGCAGCTTCACCTAAGTCCTTCATCGAGAAACAATTCCCTAACCACATCTTCACAGACTGGAGTGAGGGAATATCATTTCCGATGAGAAGTATGTCATCTACATACAAGACAAGAAATACAACTGTGCTCCCACTATTTCTCTTGTAGACACAAGGCTCATCTTCATTCTTGATGAAACCAAACTCTTTGATTGCATCATCGAATCGAAGATTCCAGCTTCGAGAGGCTTGCTTTAGTCCATAAATGGACCGTTGCAGTTTGCATACCTTTCCAGGATGCTTTGGATCTTCAAAACCCTCAGGTTGTGTCATGTACACATCCTCGAGTAGCTTTCCATTCAGAAAAGCGGTTTTGACATCCATCTGCCAGATCTCATAATCATGGTAGGCTGCATAGCAAGTATGATCCGAATGGATTTAAGCATCGCAATCGGTGAAAAGGTTTCTTCATAGTCAATACCATGAATTTGTTTGAATCCTTTAGCCACCAATCTACCTTTATAGGTATGCTTATTACCATCCATGGGTCTTTACTTTAAAGACCCACTTACACCCAATGGGTTTTACCCCTTCAGGTGGATCAACCAAAGTCCATACTTGGTTAGTGTACATGGATTCCATTTCGGATCTCATGGCCTCTAGCCATTTCTCGAAATCTGGGCTCATCATAGCTTCTTGATAGGATGTAGGCTCGTCAAGATCGACAAGCAATACTTCACCGTTGTCAGTCAAGAGAAAAGAATATCTCTCAGGTTGACGACGGATCCTATTAGATCTACGAAGAGGTTGGTCTACTTGAGCAGTGTTTGCTCCACAACTCTTTGGGCAACAAATTCCTCATCCACAACACTTTGTGGTGCTGTTCATTTTCCATCGAAGCCTTAGTGTTATCATCATCTTGAACTTCTTCAAGATGAATTTTACTCCCACTAGTATTTCTAGAAATAAATTCTCTTTCTAGAAAGACAAAGATTTGCAACAAACACCTTGCCAAGTGTGGGATTGTAAAAGTAATATCCCTTAGTTTCCTTGGGATATCCTACAAAATAACACTTATCGATTTGGGTCCTAGTTTATCCGAGACTTGACGTCTAACGTGCTTCACAACCCCAAATCTTTATAAAAGACATTTTGGGACTCTTCCCGGTCCATATCGTATATGGTGTCTTTTCTGACTTTTGATGGAACGCGATTAAGTGTAAAGCGGTATCTCTAGAGCTAAACCCCAAAAGGAAGTAGGTAGATCATCGGCTCATCATTGATCGTACATATCTAATAGATTACGATTTCTCCTCTCGGATACACCATTCCATTGTGGTGTTCCAGTGGAGTGAGTTGGGATATTATCCCACACTCACCAGTGATCACGAAACTCTTGACTAAGGTATTCACCACCTCGATCCGATCGAAGTAGTTTAATACGCTTACAAGTTGGTTTTGTACTTCATTCTTGAATTCTTTGAACTTTTCAAAGGATTTTGACTTATGTCTCATCAAATATAAGTAGCCAAATCTACTCATATCATCAGTGAAAGTAATAAAGTACTTATAGCCTCCTCTGGCTTCGACATTGAAAGGGCCACATACATCAGTATGTATGAGTCCTAACAAGTCCGTCGCTCTCTCGCCATGTCCACTAAATGGAGTTTTAGTCATCTTTCCTAAAAGACAAGACTCGCATACCTCATATGATTCAAAATCAAATGAGTCCAATAATCCATCTTTATGGAGTTGTGATATGCATTTTTCATTTATGTGACCTAGGCGACGTGTGCGAAGATATATGCAGTTCAAATCATTCGATTTGAACCGTTTGGTATTTACGTTATAAATTGGTTTATCTAAATCTAGAACATAGAGACCATTCATAAGTGGTGCATTACAATAGAACATTTCATTTAAATAAATGGAACAACATTTGTCCTTTATTATAAAAGAAAAGTTTTTCTTGTCTAAACAAGATCAGAAATTATGTTCTTTGTTAATGCGGTACATATAAGCACTCCTCTAGTTCTAAGATAAGCCCGGTGGGCAAAGACAAAGAATATGTTCCTACTGACTCTGGCAAGAACTTTTGCGCCATTGCCTACTCGTAGGTCCACTTCACCCTTTGCCATTATTCTACTATTTCTCAGTCCCTGCACATTAGTACAAATGTGAGATGCACATCCGGTATCTAATACCCATGTAGAAGAAATAGATAGATTAACTTCTATAACGTGTATACCTGAGGCAGAAGTCCCACTTCTCTTGTTCTTTACTTCCTCAAGGTAGACTTTGCAGTTCCGCTTCGATGTCGATCTCACCGCAAATGGAAGCAGATCCCCTTCCTTAGGTACTTTACCTTTACCCTTTGAAGTGGATGAATTGGCCTTGCCTTTGGCTTGGGTCTTACCCTTGCCTTTTTGCTTACCTTTGTCCTTCTTGACCATTAGTACATTACTAACTTTCTTCTTGAGATTTGGTTCAGATTCTTAACATCGAGAATCTCAGCAAAGGTTTATCAATTTCATTCATGTTATAATTCATGACGAATTGATTGTATGCTTCCGGCAACGATTGCAGGATAACATCAGTTGCCAATTCTTGGCTCAGTGGAAAACCTAGTCTTTCAAGGTTCTCAACGTACCCAATCATTTTGAGTACGTGAGTTCCTACAGGTGTTCCTTCTTGCATCTTGCATGCAAAAAGAGCCTTAGACACTTCAAAACGCTCGTGCCTAGCTTGTCCTTGATATAGTTGTTTCAAATGCTCAACCATATCATAGGCATCCATGTTCTCATGTTGCTTCAAGCTCGAGTTCATGGTGGCAAGCATAAGGCATGACACATCTAATCGTCATCTTGATGCTTCTTATAAGCATCCTTTTCAGACGAGCAGTGGCATGGCGGGTATTTCAGGGTAGCCTGCTCTAGGACATATAGTTTTGCGTTCTTGCTTGAGGATAATCCTCAAGTTCCTATACGATCAAGAAAGTTTGCTCCATTGAGCTTGTCCTTCTCAGGGCGCAGATCGCAAGTTGAGGGTGTGTCGTTAGATGACATGGTGATCTACAACATTAAAATGCAAAGTTAAGTATCATACCTAAATCATTTAATTAGGCCTTTAATTAAATGAGGCTCCCACTAAATTCTCATAGCTACTATTTAGCTATAAATTTATATGGGATAAAGATCCACATCATAATTCGTCTTGAGTTAGCTTTGGCTAATCGCCCAAGACGTAGTATAATTAGGTAGGCACTCTTTTGCCAATTACATCTGATGTAACTCTTTAATAGCTTTGGTTAAGTTTTAGATTAGTTTAGTGTTTATTCCTAAACCACTTCACGTGGCGAGGCACAGAGGCCTTCTTGGATATCGGAGCAACGACCACTTCTAAGACAAAGCTGATGTTCGGAAATCACACAAAACTAATGTTAACACTTATGTTCAAAGCTAATATATGCCTCTACTTTCTTAACCAATTAAGAAAACACTTAATTAAGTCTTAACCAAGGATGATAGGACATCACGATTGTCCACTCGCACCCCTCCAAGATAAAATGCATTGCTTTGCTTTGGCAAACCCAATAACAAATGATCGAGGAAGTAGTGAGTACCAACTTTGGTAGGCATATAGTTTAGACTTATTAAGAAATAAACATGTATCATATACATATTAGCATACATCACATATAAGCTAAACTAATCATGCATCACATACAAGCTAAACTAACGTGTCATGGTTATGGCCCTTATTCTACAATCTTCTCAAGCCAATGAAAAGATTGATTGGTCAACCTAGGGATAGCATCTTCTCCTAAGTGCTTCCTTTTGGTTGTCTTGTGTGTTGACTTCCTCCTTGTAACCTCATCTTCCAATGGACCCTCCATCCTTATTTTGTACATTACAAAAGGAGAAATACTCGAGTTACATTCGAGTCTAAAGCTAATTTTACAACAAGAATATTAGGAGAAAGGCACGACACGCGGGCCGTATTAAGAATTACAACACACAATCACAAACTTTTTGGGACTAGGCCATAACCATGCACCATGTCATTTTAACTTTTAAAAGACATTGGATATTTTATTATGTTTGAAAATTTGCTAATGCAATTATCAACTCATAATAAAATTTATCCTACTTCTATATCACATATAAAATAGAGAAAACCTATTTTTATACGATCTTTCGCAAGTGGCTCTGATACCACTGTAGGGAATTCTTTATGCCAAATGGCATATGCGCAACGGAAAATAGGATCCCTTCCAAGTGATCCATGCGAAAGCAAACTCGTATAAAATAAATTTCTCTAAACCAAACCTATCTTATAGGAGAGGATTACCTTTGTTGCGTGCCCTTGCTAATCCCGCTTTTTCTTTCGGTTTGTTGGATCTTTAGCACGTTCAAGTGTCCGTGCCTCTATACGTATCCACACGAGCACGCTCTTGTCTCACAAAAGGAAAAGTAGAAGAGCTCTCCTTTACTTCTTGCTAGAGAAGTCCCTAATGGAGAGGAAGAGAGGGAAAAGGAGAAAGGAAGAAGAAGACTCCTCTTCTTGCTAGCCTACACTCACAAACCCACACAACTAAAGCTTCCACCAAGCTCTCTCACAACCACAACACCAAAAACTCACACTATGGCCGGCCACTCCATGGAGCCTTTTATAGGGTTGGAAAAACCCTTCCACCTCCTTCACATTCAATGCAATCCATTGCATTGAGACACACTCAAAACGGATTTGGCTTCCTTGTTTGGCCGGCCACTTAAGGAGACAAAACCATTTTGTTTCCTTCCACCTTAACTAGCTTAGGTGGATGCTTAGGTGGCATGCTTATGTGGCATGCTTATGTGGCATTCTTATGTGGCATTCATGCATGTTGAATTAATCTTATTAATTCAATTAAGCTTATGTTATCATATTGAATTAATCTTATTAATTCAATTAAGCTTATGTTATCATATTGAATTAATCTTATTAAATCAATAAGGTAACATATTGAATTAATCTCATTAAATCAATTAGCTAAAATTCTCATTAAGCTTAAAGTCCAAAACCATTTTGTACTTAAGCTTATTCCTATTATTCTAGTCAAACTAGAATACTCTAATTCCTCTAATTATCATGCTCTTTGTGTGTGACCTATAGGCTCTCATAAGCGTTGGCGGTGGACCTAAACTCTTTTAGATACACAAGCAATGAGCGGCATCTAGCAATACATCATTGCTACCAAGTTACGAGATAAGTCAAGATCCGACTAACCTTCTCGTGACTACTATAATATATGACGTGTCCTTCTATCCTTGATATCGATTGATCAATGAGGCATAGACCGTGTCATCCTCGATCAATCTATGTGTTTCTTGATCCCCAGTAAACTAACTCAAACAAATGAGCTCAATATCTCATATTGACTCATTCGAGCATGGTCATGCATTTTTAGTAGTTCTACTCAATCAAGGGGCCCACCGATATCACTCTCGTCATATGAGAGGGATAGATCCCATCTACATCACTCACATCCCTCCGCCTACTTTGTTATATACCGATGTCGCCTTTATGGTCCACCCTACGGGTGACGCGTTTGTGACATACCAAAGTACATAACTCCTTATGTAGGGAACCATAGTGACTTCAGGTCTAAGGACTATTCATACCAATAGTCACATGAGAAAGTTTATGACACTCATATAACGATCCATGAAACTTTCTCATGGCGGGTCAGTTCAGTATATATTCTCCAATATATACCCATGTGTCAACTTGATATCATATATCCATGACTTGTGAGATCAAGTCATCAATTGACCTACATGCTAGTCTTTATGTATTAATATTGCCCTTGCATATTAATACTTGACTAGGAACATTTAGAAAGTGTTCTCTACAGCCTCTCATAATCAATTCTGCCAATTGATGTGCTGTAGATAAGAACCTACTTTTCTAGGGCATTATTATATTTAAATTAGCTGGCACAAGCAAGATGTAAATATAATAACCAATCCTTTGCCTTTATAGAATATGATACAAAATGTTCCCCATTCAACCATCACATGATTGGTTCTAGGGCTTTAACTAACACATTGGTCGCCCGTGCCAAATCATCATCATGACATGGCATTTGGTCAAGTCAAACTTGACCTTTCATCTTCCCTCTCAAGTCAAGTCAAACTTGACCTCTTATCTCCCATGGTTGATCAAATCCAACCACTTGATTCAAGTCAATTTGATTTAATGAATCTCTATTCATTAATTTAAATTGACTAAATGAATCAAATCTAAATTAGACTCATTCAACACTTGAATCAACTTGAGTCTAACTCAATTAGTCTAATTTGGATTACTCTTAATCCATTTTGGTTCATCACATGAACTTAATCCTCATGGTTCATCATATGAACCTAATCTCCATCTAATTGCCCTTTGTGTGTGACCCTATAGGTTCTTGTAACGTTGGTAATGTCCCTAAACCGATTTAGAAACATAAGCAATGAGCGGTATCTAGCAACACATCATTGCTACCCAAGTTACAAGAATGTTGAGCTCTAACATCACCTTTGTGACTACTAATTGTGACTCTCACAATATGTGACAATGTCCCTCTATTCTTGACATCTAGATTGACCAATTGAGGCATAGACCGTGTCATTCTCGGTACAATCTATATCTTAAACTCCAAGTAGACTCACTCTAATCAAATGAGCTCAATATCTCATATTGACTCATTTGGGCATGGCCATGCACTTCGTTGTCTCACTCTATCAAGAATAACGATGTCTCTCCCATCATATAGGAGGGATAAATCCCATCTACATCACTCACATCCCACTGCATAATTTATTACATACCCAGTAATCGCCTTTATAGTCCACCTATTTACGGGTGACGTTTGACGAAGCCAAAGTATGCAACTCCTTATGTAGGGAACCATGGTGACTTCATGTCTAAGGACTAATAGTCATACTAATAGTCACATGAGAAAGTATATGACACTCATATAACGATCCACGATACTTTCTCATGGCGGGTCTTCAGTATACATTCTCTAATGTGTACCCATGTGTCAACTTGATATCTCATATCCATGACTTGTGAGATCAAGTCATCGAGTTGACCTACATGCTAGTCTCTACGCATTAACATTGTCCCTGAATGTAAATACTTGACTAGGAATGATTAAGAGTAGTGTTCTCTATATCATCTCATTATCGATTCAACCAATCGATTGATATAGATAAGAATCTACTACTCAAGGATGTTATTATATTTAGTTATTTGGCACCAATACAAGTAATATAATAACCATGCCTTTATAAATAGAAATATGATACAACAAAGTCCATACAACAATCATCACATGATTGGATCTAGGGCTTTCACTAACAAACTCATCGTCAAACATCAAAATACAAACATCAAAAATACTAGTCGAGTCTGGTCAATCATGACTTGGGTCGATTGCACCAACAATCTCCCCTTTTTTGATGTTTGACAAAAACCAAACACCTTTGAGTTAGAGCACTAGCTCAATCCAATCCTCCCAATTGTCCAAATTGGGAATTCTCACATTCTTCCATCAATTCTCACACATCAATTCTCCCCCTTTTTGACATAAATCAAAAAGGCTCACTCCAAGGGTATCAGTGTCTTATATCCCAATGAGATCTTACAATCTCCCCCTTGGTCCAAAAACATCTAGGATGTCTTCACTCTTTTTAGTGATAAGTCTCATATCACTAAAGAGAGGCAATCCTTCAAACTCTCCCAATCTCTAAATTCTCCCCCTTATGAGGAAGAACACATCCATCATCCCATTGATGGATAACCTCCCCCTAAAGGCTTGCTCCCCCTTGACCAATGCACCAATAATGTCCTTGGAGAGTCCCTAAGCCTATAGGAACACTAAACTATCAAAATTAAGCTTGAAAATTCAAACTTGAACTTTCACACACCTTAAAATTGATACACACCCTAAACAATTCTCCTAATCCATATCCAATAGATTTTCACCCTTTATAATACTTTCCAAAGCATATCCTAGGGTTATGAACAGTTAGGGTAGCCTAACATAGTTGAAATTAGGCTAAACAGATGTTGTTTACCTAAAATCAACATTGACAGTCGACTCTGTTAGTCAACAGTCGACCGCCCTTGACGCCAGTCGACTGCCATCCATGGCAGTTGACCAATTTCTGCAAGTGCAGAAATCAGGTTAAAAAAAATGAAATTGTGAAATACATAAGTAATTATACGTAATTTGAAAAATAGTGAAACTTCATACATATAATACTTATAGAAATCATAATGGGTGAAAAATATTTAAAAAATAAAATACCTATTAAATATTGAGATTGATACAAAACTCAAAGCCATTGATAACTTCAATGTTTTTGACCTATTTTGTATCATCTTCTTCAATAGTGACTTCTATCAAAAGATAGACTACACCAAGATTTTTCAAAATGATTTTGAAATATTTTTAAAACCTTATATTCAACCATGGTCTATGAACTTAATGCACATGACTTGTACATAAGCTTTCCTCATGATTCATCCATGGTATAAGATGAGTTTGAGTTCATCTAGATGCAAGAACTATGCACCTTGAACTTAACTTATTTCCTAGCATCTCACATGTGTCTAGGGTGTATCAATATGCACACATGTCAATGTGATGTGAGATGTGAGTTTTGTTCATCCTAAACTAAGGTCTCATGCATTTTCTAAGGGAATACTATTTGATTCCCTTATACATGGGACTTCAAATCATGTCATAGTCCTTACATCAATTTCAATTAGCTTAAATGCATAAATGATGATTATGGCATAAGTGATAGCATAAAAAAACATATACCAATAATCATGATGTCATGGCATGTGAAAATAACCTAAGCACTAATCATGACATAAAAATTAATCCTAGCCATTACCATGACATATTAAAATGAAATATGGTGTCATTACATGGCATATGGCAAACAAATCATATCAAATAAAATATAAAGGTATAAGAATACCTAAGTTTTAGTATTAATTATCATTTGTTATGATTAAATTCATTTTTGTCATATTACCACTTATCTCCCAAGTGTGCCAAAAACCCAAAATTACACACTATGACCTCTAAGCCTTAATTATGCCAATTGATCAATTTTTCAACACTCATATATTATATTGGCACATCCTAAAATCCTTTAGGATTAAAATTCTAACTTATTTCCAAAGTATCCCATAACCTTGAAAATGTCCTAAAATGTCAACTTTGCTATGGTTGGGTTAACTACCCATCCATTCAAGGTTAACATAACCTAACCCATTTAGCGTGAATCGATCACGCTCCTAGGAACCCAATACATGTTGGAGCTCCTTGGGTTTACTAGGTATTCCTTAGGGATAACTTTCCTAGATACCCTCCTAATGCCCCTTCTAGGCTTAGAAGCCTTGGTCATTGTGGTCTTGCCTAGGTTAACTCTAGGGGTGATTCCCCTTGTAACCTTCTTAGTGGCTTCCCTAGATTTTCTTGAAACCTTAGCCACTAAGCACCTACCATGGTTAATCTTAGGGATGAACTCCCTATCAACCTTGGTCTTCCTAGACCTAGGTTGAGTTCCATAATCGAATGAAATATTGTGATAGGTCTCCTTGGGCTTAGGTTTGTGACCCAAACCTTTTTTGCCCTTA
Source organism: Wurfbainia villosa (assembly GCA_025175895.1). Lineage (NCBI taxonomy): Eukaryota > Viridiplantae > Streptophyta > Magnoliopsida > Zingiberales > Zingiberaceae > Wurfbainia > Wurfbainia villosa. The sequence continues at coordinate 4,636,086 of CM046009.1, forward strand.
GATGAGCCTTGCCTCCTCGACCCTAGGTTTTGACTCCTTGATCCTAAATTTTGACTATTTGACCCTTGCAAATTGATTTTGCATCTTTCTAAGGGTCTTTTCTAATTTCTCAAGCCTTGAACTCAAAGCTTGATTTTCTAATTCTAATTGCCCAATTTTTTATTTTTCATTTAGTCTTTGAGCATTACCATTTCTTCTAGGCATATGTCTACCCTTCTTAGGGTTAATGCCTAAATGGTTTTCTACCTTTCTAATTGAATCCCTAGATAGAATTGGTCTAGAGTTATTAGTTCCAAATTTCTCCTTAGTTCTAAAATTACAACTCTTAGCACCTAAACAATAAAATTTATTATTTCTAGCATGCTCCTTATTTATATGCACAATTGCAAGGGTATTAAAATTATTTCTAGGATGCTTTTGCCTATTGCTTAAAGAATGAGCATTATTTAAATTTACCTTAGGGTTTGCTTTAGAAGCTCCCCCTACATTTGATTCTCCTTCATCACCCTTGCTAGGCTTCCTCCCCCTAGGGCATTGGCTTCTATAATGTCCCCTTTGATTGCACTTGAAGCACACCACGCCCTCCTTGCTCTTACTAGTGGGGATTCTGACATCTTTTGAATTTTTATTGACTTTTGGTGCCGGTTGAGCCTTCTTGACCTTCTTAGGGCACTTGCTCTTATAGTTCCCATATTCCCTACACTCAAAACACATAATATGATTTTTATTATTTATTAATGTGCTTGAGTTACCTAGGTCAATGGTGGTGGAAGCCTCTTGATCTTTTTGATCACTTCTTCCAAAGGTGGAGGCTACTTCTTGATCTTGCTCCGGAGTGGAAATCTCTCCTCCCCCTCAATTCTAGAGGTGGAGGCTTCTTCAATTTCTTCCATTTATTCCTCGGATGTCAAACAACTCTCGACCTCCGAATCCTCACTTTCTTGTGAGGATGAGCTTTCTTCTCCAGACTCTCTCTCTACTTGAGCCACGGATGGTTCTTCATGGAGCTTGGCCAATTTATCCCATAGCTCCTTGGCGTCTTCAAATTCACTTAACCTAGACACGACATCGTTAGGTAATGAATTTAATATCAATTGCGTTACCTTATCATTTCTTTCGAAGGCTTGGACTTGTTCTTCGGTCCATCTCTTCTTCTTGAGGTATCCACCTTTTCGACCTCTTGGAAGTTCAAATCCCTTCACTAGGATCATCCCATCTTCAAAGTCCATCATGAAGAAGTTCTCTGATGTGAGCAAAATATATAGAGTTTTAGGAGTAGTTTTCATTCACATCTCGTTGCATTTTATATTTGATTCTTGCATATTTCACTTTATTTTGCATGCATTTCCTATTTTCTAGTTCGAAGATCTACTCTTTGTACTCTAGTGTGCAGGACAACATTCTACGGGGAAAATGGCGCACTTTTGGAGAAAAAAAGAAGTCATTTGGCAGCTAGAACAGAAGGACACACACCCTAACCCTGTGAATCCACACGGCTCGCGCCCCAGCGCCACACATAGCCTGGCCATGTAAATCCACACGTCGTGTGGCGCTAGGTGATTTTGATGCAATTCAGTTATTTTTTAGGTTTTGGGGAGATCTATCATGATGTCTATATAACGGAAGTTATGCCCAAATCCTAGGGGGGATGCACGACAACCGAGACAACACTCTGATGCCCTAAAAAGCTTCAGGAACTTGTAATGGGGAGGAAGAAGGTCGCTCGAGGATCAAGTTTTGCACATCAACGCCGGAGAGGAGAGCCAAAGTGCATTGTGATTCACGTTCTTTGCACGGTTTACATTGTTTCTATGAATTCTAATATGCTTTGTGTTTCTCTTCTCGTATTTATGGAGTATATTCTCCTATTCTAGGATTAGGGAGTAGTTTGTGTGCGTAGAACATGTTATTTCAAATATATTTCTGTTCTTGAAATCATATTTGCAATTGGTGATTGTTTAGATCGATAGCTATTTATTTTGGTCTTATATTTACTGTGCATAGCCGATACGAGGGGTGACAACCCTCGTATCAAAGATTTAGGAGAATTAAGGAGGAACCTAGGGGTTGGCCTCATCTTCGATAATCGTAGATAGAAGGGTGTGATAGAGTCGAAAATGGGACACATTTCGATTCGTCATAGGGATTGAATCGGCATCCTCGTACTGCCTATCCCGTCCTAAAGCCAGGAGTCGACCTGGTATGGCAAAGGTAGTTCCTGATAGATGCAAAGTCTCATTGGAGAAGTGTATGATGTCTCTTCTGCAAGACCATAGTTAGACGTCTAGATATACCCAATTGATAGTGTGTTCTGTGACACACGAGTGAAACCGAAATCCTAGAATTTGTTAGTGCAGGGGCACTAGATAATCGAACCTAGGTTTTGATTATGGCAAAGATCAAAAGTTAAGGTCATATTGTTATCTCATGAGCTGAATTAAGTGTGTAGAAAATGGTTAAGCTAAGCTGAAGGTCAGTGACACCCGGAGAATCCCAAGTCGGGAAACAGTGGTGGTCGGGCGACACCGGGGGAACTTCGTGGGAGTCGAAGAACCTAGGTGGAAGACTGGAAGAAAAGCGATAGGTCATAAAGGACTAGAGGTATGCACGAGTGTGAAGAGAGATGGTAAGGTTATGTCTTCTATACGAGGACAACCGTAGGTGGTGATCCAACTAAGACTTCCAGTGGAAGGTCTAGGTCGAGATTGGATGGTAAGGAACATCATATTTATCATTTTTCATTCTAACCTCTTACTGCAGGGAAGTGGCCAGGCTGACAGTTGACTACTGGTCATTGGGCAGTCGACTGATGCACATCAGTCGACTGATGGAAGGCATCAGTTGATTGATGGTGACGAATCAGCCTTTTGCGCTAGGTCAAAATGGATAATGTTTGACGCGGCTACTTCACGATAAGATAAGAAGCCACCTCGTGATCAGTTCCAAAAGTTGAGGATTTCTATCAGGACTTATTCCAATGCAAAAATCTATAAAAAGAGGGGAGGACTCCGACCCAAAGATCAATCATCTTGCTCTCAAAGTGCTCCCGCAACGCCAAAGCTCTAAACATCATAACGCTGATGCAACGCCAAGTTCAGAATTTCTTCGTCGGCAGCAAGTATTATTTTTATTTACTATATTCATTGTTTTAATCATAATGAGGTGAGGTAGGCTTGTTGCCTCATCCTTGTGCTTTCATTTTTGTGATTGTTATCTCCTACCTCCAACGAGGAGGAGACTTTATAGTGGATTACCCCTTCGTACGCGGTTAAGGATCGCGGGGCCTTGAAGTAGCAACCGCTGGGTTGTGAACCAAGTAAAAATAAAGTGTCTATTTATTTTTTTGTTCTTTTATTTTTTCACTATGCTTGCTCTTATCGAACGAAAAGTTTTACGCTCGCTATTCATCCCCCCCTCTAGCGACCTTTCGATCCAACATTTGGTATCAGAGTGGGGATGCTAAGATTTGGTGAAACCACCAATCTAGAACTTTTTGGCTTTCTTTTCATATTTTTTGATTCAGGTTTTTTTTTTTGGTTTTTTTCTCCCGTACTACTAATCCAAGACGAAGTCTTGGTACTCTTCTTTTGGTTATGTGTTTGCAAGTATTTGCTTTTGGAGTAGCCGACGGTAAAACGGTCATAATTTTTCATACAAGTAGACCCACGAAATGTGATACCTACCAAATCGAAGCTCTCTAAGAGATCTACACTTATTACAGTGTTTACCCTCATAACAAGCTATCTTCACCCCCAAAAACCAACGTTTAATACCCTTTTGGGGACATCAAAGGTCGTAAGTTTCTAGTTTTTGTTTAGTTTCTTATTTTTTTTATTTGTTTCTGTTTATTTCTTATTATTTATCACATTACTAATCCAATACCAAGTCTTGGAATTCCTTTTGGTTTTTATTCGTGTTTTGCAAGATAATTAATGGCTCACATTGAGGAGTATAGCACCACCCGACCTCCATTCTTTAACGGAAATGATTTTCATTTTTGGAAAGGTCAGATGGAGTGTTTCTTGAAAACACAAGTCGAGACTTGAATAATAATCCAAACCGGCTTTGCTCTACCCACCAATGATCAAGGGGAGCCCTTGGATTTCGACAAGTTGACCAATGCAACCAAGAGGCAAATCGAAGTCGATGTAAAAGCAACCCAAATGTTGCAATGCGGCTTGTCCAAGGAGGAGCTCAATCGAATTAGACCATTCATTAGCGCCAAAGACCTCTGAAACAAATTAATTGATCTACACGAAGGGACGTCCGATGCTAAGGTATTTAAAAGAGATTTACTTTTAAATAAACTATATAATCTAAAGATGTAGGATCATGAGACCGCTTCAAACTCCATGCGTGGATCCAAGACATCTTGAACGGTCTACATGCCATCGGACAAAAGGTAGACAATCGAGACATAATAAGGTACACACTCAATGCATTTCCTAGGACCACCTTGTGGGCATCCATGGTTGATGTCTACAAGGTATCTAAAAATTTATTTAAGATTAGGTTAGATGAATTATTTTCAGAATTTGAGTTATATGAACAAACTAACGTGATCTCAGTCGAGAAAGGTGTAGCGTTGTTTGCAGGACGAAGATGAAAAGCAAAAAAGCAAGATACCTCCCGAAGAAGAAGAATCTAAATTGGAAGGTGAATCCTAATCGAAATATGAAGAGGAGATGGATGTCGAACTAGTCAATCTAGTTCGGAGGATCATCAAAAAGAAAAGGGAGCAATTGAAGAGCAAGAAACCCCCACAAACATACACATGCTATGGGTGCAACAAGAAGGGCCATTTCAAGTCAAAGTTCCCAAGACTCAAGAACAAGCCATCTCAATCCAAGCAAGCATTTCACGCAACGTGGGAGGAGGAAAAAGATCAAAATAATGACTTGATACTCATGGTGTCTTTGATCGAGTCCGAAGCCGACTACAAATCCAACTCCGACTCCGACTCCGACTCCGAAGATTAATTCGAGTCAATACTTAAAGCCGGAGCAAAAGAAAAGGTTAAGGTAAGTCATTCATTAATTGCAAACTTATATCATGCAATTAAGTTGCTAAATAGAAAATTGACTAAGTCCGAGTTTAGAGTTGAGTTGTTACTTGAGGAGGTTGAAACCCTCAAGCAAGAGGCTACTCTAACCTCTTCAACTAGTCAAGTTCAAGAGGGAAACACAACCCAAGTTGAAAAACTTGAGGAGGATAATTCCCTCTTGAAAGACCGAGTTCAAGAGGTCGAGACTAGGTTGGAAAGGTTCACGTTGGGATCTAAGAATCTTAACCAGCTACTTGGAACCCAAAGAGTCATGTACAACAAAGTCAGACTCGAATTTAAGTCAACGACTACGAATAGATCTTACATGTCTATTGTGAATCGTAATCATCAAAGAGTCCAAGCATGGGTCCCAAAGGTTTTATTGAACTCACATATAAGGACTAATAAGTATTGGATTCCCCAAGATCAAGTCCACTTTATGGATAGACCATATTGGTTCAATGGTCCAGGGGGAGCTAACACTAAAATAGTATACCCGCTTCCTTAGCAAAACCATTGCATGATTAGTTATTTTATTTAATTTTTAGAACAACTAGATAGGGAAAATAGTTAGTCAACTCTTGACAACATAGTATAAGGATGCGGTGAGATGATAGTACGTTAGGGAAATAAAGTCTCGTGTATTCGAGCTAGATAAGGCGTATCTAGCTTGGTGCACTTGACCGAGTGGAACTAGCTGAAGCTACCTTGCCATATCCTAAACTAGTTAGACCAGGAAGTAACCCTAAGTGACTTAAGTGATATTTTCTTGAATTTGGCTTTGTCTAAGGAAGTGGTCATTGTTCTGATCAAAGAAGGTCCCTATGCCTCGCCATGACCTGGAAGCCAGTTTCTCAAAAAGTTACTTAATGATCTAAAGGTTAAATCCGAATCTAACCCAAGGTTGACTATCTTTAATCAATTTAAAATCATCTCACAAAATATATAAGGTGAACAAATTCTGAGACACATAGAATGGGTGAGATGTTAAGGATAATTGAAATATAATCTTTTCAAAATGCTACAACTATTGTACATAACGACTATTTACAACTCTCTAGGCCAAAGTTTAGCGCCCCCTACATCTCTTATACTTCATATATTTGACTAAAGGGGAGAGCAAACTAACCCTAAGGGTTATATTACAAACCTTTAGATTATTGGTGCAGAGGGATAAACCTCGAACCAATCTATCTAACTACTGCTAGATGTATGTTTGGGCTCATAGTTGATTTATCTTTTCTTGACACATGTTGTTTTTAAACCCCTATTTTATATAAAAATTCTGCCACCTTTTTTTATTTATGACAAAAGGAGGAGAAGAGCGAAAGTTAAGGGGGAGTAATAGAAATTTATTTTTTTTTAAAAAAAAATCAAAGTATCTCTATTCACACCCCCCCCTCTAGCGACGCTTTCGATCCAACAGAATTCCCTTAAAAGACTAGTAGCAACCCTTCTCTTCGTCCGTGTGACACCATACTAGAGTTAGGACTGTCGACAACCCTCATCATCACAACCATTAGAATGGAACTCCGAACAATAACGTCCACTAAACCAATCGGTACTCGAATCTCAGCCCCCGTGGGATCGATAATCTTTTTATTACTTGACGACATCCGTGCACTTGCAGGTGTTGAGCACGAGTGCGCGCTTTGAGTCCTCGATGATTCCCGTCACGAGATTTGAGGTCGTGTTCATGTGCATCATGTTTTTGGCATTGTTTCCAGGGACTGATTGATTCGATATCGAATCAAGAGGTGGATAATTGGATCGGACTTAGGGTAGATTTATTTACTCACTTTATTTTTCACTTTTATTTGATTTACTTCAGTTTTAGATTTTTAATATCTAGAGTAAGTTTAGATTTATGTCAGTAATTACATTGCATTAACCTTTAGTTTAAATTTTCTACATTTGATTTAGTATTAGTTTAGGCTATTTTCTATTTATCTAAGCATTAGGTAGACTCCTAATTTTGTGGCTCGGTTCTTCGTATGCATAGATGCTTAGGATCAGAAGGTCTGATTCTGATAGATCTAGAAATTGAACGAACCTACCATCATAAGAGAGATGAATAGAAGAGTATGGAGTACCAAGACGCATTCGTGGTAAATGTAGGTAGACGACCTTTGTGGGATTACGCAACCCCTAGTGCCAGAGGGTTTAGGTCGAGTATAGCTGGACCCATTACAGCAAACAATTTTGAATTGAAACCTGCTCTTATACACATGGTCTAGCAAAGTCAATTCAGGGGAGCTACGATTGAAGACCCGAACCAACACCTGGAGATATTTTTGAAAATTTGCTCGACAATGAAGATCAATGGAGTACCTGCTGACGCGATCTGCCTAAGCCTATTCCCTTTCTTATTGCGGGATAAGGCTAAGGCATGGCTTCACTCCTTGTCATTGGAGAGCATTACTACATCGAAGCAGTGTGAGCAGTGATTTTTGGATAAATTTTTCCCACCAAAAAAGACTGCTCACATGCGCCATCTCATCATGAGCTTTCGTCAGAAGGAAGGGGAGTCTTTATTTGAAGTTTGGGATCGCTACAAGGGGCTACTCTACTAATGCCCCAACATGGACTGGAAAGGTGGCTAGTGTTCCACATCTTCTATAATGGGATCACGTACGCCACAAAGGTGTCTCTCGATTCTGTTGCAAGAGGAGTGTTGATGAACAAGACTATCAAGGAAGTGGAAGAGATGATTGAAGAGGCGGCCCAGAACCACCATCAATGGGCTTCCGAGCGTAGTCACCCAACTCCTACAGTAGGACGATATGCTGTCAACTCCATAGACCACCTAGCAGCAAGGATGGATGCACTTAACAGACAATTCGACTCTCTAAATCCTATTTCTGCATGTGCGGCCCATACCTTTGGAGAGGGAGCATCAACATATCAAGAGGACTATTATGAAGGGCAAGCCAGATTAGAGGAGCAGATCGAGCAGGTCGATGATGTTGGGGAACATAATCAAAAGCCTAACAACCCATATTCCAGCACTTACAATCCCAGATGGATGAACCACCCGAATTTTTCCTATCGGAATAACTCGGGGAATTTCCAATCGTCCGGAGGATATGGGAAGCAATAACGAAATGGGCAGCAACAAGCACAGAATTCTAGGCTAGAACTGATTATGGAAGACTTCATTACTACCCAAACAAAGGCCAATGAAGAATTTTGACGCCAACATCAAAAATCAGAAGAGTCACTTAAGGATTTGAAGGCCATTGTTGACGGTCTTGCAAGTCACACGAAGATGTTGGAAACACAAGTGGCCCAAATAGCCCAAACCATAGCACAAACCATGGATAGCTCTCCATCATTACCCAAGCTAAGTCAGGTCAAGGAAGAGAGAATATACAGTGAAAGAGTAGGTCAGAAGAACAGATCAACCAAGGGGTGTGCAACCATGATATCAACGTTACCAAATCAAGCTGAAATTGAAGATAAAATCTCACCCAAGCTGAAGGACCCTGGTGAATTTGTTATACCCTACTCAATTTATGGCGAGAGCTTCGATGAAACATTGTGCGATTTAGAATCATCAGTTAGCATGATGCCCTACGCATTCTACCTAGAGATGGGACTGAGTGGCATCCAATCAGCAGGCCTTGGTATTCATATGGGGGACAACTCAGTCAAGGAACCTGTCGGCATGCTAGCATATGTGCCTGTGGTCATTGAGAATTTTGTGATACATATGGACTTTATTATACTCAACACATGACCAAACCCCTAGAATGAGGGAAGACCCTTTCTGGTGACTACGGGAGCATGTATAGACATAAAGGTGCACAAGATCTGCTTGGAAGTAGACGAAGAGATCATCATTTTCAACCTGTCAGAGTGTAGAGCTCCCTTCTTAGACGGCTACACTTTCAGTAGGGTAAAGCCCATCCCATCGAAAGACAACACAGAGACTGATGAATGGAGGTTTATAGAACCTCCGGAGCCAAGTTGAGATAATGGAGTGTGGTCAAGCTAAAAGACCTTAAACAAAGCTCTTCTTAGAAGGCAACCCAAGTTTAATTTTACATGTTTTTAATCTTTCTGCATTCATGTGTATAATTTAGACTTTGATTTATGGTCACTTATGTTTTTGCAAATAGTTTAGGATTAGAAAGAACTTGTTAGGAAGAAGCAAAAATCATTTTGAGCCCACCTAGTCCACGATGAGAGCCTGCACCCGCACCACCATTCTTCTTCTACTCTTAAGTAGGATGTAGGTACAGTCGCCTATGACTTCTCTGAGTTCTGATCATGCTTGGATGTAGGTACAGCCATCTATGACTTCTCCAAGTTTCGATTGCGCTTCAAGGACATATACGCCGAGCGACAGACGCAGAGGTAGCGATGGGAGAAGAAGAGTGCCGATAATTAGGCAGAGTTTCACGGCTTACGGGAGCACTTCCAGTGGGCCGAGGAGTTCTACGATGAGGCCCAAGTTTATTTTTAGGAGGAGGCTGCCCATCACCAGGAGGAAGTTGCCTATCGTCAGGAGGTCAGGTAGGACATGCATGCCCAGCAGGCAAAGTGTGCTACGGAGGAGAAGCACAGAGTAGCTGCTGCATCCACCTACTCTCAGATCGATGACATGTATATGTGGCATTAGCAGCTGAGCACCAGGTTCTCCCAGGAGCCAGACATGCTAAAGCTACCAGACTTCCCACCTAGACCACCGTATTAGAGGTATGCTTCGCTTTAGTCTGGGGGGAACCCCAAGTTGTGATTTATTTTGTTTCTAGCAGTAATTTCTTTCCTAATATTTGCATTTTAGTTTTAGTTAGCATTCATTTATTCATGCATAGTGTGTTTAGTTTCTTTCTGTGCTTAGTTTTTTCTATCTTTAAGCTACCTCAGTAGTATTTTTAAAGTTACTTTCATGAGTTGTTCCCATAGGTAGCTTAACTTCATTTATCTCATGATATTTTATTTTATTTTCTCTAATGAATGTTCTAGACTAGAAAGAAACAACTATCCCCTGCAAATTGTCCAAGAAAATCGCTGTCGAAATCCTCTCCGTCAAGCTCCTTTTAAACCTCCGCACGGCCTGGATTTCCACCTGGTAGTCGACTGCCAACAGTGTCGTTGTCTCACAACGGACTTGATCCACGTTGACATTCAAGCCAACGAATACACTGACAGTCGATTTCCATTAACAGCAGTCGACTACTCAAGCCCATAGCCAACTGCTCAGTCGACTACTGAGCATTCTACCTTCGCGACCAAAACTAGCAATAGTCGACTGCCCTCCATAGCAGTCGACTGCTAATGACCAGTCAATTATCTAATGCTGGCAGGCGACTGCCAAGGCCACTTGCCATAATCGAATGCCAGTTTACTCACAACAGTCGACTGGTCATAATCCCAGTCGATTGCTCAGTGTCGACTCGGCTGCCAAGTGTCAAACATTTGACTAGTATACTGGTCCATAACCCCAGTCGACTGCTACACCTCAACCATGAAATTTACCCCAAGTATGATGCCCTCATACTGGCTAGACCACCCTTAGCCTAGACCTAAGCCTTCTAGCCACCTCCATCAGCCTAATGCCTATTGGATCCCTCCAAGTCATCCATGACTTGTTCATCCATACGCTAGCCTTCAGGTGCTTCCATCAGCTATTGTCATCCTAAACTGGTCTACACCGCCAAGGCACATTTGAACTTACGCTACCAAGACACACGCTTGGACTTTAGCTGCCAAACATTGGACTTATGCTGCCAAGACTCCATCCTTGGACTTTACGCTGCCAATATCAACCCTTGAACTTCCCAAATGCCAAGTACCCATGACTTGGACTATCACCGCCAAGACTACACACTTGGATATACGTGGCCAAAACTACACCCTTGGACTTTTCTTGCCAACCCATGTTGGACTTTCCAATTGCCAAGACTCAAGCTTGGAGTTTCCTTTTCCAAGACTCATGCTTGGACTTTCCATACCAAGTACTCAAGACTTGGACTTTACCATTGCCAAGACCCATTCTTGGACTTTCCATGCCAAGTGCCCCACTTGGACTTCTCCATCATATGGTCAAACCCATGTCAATCATATAGTCAACCCATTGTCAAACAATGGTCAACTCATCGTCAAGCAAAACAAAAACATCAAAAACACTACTCGAGTCTAGTCAATCGTGACCTGGGTCGATTACACCAACACTAACTCGGGTCAAGCTGAGAATGGTATTACTTTAGTGGCAGGTTAGACCAAAAAGGAAAGAAAAACGAAAAGTGAGTCCGAAGACAAGTCGAAGTCGGAACCAAATAGAGAAGAGGAAATCATAAAAATGGTCCAGAAAATGTTCAATCAGAGAAAAATATTTACGAAGAAGGATGCTAAGAAAGTCATCGACAACAAGCCGAGACCCCAATCGAAAGTGACATGCTATGAGTGCAACAGAAAGGGATGCTACAAATCGGAGTGCACGAATCTAAAAAAGGAAAAAAACCAAAAAAGGAAAAGAAGAAGAAAATGCTTAAGGAAACTCGGGATGAATCTTCCTTGGAAGAGTCGGACGTAGAAGAGATGAAGAGAAGCTTCGTGCTGTTTATTGTCGAATCAAGCTCCGGAGCTGAGTCAAGTTCCGAGTACGAGTCCGATTCCAAGTCCGAGAGAAGTCACAGATCTATCCATTTCCAAAGGACTAGATGAGGTAACTTCTCTATTAAAAGATAAGTTGTACAATATAATTGCATGCCTAGGTAAGAAGTTAGCTAAGTCCGAGAATCGAGTCAACTCGCTGCTTAAAGAAGTTCAAGTACTTAAGGAGCAAGTTAACTCGAAGACTTCGACTTGCCAAATTAAGGATAGAGACTCAACTCAAGTTTCAAAGCTTGAGGAAGAGAACTCGGTCCTAAAAAGGCAAGTAGAAGATCTAACCGGATCGTTAGAAAAGTTCACTTTGAGCTCCAAGTATCTCAACATGATGCTTGGATCTTAGCGAGCCGTGTACAACAAGTTTGGATTCTGACACAAAGCTAAATCCTCCTATATATCATACATGTCATTACTTAGTCGAAACACTAAGAATCAAGTCCAAGTATGGGTTCCTAAGTCTAGCTTAGTCAACCAAGTTGGACCAAATCAATTTTGGGTTCCCAAGAATCAAGTTCACTTAGTGAACAAAACTCAACCTAGCTATCACTTAGGGGCATCTAACACTTTGCTTGTTTCCTTTTTTAGTTAAACTCTTGCATGCTCTAGTTTACTTTACTTGTTTAATTTAGAATGAACTAGATTGGAAATAAAGTAGTTTAAACTTGAACAACCTAGTACTAAGATGAAGTGAACTGATAGTAAGTAAGGGAAGCTCTTCAAAGTGCATATCTAGGAAGTGGTCGTTGCTCCGATATCCAAGAAGGTCATGTGTCTCGCCATGACCTAGTGTGCTAAGTTGAGTGAAACTGACCGAAGCTAATTCACTAAGTCTTTGACTAGTTAGACCAAGACTTAGTCCAAAGTGAATCAAGTATTTGATTCTTTCATTAACTTTGTCTAGGAAGTGGTCCATCCGATATTCAAGAAGGTCGTATGCCTCGCTACGACTTGGAAGTCAATGCTGGAAAAACCTACTTGACTAGCTCAAGCTAAGCTTGAATCTAACACAAGTTTAAAAACTTTGAAATTTCTCATTAAATTTAATTAAGATAAAAGAAATCTTCATCTCGCAAAACCCATAGGAGTAACGTGTATTGAAAACCTAGCTTGGGATGATTTAGAATTTAATCAAACTTAATCAGTTTAATACAATTTACGTAACTTAACAAATTTAACTAAACTAAACTTAACAAATTTACTAATTTAACTAAACTAAACTTAACAAATTTAACTTAACAAAATTTATTTAACAAATTAACTGAACAAACAAATTAACTTAACAAATTAACTTAATTAAAACTTAACAAATTTACTTAAACTTAACTCGGCCCAACTAATTTAATCAACTCAACTTAATCGATTCAATTTAATAGAATTAAATCAATCAACGAAATTAACCTAATAAAATCAACTAAACCTAATTAAACATAAAAATTAAAATTAATTGATTTCAGTCGACTAGACCATTTCTAGTTGACTCGAAAAGAGTCGACTGAATCAGCTTCAGTTGCCTCCAAGGCATGAGAAGGTAAAAATGCAACTTCAGTCGACTAAAACTAATTTAGTCGACTGAAATGAAATGGTAGATAAAAGTTAGGCATCGCAATAAATGGTAAAATTAATTACAGTCAACTGAAATAGATCCAGTCGACTCTAATTCAATCTACTGACATATTTTCAGTCAGCTGGATTCCGTTTATAAGAACAGTGCTAGGGCAATGCCAAATCGACTCACAACCACCTCAATCCATCGCAAAACCCCTATTTTCAGCCTTTCGAAGCATCTAGGTCATCATATTTCTTTAACATCGTCCATAATGCCGAGGTAATAAGTCTAAGCCTTAATTTCAATTATTTTTTCAATAAATATTGAATAATTGTAATTCAATTAGAGGTAAAAGAAGAGTCGTTGAGGCTGAGTCATCTGCTCCATGCATGGACATTAGGTTCCCTACTGAGGGGCATCGGATTAAGTTTGAGAACACTCTTTATACTCCCATGCCTACTAGATACATTAGTAGATCATTTTTTAGTAAATCATGCATACCTAGTATAGAAATCATAACACATTACGGAGTAGAGAAACTAGTTTATTGTAAAAACTCTATTAACATAGACTTATGTGTAGAGTTTTCCAATAATTTTAGTAAAATTGATGATCTTACATATTCGACTAGAGTACAGGGTAAGGATTTTATTTTTACCCCCTCTATGTTGAGAGAGCATCTAGGACTCATGCATTCATCATGTTCGGTTGCATGTTTTCCATCCATTGAGTTACCATATAGTGACCCCTATGTAGGGATGTATACTGAAAAGTCTATCTTTTGTATGGACATCTTTATTTTGAAATAAGAATCACATGATCATTGTTTGCATATTTATATGGTTATGCAATATTGTCTAATACATTACATTGTAGATAACATGGTGTGTGGTGTCACACGGGAGATCATGTTATCGGCTCCTTGTAAAGTATAAGTAAAGGCTCACAACCGAGATGGCTTTGGACAAACCATCGGAATGGTTGTAGTGTGATTTGGTATTAGTTTGTCTTGACCATAGAATCACACTAGTGCACTTTGTGTGTATTGAGCAGGACCAACATAGAGGTGATTCGATTTATTGCTGACTACATAATCGAATCGAACCTCATATATTATTTTGTACATGCTCTTAATCCCGATATAATAATGGGCACATATACTTAGTAGTCATCTCTTTGATTTACCAATGGGCGAGATTTATAGATTAAATCGATAGGCTCGGTAAGTTGAGAGATTATATTATTTATATGGTGTGTCATTGATTATAGGAGGAAACCGTGTCCTATATATTAGGATGATGATGTCCCCTTGAGGAGCTCATAAGGTTCATCATGTAAACCCTGCAGGTGGACTTGGTCCGGCATGATGAAAAGGTTGAGTGGTACTACTCAAGGAGTTAGATGTTGATTAATTAATGGTCAGTAAATTAATTAATCGACGGACATTTGAGATCTTAAACATGGGAATAAAATGTACATATAATATATGGAGCCCATATTATCATATGGGGGTTGGTGAGGTAGATCAATGATAATCCTTTAGTACATTGGATTATCATTAGTGGATCGGACTTTATGTGGGCTTGATCCATGGGTGGTCAAGATCCAACTCCTCCTCATGGTCCCTATTGTAGCCTATTAACACCTCATGAAGCTTAGATCCAATGGATAGAAACAAAACTCTAGATCCAAAGGTAGAGATTAAATCTCTAAGATCCGACGGTTGAGATTAAATCTCTAGATCCGACGGTTGAGATTAAATCCCTAGAACCAATGGTGGAGATTAAACCAAGGCTTATCCCTAACTCTATAAAAGGGTGGACTAGGGGTGGGCGGCAAGATGATGGAGAGGAAAGGGGGCAAGGGTTTGGGCGGCAAGAGCAAAGGAGGTTAGGGTTTTGGGTGGCCACAATTAAAGAAAGTTTTTTTTCTTCTTCTTTCTTTGGTGGCCGAACCCCTTCCTCCTTCTTCTCTCCTTGGTTTGGCCGGTGCCCAAGCTTCTCCCCTTGATCTATGGCTTATGATGGATGAGTTTAGGGTTGCTTCCCATGGGCAGCAACCAATCCTAGTTGGGATAGGAATAGGAGTGGGGCTAGGGTTAGGGTTTGGGTGTTGGTGTTGGGCGGCAATAAGGGGAGTAAGCTTCTCCTTCCTCTTCCTAAGGTTGGCCGGCCCCTCTTCCTTCTTCCCTCTACCTTGGCCAAAGCTCAATCTATTCTTCTCCCCTTCATCCTTGGCCAGAAATTAGGAGAGCTTAGTTTAGGGTTTGGGCGGCAACAAGGAGAAGGAGTGTTTTCCTTTCTCTTCTCCAAGTGTTGGCCGGCGCCCATGCCCTTGTTGTTTCTCCTTTGGTTGGTTTCCATACTCCATGTTCTCTTCCTTGGCTGGCGGCAACATCGAGTTTATTGACTTGGTGGCCGGTTCTAGATAGGAAGATGAGTTTTGTTTAAGGATCTTCCTTTGTTCGGAGTGAACAAGGAAAGGAAGATTGGTGATCTAGGAGGCTTCAACTTTTGGTAGATCGTCACCCACACGACGTCCAAAAGGAGGAAGGACATACAATAGAAGATCAAGAGGTATAACAAAAGGTATAATCTTGTTTATTTTGATTAGTGTTCTTTTGTATTATGTTTATAATTGCTTTTCAATTATATGCATGTTTTGTGTGGATGGTTACTTGCTTGTATTTGTTTTTCAACTATGAGCATGATATAAATCTGTCTATGGCCAAATAATACTTGGATCCCGAGCTTAAACACAAAAACCGGTGATCCGGACATCGTCTATTCCGCGGCTACTCGTAGAATAGAGGATGGTCGCTTGAACAACGAGTTTGTTCAAGTGACCTCTCTAAACGAATAGCACGACGATGACTTGGTTGTTTGAGCAATCCTTTTTGTCTAGGATTAAATTTTTAATCCGGAGACATCGATGGGATCGCCATGAACAAACAACCAAGGTGTAGTGGGAAGCGAAGTTTCCCCTCACGGACTCGATAAGCAAAACCCTTCAATTGGTATCAGAGCTTCCGAGAAAAACCCTACACCCTATTCGCACATTACATTAGATAGGATATACTTGCATCTATTTGGTGAGGAGAGGACTCCATCTATGAGTATCTTTAGTTCCACTAGACTCATAGTATAGGACTATGCCCAGTATCGAGTTATAGTGAACTACATTTTGCCACTCACTACTAGGGACATCACTATAATGCATCCCTATCATTCATTTATACTTTATTCTCTTAGTCATAGATTAGATTTAGACATTATTTTATAGATGTTTCATTCCATCATTCACCATTCTAGGTCAGTTACTAGCAGGAAGGCACATTTGCCTTACTGCCATGTCATCACATCCTTACTAGCCACATTAGGGTTTGATGTTACCACAGGTAATATCAAACAACTTACTGAGTATGACATGACAGGTTCTAGGAAATTTTGGTTTAGCTAAAATAGGTTTAGATGAGAATAATATCCTAGCATGGATGAGAGATGGCCCTCAGCCCCAGCCTCAGCCTAAGCTTGAGATTGACCCCGAGCACCACTCAGAGTCTGAGCATCAGGAATCCCTAGGATTCGACAGTCTATCACTGTTTCTTGAGATTCCATCACCTCCTACTGTTGCAGAGAGATTATCCAGATTGGAGGATGCGATGCAGTGTTAGGAGCAGCAGCATCAGGCTCGTCATCTTGAGATGATACAGATGTTCTAAGTGTAGAGAGAGGATCATTGAGAGATGATGAAGTTTCTTAGGTCTTGGAGCATGGGTCATCCACCTCCTCCTCCTCCACCTTCCTCTTCTGACTAGGACTGTTATGCTAGTTGTTACTATTTGAACTTAATTAATAAATTTGATAACTTTTAAATCTTATTTGTGATTTGAATTATGCTTGGCAGACTAAGAATTCATGTTTAGACATATTTTCTATCACATTTGCATAAACTTGAAAATTTTAAGATTTATTTAAATTTTTAGCTATTATTAATGGGGTTTGAAAAACTTTTTTTAAAAAAATTGAAAAGGTGTTAAAATTTCAAAAAATATTTTTTAAAGGGGGAGTTAGAATTTTGAAAATTAAAATTTTGAAAATTAAAAATTTCGAAAAATATTTTTAAGGGGGAGTAAGAAAATTTTGAAAAATTTTAAAAATTAAAATTTTAAAAAATGTTTTTATTGAGGGGGAGTTAGACTTTTGAAAATTAAAAATTTGAAAAATGTTTTAAGGGGGAGTTAGAAATTTTGAGAAATTTTGAAAATTGAAAATTTGAAAATGTTTTTAAGGGGGAGTTAGAAAATTTGGAGAAATTTTGAAAGTTGAAAATTTGAAAAATATTTTTATTAAGGGGGAGTTTCAAAGATTTTGAAAATTAAGATAGTTTGAGAATTTCAAAAATAATTTAAGGGGAGCATTGATAAATTTTGTTTTGAAAATTTTAGAAAATTAATCTTTTGAAAATTTTGAAACCGAAAGATAAAGAGGGAGATCCCATCTTTAAAAGAAAATCTTATTTAGGGGGGAGTATTGATAAACTTAAGCATTTTTGATAAAAATTGTTTAAAACTTTAATTCTCAATTTTAAAGTTGTAGAATTTTGAACTTAATTTTGATTTTGATGTATACCAAAGGGGGAGAGAGGAGATTTAAAGTTAGAGAGAAGAAACTTAAAGAGAGGGAGATTTAAAAATTTAAAGTTTTTTATGCATATGAGAATTTCATGAATATATATTTTTAACCCAATGCATTTCTAATATATGCTATAATTGGATATTGCAGTTTGATTCTCCTAACTTTAACTGATGTATTGTCATACATCAAAAAGGGAGGGATTGTTGATGCAGAGAGCATCACTCCTTAGTTTTGATGTATGAACCATAGTTAAAGTTAAGACTTACTTGTGTTCTAATATCAGTGTTAAGTGTGCAGGCTTAACAGGAAGTCCTAGTAGGTTGTGTTAATCGTATACTAGGCAAATGTCTTGACAGATCAGGAGGATCAGACACCAGGCATGAAGTCTAGATGGGTCGAGTGGACCGGATATTTGGCATGAAGACCGGTTGAGTCAGGAGATTGAAAAATTGACAAAAAGTCCAACTGGATCAGATAGACCGAACAGCTAGTGGAAGCCCTGGTGGGTCAGATCGGATGTCAAGAATGATAAGTCTTGCAAAGAAGCCGGTAAATAAGCCTCGAGTGGAGAGGTGAGGTCGAGTCCTCTTTAGGGGAAAAAGCTAGGCATCGATCCGATGGAAAGTCCGTGTAGGACTTAGAAGTGAAGATTGAGCAGTATTACTACTGCTATCATATTTACTATTAACTATTTGGCCTAATCTTGTTTTGCAGGGATTAGTCGACTGAATGGATTTCGGTCGATTGAAGTCCAGTCAATTGGGTATGGGTCAGTCGATTGGATACCTAGTTGGCAGGATTAGCTGGTTATCGATCGAAGATCTGGCAGTGTAGATGGAAAGAGTTTCAATCGACTGGGGAGTTTCATTCGACTGAAGAGGTAAACTTCTCGATGCGGAGTCGAGTGACCTAGAGTCGACTGGAGTGTGTTCAGTCGACTGGAAGACCAGAAGTTCCATATCGATGGGTTGATGTGGAGTCGACTGGAAAAGGTTTATTAAATAAATGCTCGACCTGCTCCGACCAGGACACTACTACTACATCGAAGTGATGCCTCTATTCATCCTCATCCACTAGAGCTTCATTTCCTCACAAAGATGCATTTTCGATACTCTGTGCCTACTTCAAAATTTCCATTACTGTTGGTATAACTTAACTCTTATTTTTTGTACTCATTTTTGCTTTGTGTATTCAATTTCAAAAGAAAACGTAGAGTGTTACCTATCTCTAATTATTTGTAAAAAGTGAACTCCTCCGAAGTCGAGAGTTCTCGAGTCGGAG